>JASPKZ010003796.1:802500-2002500 GCA_030220185.1 Diploptera punctata | reverse complement strand
ACAAACTTTTTTTTTTCATCCACTGGAGTTTTATTGGGTGCCTGGATGTGCAATTAATCCTGATCAGTGAAAGATCTTAGTGAATATGGCATTGAACCTGGTGGGTTCCATAAGCATGGAAAAGTTAGTTAATATGCCATTTTTTAAGTTGTTTACATAGAAGAATTAAATATTGGTATGATTGTGAGACATGTATTTTGTCTTGAGTATTTTGCAGGTGAAGTTGTTCCTGCAGCTATGGTATTCTTCACTACTGGATAAATGAAAATTACAGATGATGCCATTCTTATGGATAAGTATGAAAATAATTGAATTAGCTTGAAATTGAAGTAAGTCACAAATAAATGTATTCATCTTGCCAAATGCCCAGACTTTATGGGCAGTGAATATTTCGAGAATTGATAGTATAGGCCTACATACTACACACTGGTAAGTATGAATTATTATATTATGCTGTTTAATAAATTTGGGAAAAAAAACAACTGAGTTTCAGTGATAAAGTTATTGCCTCAGATTTAACTGCCCTGTTTTCGATCCTCGGTTAGGACAAGTTTCCTGATTGAGGTTTTCTTTTAGTTCTTCCTTAACTGTATGATAAATGTTAGGAAACTTTAAAGCCCAGAAAGTCCCCAAACACCATCAACATTTGACTTGTTTACTACAAATGTATGAGTGAATGGGGTACTTGTCTTAAATGTACATGTTGTATCAGAGGAGGTTAATATTTAGCTAATTACTTGTGCAGAGAGGCCCTCCATGTTCTTTTGTGGTCAAAAAGTGTGTGTGTGTGTGTGATTCAGAGTTTAAAATCCTCTCCCAACGGGTAATGTCCTATGTAAAGCCTGGGTGGCCGGTGGCATGGACATGTAAATTTATCTAAAAAGGAAAAGGTTAATTTGAAGTAAAGAAAAAGTGAAAAGATGATTTTCAAACTAATGTGAAATATTTATATTTTCGTTTTATGTATAACCATTGTTATACTGTATTTGTATTTACAGGTCAACATACGATATTTTACCCTAATGGATAATCGGTAATCTGACTGACCTTTCATCTATGTAATCATGGGTGCTTAGATGACCAAAGAATAAAAAAATAGATAAAGTGGGTTTTTTATTTGTTTATTTCTGTTTTCTTTTTTCTTTTTCATCAAAGCAGCCAGATTAATAGTGCAAGTAAAAGATGAAATTACTGAAAAATTGTATTTATCTTTTTATGATTTAGGTGTTTAATTTTTAACTATACTCATCCTTATGTCTAATATTTTTAAGCATAAATTTAATATCTAATTATTTTTTTCACATCAAAATATAATTGTTAAAAGATGAATGTTCGAACTCCAATTATCAATTTTATAAAAAAACAAAATTGTATGGTCACATAAAAATAATGACGGAAGACATATTCCCAAGAAAAGTACCAAAATGGATGTCACCCAGTAGAAGAAGATGGTAAAAAATAATGATTATGGTGTTTTAAGCAGCCTGAGGGGAAAAAAGGAATGGATGACATAGATTGGAATGACAGAGAAATGTGAAGGAGAATGATAATAGAGTAATTGGGTGCAGGAAGATATTGTGAAACCTGGTAAATAAATAATAAATATAATGATAATGACAATGTTTTTTTTTCAGGTTTTTATATAAATTACTTTTTTTTTCAGGTTACAAGCAAATACTTGATGTGTAACTATAATAATCATGAATGTTGTAAGATGACTGATCAGTAAGTTGTATTTTTGTAATAAGTTTTTCTACCTTCTGAAGATACTTGAATTGACTTTAAATATAACTCCACTTCAAAAATGGATTTATGTTGCTTGGATGTTCTATATAAATAGCATACCAACATTGACAAGGTATGCCTTGGTGAGATTCTAAACTCTTGTCAAATAATTATATCTAAATTCCTATCATAGTTTTAGTAAGCATCTGGTATTCCCAAATGTTATCAGATTTAACTAGTCTCATTCAGGATTCTATACTGATATTAAAATCACTTGTATTCATTGAAATAGATATAAGATTGTCATCATGGTAAATTATATTGCATATAATGCATTTTCTCATTTCATGTATCATACATTTTTTTTTTTCCCCATGAGTATATTACTTTTTATATAATCCATTTTGTTTCTGTTAAACTTTGTAATGACAGCCTTAAATTTTAAGGATGTCAGTAAATAAAATGCATATATTTCTTGTATGAATTTTTACAGTTTTAGGACATACAATTGCAGATTAAAAGAGAAATTAAAGTGGTATGGTAAAAAAATGACAGATTCTACAAAAAATACTAGAATGGGTGCACTTGATTAAAGAAGGATGGTAAAAAATGAATGGGTTGATGGTGTTTTAAACAGATGTGAAAAGGGATTGGATGATGGCGATAGGAAAGACAGAGAAATGTGGAGGTAAATGACAGATTAATTGGATGCAGGAAGATGTTAAAAATTGAGAAATATGCTAAATAAATAAAATATTTTTCAATGTTCATCTTATTAATCATAACCTTAAAAATTGATTTCATTTAAGTTTTTTTAGCTATACTATTTATAAAATAATTTTCATATTCATATTCACGTTTTATTGTAACAGGTGTAATAAATTTTTAGGTTAACCGTCAATCAGTGTGAGTGATAAATTAAAGATGAAAACGTCGAAAATATTATGCTGATACAATAATTTAATAGTAAATGTTAAGGTTTTAATGTGACAAACATTTTTTTCAGATTTCATCAGTTTATTTTTAGTTTTTATTTTATTGAGTCAGTTTTTAATTTTAATTGCAATGATTTGATTTCTATTCCTATGCAGATAATTTAAATATTCAGGTTTCTTGTTCATTAATGAACCAACCTCAGTGCATAATATTTGTATTTTTTTTAAATATTTGAATTTTCCTAATATTAGAAAATAGAATTTTGGCTAAATGTATTTGTTTTTCAGATATTACAGACTTTGTTAATTTTGTTTACTCATATAATTTGTTGTACAAATTTAATGAATTTAATGAATGAATAATTTTAAAATACAGTATAGAGGCCTATATAGGTGTTTTGAGCTATTTAAATTTTCTTGTTAAATATTGAAAATATATCACTTCACCTCACATTTTGTCTTCTTTTTAAGACTGTTTCAGAATTATTCCATTGTGACTAATTTCATGACTGTTGTTTTGTCTTACTTCCTACTGTGATTAAACGATTTTCCAGTTTATCTTATTGCTTATATATGTTTTAATGGATATGAATAGTATATTTAAAATGCATTAAGATTTGTTCACTTATTGTTAACGGAGTTATGTAAATCGTTGTAGAGGTCCAATTAATTAAATTGATATATAATTTTGAAGTACATGTGAGGTTTTGAGCTAAACAATATTTCAGATTTCTCATATTGTGTATTAATGTTTTAATGGGCGCGAATAATTTATTTAAAATGTATTTAAAAATGTGTTCTTATTATTTATCCAGTTGTGTAATTTGTTGTACAGATCTAATGAATTTTGTAATACAAAATTTTAAGTAGCTGATTTATAGATGTTAAAATTTTAGATACGTAATTTATTTCAAATACAGAGTTCTTCAGTTTTATATGGGGATTAAGTGATTGTTCTCTGTGCAACAAAGAAGAAGATGTAAGTCTGAAGAATATCTAAAAACTTTTCAAGTATTACCAGCTGAATCCATCGTAGAAAAATAATAGAGTAGGCCTACATGAAAGGTAATTATTTGTTTTTGATAACACTAGAAAATAATATATTGGTATTAAGTCTTTAATTTTCAGCATTATTATAAGAATGGTTCAATGCTAATGAAATTAAGGGAATATTGGAATTTCAATTGTGAAGATGTTTTTAATTTTTTTTTCAGAGATTCAAAAATTATTCATGATTATAGTTTTTAAATGTATTGCTCATTGCAATTTTTTTAAGTTTGTCTAATTTTCTGTGATTACCATTTTATGTATGGTTAAATGTGGTGGTTGTTGTTATTGTCAGTGTTTCACTTTGGTTTTGAAAGTGTAAATTTAACTTTAACATATTATTTCATTGTTATTTATCCATAACTGATAGAACGAATTTCATATTCATGTTTTAATGTTGGGAATGTAAAATTTGGGTACTGCATTTTACTTTCAGATTAATGTTGGTAACGGAAGTGCATGAAAAATTAACTTAAAAATTATAATATTGTCGAAAAAATCTCAAGATTTGTTCAACAATAAAAATTATCCAAAAAACTTGGTTTCTTATTCATTTTCATAAAATGTACAACTGACAAATATACTTGAATGAGTGAGTTGGCTCAGATGGTTTCATTTGACACTCATATTCAGGAAGTATCCTGGAGATAAGGATTTGAACATAAGGTTTGTCTGCCCAACACAAATAAAAGATACAAGGTTTTCAGAAGTCATCTTCAAAACATATCCAGGTGAGGGAACAAAATACGAAGTGTAAATAACTGACTCAATTTCTTTGATAAAATATCGCATTGTGTTACTTCCTAATATTTTTGTGTTAAAAAGTATAGTAGTTATTAATAAAATATTTATTGAATCATTTCAGAAAGCACTATTATTATTATTTTGTATTGAAAATGCAAGCAATCACTAATTAAATAATGCAATATATTTTTAGGAATACCATTGTTACTTTTTATGTTATGATTTCAATACTTCTTATCTTCTTATCTTTACATCATTTATTTGTTGTAAAATATACTTGATTTTTTATGTATATTTTTAAAAGTAATGTTGTACTAGATTTTTATGTATAATGTTTTATCGTCAGTTTAGATTTAGGTTCAGTTAAGCTTCTTCCTTTATCCCAAGATGATACTGATTTTTTCAGCATTGTTTATGTTTCTGTGCCTGTAACCTTTATGTTGATACTGGAAGACTACTTTTGGTAAATGCTTTGAATTTATTTTGTGGAGGCAATTAACCAATTATTTTCATATGGTTGGATATCTTCTATGTTTTGAACTTTTAGGCTTTCATCAATGTAAAGATTTGTATTTTTATCCGAACTACTTAGACTTAAAAATTATATAAAATTCTCATCTGCATTACTTTTAATTTGGTTTTATGTCTAGAATTAAAAATTCAGTTATCACTTCTATATTTTAGAGGGGCCATTGTTGTGGATAATATTTTATGTGTATTTGATTTTGTATATTTTTTTTTCAGGGTATGTCAATGTTATTTTGTGTTGTAAATATAAGCATTAATACATATATATTTTCAGGAAATTCTATTGTTATGTTAATTTATGATCTCAGTATGTTATCTTTACATTGCATATTTTTTTTAAGTGCTGTACTTGGTTTATTTGCATGTATCTCACTATTTTATTATGTATAATTGTAGTATTTCATGCTGTATTTATGAGTAGACATACTAGACGTATTGAATAAGAGGTATGCATATTTTAAAATTTTCTTATAAATCTGATTTTTATTGTAATTTTGTGTATTTACTATCGTAATTGATTGTGGTAATAATTCAGATTGTTGTAGTCATTACAGTACCGTAGTTATTGTGGTTATAGTTTCTGCATTAGTTTGTTTACTTGGTTATTGAAATATTTGTTTAGAGATATGTACACATTTAGTGCATTTGTATTATTCGAAAATAATATAAATTTCTAGTTAATTTCTTTTGTTATATTTCAGAAAAACAATTTTTATATAAATATATGGAATGAAAACCTACGACTACATGAAATGAACGTGGATTAAAGTAATACATTAAAATGGAATTTATAAATGAAGGGTGATAACTAAAAATGATCAGTCACTTTTCAAAAAATGATTTTGTAGTGTAATTTCCCTAAATAAATGTAATATTGAAATGAATGCAACTGATCCTTGCTGTCTGCATGCAATAGTTAGTACAACTAATGACAAAAATGTCTGTCTAAACTGGGATTTGAACCGAAGATCTCCAGCTTATACACTATGCACTAAACCAAAGTGGTACTTGGGCAATTATGGAAGATAAAAATCTTTCTGTATTTGTAATTCCCATGCACCCATATTAGTGAATTTCTATTCATATTACGACAGGCTGACTTCTACTAAAAAGATTTTTTTATAAATCAGTTGGAGAAAATCTTTTTATATCTAAAGAGATATAAAAATATTTTCTCGAACTCATTTATAAGCTGAAAATATCTCGGTGTTACTTCCCTCTTTAATTTTGTTTGAATTATAGTGGGAATTTATTCAATGCCATATCAGCTAACTACAAACGTAATAGTGAAATTAATGCACTTAGGCTTGCTGTTCTTATTCCCTATAAGAATTAAAATTGGCCTTCACTTTACCTTCAATAAATAATAGTTTTAAAAAACTAAAACAACATACTTTATTAGAAAACCTAACTAAAAAATGAAAAATAATTTAATTTCCAACATGCTTGGGATAAAATTAGAGTGGTCAACAAAAAAAATCATCTCCAACACATCTAGAATAAAACTAGAGTTATCTACAAAAAATAATTTTACCATCAAAATCGTGGGGTGCTCTATATCAATTAATATATTTGATAATAAACAGATATTGGTAAAGTAAAGTCTCTAAGAAGAATACGTAAAAACCATAAAAAGCACCCCATGCCTTTGATGGAAATTTTTTTGTAAAACTCTAGTTTTATTATAGATGTTTTGGAGATGATTTTTTTTATTGACCACTTTAATTTTATCCCAAGCATGTTGGAAATAAAAATTATTTTTCATTTTTTAGTTCGGTTTTCTAATAAAGCATGTTTTTTAGTTTTTTTAAAGTATTATTTATTTTTTTATTTTTTAGTTTGGTTTTCTAATAAAACGTGTCGTTTTAGTTTTTTAAGGTATTATTTTTTTTAATTTTTAGTGTAATTGATTGTTATAAACTGGAATCCCATGAAAATTTAATTGCTTAATACTCTTATAAAAATAAATCCTCCGGGCCGGATTCGAACCAGTCACCTATGGATTACTGAAATTATATACCACTACAGTCCACTGCTCTACCAACTGAGCTCTTACAACGGTTGACTAAAAAGTCAGTAAGTCCGCAAACTATTATACCGTTTTTTTTTATTTTCTGATGATTCTGGCCAGGATTTTAGAAAAAAAATTAAATTATTGTGTTGTCATTGGTCCTTTACAAGCATACAAAGTTTCAAGTCGATCCAATGTTTTTAAGTGGGTGAAAATCGTGTTCAAAGATTCCGTTATATAGATGGACAGATACAGGTCAAGCTATTATAAAGCGTGTAATAAAATGAGTATTTTTTGTGCATTGTATATAATCATTACATTTTACCACTCTTATAAGATTAGATTATACATTTATTACCTTAAAAGTTACATACAAACAAATTAGCATAATGTGAACCTGATCATTTTTAACTATCAACCTTAATGTGTAACAAACTAACATTATTAAGGTAATACCTTAATGTGTAACAAACTAACATTATTAAGGTAATACCATCTGTTTCTCTTTGAGTCCTGCAGCTTTTCGTCGTGTTGTCTTGTTACTCCCAGTATAGTTCATACTGTAGTCTGCATTGATCTAAACAGTACCACATTTTTTATCCTCTTCTGTTTCCGAGCTTCTACCTCTTTTCTGCATGATCTCTTGAACCTGATTGTCATCTATATCATGGTCTATCTCTTGATCTTTTACCTTCCATTTTCAGGTCTTTTTTCATATTCTCGTTTTATTGTAATATTCTATATCTGTTAGGGGGCACGCCGTAGCTTAAATTTTTAAGGCAATATTGGTTACAAATTGGAAGGTTGATGGTTCGAGTCTCGGTGGGGTCAAAATTTTTATATTGAACCAGACCTTTTGGTGGCACCATGACCCTGGGGTCGACTCAGCCTCCAACGGAAATGGGTACCAGATGCCTGTTTTGGGGATAAAGGTGGCCATTACGCAGGACTGACAACCTGGCTGACATAAAGTGCCGATTGTCTAGAAAAAATGGGAATCTTAGCTTCCTACTACCCCAATGGTCTCCTATAGCCTGTAGTGGGAGACATCTAGTAGGCAACGAAGACATTACTTGGCAGGGGAAGGCCAATGCAATTTTACTCAGATACACTAATTTAGAGGCGGCTCTCTGGTGCAAGTGGTTACAGGCTTGCCTCTCACTGCTGTGGTCCTGAGATTGGGTCTTGGTCATTTCATATGGGTTCCGTTGTGGATGAAACGGCGCTTGGGCAGGTTTTTCTTGGGGTTTCTCCCATTTTCCCCTGCCACAAATTTCATTCCACCATTTCTCCATACTTATGGAATCCATTTCGTTTCATTTCATTCATCCGCCCCTGCGATGATGGTCAGGAGTGGTCGGCCGGCCGGCATCCTTGTCGTTCACAAACATTTTAATAAAGGGGCTTCGTCTCATCTCATTCCTCGACCCAACCCTGAGTTGTACAGAAGTTGAAGATATTTATTTACAGTAATTTAGGCTTGAGGTTCTTTTCCGATTGAGGGTCTTTCCACTTTTCAGCGGTTGCCCTTTTACCAGCCGGCTGCTGGCCCTTCACATCCACATGTGTCAATCACAGAGGTAGATGATCAACAGCCAGTGTAGGGGTGACATGTGGTTAGCATGTCGAGTCCCCCAGCCGTTATAGCTGGTTCCTCAACCTGGAGCCGCTACTTATTGTAGCTACCCAATTGCCTCACGATGCTGGGTGGGCACCGGTCCCATACTGGCCGAAATACCATGAGAAAATTTGTTCCCCCATGGAGACTCGAACCAGCACAAGTCCCGTAGCTCTGCGCCAAGGCTTCCTACCTTAACCGCTCGGCTACGGCGCGGGACTTGAGGTTCTTTTAAGAGTCCAAAATCTTCAGACTTAGGACCCATGACTTAAAGTCCTCCCTTGGACTTCTCCGTACTAAAAAATCCATCAACTCTGGTTGGGTTTGAAGCCTGACCCTTGGGACAAGAGACAAGGAACATAAGCATTAGATTAGTGAGGCTGGTAACCTATTATGGGTACCATATAAAAATGTGCGTGTCCTAAAGGCACCAACTGCACGTTGTGCTTCAGGTTCTGCGGGGGGAGGGGATGGATGCCATTAATTACATCTATTTTCCCCACTTACGCTACACTTTGGCACACAACTTTACGTATATGATGGATTCTTGTATTGTGTACATAGATAGGTGTAGGATGGGTGTATGTTTGTGTGTTTATGCAATATAAAGTATATTGTATGTGGGATGTTCGATAAAGAAACGGGAGAATGTGAAACACAGTGGTGACATGTAGCCTACTGCTAGGCATATTGAAAAGCACCAAGGGAGCCGTCTGATTTAATGTCCCCATCCTATGGACAAATTACTATTAACAGTACCAAATGCCATCTCAACATACCTCATGAGCTGCAATGATGGCACAACTCAAATGCAAGTTCTGAGATAAATAAGTTTAAAGTTTTCCTTCACACTGAAAGGTACAAATCATATGACTAATATGTCTGCTATTTGACGGTAAAATATTGATCTAACAATGGGCAACTGTTGCTGAAAGGAAGGAGACTATTTTATGATGATGAAAGATGCACTAACTTAAAAATAGAAATTATTTAATTCTGCCACTATTACAGCCCATGAACGAGTACTGTAAAAGGCTTTCTAATTTAAAGCAGGAATCTGGTGCACAATCTAGTGACTAAAAATTGTACACCACCACCCCTCCTGGCTTTGAGATTGAAACTTTTGCAATTAAATTAATTTAGCGATTAAAATTTTCAACCCTGCTGGGTATCGATCCTGGGACTGTTAGTCAGGATGCAGTCATTTTACCATCTGACCCAGTACGGCAGACAACATATTAAAAAATAATAATACAAATCAACACAAATGCTAGCATATGCAGGTGATATTGATGTGAGTAGGTTTGAAAATAACTTGAAGAAAACATTCTTAGCATTACAAAACTCAGCCAAAAAAAGGGACTAAACATAAATGAAGAATATATGATCACCATGAAAATAGTAAATACAGAAAAAGTAAACAACATATTAAGATACAGAATAATACATTTGAGAAAATAAATTATTTCATGTACTTTGGAGTTTTAATAAATAAGCAAAATAATATTCAGGAAGAAATAAATAAATAAACACAAAATGCTAATAAGTATTATTTTTCAACAATAAATATTTCAAATCAAAATATCCGACACGCGGAACTAAAACCAGATTGTATAAAACACTAATTAAACCAGTTTCAACTTACGGATGTGAAACCTGGGTTCTGACTGAACATGAGAAATCTCGATTGGCTGTTTTTGAAAGAAAGATACTCAGAAGAATATGTGGACATATTAAGGAAAATTGAGAGTGGCGAATGAGATATAACAGGAAATTATGAGTTGTATAAATCATCAGATATCATAAGATATAAAAGTAAATATACTAAGATAGGTGAGATACATGCAGAGGATGACCAGAAATAAATTAGTTATCAGAATTATAAATGGTAAGCCAGAAGGAAGACGGAGAACTGGAAGACCGAATGGAGTACTACAGAATGTCAAATCTTTAAAACTCAAAATTTGTGGACGGTTTCCAGTGATAGAAAATCCTGGAGAAAAATTCTGAAGAAAGCCTTGACCCACCCATGTTTGTTGTGCTAATGTTGATAAAATAATTATTTAGTAATTTTAAATAGGCCTATCTGTTAGAAATTCCCGAAATAGAATCTAGTGCCCCCTCCCTCCGACGAGTTGTAACCTACAGTTTGAGAACCGTTGTTATATAAAAAATATATAATATGGAATTATGATTAGAATAATAAAAAACAATGGCTTTTGAAGGGTGCTCAACCAGTTCGGATAAAGATAATATTACAAAGTAAACCAATAGAACAAGTGACTAATTATAACTTCCTAGGTTGCGAAATATCATACACGACAAAAGAGATATAAATAACAAACTAAATAAGTTCTTCTTCTTCTTCCTTTCAAGTATTAGGCCAAGGCCTATTACGATCCTATAGAAAATTTTCCCTTATGGGAAATTCTCATAAGACTTGAAAGCATAATAATAGTCCCTTCGATTGGTTGCTGGCCAAAGGAAGGCAAGACCAGTGATGGGGCTGCCATCTTATAGCCTCTGGTCAGGCTTTCTGGAGAAGAAAAGAAAATAAAGGAAAGAAGAAATGGAAGAAAGGAAGGACTCCCTAGCCCTCGGATGCCCTAATAGCGTCGGGGTCGAAAAAACAAGAGTTAACCAAGAGAGGTTAGATAGTAAAGTTAAAAGAGTGCAAAACACAAGTAAGTGGAAGAAATGTTTTGCACAGCTTGGGCACCTTGTGGTCGCCATCCACATATCCCCTAGATGAGGACCCCTGAGGGCCTAAATAAGTTTAATTATATAATAAGAGCACTAAAAAGAGCTTTGAAAAATGAAGCCAGGAAAGACTATAATTTATTACTTATGGATTCAAAACATGGACAGTGACAACACAAAAATCTGCCAGAATACAAGCTGCTGAAATGAAATTCCTCAAATCAATAGCAGAATATCACAGAACAGCAAGAAACACAATAAAGAAATAAGACAGCAACTTAAAGTACTACTAAAAGTAGTGAAATGCAGAATAAACTGGAAAGAACACTTAGAAAGTATGAATGAGAACAGAATACCAAAGGCAGCATATAACTATTCACCACAAGGAAAAAGAAGCTTGGGAAGACCAAAAAAGATGGAAACAGCAGCAATTTGGAGCCGGAACAAGCTTACAAAAAAGCCTAAACTGTGACGAAGAATAAGAAGAAGAAATGATGACCTGAGGGTCCTCCAAGCTTACAGAGGTAACGTAGTGATAGCTTTGGTAACACGTCTTGTAATACAGGTGAGTATTATTCAATTAATGTTTAGAAACTTTATTTACCACATTAAGCTCTATAGAACTTCGATTTATTCTTGATTTTTTTTACAGGTGGAGAGTTAAAATGGCTGCGCTTAAACTTTGGATGATATTAGTGGACCATTCTGCATGGTAAGTTCATTTTCATAACTAATAACTCATTGGCACTATCGAACCCGCAGGTTCATGGCCGCGCGGACATAAGCCCTCCATATATCCCTATCTTGAAATAACGTTTTCAATCATCCTCTCTATAATCTACTTCTCTCAAATCATTATTAGTATTATTATCCCACCTCATTCTTGGTCTACTAACTGGGCGCTTTCCCTCTGGTTTTCCTACAGGAAGCTTCCATGCCCCTCTTTCATTTCCCATTCGTGCCACATGTCCTGCCCATCGTAATCTACGAGACGAAACTCTTCTTATAATATCTAGTTTTCTTATAAACATGGTGTAGCTCACTCCATTCGCATGTCTGTTCATCTCTGTTTGGTCCAAAAATTCTCCTAAAACAAGATACTTCAATTAACATAAACCTTTTCTATTAGGTTTTTTTCTACACTACAGTAGTTTTTCTTTCAATCTAAAGTAATGTTATTCTTCCAAAAATTCTTGTCTTGCGCATTTACTTCAGGCAATTCCATTCTATTCACACTTATCTTGATCACATTCATTCATCCATTGTTCCTGTAGTTTTTCCTCTTCTCCTTCTGCCTTCAGGATTCCATCCCAAACTATTTTTTTTAATTCTGTCTTCTCCCATAATGTGTTCTAACCATCTCAATTTTCATTCTTCAATTTTACTTCATTAAAAAAATGTACCCACCTTCATCATCTCTCTTTGGTTTCTAATTGTATGCATTTTTTATTTTTTTTTCTGCTCTACAGCAATAGTCCATTTCTATTCAAGTGATTGCATGTCGTCTGTTTATTGTACAAGTTTCAGCTCCATATAACATTATATCTTTTTTTTTTGCGCGATAGTGCGTTTTGTTATCGTACTTACATGAATGGCGACCATGATTGAAAGTTCAACTTTCTACATTTTGGGGTTGCCAACCTAAATAACTATACTGTAATACAAATGACTACACTGTAATATTACATATTACAAACACGCGTGTGGGAAGTAAAACCACTGCCCTCTATGTATGCAACATACAAAATATTACAAAAAATATCCAAATGGTAGTGTTAATATACATTATACGGAACAAATCACTGCATTTTAAATGAACTAACTTTATTTGTCATATTTGAAGAGAAAAATTATACGCTCAGACCGGGACTTGAACCCGGGACCCTTGGTTCTCTAGACCAAGTGCTGTACCAACTGAGCTACCTGAGCAAGTACCGATCTAAACGCAAATCTTTCTCTATATACATTGTAATTCCCATCCACCAAATGCTGTGAAGCCATGCTTCTATCTTGCAAATGGCGGCTCCTTTATTAAGAAGACATATTTGGGAATTATACATTACAGCCAGTACGGCTTTTTCCAAGTTTTTATTATTGATTTCGTACATCTCAATGATGGATAAATCATATTTGAAGAGAAAAATTATACGCTCAGACCGGGACTTGAACCCGGGACCCTTGGTTCTCTAGACCAAGTGCTCTACCAACTGAGCTACCTGAGCAAGTACCGATCTAAACGCAAATCTTTCTCTATATACATTGTAATTCCCATCCACCAAATGCTGTGAAGCCATGCTTCTATCTTGCAAATGGCGGCTCCTTTATTAAGAAGACATATTTGGGAATTATACATTACAGCCAGTACGGGTTCAAGTCCCGGTCTGAGCGTATAATTTTTCTCTTCAAATATGATTTATCCATCATTGAGATGTACGAAATCAATAATAATAACTTTATTTGAATCAATATAAAATAATACATACGTACTTGCTGCCATTTTATGAATAGATTGATGTCACGACTTCCTGTAATTTCAACTTAAAAACATTGTCCGCACTGTTAACGTTAGTCAATTGTTTATAATGAAACTCAAATATTTCCAATAAATATATTATTTTAGTATTATTTATTATTTTGAAAACACCATCGCGCAAAAAATAATGTACAACGCTCGTTTGTGAAGTGTTTTACAGAATCTCGGAAATTAAAAACTTCGCTATTTCTCGATTTTTAAACATTTTCCTCGATTATGTAAAAACCACTACCCAACCTCGCATCATAATATACTATTTGTACCTTGAGATTAATTTTCTGTGGTGGTATTCCCTTTTCCATTATTTTGAGATGTGTAGAAGTAAAAACTTGAATAATAGTTGTAATGTATGTGTTATAGGACTACGTTGGATAATGAGGCTTCTCCAAGCTGGTGGAGGTGGCATGGTGACTGCTCTGGAAATAGAGGTGAGTATTGACGAGTGATATTGGTTATAAACTCCAGATTTATACAGATATCACATCAACTTTGATTTTTCTTTTTTTTTTTCCACAGATGGAGGGAAGTCCAGATGCCTTCTGCTTGAACTTAAGATGGCGTTTCTACACCATTCTGCAAGGTGAGTTACATTTGTTAAAAGCAATGTATAGCAATGCCAAAAGGGTTACCCTTGCTGGACAGGTCAAAGGCGATAAGCCCAGACTAAAAAAGTGTCTTAGGTCAAAGAGTGACAATCTTGCATCGTAAAATACAACCGTCAGAAAACTTGAACGTGGGTTGCACTGGGGTCTCGACTCGACTCGACTATGTTATGGAAGTAGTAAAACTTCCCAGATATTGACTCTCCTTCAGATCTCGTCGAGGAAACTTCCAATTCTCTGGAAGCGTTCTCGACAGTTGGGAAGGGATATCAAATCTGTCTATTTTACTATCTTCCAGCTACTTTAGGGCTTTATTTCCCTCTTTAGCTCTTTTGATATATGATATTTCGTCATTGATGATGGTGAGTGATTTTTTTCTATCGCCGGCGCAGGCCTGGAGACAAAGATCCAGTGGTCGGACATTAACAAGCCTTGGTGACGATGTCATCGCTGTTGATCCAGTTGATGTTCTAGCTGCCACTCCAAGCATGCCAACAGGGAGACCGCCACCTCCACAGATGCCGCCAACCCCCAAAAGGGCAAGAGCCGGAAGTCAAGTCGACACTGGGGTAAAATTTTCCGGAGGTAAAATAGTCCCCCCCCATTCCGTTCTCCGGGCGAGGGCTACTTTAGGGGATTAATGGCAAAAGCTGTTAGTTTATGTTTGCTATTTAACTCATGCCCCAAATGGGAGTCAATGACCAATCAAATTTCAATGAATTTTATTTTACAACAAATGACAGTTGTGTTTCGTCTCGATATTTATGGAATTCTGTTTACCAAAATAAATAAAGCTCCTCCTTTTTAATATCCTGAACAAGCCAAAGCATTATTTTGCAGTGACTGACTCTCCAACAAATACGTTGAAATATAGCAAATAATGAACAGATTCCTTGGAACTATACATTTGATAATTGTGCGTTCAATAATAGTTTTACTGAGTTGTTTCTTGAAAGATTAAATAATAATCAATAATGTTGGTTACAATATACAGTTTGATGTGTTTTATTTTTTCTCCACTAGGGTGCATTCTTACAATATTGCAATTTTAGTGGGATATCACTGATTGCGATTCTATTTGGCAATAAATAATATCAAGTCGTAGTGAATTAACATAACCACACATTTCTCATTTGTTTTCAAATATTGCCATTTACATTAAATAGATAAATATTTTAAAATACTAGTAACTATATTTAAATAGTGATTTTTAAGTAAACAGCTTAATTTTATTCGTTCAATAGTCCTAACAAATGCCACTCTTTGATTTCCAAATCCTATAGATAAATTGGAAATCACTCGTGGCATTACTTATGATAATGTAGTGTTATTAGGTGATAATGAGGAGATATCGAGATCGAATGCGCACACTGTATTGATGAACACTAAGAAATTGGGGCTAGAAGTAACCATCATCAACAACAAGGATTAAGCCCAATGACCTGTTCCAATCTCATTATAGGTCGAATTGGTCCTTCCATCTCTTCAATGGTCTTCCCAACAATCTTCTCCCTCTTGGTTTATAATTATTCATTCGTAGATAAGCTGAAGATAAGCATTTTGATAGTATTTTATTCTTTCATAGAGATTAAATATATTAAGTTCTGTTCTTATATCTTCGTTTTTCTTTTTATCGTTCCTTTGGTATCCTACTATTGCTCTCAACATCTTCATTTCTGCAGCCTCTATTTGTTTACTATCTGCCTTTGTTAATGTCCAAGTTTCACATCCTTAGATAAGAGGTGGAACTGCCAATACTTTGTAAAATTTTAAAATAGTTTCTTTTCTAGTTTTATTCAATAAAGTGCGTTCAATTGTGCCACATAGATAATTGAATCGATGTATTTTAGTGTGTTTATCTAAATTTCTGTCAATACCTAAATGACATCCCAAATAATTAAAATTCTGAACTTGGTCTATAATTACATTGTTTATCACTATTTTTGTTCGTATTGCACATTTTCCTTTTAGAGGTAATATTTTTGTTTTAGATGTAGATATTATTAAATTGTATTTTAGAGAGAGATTATTTAAAGTATAAAGGAATTGTTGTAAAGCATTTTCTGATGCTGTCATTATTACTTGATCGTCTGCAAAAAGCAGAGTTGTCAATACACTATTTATATTAATTTGTTCTTGCCATTCGTTTGACATGGTCCAAGTATAAATTAAATAATACGGGTGACAACGGGCACCCTTGTCTTATTCCCTGGTTTATTTATATTTTTTGTTTACTAATTTTATCTCCGCAGTATATTTTGAAATTTGTTTCTGTATATATAAACTCTGAATGACTCTTATAAGGTGTTGAGGAATTCCTTTCATTTCTAATATATTCCATAATTTATTTCTACTTCATCATTCCACGGATTAGGCAATTGCCCGTTCCGACTTCATAATGCATCAGCCCAACGTCTTCTAGGTCTTCCAACATCACGTCTTCCTCTTGCTTGATAATTTCTTGCTAACAATGGATATCTCTCCTTATTCATTCCATCCATATGATCAATCCATATCTGTCTGTAATGTTATGGCGGTTCCCACAATATTGTATGGATTTGAAACTTGGACTCCAATGAAAAACAGAAGGATACAATACAGACGGCGGAGATGAGGTTCCTAAGACAAGTAAAAGGATGTACAAGACTTTATTTCTACTTACACTATCAAATGCTTTAGTATAATCAACAAAAGCTATGTACGTGACTATCACCTCAACGTGGTGGGGGCGCCGAGTATTCAATGAACCAGACGACTAAATCGGGGAAGTTTAGCTTTGCTAACTTGCCGATTGGTTAGAGGTGAGGGGAAAATAATAATAGTCCGCAATGTGGGAGACGTCTGCCAGAAGGTTGACATCGACCAAGAAGTCTGCAACGGTCTACGAGGCGACGTGATACCAGGCGATCATCACAACGGCTCAAGGGGCGGAAGCAGCAACCCTCTCTAAAGGGGTTAATACTTAGAGGAGCATGGATAGATGCTCTGAGACAGCAGCCCAGTCATTATCCTTACCCTGCACAGCGCTCGTTACGCGGTCAGGGGACATTTATTACTACTGATTCATCTCAAAGTAAAGTAAACATCAATAAACTGAATATATATTCACACATTCTTGTTAAAGAATGGAAGAAAACCGACTTGCAAAAAGAGCTAAAGAAGATAGACCAATGGACGGGAGAAGAACAAGAGGAAGACCAGCCAATAGATGGATAGACAATGAATGCAGATCCAATACGTCTTCCTCCGAGAAGTGATTTTGGAAATAAACATGATGAAAATGCTACAAATTAAGTTTAAGAAGAAGAAGAAGACATAACAATACATTATATAATGGAAATGAAGAGTTAACCCCTCAGTATGGTTTGATGTATATATATATGCGACCGATTTCTTCCCTTGTGTGTAGTCATTTAAATGTTCACATGGTACTCCTGTGTTATAGTAATTTTTAAACTCTACTACATTCAGTAGCTTATTTTAGATGTATATTAAATTCTGAATAAATAAAAAATGCGATTGAGGTTTTTTTTCAAATTAATAATTGTTTATCATTCTTAATGTTATAACATAAATTAAGTCCACCGTTGTGGTATTGAGGTAGCGTGCTGCCTTGCCATAGTTCGATTCTCAGTCAGGACAAGTTTAATGCGTGATTTTGGGGGGGGGATTCTTCTTCACCTGTAAGACAAATGTCAGGAAACATTAAGGCCCAATCAGTCCCCAAACACCTTCAGGCCACTATCATATTCACTCCATTAGATTAAGTTCGGATTAAGGCATCTCCTGGCGCATTATTACCACCATAATCAGCTTTTATATCATCGGCGCAGCCGTAACACTGCTTCCAGGTGCCACAACCTCGGAAGTGGGTTACAAGTACGCCATGCCAGGAAAGAATACCAGAAATGTCGTAATGACAAACTGGTGACAATGATTTTAAAAAAAATAAATACTGTATTAATAAATCAAAATATAATGCCTAACTGCTATAAAAGTTGTGTAAATTCTCAGCAAAAATGTCTTATTTAATTACAAGCTGCCGGATGCCACCGGTAGGGATGGCTATCTACTTCTGGTGACTATTTAACTCATGCCACAAATGCTAGTCAATGACCAATCACGTTTAAATGAATCTTGTTTTACAACCAATGATAGTCGTGTTTCACCTCGCTCTTTATCGATTTCTCTTTATGAGCTCCTGCTTTTGTGATAAAGAAAGCTCCTCCTTTTTAATGTTCTGAACAGGCCAAAGCATTATTTTGCTCCAACAAATACATTGAATATAGCAAATAATGAAAAGTTTCCTTGATTTTACTGAGTTGTTTACTAAAAAAATAAATGAATAACCCGTAATGTTGATTATGATATATAGTTTGATGTGTTTCATTATTTCTCCACTTGAATGCACTCTTACAATATTGCGATCTTATTTGGCAATAAATAATTATCAAGCAGCAGTGAATGAACATAACCTCACATTTCTGATTTGTTTTCAAACATCGCCGTTTACATGAAATATATAAATATTTTAAAATAACTATAGTTAAACAATGATTTGTGAGTAAACAGCTTAATTTTATTCGTTAAATAGTCCTAACAAATGTCACTCTTGACTTCCAAATTCTCTAGATAAATTGGAAATCACTCGTTGCATTACTTATGATAAAGAGAATTGTATTGAGGACGAAACATTTTAACGTTTGCATCAGATGCCTGAAGTAGTGTAATGGTTTGCATAATAGCATACAAAGCTGTAGATTTTGGGTTTAAATCTCGATTCAGGCAATAATTATTCTATAATAAATAAATAAAAAATAGTTAATTATATTTTAATAATTGATTTCGTACATCTCATTGATGGATAAATCATATTTAGCGTATAATTTTTCTCTTCAAATATGAGTTAATTATATTTGTGTTTCCACCTTGCACATTAAAATCATAACGTCCTAGAAACCCATAATCTGTGATTGGCTTCACAATAAAATAGAGACATTTATATTTTGAATTAATATTGAATTTCTGGTAATTTTTAGAGTTCGGAGGGTGCTGAGATGAGGAAATGAAAGGAGAGGCAATGGAGGAATGTAATCTTCAAGGAAGAAGTTATTAAATGGGAGAAGGTAAGATGTAAAATCTTATTTACAACATAGGCAACATTCAGTAAATTTTAAGAAAGGAAGAATTTGAATTAAATACCCAGAAGAAGAAAGGATTTAGGATATATTTTGTAATTGTTTAAAACTTTTTTTTAATTTTAGTAGAATATATATGGCAAAAGTTGGATGAAAATTTGCCACAGCGTCTTGGAAAGACTTTGACATTTTTTTATAATGTTAGAAAATTTATATTTTGTTAGCTACCGGAAAAGAAAAAGTTAAGTATATCCCAAATTTTTAAGAAAAATTCCCCAACAGCCACCCTGTTGGATATATTTTGATATTTTTTTTATAATTTAGCCCTCTAGGATATGTTTTTATTCAAAGTTAAAATTGGGAAACACATTATGAGGTTCTTAATTAATAAATTAATGAGTCATTTTAACATCTTACCTCATATTTCATGTTTTATCAAACACGGTAACTATAGTTTTCAAATGATCTTGTCATTCTTGTGATCAACACCAGATGGGAATGTTAGAGAGGGAGATTCCAACGAATATCCGGTAGTCATAATGGCGGTTGAAAATGAATGACAAGATCATTTGAAAACTATAGTTACCGTGTTTGATAAAACATGAAATATGAGGTAAGATGTTAAAATGACTCATTAATTTATTATGTTTTTATTGTTTTTATAATTTCTGAAAATGTTTTCATTGAATTTTGGAAATAAAAAAATCAGGTACCGGTATGTCCCATCTTTTTCAAGAAAAAATCTTGACATACCCTGTTGGATAGATTTTAAAAATTGAGTTGTCCAGTGGAATAGAGGCACATGCCAGAAGAAAACTATTTTACAGAAACAAGGAATTTCTTAAAGTTGTTTATCTGTGGAATATGGACACTATGTTTTATTTTTTTAACCAGGATCTTGAATTAGATGATGCATTGAATATCTTATGAAATATTAGTTGAAATATTCCTAGCATTAAGTGTTTTTAAATAATAGGGCAGGTAATTTGTGCAAATTAAGTAGTGGCATATGCCCCACATAATGCCTCTTCTATCTTCAGTGGGTGTATGGACACAAATTTCTGATCTTGATTGACTCTCTTCTTCATCATCAGGAACTTCCCTAACACATTCTTCACTTTTCCGAACAGTTCTTAAACATTTTATTGATATTCCGTGGATTGCTATAAATGCATTTCTACAGACTTCAAGTTCGCCAATATTAGTTACACGTACATAGTATCTGGATGAAACCTTCCTTTGACTTAAGTTTCATCTTTTCTCTTTTGTATAACCTTTCTTATCTTCACTAATCATTAGTGGAGTGAAATCACATTATATTAGTTTGCAACACGGAGTTCCACTACTTACAAATTCCTTTGCTGGCACAATCTTCTTATTGCTATACACTATTTCTGAGACTTTTCTTTCATTGTCCTTCCACTTATTTTCATGACGAGTCTTTCTTTTACTATTAACTTGCCTTTTTTCTTCAGAAAACGCATTAAACCTCAACATCTATGTAAGACATATTTGAAATGTTGTAGGTAATTTGAGAACTACCACTGCCCTCTGGATCTATAATATTCTAGAATATTATAGATCCAGAGGGCAGTGGAACTATATTCTGATTGGTTAGTTTCATTTCTGCCAACATATCAGGAACATTGACTGTAACCACTTGAGATAAAGGGAAAGAAGGTGGCATGTGCCTTTTTTTCTATTAGTTATTTCTATAATTCAGAATTATTCAGTTTTATTATGCTACTTGTTAAAGAACAGACACATACCACCATGAAAATAGTTATTGGAATTGATGCAAAATATCAGGATCTACTTAAACATAACAAAAACTCACAATCGGCAGATTTGTGGCATGTGCCTCTTTTCCACTGAGCAACTCAATTGTAGATAATGTTTTTTATAACTTCTATTAATAGACATTTTCCTTCGGCTATGAAAATAACGTGGGTTATATTAAATTAATGTTGGGAAATAAACATTATGAGGTATAATAATTTTAATTCATCGGAGAACATTTTTTTGACAACTCATCTCATAAATTTCGTGTTTTTCACGATACTGCAGTTTCAAGCGTAATCACATCCATCTTCAGCCATAACTCCGGCTGATGAAATTCTTCGGTCGTCAACTCTTCTATTGTCCCATCTTCAGCGCTGATTGAAGCAGCGGAAAAACATATGGGAGAAAAAATGAAATGGAAAAGAAGATATAAACAAACACGATGGTGGACTGAAAGAATAAAGATTGCAGTGAAAAGAAAAAATGAGGGAGTGGTTTAAAGACGAAACAGAAGAAAGATGGAATAAATTGAAGAGATTGGCAAAAGCAAGTAAAAAAAAAAGAATTAAATTCGAACAAAGAAAACATGGATAATATTTACAGAAGACTTAGACAAATATATAGAAGCGAAGAGGAAATTATTTTATGCGTTAATGAAGAACAAAACCAAAGGCAGAATAGACCATTCAAGATTACTTGATAATGAGGGATCCATAACGTGGTCAAAAAAAAGAAATTATAAATATATGGCCCAGAACGATACATTTCGTATCAGTTGTCCCGCGCCGTAGCCGAGTGATTAAGGTAAGAAGTCATGGCGCAGAGCTACGGGACTTGGGCTGGTTCGAGTCTCCAAGGGGGAAGAACTTTTTTCTCATGGTATTTCGGCCAGTATGGGACCAGTGCCCACCGAGCATCATGAGACATTTGGGTAGTCACAATAAGTAGCGGCTCCAGGATGAGAAAATCAGCTATAACGACTGGGGGACTCGACATGCTGACCACATGTCATCCCTACACTGGCTGGATGATCATCTGCCTCTGTGATCGACACATGTGGATGTGAGGCCAGCAGCCGGTTGGTAGGCCTGTCACGCCAGGAGTTTTTTTAGTTATATAGAATATTGAGAATAATTTGGACAGAAAATGTAATCCCAAAAGATTGGCAAAAATGCATAATTGTTCAGATTTACAAAAAGGGAAACAGAATGTTATGTTCAAATTATAGGGCCATAACTCTATGTCACTGCTTTAAAATGTATGAAAGAATTTTGGCCAGGGATAAAATAAAGCAATATAAAAAACTTAAGAGAAGAACAACATGCCTTCAGGAACGGAAGATCAACGGTGGATTTAATCTTCTCTTTTGTGTAAGACAGCTTATTGAGGAGAAATGGTAATATGGAGCAGAACTATACATTGCCTTCATTGATTTCGAAAAGACGTACAATAGTGTTGTACATAAAAAAAATATGGGAAGCTTCACAAAATTTAAAGGTGACTGAGAGTTTAATTGAAAAAATTAGCACGTACTGTAAATGTGAAAACTGCATTAGGACTCCATTGGGAATGACACAATGGTTTGAAACAAATGTTGGAGTTAGAGAAGGGAGTGTGTTATCGCATATTTTGTTTAACGCCACAATTAATGAAATTACAAATAAGTTGTAGGGGAGGGCAAAGAACCAGACATGAAAACCTTCATCTTCGCAGACGATGTAATGATATGGGAAAATTAAAAAAAAAAATGCCATAGAACACAGACTTGAACATTGGAAAACAGTTTCAGAAGAATATGGTTTAAAAATAAATATTGAGGAAAATGGCAGTCATGAGCATATGTAGAAACCAGAACGATGATTGTAATATTAAGTTATCAGGCATAAATCTACAAAAAGTGGAACAATTTACATATTTAGAAACTGTGATAAATGCAAATCAAAAAATATAGGCTGAAGTCAGTAAAATAATAGAGAAAACTTTAAAAGTCTATAATTTAAGTAAACAGTTCACCTAGAATGAACATATACCCACCAAGATTTATGGCAATGTATAAAACTTATTTGAAACCAGTTCTAATGCATGCAGCTGAGACTTGGACATATACAAAGAATGACTTAAGCAGAATCCAAGCTACCGAAATGAAATTATCACGTGAAATAGTACATAAAACAAGGAGAGACAGAATATGGAATAACAAAATCAGGAAGACATTAAGTGTAGAAAGATTAACAATAGACATAAAGTAGACTAAAATGATTTGAACATTTAAAAAGAATGGAAAAGGAAAGACTACCACAAAGGCTGTTAAATCTCAAGGTACAAGGAAAACGACCACGAGAAAGATAGATTAACCAAGTGAAGAAAAGTCTACAAGAGAGAGGGTACGATTGGGAAGAAGTAAAAAAAGCAAAGCATGGGAAGATAGAGATGGTTGGTGGCATATTTGGAATCGACTTTTCGAAAGGAGGACAAGATGTCAAATATCTATAATTTCATGAATAATGCTATGTTATTATAAAGTTGTAAAAAATACTTACACATTGATACATTTTTAATATTATACAATATGTTTAATTTAGTGTTTTTCTTTAATTTTGTAAATAATGTCATGTCTATACCCTGAAAGTTATAAGAAAACTTACTTGCATACAGTCATTAATGGATTTTGAACTTTTATAATATTTAAATTATATATTTTCCTTTTAATTTCATAAATGATATGTGGTCCCTAAATGGTAGAGAATGACTGAGGCGGATCTGAGGATGAGCTCTCAGACTCTAAAAAAGGCTCCAAATAGTCAGCGCAAAATATAGCCTCTATCCCTTCCATGTACCTTCACGTGGTGGGACTTTTTTTTACTGAAGATGGAGAGTGAATGGCGAGTTTCTGGCGCCATAAAACCAGATGCTCGGGGCAGACAGAGCTCTGTAGCCTTGTAAGGCAGTCTGTCTAGGAGAAAGACAACTCCGAAATTAAACTCTGGTCCTTCAGGTTGGGGGCTTTGCGGTTGGGCTGGCAACCCACACAAGTAAAAAAAAATCACTCAAAAGTCTGAAGTGCGAATACGAAACCTGGACAGATTCAATGGATACAACTTAAGCAATGAAAAGGCTAGACGATTTGGAATAACGGGTATGATCAATATTGCAACCTGGAATGTGAGAGGACTCCATACAAAAAGACTGGAAATACAATGTTGTACAGTGGGTGGAACAACATGTACATGGACAAGCTGGAGTAGCTATGATGATTGATCAGAAATGGAAAAAGAAAATATCATATAAATTTGTAAATGAAAGAATAATGGTAGTAAGGTTTAAAATACCAAGAGGACACCTACAGTTATAGGAGTCTACAGACCTGAAAAAGGAAGAATGAGAGATACAGAAGAATTCTATGAAAAATTGCAGGAAACTTATAATGAAATTAACAAAACAGATATGATATATATAGCTGGGGATCTAAATGCTGGAATAGGAAAAGTGCCCATAAAAGATGTAATTGGTACATGTGGAGAAGAGACACTCAATAATAACGGGGCATTACTCAGACAATCCTGCACCTATAATAAACTAAAGGCAATGAACACCTTCTTCAAGAAGAAAGAAATGCATAAATACACGTGGAGTAATAGAGGTCACTGCTCAATTATTGACTATATAATTGGCAATGTAAAAGCAGGTTATCGATACAAGATATTCGAATTTATACAGGATGTGACATATACAGTGACCATTCCTTGCTGATAGCAAAAATAGTCTTGATTATATTTAATTAATGTTGGGAAGTAAACATTATGAGGTATAATCATTAAAATTCATCGGAGAACATATTGTTTAAACAACTCACCTCATAGGATTCATGCTTCCATGATATCGCACCAATAAATAAATTTAGTCTGGGTAATCTTCTAAGTACCAATAAAAAAGTCAATGTTCCAGACAGTAAGAAATCTGGAATTTATCAAATAAATTGTGAAGATTGCAATAAAGTTTATATAGGAAAAACAAAAAGGAATTTGGAAATTCGGACAAAAGAACATTTCAGAAATATTAAAAATTGTGAAATTGAAAAATCTGCAATTGCTGCACATAGTTTATTAGAACATCATAAAATTGGAAGAGAAGCTAAACTTTTAAAACAAGTAGAGAAACCTTTGGAATTGACAGTTTGGGAAAAAATATACATTCAGAAAAACAAAAATAGATCAATGAATTTTGATATCCCTAACGAAATTACATTGATTTCGAAGTTCATAAATTCAACCATAGATGGCAGCACTGAAGATGGCGACAATAGAATAGTTGACGGCCGAAGAATTTCATCAGTCGGAGTTATGGCTGACGATGAACATGATTATGTTTGAAATCGCGATATCATGGAAGCATGAATCCTATGAGGTGAGTTGTTTAAACAATATGTTCTCCGATGAATTTTAATAGTCTTGATTGCTAGATGGAAAAATATAAAAAGCAATAGAACTAACCTATCAAGTAAAGTGGACAATACAAGATTTAAAATAAGATTGTTAAAAAATCAATCAATTAGAGATTTATATCAACAGAGACTTAACCATAATATAATAAATGTTCTAACTGTAAATGATGTGACAAAAGAATGGGAAAACATTCAAAATTATATTATTAAAGCAGCCCAAGAAGCGATTGGCAAACAAAAGATTTGGAAAAGAAAAGAGGACTTAAAATATAGAATTCTGATATCGTAAACGGTATTCGTGAAAAACGAAAAACATATTGCATTTTCTAACAATAATCAAGACAAAAATATATACAGGCAAGGAATTATGCTAAATCGCTAGTGCAGAGAGCACATAGAGAGAGTTGGGAGAAATTTATAGATGTTGAATATGATGTATATGGCAGGCAAGATTTTGCATTTAAATTGCTAAGAAATATAAATAAATCGGAAAAAGATACAGCAAATATAAATGTTATTGAACCAAAAGTATGGGTTGAACATTATAAAAAGTTGTGGTTTAATGCGAATGAACAATCTCATTCTCCAGTAGATAATACATTTGAAGAATGCGATTTAATCACATTGGATGAATTAGAAATATAAATAAGAAAATTGAAATGCAGAAAATCACCTGGGCCTGATAACATAAATGCAGAACTTTTGAAATATGGAGGTTTGATATTAAAATTAAGATTATTACACATCTTTAATACGTGTTGGATAAACAAAGAAATTCCCAAAACATGGCTCATTGCAAATGTTATATCAATTTTTAAAAAAGGAGACAGAAATAAAACAAGTAATTATAGAGGAATCAGTATTTTGAACTCTGTATATAAAATATATGCAGGGATATTACTTAATAGATTAAAACCAATAGCAGATGCATTGCTTTTAGAAGAACAGAACGGTTTTAGACAAGGAAGGTCCTGCTCTGACAATATATTCACTATGAGACAGATAATAGAAAAGAGACGAGAATTCAATTTACCAACATATTTAGCTTTCGTTGATCTTGAAAAAGCCTTTGATAAGGTGATAAGAAGAAAATTGTGGGAAATAATGAAGGCAAGAGGGTACCCGGCTCAACTTATAGAAGGAATAAAAAGTCTTTATAATGGCACGAAAATTATCCTTAATTTAGATAATTATTCCAGAGAAGAAATTTTAATAAATCAAGGAGTTCGACAAGGGTGTACATTATCACCTACATTGTTTAATATATATTTTGACGAGGTTATACGAAAATGGAAGAAAATCAAGTCCAATAGGAATACAAATTAATAAGGAAATGTATATGAATATTTTAATGTATGCAGACGATCTGGTAATTATACAGACGTCAGAGGATGATTTACAAAGAGCCATTTACATGTTGAATCAATTAGGACTCTATTATAATCTCAAAGTCTCAACTTCAAAAACTAAAATTATGGCTTTTCAGGGCAAAGTGCCAGTCAGAGCAAAAATAGTGATCAATAATGAAATAATAGAACAGATAGCACACTTTAACTATCTTGGTTCAGATATAACATATAGCTATGATTGGGATATACATAATAAATTAAACCGATATCAAATGATGTGTGGCACCATAAGAAGAACCCTCCGAAAGACTCGAAGAGAAACTCAGCTCAGGTTTTATAAAATTATGGCTGTTCCTGTTCTTTTATATGGATCTGAATCTTGGGTACTTACAAAAAAAGATATCTCACACATTCAAGCCACTGAAATTAATTTTTTAAGATCCGTAAAAGGATGCACACGCATGGATAGATTACACAATGGATCAATAAGAAATGAGCTGGAGATATTTTCAATAGTTGATAAACTAGAAGAGCACAAATACCAATGGAAAGAACATTTAGACAGAATGGACAATACAAGATTACCCAAAAAGATCAACACCTACAAACCACATGGAGAAAGATGTTTGGGACGGCCAAGGAAACGATGGACTTGAGACCGGAACAGGTCGCATTGACGAAATCCTGAAAAGGAAGAAGAAAAAGTAGTAATGTTATGTCTATTTCCTGAATATTATTAAGAAAATTCACTTGCACGCACTCCTCAATAGAATTTGACATTTGTTTATATTTTGTTAATTTCATTTTTCTTTCTTTTATTTTTCTCGTAAATAATTTCATGTCTATATGTTAAAAATTTTAAGCAAAGTTACTTACAATCCTTGATAGACTTTGACCATTTTTATATTTCAAATGGACATTTTCTTTAAATTTAGTAAATAATGTAATTTCTCTACCCTCAAAATTTTGATAAAATTTACTACACACTCTCCTGGATAGATTTTGACCTTTTTATAATTTAACTTTATATTTTTCTTGAATTTTGTAAACAATGTTATGTCCATACCATATTTTTAAATGTTACTTATATATAGATTTTAAACTGTTATAATAATTTTAATTTGATATGTTTCTTTTTATTTCATAAATAATGTCATATATATATATATATATATATATATATATATAAACTGTGAAAGATATATTAAAAATTATGTAGACACATTCCTGGGTAGATGTGAACTTTTTATAATATTTTTAATTAGAGGTTTCCTTTTAATTTCGTTATAATGTCATGTCTAAGCATTGAAAGTTAAAAAAAACGTAATCTCAGACGCGCGCGCCCACGCACACTACCTGTATAGATTTGCGTAGACCTTTTTGTAATATTTTCAATTTGATGCTTTCTTTTAATTTCGTAATTATTGTTATGTCTATACTAAGAAGTTTTAAGAAATGTTTTCCTTATACACACTCCTGGATATGTTAACCTTTTTATAATACTTTAAATTTGATATTTGCCTTTATTTTCGTAAATATTTTCATATCTATACCCAGGGTACGCACACTCCTGGATGGGTTTTAAATTTGTTTTCCTTTAATTTCGTAAATAATGTCATGTCTATACGCAGAAAATATTAAGAAACGGTATATTTTCTACTCGTATTTTATTGATTGAAGAATTTCTAAATCAAATGCTTTTTCCCTGATGTTACAAATTTAATAATTTTGTTCCTATGTTTCTTCTTTCATCTCTTCCCAGACTGTAAGTTGTTTGGATTTATCGGTTTCAATAATGTTGTCTACTTAAATTCTGTGTCTTTGTGACCATGCATGATCATTGATCAGCTATAGCAGACGCTTGTGTTTCCAATTTTATTTATTTTTTATTTATTTTTTTCATTCCTAAGGTTAAAGTTATGTTAATTTTTTTCGTGACTAGACTTTGACACAATCTCCACGATTTATCTGATGAATTCCTAATTTCTGTGATTAATTTCTTAATTTTTGTTATTTCCATTAGAATAAAATAAATTCGAAGTTGTAATCAGGCCTATATAATATTGTTAGGAAATTCATTTACACTCTATAGGACTGATTGTATATTTGGCTAAAATTTTAAATGATTTATTCGGAAATAAATGTTCATATTACATATATTTTACTGAATGTTGCCTTTTGAAAAGTGGATTAATAACAAAGTAATAATTTTATTTCATATCGTGTCTCATTTTGAGTACTTTGCAATAATATTAGAATGGCTGGAAAAAGGGACTTTACAGTACCATATACTTGAACATTCACGAAACAACAGATGCAACTTCTTCCTGCATATGAATAAAACGTGTAAATGAAAACAATATTGGAAATCTTAAGACTAAATAATAATATTTCATATAATAATTGTTATAAAGAAACAATCTATGAACGATATAAGAAGCTGTTCATTTGATATGATGGTGTGTGTTTTTCTAATGCCATTCGCAGTATTTTACTTGCTTTGGATTCTATGCTGGGCGGATAGATGGTATTAATGTGGTCTATTTTGAATTTGTGCACTACTTCGGCAGACCATTGTACATAGATGTATGTATTGTTTTATGGATTCCCGTACAAATTCCTTCTTATCTTTTTCGAATATCCATTTTCCTCGAAGAACATTCTTCCCCGAAAATGTATTTTGCGAATGTATCCTGTTTTTTTCGAAATACTTTTTCCTGAATTAAAAATTAAATAAATACTGATTATCGGTACTAAATAAATTTAATTCCAATTGATATTATTTTAAGTGTGTGGACACTGGTTTGGCCTTTTCAGCACTTCTAGACTATTTGGTGGTCCTAAAGTAACTGCCCTCGCTGAACATTCTCTCATACGTATTTTTTTTACAGTCTCAATAGGTTGTATATTGGTAGGAATCCCATTCTTACTCTTCAATTACATATAACCTTCTAACAGGAGTTTCAGCCCTCCTAGTGCTGATGTTATAATGCTGCAATATTTCAGCCATCATATATTGTACTTGTTAGTTCTCATAATAATTCAGTAGCATAGGAATTTAAAATAACTTCCTGTAATTGTGCTTATAAAATTAGTGTCTTCTGGCAACAGGTAATCATTGTCGATGTCTGTTTATTGGCAAATCGTCTGTAAATAACTTTTGAGAATTTAATTCGATAAAGTTAATAAATAGCAACTGAAATTCCGAAAAATTGCTCCGGTAACTTGGAATCGAGAACTTGGATTCAGGAAAATACAATATCGGGAAAAGACAGCATCGGGAAGAGACGGCATTTCTCCATCAACTTCACAAATATATTATTTGAATACTGATATTCACTAGAAAGAATGTAACAAATCTATGAATTGAAGTACGTGGGGTGGAAAATTTTATTCCAAGTTTCAAATGATGTAGAATGCAAATCAGCAACATTTTTCCAATAAATTGGTACAATTAAATCAACTGTGTTATGAAAAGTAGAGAAACGAAAATATTTTAAAACTGCAGTATGTAATACTACTGGCAACTGAGAATGATTTCTACTAACATGTTACACAAAATACCAAACATACAAATAAGAAAAGCTAAGGGAGGAGAAAATGAGACATTGTTAATAAAATTCAAAAATGAACTTTAAGTTGTACGGGCACACAGTTAGAATGGCAATGCAAAATGGCCAAAGATCTTAGAATGTATACCACCAGAGGAAAAGAAATTGTAATGACCTAAACATAGTTAATACTGGTTTTTTACTTTAAAATTCCATTACAAATCAGGGGTTTGTAAGAAACAGATTCCTTAGACATAAGGAAAGGGAAATTGGGAACAGAGAAATGCCAATAATTTCTTCTTCTTCTTCCTTCCTTCCTTCCAAGTATTAGGCCAAGGCCTGTTACGATCCTATGGAAATTTTCCCTCCAGCGTTTCATAGGACGGCCCAGAGATCTTCGTCCTCTTGGTATATAATTATAAACAGCTTTGGGGATCCGATTTGAACTCATTCTTTCAAGATGGTGTTTCCAATTTAGTCGGTACTGTTTAATATATTCCAAAATTGGCATAGTCTTCAATTCTTTTAAGATATCGGTGTTCCTTTTCCGATCCCATCTGGTGTAACCCGCTGTTCTGCGCATGAATCTCATTTCACAAGCCGTTATTCTTCTTTCATGTTGTCTTTTTTAGTGTCCATGCTTCACTACCATAGGTCAACACTGGTCTAGCCAAAGTGTTATATAAACGTAATCTGGTGCTTTTTTGTACAAGGGATTGTTTCGTAATTTGATTAATAATTCCCAAACTTTTATTATAACTAGTAATTTTTTCTGGGATATCCTTTTCACCCCAGATACAGAGATAATATCCAAGATATTTAAATTGATTAGATCTCTCTAAAATTTTAGTCTGGAGACAGATAATAACAATCCATAAAAAAATCAATAAATATAATCGTATCTACCTTTTTATATTGTTTCAAATACCGGATTCTAACTACATCATAAAGGAAGAAAACTGAATCAGCAAAAATGGAATTAACTAGATATTTGACTCTCCTTGGCCATAACATAAATTAATATATTTGTCGGGAATTAAATATTTCAAATATATTAGAAACAATAGAGAAATGGAGATGAAAATAGTATTTGCGTTTACAAGGAATGCAATCAAGATTAACTGCATTGTAATTATATAAGTATACAGACTACAGGATAAGAAAATAATTTGAAAACCTGAAAAGGTTGGCAAGAGCAGATATAAATTTTGGAGATGAAACAAGCAAATGGTCGAATCCATGAAGCCTATGATGAAGAAATGCCAATGGCATTATGGTCACATGACTAACAAAGTAGTTCAGTACTCATTCTTTTATAATGAAATCATTCATACATTGTTTCTCTACAATTACCCAAAAGAATCGCGTTTAATAGTTGTAGGAGTTGAATTTTGTTTCCTTAATTGACTTTTCTTCTTTTTTGCAATGTTAGAAGTAAGCTAATAATGGAAATGGCTGAGTATGCATTCATACCTGTGAGTTAATGTAATATTTGTTGAGATATATATTGGATGTGTTACTTTTAATAAATATTTCAGTAGGAAGTAACATTAAGAGATCGATTTTAATAAATTTGAGTCAGCTAAATGTTACCCTTATAATTTGGTATAATTTTTGAGAGCATTATTTCAGTATCCAGGCATATTGAAACATATTCTCAAGAATTCTATCACATTATGGGGCAAGATGTAACAGACTCAAGTAAATTTATTATCTTACTTTTATTTATATTTTGAAATAGTCGTAATAATATTAACATTCCATATGAGCAAGTTCATTGTTATCATATTTAGGGGCCTCGTGTATCAGATGTTAATAAAGTACATGTTAGTATATATATATTAATGAAAAGTAATTAAATTTGACGTGATATGAAATAAAATTATGCACATTGCAAAGATTGAAAATGTGTTAATAGTTTATTTAGACATTTTGGCTGTAAACATGTCAATTCATATGTAAAATGTCACTTTCAATCCTTGTAACATAAATGTTATAATGTATTTAGGAACATCATAGAGGCCTACAATTAAAATACGTACATGTAAGTATAAAATTAACATATTTTAATATAGAGCTATTGAGAGAGAAGGAACAGACTTCTAACATTTATTTTTTCGAAACTACAAAAAAATAGAAATACGATTCCAACATTCCTAAAAAGAGTAAAGTTTGAAGTTCTGATTGAGGCCGCATTGGCGGTGTTGCTTGTCATGTTGATTGTGTTAAAATTGCGACACAACAGGACGTTGGATTGGAAGAGGAGGAGCAGAAGATCAGCTTTCTTACCGGTGGCCTCACAGGTTACCCGACCTAACCCCGTGTGATTTTTATCAGTAGGGTTACGTAAAATACCGTGTTTTATCCCCCCCTTATGCCCGACACTCTTGAAAATCTGCGGCATCGAATTGTCGAAGCCGTGAATTCGGTAACTAGAGACTAGCTGATTCGTGTGTGGCAAGAAATGAGCCACCGTTTTGATATTTGTCGTGTAACACATGGTCATATTGAATGAAATAAAATAGTGACATTTGAACTTTTCTGTTTCCAGGAACGTTTGAATAGTGTTTATATGTTTTCAGATCAGAAGAAATGAATGCTTGAAATCTGTTCCTTCTTTCTGAATAGCCCTGTATATATTGTACAACACTAAATTGAAGGGTCCATAAGAAGAAATATTATGTGCATATTTCTAAAAAATGCCACTACTATACTTTTTTTTTATTTGATACTTGAAGAAATAAATGAAAATTATCTAGATAAAAGTTTGATCAAAGTTTATATATAACTTGGAAGTTTCTCATGGAACTTCGACCAGTGTTGGATTGATCCCCATCCTACATTATGAATAATTTGCGTAACTGCAATAAGTGCTTAAATGATCCCGAGAGCTATCCCGGCGGTAGCATTGCTGCCGATAGGGTTACCCATGCCGGACTGGTCGAAGGTGATAAGCCAGAAGAAAAAAATTACCTTGGTTGAAAGAGTGACAATCTTTCACCGTAAAAATACAACCGTCAAGAAATGCGGACATGGGTTCAACTGGGGTAACATTTTCCGGTCCTAGGCTGCGATGGGCAGGGCATTTGGCACGAATGGGGAATGAAAGACGTGCATGGAAGCTTTTTCTAAGAAAACCAGCGGCAAAACGCGCAGTTGGTAGACCAAGAATGAGGTGGGAGAATAACATTGATTTGAGGGAAGTAGATTAAACAGGGAATGATTGGAAAACATTGACTCAGGATAAGGATGTATGGAGAGCTTGTGTCCGCGCGGCCATGAACCTACAGGTTCGATAGTGCCAGTTAGTTAGTTGCTAGCTACAATAAGTAACAGCTGCAAGTTGAGAAAATAAGCTATAATGGCAAGTGGACCAGACATAATGCCACATTTTGCTCGTATACTGCATACATGATCATTCAGTTTAGTGAATAACACATCACGTACATGGGACAAGGTTGTTGTAACTCCAATTAAAAGAAGAAAAAACGTTCTGTTTCTTTCAAGTTCAAACTCTTCATCTTTATCAGTTTGACATATAAAATTATACATTATGTGGTTAGAAAGTGAGAAACCTCTTTTCTCAAAATAGTGCTATTATTGGTAATTGGCTAGTACTTAAAAACTGAATATGAGTCTAGCAGTTGGCTAATAGGCCAAGGACTTTCTAGGCCTGTTAATGCCATGGAGTTTAGTCTTATTGAACTCAGAATAATTTTTCATCACTTACATCTTGCTTCGCCCTTTTACAAAATCACATTACGAATAGAGGATATAAACACTCATATTAATGGGTACACCTAAAATTCCTGTAAATTTGTTGCTAGCATCTATAAATAAGACAAATAAAAAAGGCAATAATTTTCTTCATTGGACCCTTTAATTGTCTTGTTTTAGTACAGTAAAAGCTTCTTATTCGCGGAGGATATATTCCGCAAAAAATGCCGCGAATACAGAAACCGCGAATATGGAATGGTAATTTGTGTGGGTATATAGGGATATGTTCCAAGATTCCAGAATAAAATGAAAATGATCAAAATAAAATCAATTAATGAGAGATTTTTGAACAATTTATATTAATTATTATTGTCAGGGTTAGGCAAGGACTTAAAGAAATTAGTAATTGTTTTCCTGTTTTGCCGCTTTTAAAAGATCTTTCAATAGCAAACGACTCGCCACGCGTAAACAGTTAAGCATTTCTGTTTTTACTTTAAGCGGCAACACTACTTTTTTCCGCTTCGGAACTAATTTTCTCTCCTTTTATTCGACATTAAAAACAAAGCAGAAGAGAGACGTGTTATTCAATCTAAAGTATTGCAAGGAATGACAAGTTGAAACAATAAAACACCGATAGTGGCGAGGGCGCGCGAAATACGTATGAGGGCGATGGTTTTTAACAACGAACTTAAGGCTTAGTGACAAGAAGGTTTGTTTTACTTTGATATTTTTTCCATTTGGTTTGGATCCCTCTTTGTGTAAAAGTCACCTTAGCATGTGCCTGCATTAAGAAAGTTGCCGATGCGTTAATAGAGGATATTAATCCTTCTAATATACCGACTGGATCCGCGAATAAAGAAAATTTTAGCCGTGAATACAGGAACTGTCGCAATTTTTTAACCCGCGAATAAGTGAACCGCCAATAAGGAGCTTTTACTGTACACTGAGGTAATAAAACAAAGGACTAGCTTAATAATGAATGGTTTAAACGCTCTCTTGAGTAGAGCAATGTTTTTTCAGTGTATTTTTTTAAATGTCACTATTGTATACTTACTAAATCAGACTATTGACTCCAAGACATATAGGTCTAAGTGCAGTAGTTCTCAAAGAATAAGTCCTCAACTCGCATCATGAGAAGAATAATATGCACATTATGAAATTAAAGTACAGGAAATAAGGGTTTGCTAAAGTTTAAAAAAAAACTGTAAATGGATATGTATATATGAATGACTTGTTTTATCCCTGTTGGTCAGAGAAGAAAGGAGGAAGAAATGCTGAAAATCAGTAATAGGAAAAAAAAAAAAAAAAGGTCTAATGAAACTAAGAACAAATATTTCCTGTAACTGAAAAGATAATAGTTTTGTACAGTGAAAAAAAAAGTTGAATTTTTCCTAAAGAGTATAAAGTGAAGTTGAAAGAAAAACGTTTTCTGTATCTAAAAAAGTTAATATGCAATTGTTTTATTTGATTTTTTGTATTTATTGTTATATGTAATACTAGGAAATTAATGTTCTGCGTGTTTTACAACTGGAAAGATGATTTTATTTTTGAAATGAATAAGGACCAGAACTTTGAGAACTAGTGCACTCTACTAGACTAGACTGAGAGAAGGGGAGGGAAAGTTTATAATGGTGGGAAATAAGAATGAATACATTTTCAGAACACAATTGTAAGTGGTAGATAGATTGTTGCATTATTATAAAGTTTTCAGTTGGTTTTTGAAGTCATCTGTAACTGTAAAAGTTACAAAAGTCGTAAAGTTGTTTCTTGAAGATCTGCTATACTTCATTGACCTTTCCTATCCACCAAAAATTGATATAGTTATAAAATGAATAATAAGAAAAGGCATGAACATAGATAACTGTATTTATCTAATATTAAATATGATTTTAAAATGTTAGAGATGATTGACTGTTTTGTTTTAACAGTAAATTAGTTAATTTTGCAGAAAGTTTGGTGTCTGTAATAAAATTCTACAGTATGTGGTGATGAAACTCATTAAAGATTCAGTTGCCATATGTAGTTTTTGTATTATGCAAATGTTTTCCATCAGATGATGATGATGGAACAGGGGATGATGATGGAACAGGGGATGATGATGGAACAGGGGATGATGATGGAACAGAGGATGATGATGGAACAGAGGATGATGATGGAACAGAGGATGATGATGGAACAGAGGATGATGATGGAACAGAGATGATGATGGAACAGAGGATGATGGAACAGAGGATGGATGATGATGGAACAGAGGATGATGATGATGGAACCTAGGACGATGATGCAACTGCCAATAATGATGCAATTGCCGGTGACGGAAGTGCCGATGATGATGAAACTGCCGATGACGTTGTAATATAAATTGAATTAGTAAGAGTAAAAATAATAAATAAGCATCGGTAGCAACGTTTAGTGGGAACAAACTGAAATGATTGAGATTCTCAATGGAGTCTCAATGTTGATATAAAATCACCTATTTCACGATATGTCTTGCTGGCATGAGTCATCCAACTAACTGACACATTTTATCACTAATTGCATGAACAGTTAACTTTGCTAGAATTTTTGTACTAACAACTCTCTCTCTATCTTCTTTTTATCTGTTCTTCTCTTTCTGCATTTCTATTAACAATTTCTCATGTAGTGATTAAACTCCGCAAACCCGAGATTGCGACGAAGTCGTGTGGGACATACATTGCTTTGGGATCCCGGTATATGTATGGCCTCACGACGGATCTCTCCCCAGACTCATCCCGAGAGATCTCGTGATCAAACCATAGGTGACAAAAAGACATTTCAGTGCGTTCTCACTGAGCGGCCGTCTTCTTGTGTCAAGCTGGAAACTGTACCAGGTGGGTTAGGGTTATCCCTGGGTTAGTTAGATGGAGCTGTGACAGTTGGGTAAAATATCCTCCCGTTTTAATATGGATTGCTACGAAGTCCTATACCTAGGACGGATCTCATTTTATTAAGCTTTGAGATTGCTACGAAGTCATGCATCTTGAATCGATTTCATTTATTGAGATTGTAACGAAATTCTGGATGTAAGGCGTATCTCATTGGGTTAAGGCTGGGGGGGTGGACTAGATATGAAAAGGGTCTCGAAATCGAAGTATGTTATCTTTATGCTGGATTCACTGAAATCATGAATTGGTAATTTCCGGATAAACCATGGGGTGGAGGTAATGAAAGGTGAAGATAACATAATCTTTGGAGAGGCTCGAGCCCACTGTGGTTATTTGGAAACGGTTTTTAAGCGACAAGTTTGACGGTGCTCCGATGCTGTTAGGGTTCATGCCTATATTCCAAATTTAAATTCAGACACTTTTTTTTTGGGAGTGTCACTATTATTAAATTTATTAAGACAAAGTTATTTGCATAACTTTGTTAGGAACCACGTACCTGTCCTTAAAATCCTTTTGTCAAATTCTGTTTTTATTCCTTGGTCTGTCGTTGTATTCAACATCCTTCGTGGTTTTGTGATATTGTTGGTTTATGAAATTTGGCTAACCTGAATTGATAGCCTGAAGCCAGTTTCTGTGTATTGATCAGGTGTGTAGGTGTGTATTCAATTAGTATTATTGTTTTGATATTTGGCTATTTTGAATTTGATTTTTTTAGTCTTTCAAATATATTTTTAAGGCCTTTGTTTCCCGTGTGTCGGGATTAGGACCCTTTGTAATTTAGTTATGTCCATTTATTCATAGATGTCAGCTAGTGATAGGTCGTCGGCCTAGTGTCTCAATGAGACATCCAGTAGGTAACTAAGTTATTACGGATTGGAAAATGGTCAGTTAATTTTGCACAGAGGTCTTTTTATTCAGGCTTGAGGTTATTTTACGAGCCTGAAAATCTTCAGACTTGAGACCGACGGCTTAAAGTCCCTTCTGGAGGATTTATTCCTTGGATTCATCCTAAAAATCCACGGACCACTGGGTTTGAACCCTCATCTCTCTAAACGTAATTGCTAGCTTATCGGCTGTTATTGTTTTGAAGTTTGGTTATTTTGAATTTGCGTTGTTTTACTCTTGCAAATATTTAATGGTAAAATGATCTCACTGTAGAACTTAGCAGGGTATTGGGATAGTAGGAGTTTGACTCCCACTTTTCTAGGCAATCGGCAGAGATATCAGTCAGGTTGTCAGCCCAGCATGACTGATACGTTAACCTCCTAGAGCAAACTTCTGGTAGTCATTTGAGTTAGAAGTGGATTGGTCTTTAGGACCAGGATGCTGCCAAAAGGTTTAGATCAATTACGAATCCTGATCCGAATGGTCTTGAACCCCTGTCCTTTCGGCTTGTAGCATATTGCCATAACCAACTAATGTGCCATAACCAACTAATGTGCCATTCATTTATCGTTGTTTTCATAATATTTCTCTCTCACACCACACGCAAATATTTAACCATACATACGTACCTACGTACATATTATCTTATTGAATGTTTTTATCTGTGAACCTAGGAGTCAGAAGTAGATATCATGTGTGAATAGTTAGGCATCAGGTGTGAAGAAATAAAATTGTGTTCTGTAAAAGGTATAGTGTTAGTTAATTGAAAGAGGCGTAACTTTGCAGAAATCGATTATATTTAAAATGAAATGAAAGTGATACCTAGTGTTATGTTAATTCCACTATAAATCAGTTTATAAATGTGGAATGCAGGTTGCACAGCCCACAAAAAAATGCACATTTAGCAAGAGTGATATAAATAAAGAAAATACATGTAGGCCTACTTGACTTATATTTTATTGATCTTACTGATTGTGCATATTTTATGTGGGCAGGATGTTAGTGCAGTCTGCATCCGAGATTGATTAAATGATTTTTAGCAGAATTAACACTAGGTATTATTTTTAGTTTAATTTTAGAGGTACAGTGTTTTGTAGTGAAAGATATAGGTTTCTTCAGACTGGAAGAATTACAAGTATAATATTGAGAAATTAGTTTAGTAAAACTCAAATGCTTGTTTGTTAACGTGAAATTTATGATGTTAAAGCTTTCAATCTCTGCTCCAGAGGGTATTTTGTAAGTAAGTGATAAGAAAGGTAATGCAGTATTGAAATTTTAATTTTTGTAATTTTTAAAATGAATGTGGTTGTGGCACTTAATTTGTATCCAGTCTGAAGTTAAAGATGAAATTGGGTTTGGGAGACTGACGGACTAACAGAAATATGGATTTAATATAAGCATGTTATTACTTGATTTGTTTCCAAATGAAGTCGGCAAATCAAACTAAAGACAAAGGTAGAGTTAAAAAAATAAATCATAAATAATTCTGAAACACATTAAATATTATTAAATTATAACTACCTACCAAAAACATAAAAGATAAAAAAATTAGATATTTGTTCTGAGAGCAATTACTGAAGAGGAAAAAGAGGTTGAAAAATTATTATTATTAGTATTATTATTAGTATTATTAGTAGTATTATTAGTAGTATTATTAGTATTATTATTAGTATTATTATTAGTATTATTGTTAGTATTATTGTTAGTATTATTGTTAGCATTATTGTTAGCATTATTGTTAGCATTATTGTTAGCATTATTGTTAGCATTATTGTTAGCATTATTGTTAGCATTATTGTTAGCATTATTGTTAGCATTATTGTTAGCATTATTGTTAGCATTATTGTTAGCATTATTGTTAGCATTATTGTTAGCATTATTGTTAGCATTATTGTTAGCATTATTGTTAGCATTATTGTTAGCATTATTGTTAGCATTATTGTTAGCATTATTGTTAGCATTATTGTTAGCATTATTGTTAGCATTATTGTTAGCATTATTGTTAGCATTATTGTTAGCATTATTGTTAGCATTATTGTTAGCATTATTGTTAGCATTATTGTTAGCATTATTGTTAGCATTATTGTTAGCATTATTGTTAGCATTATTGTTAGCATTATTGTTAGCATTATTGTTAGCATTATTGTTAGCATTATTGTTAGCATTATTGTTAGTATTAATTTGCCATGTAGATAAATACATATCTATTATCTAAAGACACTACATAGTATTATAAAGGGTATAAATCAAATATCTTACTGTTGGAGGAATACCTACGATAGTAATAATTGTGGAAATGGAAGTTAGTGAAAAATTAGGGAAATTTAGAAGAAGTGACTGAATTTAAATACGTAGGAACAATAAATACAAGTAGGAGTGAGGTGTAAAAAAGAAATAAACATAGGCTGAATTCTGGAAATGGACGCTATTATGCATTCTTGTCGTAACCATCTTCTCTCAAAAACATTAAACTCTACTATAGGGTAGATTCTGACAGTACTGGTCATCCCAAGTTCTCGTTTTAGTTGTGGCATATGTACATGGGGTTTAGCTGATGGAAGCCATGATTTCTCTCATGATACCTTGGATATTTTGTTCTACCTTCAGTTGTTTGTGAGCGTTCAATGTTGTTTTGTTTAGAAGAGATTGCAGAAAGTTGTTTTCAAGACTCTGGAACTTTAATATGAGGTGAACAATTGAATATATTTTTATATTTAATTCAACTATATTGTATAAATGTACTATAGGCATAAAGGTTTCAAGACATCGTCTATTAAACAACAAGTAATATGAATCTTTCTTATTATATTTTCTCGTGCAGTATAGACTAGCAGGCTATGTTGAAGTATTGACCAGTCACGACTTTACGATTTAAATAAAAATCTCTTTATTTAATCCTTTTAAAGTAAAATGGCGGATAATAAGAGGAAAATGAAAGGAGAGTGGACTAAAGAAAATATGAGGATAGCAATAGGCAGCAAGGCATGCAGCAAATTTTTTTATTGTGCCTAGGCGTATTAAAAAAAAAGATGATATGGAAAAGTTCATGCCCTTGAGTGTGAAATAATTCTTAAATTTAGCTTTCATATTGGCCGAACATTTAAAAGTGTCGTACCATTTGAACAAAGAAAAGAGAACTGCTGGAAAGCAATTTTATTGTTACTTCATGGTGTGTCATTCTGAACTGTCTCTTAAGCAACCTGAGTGTACAATATTTCAGGAGAGATTTGGACTTCAACACCCATCAAATTAATTTGAGCAGCTTTTTGAAAAATACAAAGAGATGATTTCAAAATACAGTTTTTTTCCTACTAGAATTCATTACTAAGTCGAAACTGGAAATTCTGTTTTACATACCAATAATATGAAGGCTGTCTGACCAAAGGGGGGGGGAAGAAAGGAGTGTGAAGAAAATTGTCAATAGAGAAAGGAAAGATTGTGATTGTCCTACGCATAAATGCTGGTGGATAGTTCATGAGGTACCGGGTTTGATTCCCAGTCAGACAATATGTTAAAGACTTCCCTGGTGCTTCATTATCATGTATAACCCATCATAACGTCGGGGTAACGTAACTTCGCCTTCCATGTGTCACAACCTGAGAAATGGATTACAAATCTGTCAATACCAGGGGAGAAAGCTAGAAATGACATAGAAGACAACCTAGTGACCTTGGAGAAAGAAAATGTTATCCTCTTCTTGTGTCTGCAAATAAATAAAGAGTAGATGAAATCTTGGAAAAGATTCTCTGTGAAGTAATTTTCCAGCATATATATTGGAGGGATCTCTGCAAAAGCATTTTTAAAGTGATTGTTTTCATTGAGAGGGGACTTCCGTGTAAGAAAAGGTTAATGATTCTCATAGTGAATGGCCAAGCAAGCCACGAAGATCTTGGTGCACTTTTTTAAAGCAAGAACATCATGTACATACGATAAGTTCCTCCAAAGTAGTGTATAATGAAGTGTGCGGTGTGTGGATGAGAAAATCTTAGGGCTTAAAAGTCTCTTAAAAAGATGTGCTGGACTGGTCAACGTTGTCTACTCTATCTGCAGAATGGATCAGATTTAGTGTGCATTTGCATGCAGAGAACTTTGACACTTGAACCTAAGTGTTTCACTGATTTGGAATTCGTTGCTATTGAACATTTTAAGGAACCTGTACTTATGGATGACAAATCTACGTGTTGTGCATAGAGGAATCAGAACTTCAGCTGTACCAGCTGAGAATAAGGGTTTTCATCAACGCCCCCTTGAAACCCGGACCTTTATCTGTCGCATCTCAGCTGGGAAATTCAACAATTATCACTTGAATTAATTTCTTTTTATCAAATTATGAAGAGTTCATGGAGAATAATTAGAAACAATGTGGAGTTTCGAGTCATGTATCAGTAGCTCTTCTGTCAACAAGGAACTCTCATTTCAGACCTAATTCAGTATCCTGTATTTTTATTAAATAAGTTAACAAGATTTGTCTGTAGCCCTCAGAATTGAAGGTTAAAGAATTGATTCAATGAACATGCACAATGAAGGTATTACGGTACTACTTCGTTTTACAAAGAACAATTATAAAAAATAGCAGAAGATATAAGATAGAGAACAGAGAAAAGGAAGTCCGGAAGAGATCTAAAGAAAGTAAAGTATGCAAATTGAGAAAATAAAGAAAGTGCTTTTAACGAAAAGAAAAAATTGAATAGAAATTGACATACAGTAAATGGGAAGCGTCAAAATGAATTTTAATTTGATGTTGGCAATCAGGCAATGGAATGGAATAGAAAAAGAAGTGCAATATTTGTCATGGATTATTTTAATAAGAATGGGTGGAATACATTAAATGCAAAGAGTAGAGGCCCTTTAGGTGTGTAGACGAAGAGTGTATATTGTTATTATATGTAATCATTGTAAAATGTGAAGGAAAGTTTAAGTTCTGTCGTAATAATGTGCTGTTAGAAGTAGTAGTAGGCCTAATTATTTAGATTTGTTATGTAAGTGAACGATAAAGCACGGAATTGGTGTCGGACCAAGAAAAAAAAGTGGTGTCAGAGCAAGAGAAAATAAGTTGTCGGGCCAAGTGAACGAAAGTGACGTGAAAGAATAATGGTGCTCCAGGATGAATGAAGTAAATGCAGTAGTCCATTTTACTGGAAGGCCAGAAGAGAAATGGCATATAAATTTATCATACTATACATTTTTGTTTTGTAAATCGTTCTAGTATATATTATTACATGCCATTAATTTGTTTATTGCATTCAAATGCTGCATAATGGGGTTTTATTGTGGACATTGTGTTTCAGAAAGAAACGAATACTGTATCTAAAATCGAATAAAATGAAGGGAAGTTAAAAATATGTGATTTGAAGTGGGATTGCGGAATTTATTATTTGCACAATGCTTGTATTTATTAATTGTAAGTTATATTTGCTTAATTTTTTAATATAGTATGAAGTATTTAGGAGAGGTGGGACATTTGATTTTTATTCATTAGCTTGTTTAGAAAGACATTTAAATCTCCTTATTTTGAAATTGTTTTAACTCTCAGTGGCACTATCGAACGCGTAGGTTGATGGTCGCGCGGATATAAGCTGTCCATACGCCCTTATCCTGAGGTAATGTTTTCCAATCATCTTCTGTATAATCTTGTTCCCCGAAATCATGGTTATTCTTCCACTTCATGTTAGGTGTACCAACTGGGCGTCTTCTGTGTGGTTTTTTGGAAGAAGGTTCAGTGCCTTTATTTTGTTGCCATTGGTGCTACACGTTCTGATGATCGCAGAGTACGGTACTTTTGTTATGTGATTTCTCATAAAGATCATGTAGCTGACTGTTGCATGCACCTGGCTCTTCATTTCTCTTTGGTACCAGAAATGTTTGTAAGAACTTTTGTAATTGTTCAATTTAATATTTGTCTTAGTGACTTCATTTCATTTTTAATTTTATTGTAATATGTATAAATATTATTTTATAGTAAATAATTATATATTTTAATATTATGTAATTTTTTATAAACTATTTGTTACTGGTTGAGTTAAAGAAGAGGTCTTACAGTCTTAAGTATGTCAGCTTAAGTAAATCAATAGTTCATTGTTATTTATCTCATGGCATAAAGTACATAAGTATTAGCACATAATATTCTTGGACAATCTAAATGAGTGAAGAGTTGTGCTTGGGGAGGATTTAATTATAAAAATGAACATTAATATTATGATTATTTTTTATTGTCATTATTATTTCATCATAATTATTATTGGTACCGTTATTCGTATAATAATTGTTATTACTACCTATTATTATCATCGTCATTATTATTATTATTATTATTATAGTTATTATAGTTATTAATATTATTATTATTATTATTATTATTATTATTATTATTATTATTACTAGGGTTCGGAAGTTGAGGACCTATAAAATGCCTACAAAATGTCTTTGAAAAGACATAAAGATATTCTAAAATGATATAAAACTGAAAATAGGATATAAAAAGGAATTAAAAATAAATAATTTTAGTTTGAACTGCATTTTTAATGAATATAAAGAAATGTTTATACAGTAAAAAATTCTAGTGAAATGCAACATGCATTGCGATTTTTTTTGCAATTGCCCCAGGTTGTCTTTCGACATTCCTGACATGGCGTACTTGTAACCCACTTCTGAGGTTGGGACGCCTGGAAAGCGGGGTTACATTGGCCCGATGATATGATGGGTGGTGGTGATGATGATAGTGGTGCGCCAGGAGAGACTCTAATCCTAAGCTGAATCTTAAGATGAATATGAATGATTTCGGGGACCGTTTGGGCCTTAAAGTTTTCCTGACATTTGTCTTACAGGTGAGGAAAAACCCCGATAAAAACCTCACCCAGAAAAACTGTCCCAACTGGGGATCGAATCCGGGCGTGCTGCGTGACAAGGCAGCACGCCACCTCGAGATTTCAGCGGTTGATGACTGAAAATGCTTCTTCATTCGTACTTCATTAATTTTTTTGTTTTAAATTCAACATAGCTTGAAAAAAGAAAGTTATTGGAGTATGAACGATTTTTCCAAACAAGAATGAATTCAGTTTTCCTATAATGGATAACTGGTGGTCAATAGGCTGGTTAAAAATAACGGGATATTTTGTGAGGGTTTAACAGTTTCTCGCGAAACAAAAGTGTTTGGAATGTGAAAAGTGTTTGTAAAGTAAAAGTAGATAGTATTTTTAAAACAATTTGAAATTTAATTTGAAATTGAAATTGAGACTTGAGTCGGCGGATTTTTTATTTATACGAGTGGTATAAATGTAGTCGAAAGAAGGTAAAGACACAAAAAAAAAGCGAAGAAGGACAAATAAAATCCATAATTTTCTGGCCTTTTATGATCCAAAGTGTATATTATTAAGTTGGGCCCTCAGACATGAAATGAAAAAAAATATTCAAATTTCGAGCCCAAATTATTACTATAATTACTACTGTTGTTATTATTATTATTATTATTATTATTATTATTATTATTATTATTATTATTATTATTATGATCATCATCATCATCATCATCATTATAACTATTACTACTCGACTACATCAACTTTGAATGCGGAAAAACTGCGATCTAAAAGAATGTGGTAAGGGTAAGTGGGGGTTGGAGGAAGTAAACTCTTGTCTTATATTGCAGTGACAGTGTTTATTTTCCGTTAGTCGTGTACAGTCAGTTGTTAGTGACAAGTCAAGTGCGAAAGTTAGGCCCTATATTCACAGTATATACACATTTAAGTCTGACAGACAGTAGCTGGAAATCAGTGCAGATTTAATTTCTCTGTACGTAACATTATCCAGAAACCCGCAGGCATACAAACTCTGATGATGTTTCATTAACTTGATCTCCTATTTCAAGTAGGCTTACCACTATATTTTGCCACTGATTATACCACTTGCTCAGTCATTTGCTTGTACCAAAGATGGAAGGAGACGGTTTCCTCATCTTCACCACTAGCGCCTTTGTTTGAACTCACCGGGTAAAATGTTAACGCGGTCGGATGATACTAGTATAATTATTGTTGTTATAGTTTTAGAGGTTTTTGACCAGGACCACTATATTTTAAATCGTTGAAATTAAAAATTGTGCAGAATGAAATGTGTATAATTAGAGTAAATATAATAGTAAAAAAAAGTTAGTTTAATTGTATCAGATATAAAACATGGCTCAAGAATTTGCCTTGAAAAGTGTGTTAATGTGATTTAATTATCAGAAGAAGTTATTTGAGCAAAAAGTTGGGAACATATGAAGATACTATAGAATTTGAAAGTATGATGTGTAAAGATTTGTTACTTCATTTGGAAACAAAGAGACAGTAATGAAATAGAGGTATTTTCAAAACTAAACTTGTGGAAAATTTAAATATTTTTGTTACTGATTATGACAAATATCTCATATGTCTGTAAATTTTTTAAAGAAATGTGAACATATGCCATTGAAATGGATGTGTGAATATCACACCTTTACATAAAACAAATGAAAGAAATAATGTATGACTTTAAAATGATACATGTTCATAGTTATTAGTAAGTTAAAGTATGAGGTATTAATAATTTAACATTGATAAAATTTCGCGTTGCCTGATATTTTGTTTAAGATATTTTTGTATACCATCTTGAGTATTTTTTACCAGTTGTGCTGTTCGTGATGCACAGTTTCTTTGTCTATCTGTTGGTAGAGTGAAGGACCCTAAAATGAAATAAAATTTTCCAAATATTGTAATGTATATGTTAAGAAAACATGAGTTCTAATTTTTTTAATTGTTTTATTATTATAGCCTTTTTTAAATGTGATGTTTTTCTGACCAAGTGTGAGTGACTACTGCATATTTTGTTTATTTTCCCATGTTTAACATTTGTAAGATGTTCCATGAGTTTAGTTTGCAAGTTTGTTTGTAGTTTTCGCTATGAAGATTTTATAATGTGTGACAAACCACATTTATTTTGTTCCTCCATTTTAAAATATTTTTGTTGGATTTGATTATTCTATGAAGGGTAAAGTTATATTTTGCTACCAATGCGATGGAATGTTTGAAAATGGTCATTAAAGAAGACAAAATGTGAGGTGAGAGAAAATTGTATTAACCAATCAATTGATTTGGCGTTTACTTGATGAAAATTCATATCTATTTACACTGATCAAAAAAATTAGGGGATATTGTAGAATTACCTACTAAGACTATGTTTTTGGAATAGTATTAGATGCAATCACTTTCTATTACTCCAAGATAATGTAAACAAGAGTTTGAAGTTGTTACGTAACCTTGGAACCACACCTGAGGGCAGTGCCTGTACTGTTGAGGTGAAGGGTGGTGTGGGGGTGAATGTTTTGTTGCTGTTTTTAAATCCAGTCCAGTTTTCAGTTAGTGAATGACTTGTCTTAGGGACAGTAATGCCTCGACAACGTGATTTACGTGAACCAATGGCTTGGAGGGCCATAGGAAGGATGGACAGACACAACAAGAGGTGCCACAAGCCATTGGGGTGTCTGAAAGCGTGATTTCCAGGCTTTGGAATCGTTTTCAAAGAACAGATACTGTTCACAGAAGAGCTGGACAAGGTCGACCATGGGCAACAACAGCAAGGGATGACCGTTACCTCATGTTAACAGCCCGTCGGAATAGACAGCAGAATGCAACTCAACTGCGAAATACACTTCAAACAGCAACAGGACGCAGGGTGTCAACTCAAACTGTCCGTAATCGACTGCATGGAAGTGGTCTCTATTCCCATAGGGCCATAGTGTGTACCAGGTTAACTCCACAACACCGTAGAGATCGCTGAAACTGGGCGGAGGAACATCGTGGGTGGAGGCGTGCCGAATGGGATCAGTTCTTTTTTTTCTGATGAGTCGCGATTCAACGTGGAATGTGATAGTCGGCGTGTATTCATCTGGAGGGAAAAAGGGACACGAAACAATCCAGCATTTGTACGTGAAAGATCCCCATATGGTGGCGGTGGATTGATGGTGTGGGCAGGAGTCAGTAGTGGTGGACGTACGGACCTCTACGTCATCCAAGGTGGTACTTTGACTACGGTAAAGTATAGAGATGAGATTCTCCGACCTTTTGTCGTGCCTTATGCTGGTGCCATAGGTGATTATTTTCTTGTTATGGACGATAATGCACGACCCCACAGAGCTGGCTTGGTGGACGACATGCTGGAAGTGGAGGGTATCGAGCGTATGCAATGGCCAGCTTCCTCCCCGGACTTAAATCCGATAGAGCATGTGTGGGGCGCATTGCAGGCAGACGAGCACCTCCCACAACTGTTCCAGAGCTGCACATTGCTCTTATGGAAGAGTTGCCACGTATCCCCCAAGAACTCATTGCTAACCTCATTGCATGAATGTCACACAGGTGTGAGGCAGTGCTGGCCGTTCGAGGAGACCATACACCATACTAAAAAAACATTTTCACCCATGTTAATGTTGCTTTGTTTGTTTGCCATATTCCTAATCAGGATCTCTTAGACATCTGGTGTGGTACAGAGGTTACGTAACAACTTCAAACTCTTGTTTACATTCTTTTGGAGTAATAGAAAGTGATTGCATCTAATACTTCCTAAAAACATAGTCTTAGTAGGTTATTCAACAATATCCCCTATTTTTTTTGAACAGTGTACTTAAATAAAAATAAAAGTTAGTTTTATATGATTTTCATAATTATTACAATATAAATTTGTAACAGCTGTTTCGGTACTTTGTACCTTCTTCAGACATGATTACAAATGAATGAATTTTGTTATTATATGTAATATATAAACACAATTCATTCATTCATTCATTCATTATATATAATATATAACCAAATTCATTCATTTGTAATCATGTCTGAAGAAGATACAAAGTATGGTGAAATGAAATGTTTCTTACCTCTCCTCATATAAATGTTCTAAGTTGATCGCGATTTCGAGAGTATAACTGTCTCATCCTCAGAACTTTGCTGGCGACTGGTGTTATGTAGATCGGAAGAAACTCTTCTTCTTCCCTCTGTTGGTGGACCGATGAACCTCTGGATCGACATAACACCAATTGCCAACAAAGTTCTGAGGATGAGACAGTTTTAGTCTCTAAATCGCGATCAACTTAGAAAATTTGTATGAGGAGAGGTAAGAAACATTTAATTTCACCATAAAATAAACCTCACAGTGATTAATTCCTATAAAAGTTAAATAAATTAAAGATACAAAGTATTGAAACAGGTGTTACGAATTAATATTGTAATAAATATGAAAATCACATAAAACTGTAAGTTTTATTTTCCTTTAATTAAACAAAATGTTATTAATATTGAAATAATGTAATATGTAAATATTTTATTGTATCACTCAAATTGAAGGACTAATTATATTTGAATAGAAAAATGTGTACCTGTGATTTCAACGTAAGATCTCTGGTTTTTGCTTTAAAACTGGAGCATAAAACGAAAGGTCTTGGGTTGAAATCCCAATGTAGATATAAATTTGTCTTTTAAAAAAATGTGTGTCTGAGATCTGAGTTGTCCTCAAATTAAGAAAATTGTAGTTGAAAGAACTTCGAGGCCTTTTGGAATGTGTTCCATTATCAGGTGTTAAAAAGGTTTTGAAAAGTGTGGAAGGTGTTTGAAATGAAAGTTTATTTGAGGAAAATTGAGGTTTTAGGTACATATTTTATGATTTTAACATTTTATATAGTAATGTTAACATTGGTTAATTTTTACTTTTAATAATATAGAATAATTTAGGGGATATAATTTGTTTTGCTTTTTTGTGAAAATTGTATAAGGACATTTACAGTTTTAAAGAAACTCTTGTTATGTGATTATTAATTTTATGTTTTTTTTTGGGGGGGGGAGATTTCAGGTGCTGACAGAGGGGGAGTGTTGAAGAATTGACAAGATTGATGGATATATGAGAAATTAGAAGAAGAAATGCTTAATGTAATGTATAAAAAAAATGTAAATAGTTGAAGAAAATTTAAAGGAATAAATCGAGATGAAGTTAAAAATATTGATAGAAATATTCATTTTAATTTGTGCACATCCTTCACAGTAGTTCATGAAGACAGTTAGTTTATTGTATGCCATGTCAAACTGGTGGCTTTGTCATGTTGAATTGTTGTGGGGAGGAAGTTGTGAAGAGGGGCAAAACGTAGCATTGTTTTTTGTGTGTGGTAGTTTTGAGTTATCACATGTTTCCACATCGAGAGATTGAATCCTTCCATCTTGTTATGGGATGACAGAGATATCTTGCTCCTTTGGCTTTATAGTTGAATGAAATGGGTGGAATTGTATTTGCCAACATTGTGTTGCAATTAAAAGAAATATCTGCAAATAAGAAATTATAATTGTGATTCTAATTGCATGCCTTATTAATATTTTATGTTAATTACTGATACATTAAGTTTTATAATATTTTTATAGATAACTTAAACAATTAAGTTTGAAGGCATTTAAAAGTAATGGAAGTTAGGTTACCACATACTAAAGGTAGGTTGTTGGGTGTGATGTCCCACGTTGTAGATAGCCTATATGATTGTAATAATTTAGATGACTGTTATTTGCCACGGCACTGATGACTCTCTTCAAGGGAATGAGGGAAAGTTTCTTAGATGAATAAGTAACAACACTTTTGTTGACAGTTGAAGGAAATGTTATTTTATTAAAGTTTTCACTTCAGTTTAGATGACTGTAGTAAATGATCAATAATTTAAAAGATTCCGGCTTAGATTAATAAATTTGACTTATAGAAGATTATTACCTCATTATACTATATGGCTATTTTCAACGGTCAATTTTTCACTAACACTTTATTTTCACTTTATGGAATATTTCTACTCCATATGAATAAAATTTATATTAAATATTATTTTCCATAACTCTGACACCATTTTGTCAACTAATATCAAGAAATGAACAATAGTTCTCTTATTTCTTGATGAGCCGTTGTTTAACATGTCTGACTTCTTTCAAGAATTGTAGCGATCTTGTTGTTCTGGGAAAAATCCCATTTGATCTCAGTTATAATCTGGAAGTTCTGCTTGGTCCAACTGAAAAGGAAGGAGTACTACTGGCTGACTCCCAACCAATTCGTCCAATCCCATCTATTTGTTTATAAAAATGTGTCAATTCAAATATTCAAAGTGTTTATATACATATTAAATTAGTTTGAAATACATGTAACTGTATTAACAGTTTATATAGACCAGTTTGAATTTTTTTATATACTTATAAAAAATTTGAATTCTCTAAATGAATCTTATTTCCATTCTTACTAGAAATAAATATAATTATATTTAAATATTATTATGTGGCGATAAATATCCGGTTTTAATACCTACATTGAGGTACTATTATCTTATTATGTTAAAAAGAATGAAGAAAGTGAAATTTTTAAATTAATATTAAGAAGTAAATTAATTTATACAACTAAACTATTGTCATTAACCCTAGCAATACCAACCCACATTATAGAATTTATACTAACAACGCAAAGTGGACCAGATACGAAATGTAGCTGGAAAAAAAAGTAGGCTATTTTACTAACTTTCACAAATTCATCTTTCTTCACTCTAATATGATTGCCAGATGACTGTTCTTCACTTATCTGTAAAGGAGGGTAGAATTCTAAAATGTATGCAGACAATATGAACATCGGAATTTGCAGATAGTTAAGAACTCATGTCGTCCGCAGCCAAGTTGTGTTCCGAGTTGTAGAAGGAAATAGGCCTATGTTTTGTATTAAAGTTCTTATTGTATATGGATAATTTACCTCAAGGTTAGTACTTTTTTACACGCTTTATATTAGCTTGACCTGTATCTATCTATCTGTCTATCTATCTATGTATCTATCTATCTATCTATCAATGTAACGGAATCTTTCAACGCGATTTTCACCCACTTAAAATCATTGGATCGACTTGAAACTTTGTATACTTGTCGAGGACCCGTGACAATACAATAATTACATATTTATTTTCAAAAATCCTGGCCATAATCATCAGAAAATAAAAAAAAAGTGTTTTTGTATCAATGTAACGGGATCTTTCAACGCGATTTTCACCCACTTAGAAACATTGGATCGGCTTGAAACTTTGTATACGTGTAGAGGACCCGTGACAATACAATAATTTCATATTTTGTTTCAAAAATCCTGACCAGAATCATCCGAAAATAAAAAAAAATGAAAACTCGTATAATAGCTTGCGGACTTGTCGAGTTTTTAGTAAATCGTTGTAAGAGCTCAGTTGGTAGAGCAGTGAACTCTTAGTGGTATATAATTTCAGTAATCCATACGTCGCTGGTTCAAATCCGGCTGGGAGGGGTTTTTTTTTATAGAAGAGTATTACTTTTAGCTCATACTACAATAGTATCGAATTTAAAGATGTTTACATTTTTATCTTATTCTGTAAAATATTAAAACTAAAAAATAAACAATAGTTTTAAAAAACTAAAAGAACACGCTTTATTAGAAAACTAAAGAAGGAAAAATAATTTTAATTTCCAATACGCTTGGGATAAAATAAAGTGGTCAACAAAAAAAATCATCTCCAATACATATAGAATAAAATTAAAGTTATCAACAAAAAGAAAATAATTTTACCATCAAAAGCGTGGGGTGCTTTTTTTTTACATTTTCTTCTTAGGGAGCTTACTTTTACCAATATCTGTTTATTATCAAATATATTAATTGATATAGAGCACCCCACGCTTTTGATGGTAAAATTTTCTTCTTTTTGTTGATAACTCAAATTTTATTCTATATGTATTGGAGATGATTTTTTTGTTGACCACTTTATTTTATCCCAAGCGTATTGGAAATTAAAATTATTTTTCCTTTTCTAATAAAGCGTGTTCTTTTAGTTTTTTAAAACTATTGTTTATTATTTATATATATTAATATGAAAGTTTTCTTGGGTTTTCCGCGTCTTGGATTCACGTTCGGCATTCCTTGATAATAGCATGTGGGATCGTGCGGAAACGTCGGAATCAGTGGCCAGAGGCCGAACGTGAATCCAAGACGCGGAAACCGCAAGGAAACTTTCATATTTATACTTATGTCTGCGAAAATCTGCAATATAACATATATATGTGAAGGGTCCAGGGGAAAAACGATGAATGTCACAAAAAATTTCAAACTGAGATAAATTAATTTTAAGTTTTGAAACGCTGTAACATTTATAATATTGTTTACAGTATTTTATTATGGAAGGGATTATATTGGGTTATAAATTGTGTAACAACTTGTCGAACAATGTAAATCTGAAGTAAATTTATTTTATATTGTTGTGTACACAACTTACAGGGAAAGAAAGATGAATGTCCATTTTTGGGCAAAAAAGAAGGGAAAATAAATGTCCATTTTTCCACAAATAATGCGGAACAGTGTTATTTATGCTAGAGCAAAGACTATTAACAAACATTTCACAAATTACACAACTATATAAACAATGCAACATGGCACTAAAATAGTTGGTTTGCTGATGACTATGAAACATTCAATTTTTTTTTAAATTTTTGTAAGTCCTCGCATTTTTTATAAGTCAAGTGGTTCATTGTATTAGGGAAAGCATAACATTTGATACCTCTTAATATAACAATATACAAGTTAATCTAACAATTAAAAGTACTAGGACTCTTGTTTCACGAAACTTTTTAAGTGCACAATTTATAGAGGAGGTAATGAACTTTTCTCTTTTACAGGAAATTCGAAAAATTATTTTTTCACAATCTGTAAAGCACTATTATTAAAGTTAAAGTAAAAAGGAGTTAATTCACAATTTACAGAGAGACCTATGAACACAACAATGCTATGAAATACTGTAGTTGGCTTGAATTTTGCGTGGAAGGTTGTCATAAAACTTATGTGCAGATTTTTACAGAAGTTTTTTTAATTCTGTAGGTTTTTAAATTTTTCGTGAGAAATGGGTAGTGGTCCATGATAGCTTCTTGGTGGATACAGTAATTCCCTTTCCTGTAAATGTGTTTGAAAATTTGTCTTGCGCTTTGGAAGTGTTATAACAGTAGAAGTTCATGCGCCATTGTACGTCGTTTGATGTAAGGCTGGTTGGGACTGAGTGTGATAAATCTTAAGCTGACATATTGGTCTTGTAGGAAATGAACATTTTGGTTTGAAGAAGGTATCAAAATGTTTTCCCCAGCTTGTGAACAAACTTTGGTCACATTCTTTAACAATAAAAGGGCTTGGTTTCTGTCTTGCAGCTCTGAAATGGTCTCTCGAATGTGCAGGAACTTCAGCTTTATTTCTTTGATTAATAAGAGTCATGTCCCGATCGCATTCAATGTAGAAATGGCCTCTGATCGGATATACTAGAGTGGTGGTTTTCAAATACTTTCGAATATGAAGAAAATAATAAAAAAAAAATAGTATAGCTGTATAGTTCCTATTATGTCCACAACAAGAATCACAAAAGATTGTCAAACGTTCGACTTCATCCCCAAGACATGAAAAATAAAATGATATAACGTTGAGTGATTCCGGGTTATGTGGCCGTGGTCCATAGTTGGTGTTGATACCAGACGTTTTGCCCTCAACTGCGGAGGGCATCTTCAGTGGCGAGTGCTTCTATGCGTGTTTCCTGGTCGGAAGATCTAGATCTAGATCTTCCGACCTAGATCTAGATCTTCCGACCAGGAGACACGCATAGAAGCACTCGCCACTGAAGATGCCCTCCGCAGTTGAGGGCAAAACGTCTGGTATCAACACCAACTATGGACCACGGCCACATAACCCGGAATCACTCAACATTACGATTACCGGCCGTGAAAGCCTGCATTCAACTACTAAAATGATATAACATTTACACATCATCATTATCTGCATCTTTCTTCGTACAGACTCGTCATGAGTGTAAAATACTGACTTGCTACTCGGAATAACATGGATATTAAACAAGTAAAATGATTATATTTGAAGAGAAAAATTTTCGCCTAGACCGGGACTCGAACCCGGGACCCCTTGGCTTTCCGGGCCAAGTGCTCTACCAACAGAGCTACTGAGGCGAGTTACGTTCTAGACGCAAATTTTTCTCTTATGTACGTTGTAATTCCCTCGCGCCAAATGCTTGAAACCATATATAATTTATCCTTCAATGAGAAGTGTTAAATTAATAATAAAATCGTCAAGTAAAATGATAATTGTGGATTATAATATACATCAAATATACTAACATTGGGCAGTTTTAAGTTCTTTTGAAAGTCAAAAGAGACCGCTTCATGTGTAAGTTAACAGGCAAACTTGGTGTTTTGTTGAGAAAAAAGATTCTGCTCTTCGTAAGTGGAATTCTTGTTCTGTGCTGAGGCCTTTTAACTCTAAATTTACTTTAAGTATCTCTCCAGGTATTGATGAATGAGAGTGTAGTTTAAAGAGGTATCTTTTTTTTTAATCTGAACTCGTCACACACACACACAGCATGTATCGGTATGCAGGTAACCGAAGGAGATGTATTTTGTGTTGAAGATGTGACGGTAAGATTCATGAGATACAGGATTTGCAGGGTTCATTTCGAAGTACATGGCATGAAGCTTCATTGTATTCAATTCTTCTGGTGAAGAAGTACGTTGGCTTTCATGAAGACTATAATGAGATGTTCTGCCTGTAAGTGATTGAATATGAGAATGAATGGCAATGTTAGTTTCCTGCTTTAATTTATTTGGCCTAACATTGTGTGTGTCACGTCCACCTTTACCAACAGAGGCTGTTAGAAGTAATTTGGTATGAATTGTCTGAATACGTCTTGTTGTTACAGGATGAAATTCCATGAAGGCCTTGTAACAGGCACCTCAATCAAATCAGTGTCTCTGAGAACGCGCACTTTAGAACTGTAGGAATGCGAGTGTAAATTTGCAGCTTCCTGGTTCTTTCTTGGTCTTCTTCGCGAAACAAAGTTAACGTTTATGAGTTCTCCTAGGTAGCTGTTGTGGACATCATAATTATCCATGGCATTAAATTTCGAAATTAATTTATTTCTATCTCTCGATGTGATCACTTGAAAACATTTCAAATGAGAACATTGGCAACCTGGTCCGGTCTCATCAGAACTACACAATCATTTTTTCTTAATGTCAGTCAACCTACCAAGCCTGGGCCTCTTGTTTGGCAGCTTGTATCATCTCCCACTTTTGTTTCACTCATGTTTAATACAATGTTAACTCCTTCAAAGATGCACATAAACTAGAAATAATAGAACTGTGATAATGGTGAAAAGAAAATATTTATACAACAATGGTGTTAATAAAGTAATATTACCATTTTTGCTCAGTTTTATTTTCAGCCAACATTCTGCCAATGAATTTTTAAACATATGTATTGAGATTTAATGGACCCTTGTTTTTCCCCAGAGAAATGTGGAAGTTATTTTTTTTCTGTACACATTCTTTTCAAAGCCTTATAAAACGTAACCCATAGCTTTATTAAACAGTTTTTGCCTTTTAAATGTTTGTAGGGAACAGCCATAATGTACCCCTTACACAAGAAAGGTGAAGCCAAATGTTAAAATTATAGGAGAATAAGCATTTTATATGCCTGTAATAAATTGTACACAAAAATAAATAACAAAAGATTAACATATATTTTCGAAAGTATTTTATGAGAAGCTCAACATGGAATCAGGAAAGTTATATCCTGTACAGATAGCATTTTTGATATGAGAGAAATAGCAGAAAAGAGAGAAGAATTCAGAGTTCCTAGAAATTATGTATTTTTTGTTAATGAAAAGGGTTTGGACATAGTTGAAAGAAAAGTGAAATGGTTAATATTAAAAGGCATAGGGGTGCCAGTGGAGTTAATAGCAGCTATTCAATGAATGTATGAAATAATATCATAAAAAGTGTTTATTTTCTTATCTTTAAATTAAATCTAATTTATGCTAAAAGTGGCCATGAAAAAAAAAAAAAAAGAATGAGAGAAGTAATTTGTTTAATTTCACGTGTGGTATGTAAGTTATTGTGTAAAACTTTTACCAATACTTGATGTAATTTTGAAGTAATGGGCTGATATATTTATTTGCGGATGAAAATGTGCAAGTTGTTTTCATTATATTTATGACAAGGAATTCATACTTGAAATGTTACTTCCACTCTGTATGTAGAAAAATACAGCAGGAAAGGTCACATTTGTATGCACCTTGTGATACTTGAATCTTGTATTGGATTGTATGAAGGTGCATGGGTAGTGATTAAATGGACTTTGCTATGATAAAATTTAAATTGGTATTTATAAAATATATGGATTTAATTTTAGTTAAGAAGAAGTGTCAAGTTTCAAAACATGCACAGGTTTGAGTAGTGTGTGTTTTGAAAGAAGTGGGGTGTAAGGTAGGCCGCCTCCTTGTGGTGCACCCTGGATAACGCTAAATGGCCTACAGAAGAAATGTTTGATCTTTGCTAGTAATGAAATTACTGTAATTTGTTACACCTTTCCCTTGTGCCTTTCAGCAATGGATCATGTACTTATTTCCAGAAATGTTATTCTTAGGCCAACGTTAACAGAATGTCATTCCATTCTATTCATTACCTTGCTATTTTACCAATATCATGTTTTCATTCGTTTATTGGTTTTTCTCCGAAATATCTACCAGTGCAATTTGTTGGGAAGCAACCATGATTGAAATTATGCCATTGCCACTACACTGCATGAAGTGAAGTTCACTGGAATGAGAGATATCATCAGAGAAAGAAGTAAGAAATGTAATTTGAGTCAGGTGGTATTATAAAAAAAGAGGTGTCATTATACAGTTGGACATGTCAATAGTGAGTGATCTTATATCCTACTGCAGAGAAGAAGGTAATTGGTCGTCCTGTGAGATGCAATTGGACTGTGGAATGAGAAGTAATGGGAAGCAGTGTGAGAATAAGATATGATGTTGGCATTGCAGTACCAGAATGAGACACGTGGTGATGGTGAACCAGAAGAGATGTGGTGATGTCAAGATGAGACGCAGTGAGTTGACTGGCCGTGAAATTTAGTAATGTGTCAGAAATTTGTAATTGATGTGATTTGTTTGTAGAGACTGGATTTTTAAGGGAAAGTTTATTAAAACATTGGAATGAGGAGAAATATTTTGGAAAGAAGGAAATATTTAATAAAGGAAGAAGAGAATAAAAAAGGGAACTATATAATGATTACTGTTTTGATTTCACTATATTAAGGAAAGGGGACAAGAGAAAAATGGACAAATACAGGGGCATCAGTTTGTTAAACACATGCTATAAAATTAATGCAGACATTTTAAATGGAAAATTGAAAAGTTCCTTATGGAATGTGAAAATGGATTTAGGAAAGGATGATGTATGGAATCAGCATTTTCTGTTAAACTATTGCTTGAAAAAGGAGAGAAATCAACTTGGAAACACATTTTGCTTTCATAGATTTTGAAAAAGAATTTGACACAGTGAAGAGATCAAATCTCTTCAATATATTGGAAGACAGAAATATACCAAATTTACTTCTACAGAACATAAAAAATATTTACAAAGACAACAACATGAAGATTAAATGAAATAACAGATTTTCTTAAGAAGGAATTATAAATTGTTGTGTGAGACAAGGCTGCCCCCCTATCCCCAACACTCTTTGCAATTTATATCAATGAAGTAATATGTTGCAGGAACAAGAAATATGAAATTGGAATAAGAATATCAGAAAATACAAAATTAAACACCCTATTGTTTGCAGATGAACAAATAATAATAGCAAATTCAGAAGATAATATGCAGAAAGGTCTGTATGAACTTAACAAAATTATAGAAGAATGTGGATTGAAGATATGTACAGAGAAAACGAAAAGTGTGGCATTTCAAGGTGTAGATCCTGTCAGAAGTGAAATTGTACTTGACAATAAAATTTTGGAGCAGGTGAATAATTTTACATAAATCTAGGATGCAATATCTCATATTAAGAAGAAATGGATGTAAATGGAAAAATATCCAAATTTTTAAGAATTTTAGGTTTAATAAATTTTATCTTCAAGCCACAGTTAGTCCAAAAATATTGAAGACTAAAAGTGTATAAAACACTGGCTCTTCCAACTCTTTTGTATGGTAGTGAAGTATGAACGTTGAAACAGAAGGATATACAGAGACTTAGATCTGCTGAAATGAGATACCTTTGGAGGACTGCAGGATACACAGTAGTAGATAACAAAAAAAATGAAGATATCTTAGAAGGAATACACGTGGAACCTTTAGAAAACAAAATTTCTGATTATAAGTGAAGATGGATGCAACATGTTCATTGAATTGAAGATGACAGGATATCGAAACATATGTTAAGATATCAACCTGGAGGAGGAAGAAGAAGAAGATGACCAGGACATCCACTCAAAAGACTTCTGGATGGTGTTTCTCTTGAGGCCTAAATTCGTGAATGTACTATGATGATGATGATGATATATTAAGAAATGATTATACTTAATTACTTATATCACATCCAAAAATTAATGAAAGTTGTAATTGTATGTGACTCCAAAGCAGCCATTCTTGCTATAACACAAGACACAACACCCAAAAGCATCAAAATTATCTGTCACAGAATAATAAAACACCTATCCCGTCTACATAAAAGAAGTTGTACTTCAATGGATTCCGGCCCATTGTGGAGTGACAGGCAATGAAATAGCTGATTTTCTGGCCAAGAAGGGTAGCAAAATTGTTTCAAACCCAACTTCTACTCCAGTTTCCTTTCACTCTATCAAAAGAATTATCTGAAATAAATATATCAATAAACTTGGAGAAGAATACACCACCAAAACAGCTGGAAAAATCAACAAGCTTATGACATTACTACATTAGAAAGAAAATGTAGAGTAGCAATATTCAGACTGCTAATGGGACATGACTGCCTGAATAAACACCTACACAGACTTGGCATAACAGATTCACTAAATGCCCTTTTTGCAATTTAAATGAAGATATGAAAAGAAACTATCTCCTCTGTTGTCCAGCTTTTGTAGAAGAGAGCAGCCTTCCTGCTAAATATTGGAGTGCAAGAGAGTGAATGATTACATTATCAAGTGCTCAACATTGGATACCTACCAACGTACCGACCAACCAACCAACCAACCAACCAACATTGGACATTTCAGTATGTTTGATGTTCAGATTTTGTCTTTTTGAGTGTGTGTGCATTTTATCAGGAAAATGATAGGTACCGGTATACCTCAACAGAAGTTAGTGGTGTATAATTCATTTAGATTTTAACTGTAAATCACATCATTTTAGAAGTTTACCAAGAAATGGATTTATTTTGATAAAGAGGGGTATGGGAATTTCTTGTAGGGAAACTGGAAGGAAAACACCCAGTTAGTAGACCAAGAATGAGGTGGGAGAATAACATTAACCATGATTTGAGGGAAATAAATTTTACAGGGGATGTTTGGAAAACTTTATAGCTTGCTATAGAGATGTATGTAGAGGTTATGTCTGCACGTCCATGAACTTATGGGTTTGATATGGCCAGTGAGGTGGTTAGGTCATAAAAATTGTAGCTTTAGTAATGGATAAAGATTCAGTCTGTTGTATGTGATTTAGGGGGATATTTAAAATAAGTTTAGTATGGTGGGAGTTATTTTTAAAGAAGAAGAATGAAGATAACATTTGTATTTTAAAATGCAATAAGAAGTAACATTAAGATAATTGTTTAATAATTAAGACATTTTGTCTGCCCCATTGTCAGTGATAGCACACAGATACATTTTAATCTTATTCTGTAAAATATTGAAAGTAAAAAATAAAAAAAAAGAAATAATAGTTTAAAAAAAAAACACGCTTTATTAGAAAACGAAACAAAAAAAATAATTTTAATTTCCAACACGCTTGGGATAAATAATTTAACCATAAAAAGTTTGGGGCACTTTTTTATGATTTTTTTCTTAGAGACTTTACTTTTACCAATATCTGTTTATTATGAAATATATTAATTGGTAAACAGCACCCCATACTTTTGATGGTAAAATTTTTTATCACAAGCGTATTGGAAATTAAAATTATTTTTCAATTTTTTAGTTCGGTATTACGCGTATTGATAGCGTGAAGACCACTATTGTTTAAGTGGTCTTTGGCCCGAGCGGTTGGCCTTGGTTTTGGAGGAAGAGTTCTACATTTAAACATGTTAAAAACACAGTAAACGAAAAATTAACATAATTTATTAAAATAAAGTCAAAGATAAATAGATATTAGATCAATAACATATAAAACAAGTTATTTAAGAACAGCTGAAATCGCCACATTGTCAAACGTAAAAATTATTCAAAATATTGAAGTGCTAAAAATTCAGAGAGAGAGAAACAATCATTTTAAAATATTCAACTTTGTTCGTTATTGTAAGTTCCTTGGACCATTTGGTCCCATATTTAATTCTAAGTCTGAAAATGACCAAAGAATGATAAATGATATATAATTACCAATGTAGTTGCGACCGTCCCGCTGGGGGGACCGCAATCGGTCCCGCTGCTGTTCTGCCTTTTCCACTAAAAACTCCCGGCTTTTATATGATTATCTTTACCTTTCACCATCCCCTAAAGCTAATGGAAGCCCTATTTTGTTGCCCCATCTGTAGTAATATTCCTAGTATGTCATGGCCATGTTATATAAGGTGTTTTTAACTTCTTATCCTTATATAAGGTTTCGTAAGAATTTCCTATTTGGATGAAACAAATAATTTGTTTTTGATATTATATAAGATTTCGTAAGTGTGTCTTCATTGTTTGAAAAATGTATGACAAATATATTGATGTGAACTAGTCATTTTATAATAATTTTTTCCTTAGTTTTTTATCTATAAAACACTTATGTATATTTGGATTGAGATTTCAATCCGCATTTAAAGGGTGAATATTTATGCCCTATTTTTTGGTATAATACAGATGTATATGTCTCTATCCTTTATCGGCTTTTTATAGTATTTAATTATTATTGCAGTTAGGCCCTAGTGTTGTATATCGTTGTATAACATTCGGTTTTGTAATGAAGCGTGTTTTTTTAGTTTTTTAAAACTATTATTTATTTAATATCGTAAAAAATTTCATCAACAATTAGGCTTTTTATGAAAGCACAACACAAATGAAGGACAGTGAAAGTGGGTTTCCTCAGTAAAAGAAGGTTCCAGAATAAGAAACTGAGTGTAGAGAAACTTGGTGTTTTTTCACCTTTTTGGAAAATATGGGAGTATGCATTTAAAAATATTTACTAGGCAAATTATTCAGTCTGAAGGCAGAGACAGAATTATTTACTACAGCTTTCTTTGGACTGTGAATACTTCCCTGTTCATGTGTGAGTATTTCCAATCACTATGGTGGATAATAATCAACTTAGCTTGAAATATACAAAGTTTAAGATAATAACTTGAAATATACTGCTCAAAACAAATAGAGGAACACTATGAAATATGCAAATATTTTTTAATTGGATAAAGGTACAAACATGAAATTAATAAAGTACATTATTTGTGGTTATTTATTTATTTATTTATTTATTGCTCATGTCAGTAAAAAGAAATGAATAACGCTGACAATTAAGTATAACTGTAGGCTTTCACGGCCGGCGTCTTGATCCCTATTAGGTTCGTCTTCCGGGCATATAGGCCGTGGTCCAGTCGTTCTTCCACTCGACGTTTCGTCTACTGCTGCGGTAGACATCTTCAGGAGATACTGCGTGCTCTCTGTGAACTCCTCAACAGTCGGCTGCAGACTGTTGAGGAGTTCACAGGGAGCACGCAGTATCTCCTGAAGATGTCTACCGCAGCAGTAGACGAAACGTCGAGTAGAAGAACGACTGGACCACGGCCTATATGCCCGGAAGACGAACCTAATAGGGAGCTGACAATTAACTTTTCAAATAATTATGCTATGTAAGCAATTGAATATTGTGCTTATTTTTCAAAGTTAAACGCTCGTTATATACAGTTAGTATCGTGTATGGCCTCCACGACATTAGATGACACTTTTGCACCTTCGTAGCATGCTTCCAATAAGATTCTGGATTTCGTCTTGTGGGATATTCTCCCATTCCTCCTTGAGAGCATCTCCAAGTTGCTGCAGAGTTTCTGGAGCTTGATGTCGGTTCCTGACCTTCCTGTCTAGAAGATCCTACAAGTGTTCAGTAGGGTTGAGGTCTGGACTGACCGCTGGCCACTCCATTACCTCAATTTCATTCCTCCTGAAGAAATCCCTGGTGACAGCCGCAGAATGTACCTTGGCATTATTCTGCACAAACAGAAGTCCAGGGCCTATTCGAATGGCAGCAGGTGCTACATGGTTGATATACTGGACAGCAATCAGTCGCTGGGGAAGAAGTACAAGGTCAGTATGATTGTTGTACATAACTCTGGCCCACACCATTATGGAACCTCCTCCGAATCTATAAATTTCCTGTACAGCCTCTGCAGAAAATCTTTCTCCTGGCTGTCACCACACCCTCAATCGACCATCACAATGTGTAAGACGATACGTGGATTCGTCGGAGAAGAGCACAGACTTCCACTGGTTCAGGTTCCAATCACCATGGTTTTCAGCATACGTACGTCTTGCTGCCTTATGCCAATTTGATAATCGTGTTTTTTTTTTTTTTTTTTTTTTATATATAATGGGCTTTTTTGGACGAATATTCTCTTTCCTTAATCTGTTCCTTATGGTTTGGTCTGAAACCCGGATTCTGGAAATCATATGAAGGTCATTCTGCAGGTCTTTTGCAATTTTTGTATGCTGTTGAAGAGCAGAAAGTACAACGTATTTGTCATCCTGGGGGCTTGTTTTAAATTTACGGCCCTGGCCATGTCTTGTACAATACTGACCTGCCTCTCTGTGCATGTTGCGTAACCTGGACACCATGGAAGGAGAAACCCCAAGCTGTCTAGCCACTTGTCGCAGAGATTGACCTTGTCGTAAAAGATGTAGAGCATGATACACTTCAAACTCATTAAAATGCTTCATTTTGTCAGAGACTTCAATAAACAAGGCAATAATCAACATTCGTCACTAATAGCAACATCAGGAAACTTAGTTATTTGAGGTAATTTTTCTGTATTTAGGCCATGGATGTTTAAAATTTGTATCCAATGATAAAAGTAATAATTAAATTTACATATTGTCCAACTTTCAGCATGACAGCTTTAAAAAGCAATTGCTTATTCAATTTATTACAAGTGTTCCTCTAATTGTTTTGAGCAGTGTATGTTAATAACATGAAATGTGTGAAAAATAAGAAAAAGTAATTGTGATACTGAAAATGATAGTTGACCATTGCTTGCAAAAGAAGTTACTTTACTTTGGAATTAAGAGAAAGTGTAACAGAGATTAATGGGAAAAGTGCCTTGAGATATGAGAGTGAGATCTCTTCTTTCTTGCAATATAATAAAATAACTGAGTTATTGAAATATAATGGGAGAGTAGGTATTTTAGAGGATATTTTATCAAAAGAATATCTGTTTTCATCCAATTGTTTTGTAAAAATTTGGTGACATTTTAATTTTTTTTTCTGCTGGCAAGCTCCTCTAATTGCATGGGGAGTTGTTTTTGGTAGGAGTTTGTGATTATGAGAGTAGAAGTTAGTAATTTTTATTTTCATTTATTTATGTATTAGCCTGGTGGAGTTAGGACAATGTGGCCTTCTCTTCCACTAACATATATTACAGCAGAAGATAAGTCATAATTAACTGTAATATTAAATAGTAAATGGAGATTTGACGAAAAAGATAATATCTATTATATTATGATGTATAATACAAGCAGTTAATGATAGTTAAAATTAAGAATAAAACTAATAATAAAATGTATTCTAGGAAGATAAATTAAATTGTTTGTGGATTGTTCATATAAAAAACAAAATGAAATATGTTGTCTTAGTGGTGTGAGGAAGTTTGATGAATAAATAATGAGAAAATATGAGAGCAAATTTATTTTAAGGTTTGGAGATAAAAAGAGAATTGGTTCTAGTTTAGGAGATGTACTGTAAACAAAAAGTTTTGAGTGTGTAAGAAAATGTAGTTAACTCCCAAAGACTTGTAATAAAGAAAAAAAGTATGTCTTATTTAGCAATGTGTGTCTGTATAATTTATATAATTTCTATTTCAATAGATGAAATAGGCATTGTTTTATTGTTATGTGTGTGCAATGCAAAATTCATTGGAATTGTTTGAAAATCACCAATTTTTGTCCCTTCTGTAGGATTTTTAAAAATTTGGAAAGTGGAGGAAACAAATTATTTTTAATGTTTTAAAACAGTTTAGTGAATACATCATAAAGAAACTGAACTGGAAAGAGAATTAAAAGAAAGAGGTATAGATTTAGCAGTGATAACAGAAACAAAAAAGAAACAAAGAGGAAGTCAAGATGTAAGTAAGTACATGATGTTTTATAGTGGAGTAGAATTAACAGAAAGAGCTGAAGCAGGAGTAGCAATATTAGTAAGAACAAGATTAAGGAAAACAAAAACTGCATACAAATTGATAAATGAGAGAATAATGAAAATAAGATGCAAAATACCAAAAGGAAATGTTACTGTAATAGGAATCTATGCATGAGAGGAAGGCAGAAAAGAAGAAGCAACAGATTTTTTTTTTTTACGAACAACTAGAAAAGATAATAGATCAAAGAAAGAAACAAACAAACAAACAAACAAACAAACAGGATTACTTAATCATAGCAGGAGATGCAAATGCACGTATAGGGGAAACACCAATTACAAATGTAATGGGAAAGAATGGAAAAGAAATGATAAATTATAAATTATAATGGGAAAATGTTATTAAAGTTTGCATGCTTTAACGAATTAAGAATAACGAACAATTACTTCAGACATAAGGAAATAGATAAATATATGGGAAGTGAGAGAGGATGATGTTCTTATAATAGATTACATTATGGTTAATGAAAACATGAAAAATGTAGTCAGAGACACAAGTCTTCAGAGGAAGTGATATCCATAGTGACCATTACCTATTGATTAGTAAAATAGATATACAAAAGAAATGGTATAGAAATTGGAATAAAGAATTAAAGAAGAAGGAAGAAAACAAACAAGAATTTTATAAGATAAATTTGTTAGAAGAAGAATCATCGATACAAGATTTATACAAAAGAAGGCTAGAAGATTATACAAATGTGGAAAAGCAAAAAAAGGAAATTGAAGAAGAATGGAATAGTATGAAAGGACTCGTACATAAAACAGCAAAGAAGTATTGGGAACAAAGAAAGTAGGAGGAAGAAAGAAAGTACTAAAAAAATGGGATCTGGAAATTGAGAAATTGGTAAGAGATAAAAGGAGGTCTACTTAAAATACTTAAACGACAAGAATGATGAAAACATAATAGAACAAGAGCATTAGTAAAAAAATATACCAGAAAATGAAATAGAGAACATTTGGAAAGATACGTAGCAGAAATGGAACATAAATTACACGGAAGACAAGACAAAGTATATAAATATATAAGAAGCGTTAATTCTGAAGTAAAAGACAAAACAAATCTGCTAACTATACAAGGTATAGAATTAGAAATAAAGAAGGAATAACACTCATAGAAACATACAAAGAATGTGCAGAAGTAGATGAATTAGAGATGCAAGTCAATGATAGAAGTATTAAAGAAATGTAAAAATAATGAAGCATGCGGAATAGACAATATAAACATAGAACTGATAAAAAAATGCCACAAAGAATTTTCGAGAAAGATTATTAAAATTCTATAAGAAGTGCTGGAAACAAAACAAAATCAAATACAAGAAGAATGGAAAAATATCAATATTTAAAAAAGGTGATAAAACAAAGCCAGAAAACTATAGAGGCATAAGCTTACTATGTGCAGCATACAAATATATGGAAAGAATGATAAACCAAAGATTAATAACTATAGTAGATGCAATAATTATCAGAAGAGCAGACAGGATTTAGGAAAGGAAGAAGCTGCACAGACAATGTATTCACTTGAAAACAAATAATAGAGAAGGGAAGAGAATTCAACCTAGAGACACACATCCTCTTTATAGATTATAAGAAGGCCTTTGATAAAGTGTGTAGATGAATATTATGGATCATATTAACTGAAAAAGGAAATCTACTACACTTGATACTAGTAATGAATAAAGTGTATGAGAAAGCAAAATTGAAAATAAATGAAAGGGAACGAATACATATAATAGGTGGAGTTGGACAAGGTGGTCCACTATCAACCATGCTTTTGAACATTTATTTTGACGATATGATAAGATAATGGAAGCAAATGTTGACTGGGGGAATTAACTTAGGAAATACAGTAATAAAAACAGTACCTTTGCAGATGACCAGGTTTTATTAGCAAAAAGAAGAAGAACTCCAAAGAATGCTATATAAAGTAAATGGAATATAAAAAAAATACAACATGGAAATATCCTCATAAAAATAAAAAACAATGGCCTTCAAGGGTGTTGATCCAGTTTGTACAAAGATAATATTAGAAAATAAATGAATAGAACAAGTAGTAACATATAATTTCCTAGGTTGTGAAATATCACACATAGCAGAAACAGATAAATAACAAAATAATTAAGTTTAATTATATAACAGGTACACTAAAAAGAACTTTGAAAAATAAAGCCAGGAAAGACTGTATAATGTAATTATACAAGGCAATGGCAGTGCCTATATTACTTATGGATCTAAAACATGGATAGTGAGAACACAACAATCTGCCAGGATACAAGTTGCTGAAATGAGATTCCTCAGACCAAAAGCAAGATATCAAAGAACAGACAAAAAACATAACGGAGAAGTAAGACAACTAAAAATAGGGGAATTAAACTGAACAATAGAGAAATACAGAACAAATTGGAAAGAACACTTGGTAAGGATGACTGAGAATAGAATACCAAAAGCAGCATTTAAGTATTCACCAGGAGGAAGAAGAAGAAGAAGTTTGGGAAAATCAAGGAAAAGATGGAAAGAGGAGTAATTTGGAGCTGGACAGGCTTGTAAAGAAGCCTAAACTTTGAAGAAGAAGAAGAAGAAGAAGAAGATGGAGAAGAAGAAAAGAATGTAGTAAAGAAAATTCCCACATAAACCATTGAGGATGTGGTGAAAATAGCAGTAGAATTTACACATGAGTGAACATGGAACAATAAATTAAACTTATGATGAAATAAAGGATATCTAATATTTAATTTTAGGAAGTTATATTTTGAGGTTATTTTAATTATATTATTTTTGGTCTGGACATCTTACCTCAATATTAATGTTGATTTGTTCTTGGACATGTTTCAAAAACAATTCTCTGTTTTATCTTCAGCTTTCCCAGACTGGTTTTATTTATGTTGCATTATGTTGCACCACCTGGATGTCGATGTCAGCTCCATCCTGTGGTTGGCCAAAGAACCTCCAAACAAGGTCACCCTCCATCGGAATATCAAAATTCATAACTCTGTTTCTGTTCTTCTGAATATAAATTTTTTCCCAAATAGTCAGCTCGTTTGTATTTTCTAACTGTTTTAATAATTTAGTGTCTGAATTTATATTATGTTTTTCAGACCAAACATGAGCAGCAACTGCAGATTTTTCAATTTCTCCATTTTTAATATTTCTTATGTGTTCTTTGGTTCTAATTTTTAGGTTTCTTTTTGTTTTCCCTATATATATCTTTTCACAACCCATGCATTCATTTGATATATTCCTGACTTTTTATTTTTATCAGTTTTTTCATTTTTGTTGGTTTTTATTAGTTTATTTAAACTGTAGTTATTTTTTGGTGCTAATTTAATATTAAACTTCTCAAATATATTTTGAAATTTATTATGTACCCAGGGGTGATATGTGAATTTCCTATATTTTTTCATAGGTGGTTCTTCTTTTTCAAGATTACTTCTGTTTATCATTTTTTGTTTTTTATACTTTTCTATCCTTTTATGTACCATTTTTTCATCAAACCCATTTTCTCTTGCTACTTTGATTATGTGTTTTTTCTCATGTTTGAAATCTTCTTCGTTTAAGGGTAAGTTTACCAATCTATGAGTTAAACTATTAAATGCTGCTAATTTATGTCCAATTGGATTGAACCCTGTTGATTTTATAAAATTTTCCGTATGAGTTTCTTTCCTATGAATCCTGAATTCAATTTTTCTTTTTTCTTCGTTTCTGACCAATTTAAGATCCAAAAAAGGTATTTGTTTATTGTCTTCTATTTCTTTGGTGAATTTAATGTTTGTACTCTGTAAATTTAATAGTTTTAGGGAATCTTCTAATATCCAATATTTATTTGTTACATATCAAATTGTCTAAAATATTAGGAAACATCATGTGGGAAAACCTAGAAAATAAATTTTTCACTTTTTTGAACATAACCATGAAAAGAAAATTGAGAAACAAAAGACAAAGATAAATAATTTGTTAACTAAATCAAAGGGAAAGAAGAATACATCAAATAAAATCAAACATCAGAATAAAACCAGAAATGAAGAAAAATCAGAATCCACCAGAAATTATGTTAAAAATTTTTCAAAGGCAACCTTTAACCTAAAAGAGACAAAATTGTTAGAAAACGGTCTAAAAACAGCAATAGATTATTCCAATAGAATAGAAGAATACATAGTGGACATTGAAAATTCAATAGAAGGGTTAGTTACAGAAGAAAAAATAATCATCAGAAAAAAATGTGAAGAAATTTTGAATAAAATAAAGAATACAAATAAAAACCCAGTTTGTAAGGAGAATTTAAAAACACTCAAAGAAATAAATAACAAAAATGTTGTATATACAAATCAGATAAGGGTAAACCAAATTATAATTCTGGACAAAGAAGATTATCAAAATAGAATGGAAGAACTTTTGAAAGAAAAAGAGTATGAAAAAATTAAGAATGACCCCCTACCAAAAACCATAAAAAAGTGGAAAACTGTTTTAAAAATGTTAAAATTCTATCCAAGAAAGAAAATTTCAATTAAAGTAAGCAACCCAAGAAACCCTAATATACATGGACTTCCAAAATTCACAAACCGGGAAACAAAATGAGGCCAATAATTAACAATATTGGATCACCAACCTACAAAATTTCGAAATGGCTGAATAATCAATTTAAAAGAATTAATAATTTTGAAAGTCTGCAGATTGAAAATTCATTGGAATTAGTTAAGAAATTAGAAAAAGTGGAATTGAACCCACAGATAGGTTGGTTTCGTTTGATGTAGTTTCACTATTCACAAATGTACCGAAACAAAAAACTTTGGAGATATTGAACAATTGGTTAAGAAAAAACAACATAGACAGAGAGATCAAAGAAGATTATTTGAAATTAACTGCGTTATGCATTGACCAAATGTTTTTTACATTCAATGGGAATTTCTATAGACAAAAATCAGGGCTCTCAATGGGAAACCCATTATCACCTTTCCTGGCAAATTTATTTATGAGCGATTTTGAATGTAAAATCACCAAAGCACATCCCACAATGTTTAAATTTTGGAGTAGATATGTTGATGATATAATTTGTATTGTTAAAGAAAAACATGTAGAAGATTCCCTAAAACTATTAAATTTACAGAGTACAAACATTAAATTCACCAAAGAAATAGAAGACAATAAACAAATACCTTTTTTGGATCTTAAATTGGTCAGAAACGAAGAAAAAAGAAAATTGAATTCAGGATTCATAGGAAAGAAACTCATACGGAAAATTTTATAAAATCAACAGGGTTCAATCCAATTGGACATAAAATTAGCAGCATTTAATAGTTTAACTCATAGATTGGTAAACTTACCCTTAAACGAAGAAGATTTCAAACATGAGAAAAAACACATAATCAAAGTAGCAAGAGAAAATGGGTTTGATGAAAAATGGTACTATAAAGGATAGAAAGTATAAAAAACAAAAATGATAAACAGAAGTAATCTTGAAAAAGAAGAACCACCTATGAAAAAATATAGGAAATTCACATATCACCCCTGGGTACATAATAAATTTCAAAATATATTTGAGAAGTTTAATATTAAATTAGCACCAAAAATAACTACAGTTTAAATAAACTAATAAAACCAACAAAAATGAAAAAACTGATAAAATAAAAAGTCAGGAATATATCAAATTGAATGCATGGGTTGTGAAAAGATATATATAGGGAAAACAAAAAGAAACCTAAAAATTAGAACCAAAGAACACATAAGAAATATTAAAAATGGAGAAATTGAAAAATCTGCAGTTGCTGCTCATGTTTGGTCTGAAAAACATAATATAAATTCAGACACTAAATTATTAAAACAGTTAGAAAATACAAACGAGCTGACTATTTGGGAAAAAATTTATATTCAGAAGAACAGAAACAGAGTTATGAATTTTGATATTCCGATGGAGGGTGACCTTGTTTGGAGGTTCTTTGGCCAACCACAGGATGGAGCTGACATCGACATCCAGGTGGTGCAACATAATGCAACATAAATAAAACCAGTCTGGGAAAGCTGAAGATAAAACAGAGAATTGTTTTGAAACATGTCCAAGAACAAATCAACATTAATATTGAGGTAAGATGTCCAGACCAAAAATAATATAATTAAAGGATATCTAAATTGACATTGTGATTTGTAGGAAGTAGTCATGAAGACATAAATGAATAAATAAATAAATAAAATGAAGAAATGGTGGAAGTTCCTAATTATTGGTACCATCTTATGTTGTATTCGGTCTTATTTCCCATAACATGTGAAATTGCTAAGAATGATTCTTCTGTTGATGATTCAGTCATAAGGCAGGCAAAAAAATACCATCATGGCTTTCCCCAATAGATGGAGTCAAAAAACCTATACAAATGTAAATTGGTTGGGAATTAGTATAGAGATGTGTTTAGTGTATTTAATGGAACTGTTGGTCATTATCATTATAAGGGGCTTTATTTTCTTTTTTTTTTGCATTGTTTAACATTTCTTTTGGCTTGTTATTTTTTCATTTTGGTTTTTTTGTCTTTGTTTGTTTTCATATTTTTTTTTTTTTTTTTGTAGAAAGAAATGTATGTTATTCAGGGTAGGTAAAATTGGTGATTTAATAGATATGGAGGACAGAACATGTATGTTGCTGAAACTAGAACCAATTCAGAAAGAAAGAATGCTATAATGATCAAAATTTTAGTAAGAATTAATAAGTTAAATGTCTGTAGTGAATAATTGGCCCCTAATTGAGTATACTGATTAATAAATGTGATTAATCAATAAAACAAAGAATGAATTAAAGATGAAGTACAAAGTAACATAAGTAGATATCTTATTGGTAAAAGTTCCCACAAGTAGTGGTGGAAAACGTAAACAGCAAGAGGTCATATGTGTAGCCTTGAAATTCTTAAGCTGGGTCTAGTTTGATAAATCAGATTTGGGAGAAAACTTGATAGTCCAGAATTTACAACGATGGGAAACCCAAACTGTAACATGGTGGCTAGCCGTGAGAATAAGTAAAGAAATAGGTGGGGAGTTAAATGAAAATAGAATTATGCCCCGAGGAGACATGTGATTGAAAATTGAAACCAATGAAAATGAGAGTTAGGGTGTATGACCATATATGGGAATTAAGATCCTGACTTTGATACGAAATTTATGAGGACAAGCTAATTAAACTTATACTTAATACTTTGTGGAGAGAAGATATAAATTATATTGTTAGAATGTCTTGGAACAACAATTATGGACTTAGGGAAATTTTCTCCAATTCCTAAATCATTTGCTAGCTTGAGTCCTCATAAGTTTGAGATATCGAAGGCCAGTGACAGAGAATTTTTTATTTATGAAGTGTAAAGTGCATTCAAGTATGTCAATGAAAAGATATAATTTAATTATAAACTATTGTCTGTTTTCCATGCATTTCTCCTTCCGATCCCTATATGAGATGAGAATATCAATGCTCACCCTGAAACAACAGGAACCGACTAACTATCAAGGTAGGGTAATTAAAAATTCCCTACAATTATAACAGTGAACTTCAGTTACAAAATAATTAATAGCGAGTTCAAAATACTGCCCCCCCCCCTCCATGTGTGAAGCATTTCAGTGATGTAATTTGAATAGGCTTGCTTGAGATTTAATAAATTGTTAGGACTCAGAGAAATGCATGTGAGATAATAATTATTGAGTAAATTATATGAGACGGTGCAATATCAAAACCACTAAGAAATTTTAATATTATTGTCTATCCACGTGAGACTAAGTTCTTAACTTAAATTCCAGACACTCTGTTAAACTTACATTTTTGTAAAATAATAAAATTTAAGGGTTAATACATTGGTTTCTTTTATGAAATAAACAACTTTTGAATGTGAAAAATGTTATGAACTCTTTGCATCTCACCAGTGATGATGATTGGTATTTCAGTTAAGGTTTAAATTAAAATTCTTTATACCTAACCTTTATATTCAAGTCTTGTAAATATATTGGTTTTGAAACCTGGTTTCACATTCAGTAATATTTTGACTGATATGTTGTTGGTTATTACTTCCTCTGTTGGGGGGACTGATGAAGGTCTGAATTGAATAAATTCTCTGGGAATTAGAAAATTCATAAGTATTTTTTCTTGTTTTAGTGGATTTTGAAATTTTGAGAATTACTGAAGATTAAACCAGTATAATTAGGTATGAAGAATTTTAATTTAAATCTTAAATAAACTATATAGTGTTTTTTTTTTGTAAGTATAAATTGCATTTAATTACTTCAAAGATGGGTGTTATTTGGAAAGAGAGTGATTTTATTAAGAAAATTTTCCTTCTGGTTTTGCAATATTTAGTAACAATTTGTAAATGTGTAATATATATTCATACTTAATATGGGAAATAATGTTATGAGGTTGTTGATTTGTAAATTAATGAGACATTTTTGACATCTTACCTCATATTTTATGTTTCTTTAAACACAGGAACTAATTTCAAGATGGATCTCTCTCTCATTTTCAACTGACATTATGAGAGAGAGAGATCCTTCTCTTGAAAAGTAGTTTCCCGTGTTTAAAGAAACATAAATATGAGAGGTAAGATGTGAAAAAATGACTCATTAATTTAGAAATATATTATATTGTAAACTGGCATTATGATGTATAATTAAAGTAAAAAAAAAAAAAAATAGTGGAAAACTTTATTACATATCACCTTTTTTATTGTGTGGGCATGTTCCATGCCCATTGTCAGCTACATTTCAGCTATTTGAAAGTGGCTGTTCACATGAGCAGCTTTCCTCTAGTGGCTTTCCCCCCATTGAAGGTGAATGATCTTGTTCAGAAGTTGAAAGTTACATAGGAAGAAGAAAAAGTATTTTAGTTTATTTTACACTAATGTTTTTTCCTTTTGTAATATTACTTTGAAGTTCTTATTCAATTTTTTTCTACGTAACTTTCCAACTTCTGACTAAGATTTTTTATTTTTAAGAAGCCATTAGGGAAAGCTGCTCATGTCAACAGTCACTTTCAAATAGTTCAAATTTAGCTGACGATGGGCATGTGTAGAGAGAGAGTTAATTTATTATAGAAATATGTAAGTTCAGTTGTGGAAATAAAATTTTTTTTGTGTAACCCAATTTCTTTTCATTTCAGGTGGCACACACTCTTTGTGTCACACCAATTAGTCAAATTCCTTCATTTCACGCCTAGGTGTCGAAAAAATCAATCACACCTTTTTTTTTTGCCTTCAAATTCAAATACACCAGTTAAGAATGTGTGATCTTGATTGTTTCAGGACTTAGAAAAATTTTGTTCCCTCCATCATACTTTCCTGTATCATAACAAAAACTAATTTTTCTCTCTCTCTCTCCATGTAAGAGGAAATTTTTAACTTCACTCGTGCAGCAAGAGATGACAGAGAATTTTTCTATGTTTCAACAGAACTTCAAAATTGGAAAATGGATTTTTTTGTAGTTTGAACTTTGGATTTCCAAATATACAAATTTCAAACTTCAATTCAAAGATGTACTTTCTAGATGAGGAAAACAAATGTACAAAAAAGATGCACACACATTTTATTTTCAAACAAACAATATTTATTTATTTATTTATTTCGTACAAACTTTCCAATTACAACTGACAGCACTTATCAATCCTACAAACTTAGAAATTCATTGATGCAAAAAAAAAGTCAAAATTACATACATATACACACACACAATCATCCAGTAAGTCGTATGTGGGGTAAATGTGACCAGCCATTTTACAGCTAAACTTGGAGCCACTTATTTGTAGCTGCACAAATTCCTCACAATGCAGGTCGAAATTTCTTCCCCCATGAAGTCTCATAGCTTTACAGCATTGTCGTCTTCTTCTTCTCCTATGCTCTAATACACACACATCTTCAAATCTGCAACATATATTTTAGAAATAAGTTCAAACTATCTAAACAGAGAGAATTACAATGCAAATCCAACAAAAATTATATATATATATATATATATATATAACATTTTTATTCAAATTGCACATCTAGAATAAAAAAAAACATGCAACTAGTTAAATTTGTCTGTCTGTCTCTACCTCCTCAGAGTCTACTACTCTGATCCCTTACCATAGTTCAAAAAAACACATTGCTTATTTTTAAAATGTCAAACATATCTATCAACAGAAAAAATCTAACAAATTAGATACAAAAAATTTAACTCTCTCTGTGAAAAAGGGCACAAATTCAGAGAAAACAAGCAATAGGCCACCTACTTTCTCTGTTAATTTTGCCCTTTCCTAAGATATAACTGTACATTTTGACAAATACCTGAACAAAGGACAAAATTTAGTCAAAATAGTATGAATTGATATATAGACAAAACAATCTATCCAAATTCAATACAACAGATGTCTCAAAAAATCTTGATAAAGAAAGAAAGAAATAAAAAAGAAACATACAAACAAATCTTTTAAAATTTATATGGTAAAAAATATTAAGGTGAATTTAACTTGGGCAAATAAAAAACCTATCCCTCTAAAAAATTACTTATAAAATCTTCTAAATACTACCAAAACTGAATTTCATTAAGCTTCTCAGCACTCGCCACTGAAGATCCCCTCCGCAGTTGAGGGCGAAACATCTGGTATCAACACCAACTATGGACCACGGCCACATAACCCGGAATCACTCAACATTATGATTACCAGCCGTGAAAGCCTGCATTCAACTAAAGCCTGCATTCAAATATTATGTACCACCAATATCTGGGCCATCTCATTCTCTGCCTCTACCTAACTAACTCAATGACTCTCTATCAAACACATAGCTAATGTTTTCCAGTCATCCCCCCTATATAATCTACTTCCCTCAAATCATGGACAATGTTTTTATTCTCACGTCTCATTCTTGGTCTACCAACTGGGTGTTTTTCCCTCTAGTTTTCCCCCTACAACAAACACCTCTTTCATTCCCCCTACATGTATGACACTTAACAGTTTTCATTAAATCTGGCTTCCTATTGCATATATCATGTAGCTCACTCTTATGTAGTTTTTCTCCATTCACCTGTCTGTTCATCTCTTTTAGCCCAAAAATTTTCCTAAGAACTTTATCCTCAAATACTTATTGTAATCTTTCCTCCCTTCAAGTAAGAGTCCATGTTCCACATCCATATAATATTACTGGGAGAATAATTGTTTCATATATTTTCCAGTTCAACATTTTCTGAAAAGAGTTGGGACAAGAGTCCCTGTAATTCATAATTCCATGCATTTCCAGAATTAAGCATATGTTTACTTTCTTTCTGCATCTCATTCCTATGTTCCTAGATACTTGAAATCAGCCACTTTTTCAAAATTTCCTTTATTTGTCATTTAGTTGTCCATTTTCCATTATTTATAACACATTTCTATGTGAATATACATTTACTTTTATTGATATTTTACTTCCAGTCACACACAATTTCTTAGTGTTACTCATTACACTGTCCAATTTCTCCCTTAGTATCTCCTCGTTATCACTCAAATAATACTACATCATCACCATCAACTAACAGCCTATAAATACCCAAACACTGATGGCATTGCTCTAATACAAATTCAATACTAAACCATTGCAAATTTAAAAAGTATCCAAAAACTGTTTCCGCACACACACACCTTCTCTTTGTCCCATTTCAACACATTCATATAATTCAAAGTTAAAATTGGGAAACACATTATGAGGTTCTTAATTAATAAATTAATGAGTCATTTTATTCTAAATATATTGAAGATGCATTAAAATTACTCAACCTCCATGATGAATCTGTGAAATTTACTATGGAATTAGAAAATAATAACCAAATCCCATTTTTAGACCTATACATAAGAAGGAATGAACAACAACAAAGAATTGAATTCAATATATACAGAAAAGATATTGACTATTACATAAAGTCTTCAGGTTTCAATCATATTGCGCATAACCATGCAATTTTCAACAGTTTGATATATAGATTATTGAATGTTCCACTAAATGAAGAGGATTATAAGAAAGAATACAATCACATTTTGGACATAGCTAATTTAAATGGTTTTCAAAAGGAAATAATTATAACTAAATTGAAGAAATTCAGACAACAAAAAAGATTAAAAGAATACACTACCCTGCAATCTGATTCAAAGAAAGGAAAACAATTTAAGAAAATCACTTATCCATCCTGGAATACATAACAAATTTCAAAACATTTTCAAGAAATTCAATATTACATTGGCACCGATAAATAAATTTAGCCTTGGTAACTTATTAATAACCAATAAGAAAATGAACACCCCAGATAGTAAAAAATCTGGAATTTATCAAATTGATTGTCGAGATTGCAATAAAGTATACACAGGAAAAACAAAAAGAAATTTGGACACTCACACAAAGGAACACTTTAGAAATATTAAAAATGGTCAAATTGAAAAATCAGCTATTGCAGCACATAGTTTGTTGGAAGGTCATAGAATTGAAAAAGAAGCTAAACTTCTAAAACATTTGGAAAAACCTTTGGATTTGACAGTTTGGGAGAAAATATTTATACAGAAGAACAAATTTAAATCTATGAATTTCGACATTCCAGATGAACGTGACCTCATCTCGAAGTTCATCAAATCAACACCAGATGGCAACATTATAAAGGGAGATTCCAACGAATATCCGGTAGTCATAATGGCGGTTGAAAATGTATGACAAGATCATTTGAAAACTATAGTTACCATGTTTGATAAAACATAAAATATGAGGAAAGATGTTAAAATGACTCATTTATTTATTAACATTCATATAAGTTTAACTAACTTTTTAGGAATTCCAAACTCCAGCAGGATACTATTATAACTTCTCCCTCTTGACTGAATCATATGCCTTTGTGAAGTCTACATATAGTTGATGTACAGTGCCCATTATATTTCTATTTCTTATCTAAAATATGTATCATGCTACAAAATCTCATCTGTTGTAGAACTGTTTCTTCTAAATCCACATTGATGATCCTCCAGAATGTCATTAATATAGGGAGTAAGCCTACTTACTAATATATTTGTTAGGATTTTGTACAAAGTTCAGAGTAATTACATACCCCTGCAGTTGTTACAATCAGTTTTCTCTCCTTTCAATAAAATTGGCACAATAAATCAATTCTTTCCATCATTTGGAAGAGCTTCTTTTTCCCAAACCATACTAACTGACCAATGTATCTTGCCCATCAGTTTTGCTCCCCCTGATTATATCAGTTCTGCTGGTATCCCATCTGAACCTACATCTTCAATTTTTCTATTGACATTTCAGCCTCAATATCCTGTTCATTATGTACATTTAATAGCTGATTAAAGTAATTCTCCCATCTATCTAATATACTCCTGGAATCTGAAATCATATCTCCATATCCATTCCTAATTATGTTTCTTCTAGCCTCAAATCCTTTCTTCTCTATCCTTATTCCCTGAATTAATTCTCTCATTTCCTATTTCCTGCATTAATTTCAAGATCATTAATCTTCTCTTTCAAGTATAAAAAAAACCTGCTGATTTCCCATCTAATAGTACCTAACTTTTCTAAAGTTACTTTATTCTAGCTAATGTAGACAATTTTTTATTATCTACAAAAAATATGCAATAAAACAATGAACCTAAATCTCTTAATAAGAAAAAGTCTAATAAAAATATATGATATAAAGAAACTATTTCAAGCAACATGGGCACAATACATCAACTAGCAACAAAATTCAATTTATAAAACTCTAATTCACAGCACAATGAGCTAAATAACCTAACAAGTCTATACCAGGAAAAACATTATCCTGAGCTAATGTTTACCAATCATCCCCTTCTATAATATACTTCCCTCACATCTTGTGTACTGCAATGCACACGATATGTTGCACCTATGGGGAACAAAAGACTTGCATGGAAGCTTCTTGTAGAAAGCCAGAGAGGGAAACACCCAGTTGGCAGACCAATAATGAAGAGGGAGAATAACATTAACTATGATTTGAGGGAACTACATTACACAGGGAATGATTGGAAAGCATTAGCTCAGGATAGGGATGTATGGAGAGCTTATGTCCACGTGGCCATGAACCTACAGGTTCAATAGTGCCGGTCAGCAAGTAAATAAGGTTCATTTATTTAACTTTCACAGGGAAAGAACACTATGAGGTTTAATTTAATTATTAAATAAGGTTCATTTAACATAAATTAAAATGTTTCACACCTCTCCTCATAATTAATCTTCTAAGTACATCACAATTTCAGGTCTTGGCAACCCCACCCTCAGTACACTTATGCCGACTGATGCTATGTCAATCAGAAGAAACCATTCTCCTTCTCTCCATTGGTGGACCAATCAATCTCCAGATCACATCACAATCCTCATGAATTTCAAAGTTCATAAGTTTTTCTTTCTTGTTTTTCTGAATGCAGATTATAAAAATAGAACGCACTAAGTTTTGGAATCTACAGAATACACTGTCATAAAATCCAACCCACTTCCCAAAAGCATTAAAGAAGTTGACAACACCTTGAAAAACATAAATAAAATTAAAAAAAAACAAGAAAAATTCAGGCTGAAGGTTTCAAACCCTAAAAATCCACTAATGCATCATCTCCCTACAACTCATAAGGCTGGAGACAAAATGACACCCATTATTAACAGTATAGAGTCACCTACATACCTAACATCCTAATGGTTATATAATGAATACAAGATATTGGAAGGATTTGATAGCCTCATAATTAATAGAAAAATTAGAGAACACACAATTAGAACCAACAGACATTAGTGTCATTTCATGTAGTTTCCATTCTTTCCCAGCATCCCTAGAGGAACCACAATTGAAATTTTGGAAAAATGGTTAAACAAAAAACAAATTGGAAAAAGAAAACAAAGGAATATATACAGGATGTATCAAAAAGGATGACACAACTTACATGGTTGAAAGTACACAATAATAGAAACAACAATGTCCCAGTAAACATGGGTTCACAAACAAGCCATTTGCAAGATAATTACAGATGTATGGTTACAAGCCACCACTGACTTCATTTTAAACATCTTCCTAGTTAGTAAAAATTAATTTGAATTTAGACTTTACTATTAATTTTTCATCTCATTTAGTTCACATTTCACAGTTCACTTCACCAAGGTCTTCAAAGTGTCTTCCTAGCATCTGGATGCAATGCTATGCTCGTCTCTGCAACAATTGTCAAATTCTTTCAAAAACTCCTCGATCATTTCTGAATTCTTGACAAGCATATACAACCCTCTGCTCCAGTTCTTCAACTGTGTTAACAGGTGTGCTGTACACTCTACTTTTGAGGTGACCCCAGACACAAAAATCCAAAGGATTGTAGATCAGGTGATCTTGGAGGCAAAGGTACAAATCCGCCTCAACCTATCCATCTTTGGCCATATCTGCATGTTAGATGCCGTCTCACAGCAGCAGCAAAATGTGCCGGAGCTCCATCATGCATGTACCACAAACTCCGACATTGCTGAAGGGCAACATCCTCAAGCAATCCTGGAAGATGACACTGCAGGAACCTCCATCCATTAAGTTTTCATGGAAGAATGTGTGGCCCAACATTCAGTGAGAAACAGTGCTGATGTGGTGACTCATGAATAGCATGTGGGTTTATTTCACACCAAAAATGTGATTATGATAATCAAAAACACCATCAAGTGTGAATCCTGCTTCGTCTGTAAATAAAATGTTACATGTGAAACCAGGGTTGTTGCATCCACTGACAAAACATCACTCTAGGAACAAAGTCCACATCATTGACACACTGAACTCGTTGGAGGTGGTAAGGGTACAGTAAATTGCACTGTAAAATTCTCCATACACTACTGCCACTTATGTGGCAATTCTTCTTATCGAGGTTCCTGGAGAGAGCTGTACTGCTTCCAACACCATATTCTCAACCTCAGGCATAATGCAACCAGGCCTACCTACTGCTCTGCCATGTGCAAAACCCCCATTTTCTCTCAGGCACTGATGAACCCTTATAAATGTACAACTTTCAGGGTGTCTTCGATCAGGATATGTTTCTTGGTACAAGCGTGCAGCCTCCCATGCATTGCCATTAGCCCCACCGTACATTAAATGCATATCTGCATACTCTTCATTAATGCAAGGTTCCATTGTAACTACTACAACACAGCACAAGTGGCACTCCTCAGATGAGACTGATACCTTTTCAGACTTTGTACTGTATCCATCCTGTACGTTCTGCATGTATGGTTTCATTACAACTCCACCTCTCAGCAATTTTCAGTTTTCTAAACAAAGAACAAAGGATAGCTTCAAATGCGCAAGGAGTAAACCGTATCATGTTACAAACAATGATGTCAGTGGACGCTTGTAACCATACATTCATAATTATATCACAAACGGCTCATTTGCAGACCCATGTTTACTGGGACATTGTTCCTTCTATTATCATGTACTTTCAACCATGTAAGTTTACGCCATCCTTTTTGATACACCCTGTATAATTCTAACCTAATTATACATTGAACATATGTTTTTTTACATATAACACAAAATTTTACAAACAAAATTCTGGACCTTCTATGGGAAACCCTCTATCACCCTTTTTGGCCAATTTATTTATGGGAAGTTTTCTAACTTTGGAGTAGATACATTGACATTGTAATCACCATTGTCAATCACAAACAAGTACAGGATGCTTTAAAACATTCAGAGTAGAACTATAAAATTTACCATGGAAACTGAAATTGAATGACAAATCCCATTTTCAGATCTTAATTGAACAAGAAATAAAGAAAACAGGATAGAATTTGGAATATCAGAAAGAATACACATATAGATAACTATATTAAAAGCTTCAGGATTCAACCATTTTGCTCACAAAGAGGCAGTGTTCAATAGTTCATACATTAATAAATATACCTATGAGCAAAGAAAATTATTAAAAAGAAAATGAATACTTAATTAATGTTGCACAAATAATGGTTTTGAAGAAAATATCATCTACAAGAAAATAAATAAATTTCAAAAACAAAAATTAATTAATGAAAGCACACTTATAAAACAAACAGAATTTTTTTTTTTTAAAAATTCACTAACATTCAAACATCGAAAGTTCCAAAATTTCTTTATTTTACACTGGCACAAAGAATGAATACAGCCTAAATAGGATGATTAAAACCAATAATAATGAAAAGTTTTGAACAAGAAAACAAATCAGGAATTTATCAGATCAAATGCAGGATTGTGACAAAATTTATATAGAAAAAACTTAAAAAATCTTACAAATGTCAAAAATGGAGAAGTGGAAAAGTCAGCACTAGCTGCTCATGCTTGGTCCAAAAGACACACAATTGAATCAAAAGCTAGTCTAATTAAACAAACTGATAAACAAAAGGAACTCTACGTTTAAAAAAAATCCACATTCAGAAAAACGAGAAAGAGAAACTTATTAACTTCGAAATTCACATGGATTCTGACCTGATTCAGAGGTTCATCGGTCCACCAACAGAGGGAAGGACAAGCCAATCTTCTGATCAACATTACATCAGTCAGCATATGTGTACTAAGGATGAGGGTTACTAAGACCCTGAAATTCCAATCTACTTACAAGATTAATTATGAGCAGAGGAATGAAACATTTTAATTTATCTCAAATTACAAATTTGATTGATCAGTGTTCAGTCCACAAATTTATACAATTATACAGATAAACTAAATTGCTGATAATCTCTATAAATGACTACACCATTTCACCCAATAAAGTAGGTGGTACATTTAATTCACTTTATATTAAATATCTCAAATATCTAATACTCACCAATGGTTCAGCCTGCTGGTCCTATAGCTGCTACAAACTTCCATAAAGATACTGTTATCGCCTGCAAAGACAAAAAAGGAAAACTCAGTGAAACACATTAACAAAAAAGTATTTACAATACAAATATCATTCAAAAAATGATAATACAAAATACTGTTACATATATTTCTCCTACTGATACCAATTTCACTATTTGATATAACTCTCATTACATGTCATGTGTTTCACAAAATGTTTTGAGTTCACTACATGTTAAGTATTACAATGTGCTCTATGTGATGTATGTGATGTATGTGATGTGTGTGCTCTATGTGATGTATGTGATGTATGTAATGTGTGTAATGTGTGTGCTCTATGTGATGTATGTGATGTGTGTGATGTGTGTGCTCTATGTGATGTATGTGATGTGTGTGCTCTATGTGATGTATGTAATGTATGTAATGTGTGTGCTCTATGTGATGTATGTGATGTATGTAATGTATGTAATGTGTGTGCTCTATGTGATGTATGTGATGTATGTAATGTATGTGCTCTGTGATGTATGTGATGTGTGTGCTCTATGTGATGTATGTAATGTGTGTAATGTGTGTGCTCTATGTGATGTATGTGATGTATGTGATGTGTGTGCTCTATGTGATGTATGTGATGTATGTAATGTATGTGCTCTATGTGATGTATGTGATGTGTGTGCTCTATGTGATGTATGTGATGTATGTGATGTGTGTGCTCTATGTGATGTATGTGATGTGTGTAATGTGTGTGCTCTATGTGATGTATGTGATGTATGTGATGTGTGTGCTCTATGTGATGTATGTGATGTATGTGATGTGTGTGCTCTATGTGATGTATGTGATGTATGTAATGTATGTGCTCTGTGATGTATGTGATGTGTGTGCTCTATGTGATGTATGTGATGTATGTGATGTGTGTGCTCTATGTGATGTATGTAATGTGTGTAATGTGTGTGCTCTATGTGATGTATGTGATGTATGTAATGTGTGTAATGTGTGTGCTCTATGTGATGTATGTGATGTATGTAATGTGTGTAATGTGTGTGCTCTATGTGATGTATGTAATGTATGTAATGTGTGTGCTCTATGTGATGTATGTAATGTATGTAATGTGTGTGCTCTATGTGATGTATGTGATGTATGTAATGTATGTAATGTGTGTGCTCTATGTGATGTATGTGCTCTGTGATGTATGTGATGTGTGTGCTCTATGTGATGTATGTGATGTATGTGATGTGTGTGCTCTATGTGATGTATGTAATGTGTGTAATGTGTGTGCTCTATGTGATGTATGTGATGTATGTGATGTGTGTGCTCTATGTGATGTATGTGATGTATGTAATGTATGTGCTCTGTGATGTATGTGATGTGTGTGCTCTATGTGATGTATGTGATGTATGTGATGTGTGTGCTCTATGTGATGTATGTAATGTGTGTAATGTGTGTGCTCTATGTGATGTATGTGATGTATGTGTGTGTTGATGTATGTATGTGTGTGCTCTATGTGATGTATGTGATGTATGTAATGTGTGTAATGTGTGTGCTCTATGTGATGTATGTAATGTATGTAATGTGTGTGCTCTATGTGATGTATGTGATGTATGTAATGTATGTAATGTGTGTGCTCTATGTGATGTATGTGATGTATGTAATGTATGTAATGTGTGTGCTCTATGTGATGTATGTGATGTATGTAATGTATGTGCTCTGTGATGTATGTGATGTGTGTGCTCTATGTGATGTATGTGATGTATGTGATGTGTGTGCTCTATGTGATGTATGTGATGTGTGTGCTCTATGTGATGTATGTGATGTGTGCTGTATGTGATGTATGTGATGTATGTGATGTGTGTGCTCTATGTGATGTATGTGATGTATGTAATGTGTGTGCTCTATGTGATGTATGTGATGTGTGTGCTCTATGTGATGTATGTGATGTATGTAATGTGAGTAATGTGTGTGCTCTATGTGATGTATGTGATGTGTGTGCTCTATGTGATGTATGTGATGTGTGTAATGTGTGTGCTCTATGTGATGTATGTGTGAGTGTATGTGATGTGTGTGCTCTATGTGATGTAGTGTGATGTTGTGCTCTATGTGATGTATGTGATCTATGTGATGTATGTGATGTATGTAATGTGTGTAATGTGTGTGCTCTATGTGATGTATGTAATGTATGTAATGTGTGTGCTCTATGTGATGTATGTGATGTATGTGATGTGTGTGCTCTATGTGATGTATGTGATGTGTGTAATGTGTGTGCTCTATGTGATGTATGTGATGTATGTAATGTGTGTAATGTGTGTGCTCTATGTGATGTATGTAATGTATGTAATGTGTGTGCTCTATGTGATGTATGTGATGTGTGTGCTCTATGTGATGTATGTGATGTGTGTGATGTGTGTGCTCTATGTGATGTATGTGATGTATGTACTGAGTATGTAATGTGTGTGCTGTATGTGATGTATGTGATGTATGTGATGTGTGTGCTCTATGTGATGTATGTGATGTGTGTGCTCTATGTGATGTATGTGATGTGTGTGCTCTGTGATGTATGTGATGTATGTGATGTGTGTGCTCTATGTGATGTATGTGATGTATGTGATGTGTGTGCTCTATGTGATGTATGTGATGTGTGTAATGTGTGCTCTATGTGATGTATGTGATGTATGTAATGTGTGTGCTCTATGTGATGTATGTGATGTGTGTTTGTGATGCTATGTGATGTATGTGATGTGATGTGATGTGTGTGCTCTATGTGATGTATGTGATGTGTATGTGTGTGCTATGTGATGTATGTGATGTATGTGATGTTTGTGATGTGTGTGCTCTATGTGATGTATGTGATGTTTGTGATGTGTGTGCTCTATGTGATGTATGTGATGTATGTAATGTGTGTAATGTGTGTGCTCTATGTGATGTATGTGATGTATGTAATGTGTGTGATGTATGTGATGTATGTGATGTGTGTGCTCTATGTGATGTATGTGATGTTTGTGATGTGTGTGCTCTATGTGATGTATGTGATGTATGTAATGTGTGTGCTCTATGTGATGTATGTGATGTATGTGATGTATGTGATGTATGTGATGTATGTAATGTATCGTGATGTATGTGATGTATGTGATGTATGTGGATGTACCTGATGAATGTGATGTTTGTGATGTATGTGATGTGATGTATGTAATGTATGTGATGTGATGTATGTGATGTATGTAATGTATGTGATGTATCTGATGAATGTGATGTTTGTGATGTATGTGATGTGATGTATGTGATGTATGTAATGTATGTGATGTTTGTGATGTTATGTGATGTATGTGATGTATGTAATGTATGTGATGTATGTGATGTATGTGATGTATGTAATGTATGTGATGTATCTGATGTATGTGATGTTTGTGATGTATGTGATGTATGTGATGTAGGTGATGTATGGGATGTGTGTTGCTTCTTGTGATGTAATGTGATGTGTGTGATGTATGTGCTCTATGTGATGTATGTGATGTATGTAATGTGTGGTAATTGTGTGCTCATGTGATGTATGTAATGTATGTAATGTATGTGCTCTATGTGATGTATGTGATGTATGTGATGTGTGTGCTCTATGTGTATGTATGTGATGTAATGTAATGTATGTGCTTCTTGTGATGTATGTGATTTTGTGTGCTCTATGTGATGTATGTGATGTGTGTGATGTTTGTGCTCTATGTGATTTATGTAATGTGCGTGCTCTATGTGATGTAATGTAATGTGTGCTCTATGTGGATGTATGTGATGTTTGTGATGTGTGTGATGTATGTGATGTATGTGATGTTTTGTGATGTGTGTGCGCTAGTGTGATGTATGTGATGTTTTGTGCATGTGTGTGATGTATGTGATGTATGTGATGTAGGGTATCTGTGTGCTCTATGTGATGGTATGTGATGTATGTGATGTATGTAATGTATGTGATGTATCTGATGAATGTGATGTTTGTGATGTATGTGATGTATGTAATGTATGTGATGTATCTGATGAATGTGATGTTTGTGATGTATGTGATGTATGTAATGTATGTGATGTATCTGATGAATGTGATGTTTGTGATGTATGTGATGTATGTAATGTATGTGATGTATCTGATGAATGTGATGTATGTGATGTTTGTGATGTATGTGAATGTGATGTGATGTAATGTGATGGTGATGTGATTATGTATGTAATGTACTGTATGTGATGTAATGTGATGAATGTGCATGGTATGTGATGTATCTGATGAATGTGATGTTTGTGATGTATGTGATGTATGTAATGTATGTGATGTATCTGATGAATGTGATGTTTGTGATGTATGTGATGTCTCTGATTGAATGTGATGGTTTGTGATGTAATGTCATGTATGTGATGTATCTGATTAATGTGATGTGATGTATGTGATGTATGTCATGTATGTGATGTATCTGATGTATGTGATGTGTGTGATGTGTGTGATGTGTGTGATGTATGTGATGTGATATGATGTGATGTGTGTGATGTCATGTGACATGTTGTATATGATGTCATGTCATGTGATTTGATTTCATCTGATGTGATTTGTAGTGTCATGTGATTTGATGTGATGTGATATGATGTCAAGTAATTTGAAGTTAAGTGATGTGATGTGATGTGATTTGTTAAGAATACAAAAATACTATAGGATTAAGAAATAGATAATTTATTTTGTTATTTTATTTTAAACAAGATGTTGAAATATGGAAAGACAGAAAATATGAATAGTTGTGTGTCAGGTCAAGTCTATTTAGGTAAACTAACTTAAAATTGTATTTCTATTTTAAAAAGAAAAATTTCATTCTAACCGCGAGTCGAACCCCGGACCTCTGAGACTCTGTACATCAGTACGGTAACCATTACACCATTTGAACTTCCAACAGGTATGTGAATTAATTGTATAAATAGAAAGAAATTTGACGTTCCTATCAGAAGTTCGAATGGCGTAACGGTTACCACACTGACATACAGGGTCAGAGGTTCAACTCCCAGGTAGAATGTAATTTTTCTTTCTAAAATAATACTATATCCAATTCTGGAACATTTTAATTTAAAATATAACATCAAAATAACTTTAAATTGATAAATGTAGCTTGTTAGACATACTGCTCAACAGAGAGAGTCAAAGAGAAAACAGGGACTGTGAAAAGTATAAAATGTAAAACAGATATGACCTGGGTCAATTATTATGAAGAACCAGCTTGAGGTAAGTCTACATCATTTTTTTAATAAAGTTTGAGGTTAGGATCAGAATCAAATGGTTAAATTCCAATAACTAAATAAATGCTTTAAAAACTTGTGATTACAAAAATAAGTTAATATTTAAGGATATTGATTGCGTTAAAGTTAGGTAAAAATTCTCTCTCTTGTACAACACATAAGAAATCCCACAGTATAGTTTGAGTTAGCTTCAGGCCAATGGATTTGTACTAATTTACTTATAAATTTAAATTATAGAGTTTAAGATTTATTTATGTGTATATCAACTACCCTTTGTCATAATTCTCCAATTTTAGCTTGGCGGATCCCAATTACGTAAGTAATTCTCACATTACCCACCCTCAAAAGTATCCCTGTTCCTAATTCCATCTGAGCCCTTTGGTGCAACAAGCCCCAATTATAACATGATTTGATGTCATGTGATGTTATGCGAAATGAAGTGATGAGAGGGAGGATGTAGTGTTATGTTATGTAATCTTAGTTTTGTATCTGTCCTTATCCGTTTACCAAAATGTCTTCTTATTACACTATTCATTTTATTTTATTTTTGTAACTTTGAATCAATATCACTTTTATGTTCTGCAAATGCACTTCCTAAGTATGAGAATTCAGACATTTCTTCAATAATTTTTCCATCAATCTCAACTTTCCCCCATTGTATGTTTTTCCATACAGTGCCATTGGTTCTGATTTTGAAGTGGAGATTTTCATATTATATTTGCAGGCATTATTGAATAATTGATATGCTGCTACTTGTAAACTGTTTTCTGAAGCTCATAATATTATTAATTAAATTTAAATAAAACTACGTTTTATTTTTATTTAATTAATAAATATGGATTTTCATCAAGTAAACACCAACTCAATTGATTACTCATAATATTATTTGATCATCAGCATATAATATTGTTTGACTGTTTTAGTTCTAGGTATCAGAATTCCACTATTTACTTTTTGTTTCAATTCTTTAACTAATAAGAGTGGAAAAAGTCCACATCCTTAATGAACACCTTTGCTTGTGTTTATATGTTCTATTATTTCTCCTTCTCGTAATTTAATTTCAATTTTAGAATTCTGATATAAACTTTGTATGGCTCTTATTACATGTGGGTGTATATATTATTCATACAGTATTTGCCAAACTTTATCTCAGGTTACATTATCATATGCCTTTTTTATAATCTATAATTAGTATGTATAATGGGATATTAAATTATTTCCTTTTTTCCATAATTTGTTGCAGGGTGCTCCTTCCCTTTCTAAATCCACATTGCTCTTCTTCCAGAAATGTTTCACTACACTAGTCTATTTTTAATTATGTTCACATATAATTTAGATGTACTTGGAAGTAGGGTAATGACTCAAGTTATCACATTTGTTTTTCTGTCCTTTTTTTTATGTATATTAATTACTAGACTTGTTTTCCAATCTGTTGGAATTTTAAAGCAATGGCAAATATTGTTAAAAAGTTCTAACAGTTTCTCTTTCAAGGCAGTTAATCCATACTTAAAAAGTTCTAGATTTAAATCATGTTTATTGTTCTTTAAAACTTCTTCTAATTCATCCATTGTTATGTCTGGGTCTTCTATTTCATTTTCAGAAGTTACATTCAAAGTAATTTCTTCACTTTGGGTGTTACATTCTGATCATATGGAAAGAAACCATCTCCTCCGTTGTCCAGCTTTTGTAGAAGAGACCAGCCTTTCTGCTAAATATTGGAGTGCAAGAGAGCGAATGATTTTCATTATCAAGTGCTCGACATTAGATACACCAACCACCAACATTCTGATCATACATTTTTGTAATAAGTAATCCAATTGTAATTTTGGTATCAGATTAACATTAAGTTTGTCTTTCTTTTTTTTTCATATGTAATTTTTTGAATATCTTAAATCCCTTCTTTGTGCTCTTGTAATATCACATTCTAGGGATTTTTACAAATTTATCCCAATCATCCCTTCTGTATTTTCTAGATAATTTTCTTACCTTAGCTCTGAGTTTTATGTTCTATGTAATGTTGTTCTTTATATTTGATGAGAAAATTTTCACCCAGACCGAGACTCGAACCAGGGACCTTTGTCTTGCTGGGCAAAATGCTCTACCAACTGAGCTACCGGGGCGAGTTCCAATCTAGATGCAAATTTCACTCTTATATACATTGTAATTCCCAGCACCAAATGCTATGGCGACTTCTTAATTAAGAAGACATTTATTGGGAATTAAAACACAAATGCCACTAGGGCTTCTATTGATGTTTTTATTATTACTTTAACACTTCTCACTGAAGGATAAATTATATTTGGTTCGAGTCTCGATCTGGGCAAAAATTTTTCTCTTCAAATATAATTTATCCTTCAGTTAGAAGTGTTAAATTAATAATAAAAACATCAATATTGTTCTTATTTAGTTTGGAAATATATTTTATAGGCTTCTTTCTTTTGTTCAATACTTTATTTTAATTCTGGGTTCCAAGTTCGTAATCTCTTTTGTTTTTTATTTGTTTGTATCCAAGACTATCATATGCTGTTTCCATGATTGCTTGTTTTAAATTTATCCAGTCCAGTGTTTGTTTTAAGTCTATTTCTTATTCTAGTCTGATATAATATTGTGTACAGTTATCACAGAATAATATCAAATGCTTCACCTCAGAAGGGACATTATACTTTATATGTGTCAAAAGGCAAAACTCTTATCTCTTGATCACCTCTTGAAGAAATATTTTCACTCCATACATTCATGAAACCAGTAGCTGTCATTGCATCATGGAATCCCAAAATATAAATCCACATCTGCCATTTTTATAGGTTACATTGGTAGATAGACTTAGCGTGGGAAATTCGGAACCCTCTTTCTTTCACCCTGTTTTGCTTCTTCTGCATCTCTTACATTCAACACTTTTGAAATTCATATTAAAGTGCACCACTGAGGTTATCTAATAAGATATTAATTATAAAATAAACAAAACATACTACAGAAAAGACTAAATTATATAAAATCCCTTCCACATAACAATGGATACAAAAAAAGAAATGATCAACAAATTGGTCAGAAAACAAAAAAGAAGAATCAATCTAACAAATATAACAAAACTAGAAAAAGAATGTAACACAAATACAAACAAATGAATTACACTAACTTATACATGAAATGAAACAACCAAATTAGCTGATTCAATCAGGAAACAAGATAAAAACATTAAAATTGCCTTCAAAACTAATAACAAACTCAACAACATCATATCCAACAAAAGAGAAATAACAAATAAATATGAATATAAAGGCATTTATAAACTAAAATGCAATAACTGCAAAAAGCTCTACATACGCAAAACAATAAGAAATTTCAACACAAGATATTCTGAACATTTCAAAATTTTCATTAATAATGAAGAAAAATCAAGTTTTGCCAAACACATAATAGAAATGGGTCATCAGTTCAAAAAAATTGATAACTCTATGTTAGTACTACACAGAGATGATGATAACAACAGGATCAGCATCCTTGAAGACATAGGTATTCTAAAAGAAGCAAAGAATGAAGACCTATTCAATGAGAACATACCTGCGGACATAAATCCATTATACAACTTATACAACACCATCAGTACCAGTTAAAATGCAGAAGATCAAACATTGTTTTTGAAAGGCCTCCATATTGGAATAACGTGATGAAGTTTAATAATTTAGTTGAGGACGACTGACTTACCAGGTACCAATTTTATAATTAACATCTTATCTCTTACATTCTCAGCATTTTCATTATGAAGTTTTCTTATTATATCTCATTTACATTTACATAGTCTTCTCTGTTCACCTCTCTTTGGTCTATATAGTATTGAAATTGTGGGTACGGCACAAATAGCCAACATCCAAATTTTGAAATAATTTTAGTTTCAAAATGAAGCTTAGGAACACTAATGTGATGTATTGCTTCATAAAATGATAGTTTACCGGTTTCTTTCTGCAAAAGCCATACTGTTTAATTGTACTAGGATTAAAATAATCTTAAGTTATGTAGGTAGGAAATAACACTATGAGGCTTATTTCAATTTATTTAACCCTTTGTCCCGCATGCGCCAGTGAAAGTGTGTATACAGAGGTATGCACACCCGGCAAGCTCCGGTTTTCAATCTCATTATTTTAAATATTTATTTCCTCAAGTTTTCACTTCGATTTAATAAAATTATTTTTCATTCTATGTTTTTACATCCTTTCTTAGCAATATTTTGCACATCCCTTACAGAATAACGGTACAGGCTGGTGGTAAAAGAGGTTTCTAAAGGAGGGTGTATATTCATGTTTCAAGATCCTTTTTGGCTATGGAATATTGCAATTTCAGGATTTTCTCTTTATTTATTTTATTTTCAGTTGAAATGATATCTGACCAAGGGGTAGGTCGTTCGGTGAAACGCAGTGATTCATGTCTCGAAGATGACAAAAATACAATACACGAGTTTATTGTGTCAGTTTTATCAGAAGATGGAAGTAACAGTAAACGTTCATCAAATCATTATTCGTTTGACAAATGTGATAGTAGTCCTGTTTTTAAGAGAATATTATTACAATCCTAGCTTGTAAATAGTAAAGCAAGTGATGTAGACCTAGATGAACAGGGTGTAGGTGACAATGGTGGGCTTGTCGCACCGGACAAAACACGTGGCATAGAACAGCTGTTTCATTGGAATTGATTCGACCCACGACCCTAAAAAATGTTCAAAAATATTTAATGTGATAAGTGTTTAGTGATAATGGCATCAAAATTATTCAATAGGATAAATGTTTTAGTGATAGTGATAACAAATTTCAATGAATTCAAACCTGGGATCTTTACAAGTGGAAGCAACACCATCTAACCTTCAAATAAATGTATATTAGTGAGTTTCAATTTAATTTAGCATGGCATTTAGACAGTAAATTATACTTTATATAGGTTTATATTATATAGTATGGCATAGTACTTTACATTTAAAAAAACCTGACACCCACAGCCCAGCTAGCAAAAGGGAAACTCGGCAGTCAAAAGGTTAATTAATTAAACTGTGAGGGAATTAACAACATAAATTTTAAAAAATCTTAATAACCTAGAAGCACTCAAAAAAAAAGACCAGTGGATGAAAAAGAAGACGAAATATTTTTAAGATATCTAATGCCATTAATAATTTTTCTTTTTCCTTTCATACAAAAAGTGATGGATTAATTCATTACAGTTTATTACTTACTTTGTATTTTTTTCATTTATTTCTTACGTACAGTAGATTCGAGCTGTTATTTATTCGTTTGTGTATACATTATTTCATTAGTTCAATTTTAATTGTATTTAATTTTATTGTATTATTAGACATTATTTTCAATTTGACAGATCATTTATTTTTATATAATAAATTTGGGAATTTTTAACATTACGAGGTTTAATTCATAAGAATTATTTTTTTTACTGCAGTGCTGTGTTTAAAAAAACATAGAAGTATGAGGTAAGAAGAAATCACGATTCATTTAATTCTTAACATAATTTATTGTTTAGTATGTAATATTATTGAATTTTTTTTTTTATTTAAGATTTTTTTTTGGCCTCGTGAGTGCAAGAGAAAGCCAAATGCCCTTAACTCCATCAGGCTACATAAATCTATTCTCTTCTAAATAAATCTATTCTATTCTATTCTATTCTAAAAACTTCCACATGAAAATCTTTATGTTTAAAAATGTATTTTCTAAAGCCTTAGGTTCCACAGTTCCCAAGAAAATTTTCCAATTACTCACCAAAATATCTTCCCATTTCTGCATTCAAGTCTTGCCAGCAAAGTTTTGACTGCATCACTGGAGTTGAGACAGAGATGAAACCAAATTAGAACCAGTCATCAACCATTTCCATGGAGCTGCAGACAATAAGTAACAATAAAAATAAAATTACATAGTATGTATACAATATTATTATACAAAATATATGTCTATTTAGTCCAAATTTAACAAATAAATCACGAAAAGAAAATAATAAAATAATTCAGAAGTAAATAAAACTTACTTTTAAGCACAGTAGGAGTAATATTATGATGTATTAATAATTTAATATTAAAAAGATCACCTCTTTTCATATTTTTATACCAGTTTAGGAATAATTATTTCATCATCATTATTTTCACAATCATTGTTCTGTACTTATTACGACCTTTATAGGTCAGATAATAAGGTAGCGAGAAGAGCTTGAAAAGGCAATGGTTTTAAAGTAATAGCATCCAGCTGACGTCAGTCTGCCTGTGGAAGATGTGTATTTGTTAACAAGGTTAGGGTGGTCTCAAGGTCAGCTTCTATTTATGGAAAGGAATGCCTGTACCGTTACTAATTCCACACAGTTCCCAACAACGCCACTTTATTTTCACAAATATATATATTAGAACACTTAACTAAAATAATTTATACATAAAAATACACGTAATTATAGTTTTATATACAAAGCAATAGTATTTATTTTATGACGCTAAATTTATTGAACAGATACGGTAAGAGATGAGAGAACTCAGAATCACGACGTATGTCGTCGTAAAGGTTGGAGTCCTTCCTTCGACTCCAGGTAAAATCCTAGATATTTACTTAACGTTTTCTAACTATATTATTCTTAAACCCTCTTTTATCCAAGTTAATTCAAAGTGATTTATTATGATAGAATCTTAATTTATTCTAGTTATATATTGTTTAATGTATTAATATATTCAACTTAACTCAAAGTGAATTTTAGTTATATATTGTTAAATCTTAATTTATTCAAATATTTTAAAGTTAATTTGTCCAACCTGGAACTTATTATAAATCGCAAATATACTCACACACCCCGAGGTTCGAAATCATGTCCGTCCAAGAGTGTTCCAAACGCTGCCTTCGGTCTAATTTTTGGTCTCAAAATCGCGGGTATTTATCCTGTCATTTTTCCCCTTCCAGCGAGAGCCCGTGGCGGTCATAGCCATTATTTCTTAATATGGGGTAATAATTTGGTTTTGTCAGGTGTAGATTATATAAGTTGTTTGTCTCCTTATATAATGTGTTATTCAAAAGGTGCCATATTCCTGGTATTTTCGTAATTCTGTCCTAATAGCTTGAAAAATATGTTTTTCCCAAGACCTGAGCTGTGGGTTGTGACATGCAACTTCCAGATCTTTTAATATTTCATTAATTTTTTCGTCTTTTTTATCTCTTAAAACCTTTTTCCTAACTTCGATTATGGTTTTATTTAGAGTTTCCAAGGTTGATTATTTTTCCTCTATCGTCCGGTATAAAACATAAGTATATATCGCCTCTGCTTCCATCTGTTTCGCCATTTTTTATGATATCTGCACTTAGGCCCTGTTGTATTTATAATAGTACTGATGATGCTCTGCTTCTTCCTCCATCTGTTGGTTTTGATGAAGAAGCAGAGCACCACTACAACAGAACAATGGTCATGAAAAAATAATTATTCCAAAACCGCTCTAAAAAAAAAGACAAAATATGAGGTTAAGTGATATTTTTAGTAAAAAATTAAAAAATAAAAATTACTATTAATGACATAGAATAGATTTCATTCTTTGAAGAAGAAAAATTAACTATCCAATAAGTAATAATATAATCTTGAATTAAAATGTTGTAGAAATGTAAATAGTTCTCTTTACTTTTTAAGTGTTTTTCTACTGTAAGTTTCATAAAGTTTATTACTTTTAAGATTATCTAATTTCATTGATTTCAGTGCTAAAAGTTGACTTCTGAATCTATTGGTGTTTTTGGGTTTAAAATAAATATTAGATATGTCCAACAATAAAACAAAAAGAAATTTGCATATTATGCAAAAAAAAAATCACTAATCCAATTAGGTTACTACACAAAGCTTTGACTATCTCATACAGACAATTACAATCATTTATAAAATCTTTAGGTTTCAATCATATTGCATATAAACATGCATTTTTCAATAGTTTGATATATAGATTATTAAATGTTCCATTAAATTGAAGAAGATTTTAAGAAAGAATATAATCAACATTTTGAACATAGCCAATTTAAATGGTTTTGGAAAAGAAATAATTGTAAATAAATTAAAGAAATTCAGACAACAAAAAGATTAAAAGAATACATTACTCTGCAATCTGATTCAAAGAAAGGAAAACAATTTCAGAAAATTATGTAACATCCTGAAATACATAACAATTTTTTTTTAAAAATTCAAGAAATTCAATACTACATTTCGCACCGATAAATAAATTTAGCCTTCGTAATCTATTAATACCTTATAGGACATTGAACACCCCAGATAGCAAAAAATCTGGAATTTATCAAATTAATTGTAAGGACTGCAATAAAGTATACATAGGAAAAACAAAAAGGAATTTGGACACTCGCACTAAGGAACACTTTAGAAATATTATAAATGGTGAAATTGAAAAAATCTGCTATTGCAGCACATAGTTTATTGGAGAATCATAAAATTAAAAAAAAAAACCCCAACTTTTAAAACATTTGGAAAAACCTTCAGAATTGACAATTTGGGAGAAGATGTATATTCAGAAGAACTAATTTAGATCCATGAATTTCGAGATTCCTGATGAATGTGACCTCAACTCAAAGCCATCAAATCAACATCAGTTGGCAACATTATTGATGGAGATTCCAACAAAAATCCAGTAGTCATAATGTCGGTTGAAAATGAGAGAGATCCTTCTCTTGAAAACTAGTTCCCGTGTTTAAAGAAACATAAAATATGAGGTAAGATGTAAAAATATGACCAATTAATTTTTTAATTAAAAACCTCATAATGTTATTTCCCATGTTCAACTATGAAAAATATGTGTCTACAAAAAATAGTATCTCCTTCCTTTCAATAAAACTATTCATCAGATCCAAGTTGAAGGCCGAAAGACTAGTATCTACACAAGTGAAGAAATAAAAAGAGCCTCACTTATACAAAATACATATGCACAGTCATCTAGAATAGAAATAGTGGCAACTTTCTGGCTGGTGATGGGTCATGATTGTCTAGCTGAATACCTCCACCACATGCATATAATAAAATTGCTAAACTGCATGCTGTGTAACAACAACCCTGCCATGAACTTTGAACACCTGAGAAATTGTAGTGCACTCCAGATTTTGGAATGGGAAAAATTGACAGATATATTGGGAAGCAAAAAGACAAATGGCAATTGTTCCATAAAATGTCTGAGCACTGGCAACCTAATAATAGGAAGATGAGGAGCTTCAGACTATTCGTCTATCATCAAGAATTAGAAGACCATCATTAAAGTTTAGTAGTGATTCTTTTATAAATAACAGTGCTTGTACTGATATTTCACTTAAAAGTGGATGTTTAATAAATGCTACTGTTATAAACTAGGTGAGGGTTAACAATTCGGTAGCATAAAAAGTCGATATAACCATAAAATGCCTTTTTAATATCAGTTAACTTTAATAGTGGCTCTAGCAGAAGCAGGAATGCGGGTAACGGTGGTCAACTAATATTAGCTGCAACGTGAGTTGGAGACAGGTGACTCACCAAACCCATTAAGTAAGCTGGAATGTGATAACTCTGACAAGTTATGGAATGTGGTATAAGAACAAACCAACTTTATTTACAATAACCAAATATCAATAAATATAAAACTCTTATAAATACAAATAAATGTTAACCTAAACCCAGAATAACATATGAAAACTATGGAAAACACTAGGGATGTCGCAAAATATTATTCATATAATTCAAAGCGTGACTCAGAGAGATCAGTTTAATTTATTGTTCTAACTAGTACTTTATTCTCTATGTAATTATTTATTGGTGAGAATTACATTCCCTGTTTAACTCAAGTCTATTAGGACATAAGCAATATTTTTAGTTAGATATGTATCCTTTACAAGAACCTAAGTTATTTTTTCTACTTAATATTTTAGCTAAGTAATAATTTGTATCTCCACCTGAAAAGACTTAGTAATTAGTATTTTCACTTACATAAGAGGACAGAGGATGCCACGCTCAGTAGAGTAGCGCTTCAGTGTCTCTCACCTTCTGCTCTCTTAGGGCCTAACTGCTTACTTTAAATATCCATTTTCCACTACTTTCACGTACGAAATTAAATGTGAAAACCCTACTTTCTAAGCCTACGGCTACTTTTTCTGATCTGAATGTTTCCAGAACCTCAACTTCAAACTGTATATTCTTTTGATAGAGATGGTGAACTTAGACCTAACTGTATATTGTTTTGATTACTGAGTAATGTGTTTTCCAATGGTTTCCAATATAGTTTTGACATTCTTATCTACATCCTGTTTATTCAGGCCAGTTCATGAATATGACTTGAATATTGAGATTTTTTACCATAGTATTTATTATATAATTATAATCAAGTTATGAAACCATCCCTTGTACAAAAAAACACCAGATTACATTTATATAACACTTTGGCTACACCAGTGTTGACCTATGGTAGTGAAGCATGGACACTAAAAAGACAACATGAAAGCAGAATAATGGCTTGTGAAATGAGATTCATGCGCAGAACAGTGGGTTACACCAGATGGGATTGGAAAAGGAGCACCAATATCTTAAAAGAATTGAAGGCTACGCCAACTTTGGAATATATTAAACAGTACCAACTCAAATGGAAACATCATCTAGAAAGAATGAGTTCAAATCGGATCCCCAAAGCTGTTTATAATTATATACCAAGAGGACGAAGATCACTGGGCCGTCCTATGAAACGCTGGAGGGAAAATTTTGTATAGGATCGTAACAGGCCTTAGCCTAATACTTGGAAGGAAGAAGAAGAAATATTATATATATATATATATATATATTTATTTTCATTATTATTTTAGTATCTTATGACCTTAGAATATCCCTACAACTACAAGTAATGGATCTAAAAATTGTTCAATATTTCATCAAAATGTTCAAAGTTTAGGAAACAAAAAACAAAATTTTGAAGTGTTAATCAGTGATGTATATTTTGATTTTGATATTTTATGTATTACAGAGCATTGGCTAAATGAAGATGATCTAGATTGGTATATCCTAAATATTTTTAAACTTGTGTCAACATTTTTTTTAAAAAACAAGAAGCATGGAGGCTCCTGCATATTTGAAAAATCAAATCTTGAATTAGTGCCTTACTCAATGTTTGAAAATCTTAATATTGAAGAACATTTTGAAGCCAGTATGGTTGAGCTTCCTTCATTAAAACTTATTGTTATATGTATTTATAGAACTCCAAGTAGTGAACTACAGATACTTATGGAAAATTTAGAAATAATAATCAATAGCCTTATAAATAAAAATAAACATATAATAATTGTAGGGGATTTAAACATTGATTTTTTAGACAATATCTACGATACTAATAGTTATAATCTACAGTCAATGTTAAATACATACGGCTTCGAGGCAATAGTAAATGTCCCAACAAGAATCGGTGCCTCCAATCAAACCACAGTAGATCAGATAATTTTAAACAAACATTTGTGGAAATACAACTTTAAAGTAGTGGCAACAGGTTTTTCCGACCATTTTGCACAAATATTGCAATTAAATTTACATTGTAGGTTAAGTAATTTAACATTATATAAAAATAAGGTCCTTTAAAGAAGAAAACATCCAATATTTAAATTATTTACTGCACAAAGAATCTGGGATTCCATATTTAAACATGCATCAGTAAATACTGCATTTGATGAATTTATGACCACATTCAACTACTATTACAACATAGCCTTTTTTTGGACCTATCAAAAGCATCTGATTTAGTGGATCACAATATATTGTTAGAAAAACTAAGGATAATTGGAATACGAGGGGTAGCATACAATTGGTTTAATTCTTATCTTAAAAACCGAGAACAAATGGTAGAAATTACCTCTGAAGAAAACTGTGAAATAATTAACTTCCTGTCAGAGAAGAAACATATAAAATATGGTGTACCACAAGGCCCAGTTCTTGGACCAGTCCTATTTTTATTATTTATTAATGATGTCAGCCATGGGAAACAAACTTTCTTTGCAGACGATATTACTGTTTTTTATCAGAGAAAGATAATATTGGTTTACAATTGCAAATCAGTAAAACAATGAATGATTTAATAGGATGGTTTGAAGCAAATAGACTGTTAATTAATAAAGAGAAAACTGTAGTCATTTCTTTCCATCATTCTCAAAATAGAAACTCAGAGTGGCCAATTATTGAATACCAGAACAAAATTATTCAGTACTCCAAGAAAACAAAATTTCTTGGTATACGGCTGGATGAACATTTGAAATGGTAAACACATGTTGAAGAAGTGTAAAAAAAAATAAGCAAAATGTGTTTTGCCCTGAGGATAATGATACAAGTGTCATCTATAGAAATTACTCGCACAATGTATTATGTATATTTTCATTCTATCTTGTCATATGGCATAATCTTCTGCAGTAACTGAACACATGCAATCCAAATCTTTAAACTTCAAAAGAAAGCTATTAGAAACATTGTACAATATCTCAATCCACTAGTTGCAGGCCATTCTTTAAAAAACTCTGTATCTTACCTTTGCCTTGTATATATATCTATGAAACCTTAAAGTTTGTTAAATCTAATTTCAGTACTTTTTCTTTTAACTCAGATAAACATTCATATAATACAAGAAATAAGTCAGATATTTTTATTGAGCCTTTCAACTCAACATCATATAGAAAAAGTTTCATTTCCACTGCAATTCATATGTATGATAGCTTACATAATTACTTAAAGGAAATATATGCATATGAAAAATTTAACAAGCTCCTATATAAGATATTAATAGAAAACTGTTTTTATAGTTTTCAAGAATTCATTCTTAAAATTCAGGATAAAGCAAGTTAGAATAGACTGTAAGAGTTTAAAAATTGAAATCTGTTTAGCCTAGGTTCTACATGAATGTTCACTACAAAGAATCTTTCTTCTTGTTCAAAAATACTTCCAATTAGACAAGATAACTAAAGTCTCTCTCCTTGATTCATAGGAGGCTGGGGAAAGTCGTATTGCATATTTGCCAGCAGTTCCAAATAGATTCAGTTGTTGACAAATGTATGAAGTGGTTATTACGAACAATAAATACAGTAACACTTATAGAATTAATTTAATGTGTCACATTCAGTACCGTAAACCAGTAATAGTTTAAAGAGACTATCGTGTATGAGGCCGTCAGTCAGTTAACTCGTTTTAGAGCGGGCGTGAAAAAACCGCGTTTATATTCGGCGCCTAAATATTGTGTTGGCTTAGTATGTCTTGGAGATCATAGATGGCATGTAAATGTACATTTTCTATTCCCGTTTGACACGTTTAACCTTGACAAATCCCCTTTTTTTTAAACAAACAACACATGAATTCATTCACTCAAACTAGCCTCCAGGCTCCAATGCAGTCGTATATGTTTCTCGTTATCGCGCTGTTGTGAAACCATGGCGAAAGAAAAATAAGAATTAGTGAATATTTTGTATAATGATGATTCAGGTGATGAACTGATTCCTGAATTAGAAGATTCACAAAGTGAAGATGAACTTCCACTTCCTGAAATAGATACGCCGATACCATGTGATGTCGATCACCCAAGTTATTGCACCATCAAATCCTACTAGGATATCTCCTTTAGGTATGTACAAAATTTGAATTTTCTAGGACTAATAGTTTGTGATAATGGTTCATTTTCTGAAGTGCCACGAAAAGGGTAGCTGGGGTATTTAAATGGCTGGCCTGTGGGTTTAAATGCCCTGCTCAGTGCCTGGTACTGAATGTTTAAAGAGGGTTAAAATTATTTTATCTTAATTTAAATGTTTATTTTGTTGAATGTTCATTTTGTATATAAGTAATGCTTTGATTTAAGTTTTATTAGTACTTGTACTTTATTGTAAAAATTTGACTTGTCCCATATCATGTATATGTGATCAGTTGGATGAATAAATTGAATTGAATTGAATTAAAAAAAAAATAATATGCATAATCAGATGTAGGCTATCATCAAATAGGCTACATGCAAGTGGCAACTAATACATATTTTGTTTTGTTACATTAGGAAAGGTCAAGTTAGTGTATACCAGATTAGCTTACAGTGCAGATTTGTTGATTATAATTGCTATCAAGAATCATAAACAAATGGATGATGTTTATTTAACTTTTGTAGGAATTAATCACTATGAGGTTTAATTTATGATAAAATCAAATGTTTCCTACCTCTCCTCATATACTTAGAAGATTTATATGAAGACAGGTAGGAAACATTTGATTTTATCATACATACATGACGCTTTAAAGCTTTTGAATATTCATAATACAAGTATAAAATTTACCATGGAAACTGAAATTGAAAGACAAATTCCATTTTTAGATCTAAATTTGACAAGAAATGAAGAAAACAAGATATAATTTGTTGTATACAGAAAGAATACATATATGGATAACTATATAAAGGCCTCGGGATTCAACCAATTTGCTCATAAAGAGGCAGTGTTCAATAGTTTGGCACATACATTAGTAAATATACCTATGCACAAAGAAAATTATGAAAAAGAATACATAATTAATGTACCAATAGAAAATTATTTTGAACAAAAAAATGGTACGCAATAAAATAAATAAGTTTACAAATATTAATTAATTAAAATACAATTGTAAAACAAACATAAGAGAACATAAAATTCAAGAAATTCACTTACCATCCATTCAAACACCACAACTTTAGACAAATTTTTAAAAAGTTTAACATAAGATTGGCACCGAAGAATGAATACAGCCTCAATAGGATAATTAAAACCAACAAAAATTATAAAATTGAAGAAGAAAACAAATGAGGAATTTATCAGATCAAATGCAGGGAACTGTGACAACATTTATATAGGAAAAACAAAAAGAAATTTGAAAGCAAGGGTGAACAAATATCTTAGAAATGTCAAGAATGGTGAAATAAAAAAGTCAGCAGTAGCTGCTCATGCTTGGTCTGAAAAACATCTAATTGATACATAAGCTAGTTTAATCAAATAGAAAAACATAAAGTACACTTGGTTTGGGAAAAACTCCACATTCAAAAAAACACGAAATAAAAAACTTAAGAATTTTGAAATTCTCAGGGATTTTGTTTTGATCCGGAGATTGATCAGTCTACCAACAGAGAGAGGGAGGGAGGGAGGGAGGAAGAAGCAGTTCTCCTGATCCAACTTAACATCAGTCAACAAGAAATTACTGAAGAGGAAGCTGCTTAAACTTTGAAACCGGTATAATTAGAAGACTGCATAATTTAATTTAAATCTTAAATTACACCCCATAGTGATTTTTCCTATAAAAGTTCAACATGTATCAAATTTATTTAATTAAGTTAGGAAGGGGCTAGTTAGTTTACACCAATTAATAATATTATATACAGGTCAAGATTGTTTGCCTGCCCATCTACATAAATTAAACATTCTCCCTATTCCAACTGTGTACTTCATACAGAGAAAATACTGCAATGAACAAGACTCATCTCCAGAAGTGTTGAAATTTAACACCAACAGTTCTCTCATTATGCTCCTGGGAACAAAGCAGGCAAATTGAATAACCCCAATATCCTTGAGTATCAGCAGCCAGCCAACCAACCAACCAACCAACCATGTTGTATTTTATTATTATTTATATAGGGTATTGTATTTTGCTTTTATATTTAATGACTGTATGTATTGCCATGTACATTATACCAAATTAATAATAAAATTATTACATATTATTATTATTATTATTATTATTTTTTTTTATTTTTTATATAAATTATTTTGTTAAGTTAAAAAGGGCAATTTAATGTACACCAAGGCTCTCATTCTGGAAAATGTTAATTTAGAGTATAACATAAAAAATGATTATTCCATTCTTATAAATTATAAGATCTAGTGAACTAGTGGTTATGCTCCTTGCCTCTGGTCCTGAGGGTCGCAGGTTCAAACCCGGCCGGGCTCAATGGATTTTTTTAGGAAGGAAAAATCCAAGGAGCAAGTCCTCCAGGAGGGACTTCAAACCATGGGTCCCGAGTCTGAATATTTTCAGGCTCATAAATAATCCTTGAGCCTGAATGAATGCCTTCCTAGTACTACCTTGGTTTCCTAGATGTCAGTATGAGGCAGAACGCTAACCACAAGACCACTCAAACAACATCTATACGAAAACAAGTGTAACTAAATTAGTACGGTTCAAATTCTTCCCCGTAGGGGGAGAGCACCTAATCTCTGTTAAGGGAAACATGGGCTTACAAGATACAAGGATAACTTATAAAAGTACAAGTACTTTTCTTTGTTTGTTACTCTGAAGTATTAATATTAGCCAGACTCTTATGTCTATACATTTTTATATAAGTGAAAGATCATTAATAATTTTAAATACTAAACACGTCATTCATGTAATATAAGAGATAACTGACTGAAACAATGTGGATCAGTAACAAATTCAAATCACCTACTTCACTTCAAAGTTAAAAATGGGAAACACATTATGAGGTTCTTAATTAATAAATTAATGAGTCATTTTTACATCTTACCTCATATTTCATGTTTTATTAAACACGGTAACTATAGTTTTCAAATGATCTTGTCATTCATTTTCAACCGCCATTATGACTACCGGATATTCGTTGGAATCTCCCTCTATAATGTTGCCATCTGGTGTTGATTTGATGAACTTCGAGATATCGTTGCCATCTGATATTGATTTGATGAACTTCGAGATGAGGTCACGTTCATCCGGAATGTCGAAATTCATGGATTTAAATTTGTTCTTCTGAATAAATATTTTCTCCCAAACTGTCAAATCTAAAGGTTTTTCCAAATGTTTTAGAAGTTTAGCTTCTTTTTCAATTTTATGACCTTCCAACAAACTATGTGCTGCAATAGCTGATTTTTCAATTTCACCATTTTTAATATTTCTAAAGTGTTCCTTTGTGCGAGTGTCCAAATTTCTTTTAGTTTTTCCTATGTATACTTTATTGCAATCTCCACAATCAATTTGATAAATTCCAGATTTTTTACTATCTGGGGTGTTCATTTTCTTATTGGTTATTAATAAGTTACCAAGGCTAAATTTATTTATCGGTGCCAATGTAATATTGAATTTCTTGAAAATTTTTTGAAATTTGTTATGTATTCCAGGATGATAAGTGATTTTCTTAAATTGTTTTCCTTTCTTTGAATCAGATTGCAGGGTAGTGTATTCTATTAATCTTTTTTGTTGTCTGAATTTCTTTAATTTAGTTATAATTATTTCCTTTCCAAAACCATTTACATTAGCTATGTCCAAAATGTGATTGTATTCTTTCTTAAAATCTTCTTCATTTAGTGGAACATTCAATAATCTATATATCAAACTGTTGAAAATTGCATGCTTATGCGCAATATGATTAAAACCTGAAGACTTTATGTAATTGTCAATATGAGTATCTTTTCTGTATATATTGAATTCAATTCTTTGTTGTTGTTCATTCCTTCTTATGTAGAGGTCCAAAAATGGGATTTGGTTATTATTTTCTAATTCCATAGTAAATTTTACAGATTCATCCTGGAGGTTGAGTAATTTTAATGCATCTTCAATATATTTAGAATTTATCACAGAGAAAATATCATCCACATATCTGTACCAACATTTGGAACATCCAGGGATAAGCATTGGTGATATGACATTCTAAATAACCCATAAATAAATTTGCCAAAAATGGTGAAAGTGGGTTTCCCATAGCCAGACCTGAGATTTGTTTATAAAATTTTTCATTGAAGGTGAAAAAATTGTTGTCGATACAAAGTTTATTACGACTATTTGGATACATAATCTCAAACAAAATGGCGTCTGGAAGTTCATTAAATTTGAATATATTAACAAGTTTCAATACAATATTTTTCGATCTTAAACCTGACATAAAGTAGTTTCTAAGATTAAAAGAAAAAAAGAAGAAAATTTTGGCAGATATTAAATTTATCAATAAATGCATGACAAATAAAGTGACACCAAAATTCGTGAGAAAAATTGTAAAATTTAATCATAACTCCAAACAACAAATTATGGCAGAGCAGAAAGTTCTTAAAGAAGAAAAAAACAAATTTTATCAAAAATTAAGTAACCTGGATTTGGAATTATTTTATCTTCATTTGAAATTGGTAAAATTATTAGGTGATATTTGTTTAGAAAATTTAACAAGAAACTTTTTTGGAAGATTAAATTTCACAATTCAGAAGAAAATTGCTACACAAAACAAGAAATTTGATAATCTAATCCAGAAACGACATAATGTACCTAATCGAAAAATTGAAAAAGATTGCAATAGAATTGAATCAATCAACAAAAAACAAAATTCAAATGACAATAACAATGTTGTTAATCTTTCAGAAATAGAATTGACCGATGAAGAAACTAAATTATTGAATCTTGGACTAAAAACTTGTGTGAATTTCTCAAGTAAAATAGAAGACTACGTAGCTGACATTGAGATTGCAATTTCAGATCTTAAAGTTGAAGACAAAATTATAATTAGGAGAAATTGTGAAAACATTCTTGAAAATATAAATGAAAAACCAAAAAACAATAGAGCCATTAAGAACATGAAAATATTGAGGAATATCAACAACAAAAAAGCAATAATTTCGAAAGCCGATAAAGGAAACAAAATTGTAATTTTGAATCAAGACGATTATGTAAACAGAATGAACCTTCTCTTAAATTCAAATGAATATGAAGAAATTACATGTAATCCTCTTCCAAAAGCAATAAAATCATTTACTAATACAATAAAAAACATCAAATATGTCATCAAAAGAACAAGAGAAATACAAGTTGAAAGTATCAAACCCACAGAATCCAAAAATTGTATGGGCTCCCAAAAATACATAAAGAGGGGAATAAGATGAGACCCATTATTAATAATATTGGCTCACCTTGTTACAATTTGGCAAAATGGCTTACTAAGAAATTTAATGAACTACCAAGTTTCGACAACAAAAGTATTGAAAATTCAATTGAATTACTTAATGAACTGAATAATATTCACATTGGATTGTAATGATAGATTGGTTTCTTTTGACATCATTTCTTTATTTCCGAGCATCCCAATTGGGAAGATGTTAAATATTTTAGAAAAATGGGCTCATTTCCTTCTTGAAACTACAAAGAGAAATAATTAATGAATATTTGAATCTTACAAAACTTTGTATCGACAACAATTTTTTCACCTTCAATGAAAAATTTTATAAACAAATCTCAGGTCTGGCTATGGGAAACCCACTTTCACCATTTTTGGCAAATTTATTTATGGGTTATTTAGAATGTCATATCACCAATGCTTATCCCTGGATGTTCAAATGTTGGTATAGAAATGTGGATGATATTTTCTCTGTGATAAATTCTAAATATATTGAAGATGCATTAAAATTACTCAACCTCCAGGATGAATCTGTAAAATTTACTATGGAATTAGAAAATAATAACCAAATCCCATTTTTGGACCTCTACATAATAAGGAATGAACAACAACAAAGAATTGAATTCAATATATATACAGAAAAGATACTCATATTGACAATTACATAAAGTCTTTAGGTTTCAATCATATTGCGCATAAGCATGCAATTTTCAACAGTTTGATATATAGATTATTGAATGTTCCACTAAATGAAGAAGATTTTAAGAAAGAATACAATCACATTTTGGACATAGCTAATTTAAATAGTTTTGGAAAGGAAATAATTATAACTAAATTAAAGAAATTCAGACAACAAAAAAGATTAAAAGAGTGCACTGCCCTGCCATCTGATTCAAAGAAAGGAAAACAATTTAAGAAAATCACTCATCATCCTGGAATACATAACAAATTTCAAAAAAATTTCAAGAAATTCAATATTACATTGGCACCGATAAATAAATTTAGCATTGGTAACTTATTAATAACCAATAAGAAAATGAACACCCCAGATAGTAAAAAAATCTGGAATTTATCAAATTGATTGTGGAGATTGCAATAAAGTATACATAGGAAAAACAAAAATAAATTTGGACACTCGCACAAAGGAACACTTTAGAAATATTAAAAATGGTGAAATTGAAAAATCAGCTATTGCAGCACATAGTTTGTTGGAAGGTCATAAAATTGAAAAAGAAGCTAAACTTCTAAAACATTTGGAAAAACCTTTAGATTTGACAGTTTGGGAGAAAATATTTATTCAGAAGAACAAATTTAAATCCATGAATTTCGACATTCCGGATGAACGTGACCTCATCTCGAAGTTCATCAAATCAATACCAGATGGCAACGATATCTCAAAGTTCATCAAATCAACACCAGATGGCAACATTATAGAGGGAGATTCCAACGAATATCCGGTAGTCATAATGGCGGTTGAAAATGAATGACAAGATCATTTGAAAACTATAGTTACCATGTTTAATAAAACATGAAATATGAGGTAAGATGTAAAAATGACTCATTAATTTATTCACCTACTTCACTGCATAGGACTCAACTCAACAACAGAGCAAATTATAAGCTCTATATTGGAGCATTGAAGGGTAACAAATTAAGTTCTTATTATAAAGTTATAACAGAAACTACCATATGAGACTTTTCTTCTTTATAATAAGTTCTTGTTCCCTAACATATATTGTGTACTACAGTGAGATCAGTTTAGTAGTGGAAGGCAGATGCAGGGTTTGTGCTGTGCAATAACGAAGGCTTACACGGGCAGGCATGGGACCTGAAATGTGTGCTGACTCAGCAATTTATGAGTTCACGGCCACAGTCAGATAGTGTACCTTGAGTAGATAAGGTGCTTGATTGCTTTTCCTTGTGAACTGAATGACGTGTGTATAAGTTATTTCAATTTTAAAATTTGTATCTTATAAAACGTAAGTGTAAAGTGAATCACGTGTGTATGAGTGTAAACTGTATAATGACTAATAATTTTTCTACTGAACAACGTGTATTTATTTATGAACAATATTTATTAACTCAGTCTGCCAACCAAGAACGAAGACTTTTGAAACACGATTCCCGGGTGTAAAAATTCCATCGCATTCAACAGTCCATAATATGTACAACAAATTTTATAAAGAGGTGTAAAAAATGTATGGACAACAAAGGTGAACAGTTCCAACATCTAAAATTCATCGGAGAATATATTGTTTAAACAACTCACCTCATAGGATTCATGCTTCCATGATATCGTGATTTCAAACACAGTTGTGTTCATCTTCAGCCATAACTCCGACAGACGAAATTCTTCCAATATGTTCTCCGATGAATTTTAATGATTATACCTCATAATGTTTACTTCCCAACATTAATTTCATATAGTTCCAACATCTGCTTCAATAAAGTTGGTAAGTAGGACAATTTGTAAAATACTTACGAAAATGTGTGTGGTTGTATCACCCCGATCCTACGCTGTCTGTTCCCTGCCACGAGTGTGTCAGCAGAGTATAGTGAAATCCCCGCGTCTGCCTTCCACTACTAAACTGATCTCACTGTACTTGTATTATTCACATTATTACATTATGCTTAATAATACCAATTTTGTATTGGTGTTAATTCCTAATGTTACATACAAGCATAAAGTGAAAGTCTGCCATGTTGACTCAGGTGGTAGCATGCCTACTTCCTGACTAGTAGGCCCGAGTTCGATAACCGGCAAGGTAGAAAATTTTAATTATTAAATTAATTTAATTATTTATTTACTAAATAAAACTATCAAAGTTTTATTTAGTATATTAAACATCAAGGATTTTTAACAAGTAAACACCAAATCAATTAATTGAAATGCAAAATTTTCAATCTCTTCAACTATTGGTCTGTTTTGTGTAACTTTGTAGGGCTGCTGCAAGAGTTGTCTTAAGAGCACATGTTATTAGTCTTAGGAAGCTATTCCATGCATTTTCTAGTCAGTTCAGTTTTGTTGCATTGGCTGTTACAATTGCTTCATTCCCATATTTGAGAACTGGTTTTACTTAAGTTCAGTACGTTTTATTGAGGCTTTCTTGTATGCTTCCCCACGTTACTCCATTCAAACATTTTATCAGTGTTGATCTTTGTTGTGGTTTATTTATTGTGTTATTGATTTCATAGTTCTAGTTGTTGAGAGAGTCATGGCTATTTTCTAACCAAAACAGAACAGTCAATAATTTTCTTGGTAAGTGCACCATGTTCTTAGCATATTGATATGTGTACATATTTCTTTCCCTGCTAAAGCCTTTTTGAACTGTGCTATTATGTTGGCTTTCAGTTCTCTGTGGAGTATTTGAAAATGTATTTTTTCTGTTATCTTTGTATGGGTTTTTGTATTGTGATACTGCCTTTTTATAAAGAAGCTAGCCTCCCACATGGTGTCCTCTGGATTGGGTAAATTACAACAACAAAAACATCAAATAGCTTTCCTCAAAGCTAAATCTTAGCTATACATTAAATCTAGACAAAATGGGCTTCAAATCGGATGCAAGTGGTCTAAACCAACCCAAAAAACTATAAACCTCCTCATATGTAGGGAGCCAGATAACATCAAATAAAAAACTGTCATTGCCAAATTATGGGATGCAAAACTTTTAACGAGCAAGAATTACAAAAAAGAAAAGTCCATTATACAAAGAAAAAGAAGAAGCCTATGTAAGCTTTGCAATAGTCCTAACTTAGGTATAGATAATATATTTCGGTTGAACTTCTGAAATATGTTCTCAAGAATTCTTCAAATTATGAGGTGAAGTGTCAATTTTCAGATTATTAATGTTTATTTAAAATAAAGGCATAATTTCCTAAAAATATTAATATATTACAGTGTTACCACTGAAATCCAAGGTTTTTACCAAGAGGGAAACTTTCAAGGTTTCTCAAACATTTTTACTTCATTTTATGGAACTGAAAGCTACAATTCCAGACTTTACAAGAACTTTTTGTTGTAAAAAATAATATATTGCACCATACGTTTGTGAAATAGGCCCCGGATTAATTTACAGTTTATTGAATAATATTTATGTAAATTGTTCCAATACCAAATTAAATTTTTTAGAAGCAATGACAAAGCTGTCTTATTGTATGGATCTGAAATATGGCTACCAAATAACACAAGCATAATAAAATTACAGTTTTTTTGTAAATAGGTGTTCAAGAAACATTTTCAACATTCACTGGCCAATAACAATAAGTAATGAAAATTTTTGGACATTAACAGAAGATGAATGAATAGAGAGACAAATTAAAGGATGGAAATGAAAGATGACAGGTCACACACTAAGAAAATCATAGTAAAGTAAAGTAAAGTAAAGTGATCCCACAACAGGCCCGGAGGCCCTTGGGGTAGTAGGAGGTTAAGGCTCCCACTTTTTCTAGACAATCGACACTTTATGTCAGCCGGGTTGTCAGCCCTGCGTGACGGCCGCCTTTACCCCAGAACAAGTGTCTGGTACTCATTTCCGTTATAGGCTGAGTCGACCCCAGGGCCATAGTGCCGCCAGAGGATTTTGGTCAGTTTAAAAATCCTGACCCCAACGGGACTTGAACCCTCGACCCTCCAGCTTGTAGCTCAGTGCCTTAACCACTATGCTGCGGCGTGCCCCCCAATAGAGGAGAAGTATTAGAATGGAACCCTCAAGGAGCATGGAGAGTAGGGAGACTGAGAGGATCACGGAGAAGTTAACTGTGCTAGCATAAATTATCGTTGATGCCCTGACATTGCTGTGTTTTTTTGTCTTTTGTCTGTGTTTCCTTCACCTTGATTCCTTCTTGAATGCACCCTTTCCCCCTCAAGTCTGTCTGCGCATCTATAAACCAAACTTTAAGCAGTCTTCTTCTAGAGTTCAAAACCTTTGTTAGGTGAGGGATTCGGGAGTGTGGGTCCCTCAGCCACCAGCTGCTTCATTTTCATTTATGTTTGTTTTCATATGATGTGAAGATATGAACTTTGTTTTCCAGCTTGAATGCAGTTATGAGTCTGAAAGGGTATGCTAGTGTTTCTTATATTATTTATATTTGTTATTTATTCTAAAGAAGCACTGTTCCAGGAGATGATGGATTTTGTTATCTTTATTTATAACTATTCAATTTCTGGTCCCCACAATACTCTTGTATCTAACACCATATCTGATAGTTTCTGGTTACCTTGCTCTTTATCATATACATGAGTAGAATACTCCAAGACTGGTGACAGATGAGACATGGTTCTATCCAAATTAATGGAAACCTTAAAATAGACTCCTTGCTTTTTGCAGATGATTTGGTATTAATAGCTCCAACAGAAACAGATTTACAGTATTCTATACAAAATTTTAATATAATTGCAAAAAAGTAGTAGTAGTATTAAAATGTTCTGAAGCTCTTGATTTGTCATCCTTTGCTTGCAGGATTCCCAATAATTCAAAGTTAAAATTGGGAAACACATTATGAGGTTCTTAATTAATAAATTAATGAGTCATTTTAACATCTTACTTTTCAAACACGGTAACTATAGTTTTCAAATGATCTTGTCATTCATTTTCAACCGCCATTATGACTACAACGAATATCAGGTAGTCATAATGGCGGTTGAAAACGAATGACAAGATCATTTGAAAACTATAGTTACCGTGTTTGAAAAACATGAAATATGAGGTAAGATGTTAAAATGACTCATTAATTTATTAATTCCCAATAATATTCAGTAATTTGCAATGGTGTTCCAACTATTTTCTGAAGATCAGTGCAGAACATCAAGTGATCCTTGTTCTTTATCGTATTTGTGTTCTTGCATACTATGCAGTGTGGAGAGTCTAGTAGCTTAATTTTATGTAGATGTGCTGCCAAGCAATCATGACCAGTTTCAAGACGAAATTATGCAACTGCAATTGATCGGGGACTGTTTGGTATGTCTTCCATATCTTGGTTTCACATTGCATTTTGTTTTGTTCAGCTGTATGGGATTTTATTTTCATTTTGGTGTAGAGTTGTACTGATTTGTAATTGCAAAAAGGTACAATATGGAAATCAATACAAACAAAACTAAAGTGATGGTCTTTTGTGTGAAATACCCTATACCTAGCAAAATTGTTTTAGATGATGAAATTTTAGAACGAGTAAATTAATTTAATTATTTGCGTTATAATTTAACAATTCAAGATGAAGCTGATATATCAAAGAAAATCACAAATTTCACAAAAACAACGGGGATAATTCACAGTATAATGAAACCAACTTTGGTACAGAAGAACACAAGATTACAGCTTTATAAGGTTCTCTCAAGACCAGTAGTAAGATAGGGTAGTAAAGCATGGACAATAGCGAAGACACCAGAGATAAAACCAAATAACAGCAAATGATATGCACCTTATGCGCCAAACAGCAGGGTATACAAAGTGGGACCATAAAAAAAATAAGGAAATTATGGAAGAGTTGATGTAGACCCTATTCTTCACCATATCACAGTGAACTACCGGCATAACACCACGCAAAGCCCCATCCTTCAAGGAATGCCATCTCATAGAATTCCAAAAGGCATGCTTCGTTACTGCCCCCAAGGAAAAGATTGCTGGGACGTCCAAAAAAAAAAGCACTGGATGGAAAACTCCTCTTTGAGACCGTAACAGGCCACACGGCCTAATACTTGCATGGATGATGATGATGATTTATAACTATTCATTGGTCACAGCTATTATAATTATTTCATTTCATTATTCATGACTTTATTTATATGAAATATATGCTTATTTAGTTAACCTTGTTTGTGAATTATTTATACTATGCAAGAGTTCCCTTTCGAGGCTGAGTTTAGTGAAAGTACATGGTTTACTTCCCCAAAGCCACACTCATGATTAGTACAGGGTGAGGCAATGAAACGGCACGATTTTGAAAAATCACCAATAATATATTTACAAAAAGAGTATAATTATTTGAACATGAATCTTAAGTACATGAGTGGAAATTAATGTTTTACCTTAAAAAACAATCATTTTTTTGAATATGGTGCCAGTAAGGTGACGTCCTTGGTTTTGCACACATTGTTGGAGTCTAAGATGAAATCCACCCATGGCGTTCTGTAGCATCTGCAAAGGAATGTTGTTAATTTCCTGCCGGATTCTCTCCTTCAGATCTTCTTTTGTTCTTGGTGCATTTTCCTCGAAGACTTTGCATTTAAGATAGCCCCAAAGAAAGAAGTCTGGGCGGTCAAATCTGGCGAACGGGGAGGCCAAGGGATATCACCATTCTTGCTGATTAGCCGTCCTGGAAAAGCGAGTCTCAGCAAACCCATTGAGACATTAGCAGTATGGCTTGTTGCACCATCTTGCTGGAAGAGTGTTTTCTTCATCTGGATCATACTGATCGATGCCAGGCAGACCAAAAGTTACTAACATGTCAGCATAACGTTCAGAGTTCACCGTTACTGTGTTACCATGTTCATCTTCAAAAAAATAGGGTCCCACGAGTCCACGAGAAGATACTGCACACCAAACTGTTACTTTTTCAGAATGGAGAGGTTTTTCATGAAGATCACGTGGGTTATTTGCGGACCAATACCGGAAGTTCTGCTTGTTAACGTAACCACTAAGGTGAAAGTGGGCTTCATCACTCATCCATAAGTTATGCACTCTTTCTCCATTTGTTCCGATAACATTAAGCATCGCTTGGCAAAAGCGTATGCGATGATTGTAATCGTTAGGTTGTAGGGCTTGCACTATCTGCATTTTGTATGGGTGATAGTGTAGGTCATTCTTCAAAATCCGTCTCACTGATTGATTGCTGAGACCAAGTTGAGCGCTGTGCCGCCTTGCTGATTTTCGCGGACTTCGTGTTAATGCATCGCGCACACGATCAATGTTCTCTGGGGTCCTGATTGTTTTTTCACTACCACCAATTTCTTCGTCGTCGTGCTTGCAGTGGCTTCAAAGTTTTTCACCCACAGGAGGATAGCTTTCCTCGATGGCACGGGAGCCCGTGGCGGTAGATTAAACTTAAGACGGAAAGCACGTTGGGCACCAACCATGTTTTTATAATATGCTTTTACAGCAAACGCACGTTGCACGCTTGACCAACGCTCCATGGCTACTGAAATTTCCACTTGTCTAGATGCTCAAGGTCGTTTCCCCCACTCCCATAACCCCCCACTGCGCCCGTCAGCCGGAGTCCAAATCGTGCCGTTTCATTGCCTCACCCAGTATTAGAAAAGTTATATCGTCTATAAGTCAGATTATTATTTATTTCATATGCTTGAATGTATAACTAGCAGATGCATGTTAAGGGAATGAAACATGTCTATGTATCACGGGCCTAGATCATTGACTCTCTGCTTAAATATATGTTCTATATTTATTTCAGTTCTCCCTTTATTAATACTTTTAGTCTGTTCATCTTACCTCAATATTTAATTACATTTAAATTTAATCTCCCTTTATTGTTTTTGCAATCTTAGATATGATATTAGAATTGTGGAATTGAATTATCTATCATAGCTGTAATCATTATATTCGAAAAGACATTGTATTAGCCCTGGAATATAAGCATGGTAGTAGAGTTGTTAAATATTCACACAGGACAAACATGGGCAAAAATTACGATAAAAGATCGCAACATGCGGTGCCGTGCAGATGGTTAGCTATACTACCCAATGCGCACTGGCTGCACAGAAGGACAGTAAATGAAGAAATGGAAAAGTTTGGTTAGAAGTGAAGGTGACAGAGCAACAAATCATGTTCGATGGAAAATTCTCACTGAGGTCCTATGCTCCATTAAAGACTGAAAGCACATACTACTACTCATTTATTTTGTTAGGTTAGAGAGGCTCAAGTTAGTGTATACCACATTAATTTACAAAATACTGAATAACATTTATATGAATTCTTTTTACCGCTGTCCATTTTTGGGAATGACAGTGATATATCAATTATTTTCAACAATCAAACAATATTTCTTACCATGTTTTCACCCCGGATAAATATTTTTAGAGTGATGGGATAACCACAAGAGGTACTGCATTCTTTAGGCAGAAAACAAAACAGTGCTTTATCATAATTTTTCTGGTTTGTTTCTGTATGATCCACAATTTGTTTCTGTTTTATTATTTGACAAGCTTACTATTTTTAAATTAGTGGTAAAGAAAAAAAAATTCTACTTGAACTCTGGACATTCAGCTTAATATGCTCTATTTGAGCTATCCAGACCATCTCTAGCACAAATTTCTCTCCTTAACTCCTCTTTCAATCCTTCTTGCCCAACAATAGTGAAACATCATTCAAAATACAATTGTAAGAAGATATTACTATGCAATTTTACACAGCTAAAGCTATTTTTTAGATTGAAATAAGTAATTTAATACATTCATGAATGTATGAGTCTTTTTTTTTTGTAACTTACCTCATAGTTTATGTTTTCTTAAACACAGAAATGCAGTTTTCAAGAGTCCCTCCCATTTTCAACCGACATTATGACTACTGGATTTTCATTGGAATCTCCATCTACAACATTGCCATCTGGTGTTGATAGAGAGACGTTATAGATGGAGATTCCAACAAAAATCCAGTAGTCATAATGTCGGTGAAAATGGGAGGGGTGTTTCCTCTTGAAAACGGCAGTTCCCATGTTTAAGAAAACATAAACTATGAGGTAAGATATAAAAAAAATTACTCATACATTCATGAATTAAGAATCTCATAATGTTATTTCCCTTATTTAACTATGAATTTCATACATATATAGTGAAGCTATTTTAATTAATAGTAAAGAGAAACATTTTTGCCTACTAAAATAAAAAGTCTGCAGTTCAAGTCCTGATTCAGGTGAAAATTTTTCTCTTTTATATTATGATACCTTCAGTGTGTATTAATTTAGTAATGCCTAATATTCATTTTAAAAGCAACGAAATTCAGAAGTCTGCTTTTATGAGAAACTCAACGATATCTCTTTTCCTTTCATAGAATTAAGTACCTTAAAAAAATCTTTCGTTTTTAAAAATGCCTTTCTAAAAACATCCAGCATTCTTGATAATTTTTAATACTAAAAACTTAGGTTCCAGTTCATAGAATTTTCAAGATTTGTATGAAAAAAATGTTTACAATTACCAAATATCTTCCAACTGCATTCAAGCTATCCAGTGTTGTTCTGGCACCATAACTGCAGTTGACACACAGTTGAAACCAAATCTGCACATCACCAACTGTATCCATGGAACTGCAAGAAATGAGTTATGTAACAATAGTAGAAGTAAGTTTCTTTAACTTTTAATTGTTATTTGAGTAATAAATTTCAAGAATTACTTATATCTTTGTTATTTTTAATGTTATATAATTAGATTAATGATTTCTGTTTCCCCTTCACAAAATCAACTTCCTTATTAAAACCTTTTTATCCTTTAAAAAATCAGTATTTAAAAAAAAAATTTAATCCTGAATCTTTACGTAGAATAGAAAATGTTCTGCAATAGATCTACCTCTTGGTGAATAAAACAAATACATATTGCTATTTTTGCATGACCAAGTAATAATAGCTCAAGGATATGAAGATGTAGAATATATGTTTTAGAAAATTGATTGAAGATAGGTATTAAAAATTAATTTTGAAAAGATATTCTATATGAGATGCAGTGAAAAACATAACAGATTTAATTTTGCAAGATGGAAAGATGCAATACATTTGAATACTAGATGTCAAAATTAATAAAAATTTTATAAGATGATGGTAATAACCCCTTAACTTAAAAATTAATTTTTAAAAGGTTTTTTCAAAATTTTCATTCTTATTTTAATCCTGAGTTTTAAACTTTATTACGAATATAGATTAATGCAAAAAACAATTTGACAATTTTTAACTTAACCAGTAATTACAGGATGTTTAGAAAAGGTGATAAAAAATCCCAGAATACTCACATTTGTTAAAAAATGAATATTCGTAGAATAAAATATCATAGAGATGAATATTTTGAGCTAGATCACTTGCAAAATTGTTTATATTGTTTTTAATAAACTTTTTTTTTTACTTACAGGGTAATAATTAGAGAATGTTATATTAAAATCCCATATAGACTGATTTTCATTTTAAAAAAATGAACATACATAGGATAAAATATCTTGCAGGTGAATATTTTGATCAAGATCACTTGCAAAGTTATTTATATTATTTCTGTTAAGGAGTAAAAATGAAAAAAACACAAAATTGTAATTTAAAATCCCGAGTATACTTGTTAGTTTTAAAAAAGTAATTCCACATAGACGGCAGCTACTCATTAGAATGCTTCAAGAAGCTGTGAAACCAATGAAAGTGCTCTCTTGTAGCCACATTTGTAATTAATTAAATGTAATAAATTTATTCCTGGTTTAAGTTTATAAACAGGATATTGTCAAGATACACAAGTATTAATGTTTTATTTTAGGAAGTAATATTTTGAGGTTCTTTTAATTAAATTATTTTGAATCTGTTACATCTTACCTCAATATTAATGTTCATTTGTTCTTGAACATGTTTCTATTACTCTTCTAATCATCTTCAAGTATTCTCGGGATTTTAAGTTAAGAGATTAAATATACAATAAACAAAGGAAGATCAGGAATAGCAATATTAAATGGAATATTATGGAACAAAGAACATTTTTAAAGAAACTAAAATAAATATATATCTGTCTGTAGTCCAAAGTCTGGCTGCATATGGAGAAAAACCATCTATACTACATAAAAATTAACAACACTAGAAAATTCTTCTTACGATCTTCACCCAGACATTCTAAACTGGACACATTATGAAATGAAGAGCTTAAGCAACATATAAAAAAAAGAGGCTATTCTTTGCCAGGGTATCACATGTCAATATTCGAACTGGAGAACAAGTGACTGCTAGTGTCTTGCTGGTCAACATATCCTCACCTCATATCCCATCTTCTATTAGACCAGTTTCATAACCTTAGTGGTTACATCTTCAGTAATTACACAACCGATGATCTGTCATTTAATTAGAAGACAGGATATGAGATGAGACGAAAATAAATTTACTTTAAATTAAACCTCATAATGATATTTCCTATAATAGTTCAATGTAATAACATACATTCCTCCTAGAGCCTATTGCCAACATGTTTACTCACATATAAGATGATTCCATCCCAGGAGTCCACCTACATTAGTGAGCAAGTTAGGGTGCAAAAATGGGTAAGTTAGTGTTAGTTGGACAAGTTAGGATGTGAAAATGTGAGAGTTAATACACACCAGATTACTTTAGCATTCACATAGTTGTTGGCGTGTTTTTCTGATAAGTTGATTACACTGTCTGAGCTATAACTAATACATATTTTACATTGTAAATATGGTGATTTTACATTACTTTGAGCTCAAATTCTTACTTTATTGGACATAATTTTTCACTTTTTTTTTTGGAAAAAAAAGTCAACATATTTATTTCTCTGATGTAATTATTCACATACTGCAACAATAAATCATGTATTATATTTGAAGAGAAAAAATGTTGAATAAATCGTGTGTTTGAAAATACAATACGAAGTAACGTTATGAGGTTTTGCTTAATAAAATGTGTTGTCTGCATAATTCTTACCTCCTATCGTTGTTTCTGTTAGACATATGTTTCAAGGCTCATTACAGCTAATGATGAGGCTAAAGAGCCTTGAAGCATATGTCTAACAGAAACGACATGAACTAAGAATTATACACACAATACTTTTTATTAAATCATGTGTTTTTCATTTTTTTTTTAATGTATGTAGGTAGTAACAGTGGAATAAAATTTAAAAAATTCAATTATAGATTTTGTAAAAACAGATAATTGCAATTGCATCAGACATGAAAAATAAATGGATGATGAAAGGATACCAATAAGAGTTTTGGATTGGATTCCAATAGGAAGGAGAGCTAGAGATGACCAACAATCACCTAGCTGAAGGACAAAAGAAAGCAATAAATAAGGAAAGATAGAAAGACTGGGACTGGGAAGATAGAGAGATTTGGAGGAAAAGGATAAGAGAGTAAAACATTGTTTACAGGAAGATGTGATAAAACATTGTAAACCTAAGTAGTTATAATTAATGTTTTATTTTAGGACCTCGGTGGACTAGTAGTTATGCTCCTTGCCTCTGGTCCCGAGGGTCGCGGGTTCAAACCCGGCCAGAGTCGATGGATTTTTTAGGATGGAAAAATCCAAGAAGCAAGTTCTCCGGGAGGGACTTTAAGCAGTGAGTCCCGAGACTGAAGATTTTCAGGCTCGTAAAAAATCCTTAAGCCTGAATGAAAAGGCCTCTAAGCAAAATTTACCGTATTTTCCCGTCCTAGTACTACGTTGGTTTCCTAGATATCAGTATGAGGCGGAACGCTGACCACGGGCCACTCAAAAATGACATCTATACGAAAACAAGTGTAACTAAATTAGTATGGTTTAAATTCTTCGCTGTAGGGGAGAGCGCCTAAATCTCTGTAAAGAGAAAACATGGTCTTACAATACAATACAAATTTTAGGGAGTAATATTTTGAGGTTCTTTTAATTATATTATTTGAGCAAGATTTTTGAATATAAAATCACTAAAGCACATCCCACAATCTCAAAGGGAGAAGATTTTTCTCCATCTTCAATAATTCTTTTGATAAAATTGAGGCGAGGCCTAATACAATTACAGTAAATAGTGTTATAATCATTATTATGAAAATTATTTATCTTGTAAATGCAATGTTTAAATTTTGGAGCAGATATGTAGAAGACATAATTTGTATTGTAAAAGAAAAACATGGGTCCAAGGGTATGCATGCGCAATATAGTTTCCATTGCAAACACACAGCCTCTGCACATCAACTCCTCTCCCAACCTGCTCGAGGTAGACCTGCTAATCCGAGTAACCCAAATCAAGGTTGTGGTATAGAATCCCTTCAGCAATTTGAGTCGGAGAACTGATGGGAAGTGGGAGTCCTTTCTCTGGGATGATAAGAGACCCATGCTTGGGGAAACAAGAGTGAAGTTCACAACGACAACTAATTTTTAATAGGTTGGCAGAAGTGGCAACCCTCTAGATGGGGTTAGTACATCCAGGAGTTGGACATAAAGCTTCGAGGTGGCAGCCCCACCAATGGTCTACTCTGCATAGCGTTGGTACCGCGATCAGAGGAAAACACATTACTCGTATTCTTCACAATGGAAACTCGGACGGACTTAACCAAAGACGACCTCAGCGTAGAATTAAGGATCGGATTAAAGTGGGAACTTGAAATGTCAGAGGACTAAACACAAAAGAAGAAGAACTAATCAGAGAACTAAATAATCAAAATATTGATATAGCAATACTTACTGAAACAAAAAAGAAGTTGAAAGGAACAAAAGATATTGGTAATTATATACTAATATACAGTGGAGAACCTCACCACGATAGAAGAGCATGCCGTGGTGTAGCTATACTAATTAATTAGCAAATGGAGATCAAAAATAATAAGCCCACGCACAAAATATGTGAACCACGCGAGAATAAAACCCCTAGAACGCCGTTGAAAATAGAATTTGGAATTACTTAAACATTGTACCGCCGAGCTGTAGAAACCAGTCGGGAACAGGCAAACCCTCACTTGCTCCCTAAACCAGGAAGTGAAGAAGAAGAAGAAAAACCCACATATAGAAGATTCCTGAAAACCCGCTAAATTTACAGAGTACAAACATCACAATTTACCAAAGAAATAGAAGAGAAAAGAAAACACATACCTTTTTGGATCTTAAATTGGTTCAGAACGAAAGAAACAGAAGAAAAATGAAAAATTTAATTTGGGATTCATAGGAAAGATACTCGTAGCGGAAAATGTTTTTAAATCAACAGGGTTCAATCCAATTGGACATAAATTGGCAGCCTTTAATAGTTTAACTCATAGATTGGTAAACTTACCCTTAACCCATCCACCTCTCATTTAAAGTCCAGCTCTGCTACCCAAGAAACCTGATTTAAATCCCAAGTCCCTCACCCCCCCTCCTGGGCATTTAAACTGTAACTTGCACGGAAGCTTAATATTACCTCCAGTAACTAAAAATCCAATTTAAAAATGAACTATTGAATATTCCGACTTAAATTCTGTAAATACGTTAGTGAAATTATGTACTCACCAATGGATATATTTAGTATGATGTCTGGGTATGGTAGACCTTGAAACAGCCCGGTAAGTGAAGAGGAGTGTTACACTTTTCACACTGCCATTCAGTTTCACTTCTTTTTCCTTTGCTGTAGCATACCACACACCGTTTAGTAACATTTTTTTTCTTTTTTCTCTGTGGGTGGGATGTGCATTGGGAAGTGACCCCAATTTTTTGCTTGTAGTCTTAGGGGTGTAGCACTAGATGAAGGTCGGCCTCGTACATTGTAGTCAGGCATGTGAATACATTCAAGTAGCTGGGTTGCAAGGGCGATCCTGAAGTCAGAGAAAGTTTTTTCTTGCTGCCAGTTAGCTTGTTGTGGACTATGAAGAAGTTGTAAACACATATATCAAGTAAATAAAAAAATATCTTGCGATACCCCTTCACTGTCCTTCTCATAATAGGAAAAAGGGCAGTTACTTGATCCTGGAGGTCTACCCCTCCCATTCCCTTCTGGTATTCAATAGCACAAGCTGGTTTCTTTCTTTCTTCTCTTGGTTGTTGACCTCTCTTTCTTTTTAATTTTCCAGTGCCCCTAATGTCAGCTGATCGATGCTTAGAGGAAAAAAAGTGAACATCTTTATTGTCCTTCCACTTTACACAAAGAATATGGTTAGCTGACCAGATTTCATATTTGCCAGGCTTCAATTTCTTGCTAGAAATATCGCTGGGCATCTCTCTTCTAGTAGGCCTAACAGTGCCTATTACATTTGTTTTCGGGATATCAATCTCTTACAAAGATCTGGTGAAGTGTACCAGTTATCTAAGAAGAGAGTGTGTCCTTGGTCAAACAATGGTTGACACATGTCCATTACAACATTTGTACTGGCAGGAAGTGTAGGATCAGTAATGTCATCTCCGATGTAAATTTTAAAAGAATGACAATATCCAGTAGACGACTCGCATATTTTGTATACCTTTATTCCAAAACGCGAACACTTAGAACGGTTACACTGTACATACGATAATCGACCTCTGAATTTCATTAGGCTCTCATCTAGTACTATGTCTTGTGCAGGTGAGTAGAGATTACTAAATTTCTCTGACAGGTGTGTTATGATTGGCCTAATCTTTTTCAGTTTGTCCAGATCAATAGCATTTCTGTAATTTGCAAAATGAAGAAAACGAGAGATAAGTTGAAATCTCTCTCTACTCATCGTTTCCCCATAGATTGGTGTTTCGATGCATCTATTTTTAGACCAGTACAGTTGTAAGCGTGATTTTCGTACTTGTGACATTAGTATCACTAGCGAAAAATAGCCTTTCTCTCTCATCTTCTGTCACATCAAACCATTTATCGTCATCTTTCTTTCTCTTTCTTTCAGGATTCGCTAACTGCTCCCTTGCGTAGTCATTAGTTTCCTTAGTTATTACGGAAAACAAAGGGTCCATATAATCTAAAAATATTTGGAGTTCAGAAGGAGATTGATATTCATATTGATTTTTAATCTCATTACACACACCACTATCACCACTAAACTGATATACAACAGGGTTATTCTCAGATTTCACCCACTTCCAATCACTTGGCATGATACGGCTTCGTTTTTTTGCAGGTGGCGGGACAATAAGTTCATTATCACTCTCGCCGCTCTCTTCTTCAGCAGAAGTTGCTTCTGAATCACTTATAGATTCATCAATACTTCTCTCATCACTAAATATATCAGAAACTTCTGAATCACTGCCTAATTCACGCTCTAATAATTTCCTAATTCCATCACTGTCACTACCCTTAACTTTCCTTGGCACCATTTTTCTTACTACTGACACATGTTTTTTCTTAGGGTAAAACTTGTTCTGGAAATTTCTAAATGGCATGGAGGGGATGAAATAGCATTCTTGTGGATGTGTAGAAGAAGAAAAAGTGTATGTAACAGATATCTATGAGCAGCAAAATAAACTAAAAATTTGTTTTTTCGATCTCTATGCTGCGCGACCACAGGTCGTATTATAAATGCATCAGGGCATAACTGCAGATGCCGTAAAAATAAGGATAAAAAGACAGAGACCGAGGCGAGATATACTGACGTTTTATATCAAAAGATAGGGAGAAAAATAATCACCCTTAAAAATATAACTATTTTTCATTCGTTTCATACAAGGGCTGTTAAGAAGTAAAAAACGAGTAAAAATGCGTGATATCCGGAACCTATTGGTAAATTTCGGTCACAACAACAACAGATGTGGGCCAAAAGATATCAACATGTTGATGGGAAAAACAAAGATTTCCATTTTGACCTGACGAAAGTCTCGAACCATCGTATGTAGGGTAAAAGTAAGAGGCGAATGTAGGTTAGAAGTGAAGGTGGCTGATGAAATTTCCACATGGAAAGCAAACTTTCCACCCGAGATTTTCCCCCACAAATCAAGGGCAGTTCAGCAAAATATATACTCGCGACTTGTAGGAAAACATTCAGATCGAGGGCAGCTTTTGAGAACGCTCAGAGACGGACATGAATTCAAACCTCGGGTTGTGTGAGTATATTTGCGATTTATAATAAGTTCGAGGTTGGACAGATTAACTTGTTGAAAAATCAACTTTGCTAAATAAATAACTTTTAAATATTTGAATAAAGTAAGATTTAACAAGAGATACCTTAAATTCGCTTTGAGTTAACTTGAATACATTTATACATTAAACAAATATATAACTAGAATAATTTAGGATTTTATTGAGATCTTAGTTGAAAGCTTTAAATTGAATAAATAAGAATAGATCTTTAACAATCAAGTCGAAGGAAGGACGGCGACATACACCGCAAATTCTGAGTTCTCTCATGATTTAACATAGCTATATAAGTAAATTCGCGTCATAAAATAACAATGTTACTTTGTATGTAAGACTATAATTACGAGTATTTTTATGTATCTTCATTTTAGTAAGTGTTCATATACATATAGTAGTGAAATAAAGTTGGTATTGTTGGGTTATGTGTGGAATTTAGAACGGTACAAGCATTCCTTCCATAAATAAAAGCAGACCTTGAAAGATCCCTAACCTTGATAATAGCTGAACGTCTTCTACAGCCAGACTGGTGACAGCAGATAAACGATTCTCCAACACCATTGCCTTATTACTCTAACAGCGTAGAATACGATTTACATAAAAAAACCTGGCCCTTTGAGCTAACCTCGCTACCTATAACCTATCCTATAAAGGTTATAACAATTTTGGTGCCCGGCGGTGTGATATATTAGTGAGCATAATCTTCTATTATTCTCACGGATAAGGAAACGAACCCTAAAATTTCAATCCACACAGAACAGCAATCGCAACTTTCATCTATATATATTTTTTTTTTCTTTACAAGAGATTTTTCTTTATAATCACATGAGAGAAGTCAGAAATTTAATTTAAGAGATGAGCAATCAAATAACATAGTATTTTAAGTGTGTTCAATTTCAGCATAAATTAACTTGGTAACTTGTGTTTCATTTACAGCACAGATTTTGGGATATTATTTTTTTGTATTGGTTGAATTAATTTCTTTAATAGTGGTAAAGTTAATTTATGTTGACGTGTCCAATAGTTTTCATTTAGTGTTTATATGAAGGGTTGTGGAATTTAAGTTGTGACTTTTTACAGGAAGTGTTTTATTTTGTTTAGAATAAGTAAATTATTGTGTTGAGAGACATTGTGTGTGGTGTTAAGATATTTAGGTATTATTACATTACGGGAATCATAAACTTAGGTAGAACTACTCCTGACGCTTGCAGAAAGGTTAGTTACGTTAGGTAAATTGTTGTGTTAGTAAATAATAGAGAAGATAATGCCTCCCAAGATGAATCCGCAAATTCCCGAAGAGGTGTCCCAGGCGATAGGAGAATTATCATCTAGGATGGTAGCGCAAGAGGCCATCTTGGCCCAATTTAGAGAACAGATTGTATCAGTCGCAGCCAGTTCCGCGACACCCTCCATAGCGACGCCCCCACCTCCGAGCATAGACCCCGTTAGTGGAGCGGCTCTAATAGACCAAATTCCCCCATGGGACGGAATTTCCCCGAGCATGTCGATAGAAGCATTTCTAGATATGATACATACATTGGGCACTATTAATCGATGGACAAATGAAATAAAGGTTATAATTTTAAAGACAAAATTAACAGGGGATGCTAGGGCCTTTTTAGAAGCCGATGCAAGATTAATACGCGCGGATTACGATACCTTGGCTAGACGACTCACGGAACGGTTCTCCACCAGCGACCCCGAAAGATACGCCAGGAAATTAGCTGAAGTAAGACAAGGAGAGGAAGAACCGGTTCGGCGATTTGCCGATAGATGCATGCATTTAGGACGATTATCGACACCCCATAAATCAGATCCAGTGGCACAGGCAACGGTGATAGAGGAGGCTGAAAGTAGAACATTACTAGCTTTCCTTAGAGGAATAAATGGGCGAATGCGAAGATATATTAAATTATCTTCCCCGGCCACCCTAGAGGAAGCGGTGCAAATAGCCCTAAAATGGGAAGACGTGGACATAGAAGAAATGGGCGCCCAAGACGCCGAGGCGCATAGATACCAACACTATGTCGATTTAGGGTCAAAACCCGAGGGACATAGAAACTACCCTCCCCCGCGGGATAGTCCATCCCAAGGCCCCTCATGGAACAGGTCAGCTATCCCGTACAGAGAGGCAATAATATGCAACTACTGTGCTAAGCCCGGACATACGGTATTCGATTGTCGAACCTATGCCGCCCAACAGGATAGGCCAGTAAATAGATTTACGCGGACTGGTTCCCTTAGATATGAACGGGCGCCATTTCAAAACCATGTGCCCCCAAGGAATTCAGGGTCCAACCCGGGAGGGAATTCTAGTAATAGAGACCCTCCTCCCCGTCAGAATAGCAGGGAGTGTTATGTCTGCCACCAGACCGGACACGTTTCCCGGGAATGCCCACGTAAGAGGGAGAACCCAAACACCAATTTCGGTGACACTGACCCAATCCTCGAACCCAGCACCCCAGAGAAACTAGGGATATTCAGGGTCTACACTACCACCAGGGAGTTACTAGTCACCGTCAGGATCGAACCTTTCTCATAGATTCTGGGGCAAGTGTCTCAATAATCAAACCAGGGATTAGTAACTCGGAAATTTCAACAACATTAGAAAACGTTTATGACATGTCTGGAAAACGGATAGAGTTAATGGGAACCCAACTAGTTACTTTCGAGTTAGAGGACAGTACCTATAAAGGGAAATTCCTGGTTTCACATTTATCATGGGAATTTGATGGATTATTTGGCTTAGATATGCTAAATAACCTAAAGGCAGACATCAATATGGAAGACCAATACGTAAAGCTAGGAAACAAAATTTATCCCCTACAAGGTCATAACCCTCAGGAGGACTGCACGGTGGAGAGGGAGAAGGGAGGTTCGAGGACGACTGATCACCGTCAATTGGATATCTCGCCTAGCTCTCTCTCGGACCATACCTCAGAGATTAATGGCCGTGGATGGGAAATCGTGACTCAAGGAAAAATTGAAATTGCCCCCAGGACTATCCAGTGTATTTTAGGACGAATTAAGACCGCTAATGCCAACAGTCTGCCACTGGAAATATTAGTAGAGCCTAGGATGGATTTAGGCACGGACAAGGAACAACTATATTTCGGACGAACTCTTACACCTGTCTTCTACATGCACAAGAAGCATTGCATAAAATTAGGGCCCAATTCAAAACCACGAGAACTGCACCGATACTGCTTGGTAGAGATAGCGAACACTAGTAATGAACGGAAGACGATAGGCGCCGGGAAAACGATAGGCCTCGGAGATTTAGTAATAAAAGAAAACACAGATATTAAGGTAAACACAGAAACGAAACAAGAATCAAAGGAATCGACCAGAGGTAGGAGACGAGTTAGGAAAGGAGCCATTTGGAGATACAAGGCGGGCTATAAACAAAAGGCAGAACCACGAAAGGACGCCAAGCGGGAACAGATAAGCAGAACTGATAAAAGGGAGACGTCCCTAGAGGAAATAGAGAAAATCGGTCGGAACGTAGAACACACAGGTGTAAGAAAGATAGACAAACATAACATAGAGGCATGTGAGGAAAATTCACAAAGACAACGCGAAAAGGAAAACCAGGAGGTAAATCGCGTATTATTTAATTATCACTATAGGTCCGGGAGTTGTTCTAGCCAAGAGCGGTTAGGTCATCATACGGAGTATGAAAGAGAAACTGAATACCACGAACGAGACTTAGAAAATTTTGAGCAGGTAGACGAGATTAAATCTGAACTCGCTGAGAAAGTGAATCACTTAGACCCGAATGAAAAGGAAAGTATCCTGCCAGTATTATTAGACAATGCTGATTTGTTTTTGTATGAAAAAGGAGGTGTGTTACCTTGTACTGACATGGGATTCCATGAGATAAATACAGGCAATGCCCTACCTATCAGGAAGAACCCATATCCAGTCCCCTACGCACTAAGGGACGAATTGAAAAAGAAATTAGATACGTTAGAAGACCAGGGGGTAATCACTCCAGCAGTTACGCAATGGACTGCTCCGGTGACATTAGTAAAGAAGAAGCAACTAAACCCAGATGGGACACCAAAAATGCGTTTAGTTGCCGACTATCGGGCTTTAAATAACGTCACACTGCTCCCGAATTATCCCATTCCAGACCTGAGAGCAAACCTTGCCATGCTATCAGGAAAGATGTATTTCACTACCCTAGATGTTGAGAGTGCTTATTATAACATTCCCATTAAACCCGAGGATAGCGAAAAAACTGGGATAATCACTCCATTCGGGACTTATAAGTTTAACCGACTGGCTCAAGGCCTATGTGGAGCACCCATGACATGGAGTCGAATACTGGACAAGGTGCTCATGGGAATGGGAGACTTAAAGCCCCTAGTGTATTTAGACGACATACTCATAGCCTCCCCGTCAGCGGAAACACACGTCCTTCAATTAGCTAAAGTGTTTGAAAGGATACGCGCAGCAAAATTTAAATTAAGCCGTGACAAGTGTGAGTTCGCGAAATCAGAAGTCGCCTACTTGGGACATATTGTAGGAAGAGAGGGCATACGACCAAACTCAGACAAAATAAAAAGTATAGAAAATTTTCCTAGACCAAAGACCGTGAAAGGAATTAGAGCTTTTTTAGGCCTTGTAGGCTTTTATAGAACTTTCATTCCGGATTTCGCCCACACTAGCGTACCACTAACGGAGCTAACGCGAAAGAACATGAGGTTCGTGTGGGGTGAACGACAGCAATCAGCTTTCGATTCCCTCCGCACTGCCTTAATGACTCACGCGATCTTACATCATCCCGACTTCAATAAAACGTTCTTCCTTAGCACAGATGCGTCAGACACGGCGATTAGTGCTATTCTTTGGCAACAGGAAGGCGACGTCGAGCGACCCATAAGTTTCTGGAGTAGGGTCCTAAACCCTGCAGAAAGGAACTATACTACCACCCACAAGGAGCTAGCCGCAGTCGTGTACGGAATCAGGGCACACCGATGTTATTTATATGGTGTCCGATTCACTGTAGTGACTGATCACAATGCGCTAGTCTGGTTAAAAGTAACACGTGACCATGGGTCCAGTAGATTAACCAGATGGGCTACCGCTCTAAGCGACTATGACTTCAACATAGTACATAAGCCCGGGAGACTGCACACGAACGCAGATGTATTATCCCGATACGTGGGTCTTATTCAGACAGGCGAGGCGGACCTATCTCTAACTAGGGAAAATATTAAAGCCCATCAGGCTGCCGATTTCTTTTGCAATACGGAAATCGAGAAGGTCCAGAAAGGAAAACCTAGTAAGCTCCTCCTGGATGACGAGGGTCTGGCCTATTGGCATGATAAGGACTCACATCTTCTAGTCATCCCGAAAACGCTAGTCGAGTCTACACTCAGGACTCACCATGACCTCGTGACGTCAGGACACCAGGGCGAAAATCGAACCCTGGCCCTCCTAAAAGGGAAGTACTATTGGGAAGGGATGTCCAAGGACGTGAAGGAGTACATAAAGAAATGCAGGTCATGTGCCATTATGAAACGTGGAGACTTGGCACCAGCGCCCCTAGGGGATTTGCCGGAGGCTAACTACCCATTTCACATAACATCCATTGATTTATGTGGGCCATATCCGACCACGCCTCGAGGAAATAGATACCTCCTCACCTACATCTGCCATTTTACTAGATGGCCGGAGGCAATTCCGATACCGTCACAAGACGCCGAGACAGTGGCGCACGCACTAATGACTCATGTTTTTACACATTTCGGGTGTCCTAAAATTCTGACGTCAGATAGAGGGACACAATTTCTATCTGATTTGTTTAAACAGATGAGTAAAATGCTAGGGATAAAAAGGATTTTATCCACCACCTATCATCCAATGTCCCAAGGAAAAATCGAGCGATTCCATCACGGTATGAATCAGACTATGAGTCACTACGTAAATAAAAAGCAGTCTGATTGGGATCAGTATATCGACTATAGTTTAATGGCGGCACGAAGTTTCCCACACTCTGTCACTGGCTATTCACCGCACTTTTTATTATTTGGGCGCGAAATGACCGCCCCCACTATAGATGATCTAACCGCAAAAATTAGACAAAATAGGAATCCAGCACCCGACACAGCCGACTGGCACGTGGTAGAGTTGGCTAAAGCATTAAAGGACGCCCACGCAACGGTAAGGAAAAAGAACCAAGAAGGGCGAGAAAGACAAAAGAAATATTACAATCGAGGAAAAAGATTATGGGAATTCGAAGTAGGTTCCTGGATACTGTTGAAAAACATGACGATAGGTTCCAAAGGTTGTAAAAAGTTTTCCCCTCAGTACTCGGGGCCCTATCAAATCACACGCCGGATGAGTGACTTTAATTATGTAATAACGAAAGAGGACCAGACTGAGATGACAGTAAACGTAAATCGCATGAAGAAAATACACTACGACCCTAAGAACCCACCTTCGAATCCCCCCACTCCCAACCTAGGAGTTGAGGCAAAATCCCGCAGAATTCCACTCCCGACACTACCCCCACCAACGGAACCCAATCACCCCTTCTCTCAAACTGATGGAGGCGACGCGGACTCGGAGTCATCCGAGATCGACATTCCCGATCCCAAAGACCCTCCTTGGGAACCCAACCAACCCATAGCCCCTATACCTTATAGACCCCTGACTCCACAAGTGACAATTCCACCAGAGGGCGTAGTAGGAAAGTTAACTGAACCACTAGACTCAGAGGACGAACCGTTCTTAGGATTTGACATTAATCCTAACGATCTTGAGGCTGATACCCACACTCAGGCTAGATACTTCCTAAGGCATAGGCCTATTCAAAGACCGGGACGATTGAACTGATTTGAACCTTTCAAACAAAAGGTTTCTTTACACTCTGAGTTATAAACGGATTGAAACAAGACCGGCAGTATGGTAAACGTAACATGGAGGACCAGGAAAGCAAAATTACAAAACCGAAAGAATGTTACCATGTATGGGAGTAAGTAAACACATTGTATTCGTCTGGAAACTTGTTAAGGAAGTGTGATGAGGGGCCCCCGTGCGAATTTAATGACGATTAGGCAACGAGGATGATAGAAATTATTAACAGTATAAGGAGATCAAGGGTAATCATGGATACAGGAGCGTAAGGAAGGCGAGGCATCTGGTAAATAACTTAGGAAAATTTGATTAAGTGAAGGAAAAGGAAGAGGGGCATGGAAACTTAGTAGGAATTACAACGCATTGAATAATACAATTAGAATTTAGAAGGTGAAATTTAGGATTCTTGGCAATCAGTGAGGTGTTTTATTCGATCTAGTAGAATAGGGGAATTTCAAAATGGGAACCCAGGGGTTACACAAAATACTATTACTGAGTATGACACAACAAATAATACACTCTGCAGGCAATGGATCCTGCTGAGATGGACTGGCTTCGTAAAGTTTGGAGGGCCTAAGGGCGCCTAGACTCTCTTGTACTGCGAGCCTTGTTCCATGTCAGTTAGGACTAGTGACCAGTCGAGTAGTAGACACACATTTACACATGGGATATGACATATTACGATAATAGATGAAAACTAGAGCACTTAAGACTCTTCATATTTAGGCCTACGAAGGATGATAAAAGGATAGGCTACAACTTAGGTCAATCTAGGCTAGGTAACGTTAGGAATACCCAAACAGAGATGAAAATTTTACATAATCGCACACAGAGATACGAGTTGGGAAGGACTAAGGACCCTTTTGGAGAGGTTATGGCCTCGAAAATTTGGCGAGTTGCCTGAACACTTCGCCAACGAGCTAGGCAGGTGCAAGTCGGAAGGTGGGGCACCCCCGTTATGATATGATCTAGAGACTGAGAACTCCAAAATGATCTTGGGGCACTGGCCATAAAACCTTGCCGGCTTGGCACTGACGTTAGGGACCATATGGAACATCGTTGTTTAGGGAAGGATAGGCATCGGGGAATTAACAATAAAGGAAACTAAGAGGAAACAAGGAAACATAGAAACAAATGAAAGCACAATACAATTACGGGCAAAGAGACCCACGGAAAACTGTCATGATACCCGGGTTTAGGGAGTGATGATGGCAATAGGGGAACCCCATCAAAAAGATTAGGATAAAATCCACTTTTCCGATGAGGCGGCGTCCATGAGTTCAAAAAGGCTCTCCCTAAGGTTAATGTCCTGAGGCAGCAGGATGAGAGGGGTGTCAGGAAGGAACCGAGTCACTGTTGATGAGGATGGGAGCATCCCGGCCTCCACTTCGTGGTCGTGCAAGGGATAACCGAGTCACCGTTGTCGGAGGTCGAGCCCATTCCTGGTCTTCATGGTCGTGCAAGGTGAATTCGCTGGCTCACCCGACAGGATAAATAGCGAGACAGGAATCGCGAAGATGAGAGGGGTGGGGTTAGGAAGGAACCGAGTCACTGTTGACGAAGATGGGAGCATCCCGGCCTCCACTTCGTGGTCGTGCAAGGGATAACCGAGTCACCGTTGTCGGAGGTCGAGCCCATTCTTGGTCTTCATGGTCGTGCAAGGTGAATTGGCTAACCCACCCCAAGGATACATAGCCGGGATTAGGAACTGAGGTTAGCAAGAGACGGACCCCGTCTGGGAGGATAGGATTTAATTCCCTTCTGGACGCAGTAGCGGACGTTGAGGAACCAACAGAGTTTCTAATGAAACCGAAGTTAGGAAGTGAGGTGAGCAAGAGACGGACCCCGTCTGGGAGGATAGGATTTAATTCCCTTCTGGACGCAGTAGCGGACGTTGAGGCACCAACAGGCTTACTAAGGAGAAACAAAAGAAAAGGATAGATTTAGGAAGGACAGGATGCCAGGAAAACCGCGAAGAAAAAGACGTACGCACACATGGATATGGTCATAACGAAGGGATAATGAATAATAGTCAGGGACGTCAGAAACGTGAGACGCTAGATGAAAATACTAAGGGAAACATATACATTACGATTGTGCGATCGACGAGTAGAGCCAAGAGAGACAGATTGACCTAAGTAGAGAAGTGACACACATAGGGTAATACAAGTAAGTAGGAATATTACATACAAAGAGAGGTTAAGCACATAAGTAATACAAGTAAGTAGGAATATTACATACAAAGAGAGGTTAAGCACATAAGTAATACAAGTAAATAGGAATATTACATACAAAGAGAGGTTAAGCACATAAGTAATACAAGTAAATAGGAATATTACATACAAAGAGAGGTTAAGCACATAAGTAATACAAGTAAGTAGGAATATTACATACAAAGAGAGGTTAAACTCATAATGAGTACAGGAAATTAAAGGTTAAACACATTAGGTAGGGAGATCTCAGGAAATTAGAGGTTAAACACATAGGTGTACATGAAAAGGAGAGGTTAAACACCTAAGAAATATAGAAACTAGAAATTAAACACATAAGGATAGTACACGAAATTAGAGGTTAAACCAATAAGGTAGAGTGGGTTAGTTGAAGCAACAATAAACAACCTAAAGTTAAATAAATAAGTACCTAAAATACATAATTAATTAAAAACATGAATAAGTAAATAAATAAGTTCAGGAAACATAGGAAATAAGGTTAGACGGAACCTGTGGTAGGAAGTTGACTAAACGACAGTTGAGAAGTAATGGAACCTATCGACATGAACAGACGAATAAATTTACAATTTTTTTAATAAGAACTATCATGCTCATGGAATTTCCGGCCCCAATAAATTAGCTTAAAATAAACTGAGTACTAGAGATGACTTATAAGATAATATGGTTAGGTAAACAGAGGGACAATTATATGAAGGGAGATAAATTTTATGAAAATATGGTTAAGGGAATAGAGGTGAACCCAATGCTATGGCAGGTATAGATTTAAACAGGGAGAAACAGGGTGAACACAACATAAGGGGAAACAAAAGGAAAAATAAAAACATAGACCACACACATGTCACAATAAAAGGGACTTGGGAAAGAGTATTAAACTCAGGTCCCCAGGAAGGAAGGCGACCGAACGTCAGGTTGAGGATAACTTAGGTAGAGGTTTTTGATTCACATAATTTAGTTCACACCCCATATGATACGGAGTTTTGCTATTTGTACAGACGAGCGTATTATGGTATGCCTCTGTTATAATATGAGACGTGTTCCCTTTTCTAATATTAATAAAAAATTTTAAATCATAAAGCTAATCAGGGATTAGAAATTGAAACATCCCAGAACTAAACAACCTGACGGGCGATCACCTTTGGACACTAGGCAAAAGGACAAATTATGCTCCAAGCTTATCAAGGGTTAGAATACAAAAAGTAAATAAATCTAGGGATGCTCATCTACAACATAAGCGACTATTTGTAAGCTGGTACCAACAACTTCCAGTAAAATAATTCCCAAAGAAAATCACACCCGAGTAGAAGATCATGTCCAATTAATGCTATAATTCACCTGGAACTAAATCGCAAATATACTAAGGGAATTTAAATGGGTTTCAATATTACCCATAAGCTGTAACTATCCACCCGATCTCTAAAAACATGTACGAGAGTTTCAGCTGCCACAACCAGCATCACACCTGGACCTGCGGCTCATCCTGGCCTGGACCAGAGTGGAATCAAGAACGGGCATCCTGGAGACTGCACAGGTCTAACTACCAACAAAAGGACTACCAGGACCACCTATTCCACTATACACATCTCCTGATGAAGGCCATTACCAGAATAAGGGTCCAGCCGATCAACAAGAAAACCGACCCAACAACAAAAAACTCACTTTCTCCACAGTCAACCCTAACCTCTAATCCAAACTACCCAATGATTCACCTAACTGCTGAGCATCCTAGCAACACAACACTCTACGAGGAAATTCCGTCAAACCCATCCTTAAATTGTCCTATGGACCTATCTAGGTGTGGAACGCGGACCCTGATAATCAAAATAACATGGTAAGGCCTACCTTGAATTACGAGCCGGCACATGTTGCACGGCCCCGGCTCCTTACCAGCGCATGGAAAATGGGGGACTCGAACCCTGGCCTTTGGGCACAACACTACCCCCCAGCAAAGACCGACTCAACTGCTTGGAACATAAAGGTCAAATATTACAGGCCTACCAGTGGACAGCGGAATATATAGTAAATAAATTTTTGTTAAAACGTGTGAACGACAGTGTAAACATAGTGGTAACACAAAAAATAAGGTCAAATATTACAGGCCTACCAGTAGACAGCGGAACATAAAGTAAATAAATTTTTGTTTATAACGTGTGAACGACCGTATAAACCATAGTGGTAATGTAAACAAAAGAAGACTGGGAAAGAATACGAACTGTGTAAGCAAACGAAGACTGAAGAGGAAAAAATATATAGTAATTTAGAATTAGGATAACTAATATTATAATCAGATCAGGATTAGATGTGTAAGAACTGAGAGGAAATTTATTCTCGATAGATTTCGCAAATTTTTCCACCCATTAAGGTGATGTTTAATCGCGATGAGGCAAGGCATTTCGATTGCAAAAAGAAAATTCAAAAACATAATCGGCATATTTAACATCAAATAAGTTTCCTCTAAGTTATGTAAGTTATCTAAGTTTGACATAAAGTAAATGTAACTCACCTGGAACTTATGTAAGAAGGACACGTGGTCCCACACGGCTTGGCGCATCATCGGAAACTAACAGTATACGTGTTAACAGGAAGAGACGCTAGGGATGGGGATAGGCAACATAACAAAAAAAAAATCCCGGACAGGGCTTCAAAATTACCGAGGAACAATCTCTCACGCGGCAACCAACGTAAGCATCGAAATTAAAAATTACCTTTTTCTTCTCTAAGATAATAATGACGTAAGACAACAACAGACATGAAGAATCACGGAACTTAGGCAAGCATACCAATTAATTTCGGAAGGTGACGAGCCCTTCTCTAGTAATTGTGATGTCCCGCCATCAGGAATTCCCGTTAAACACAGATGACTAATTTTGGGTAGTCATACTGACGGATATGCGAATTCCAAAATTCTGGAAACTCGCCCGTAAGATAGAGAATAACCGACGGTTTTACAAACCTATGGTTATGTCTCGGGGGGGGAGGAAATATTATAAATGCATCAGGGCATAACTGCAGATGCCGTAAAAATAAGGATAAAAAGACAGAGACCGAGGCGAGATATACTGACGTTTTATATCAAAAGATAGGGAGAAAAATAATCACCCTTAAAAATATAACTATTTTTCATTCGTTTCATACAAGGGCTGTTAAGAAGTAAAAAACGAGTAAAAATGCGTGATATCCGGAACCTATTGGTAAATTTCGGTCACAACAACAACAGATGTGGGCCAAAAGATATCAACATGTTGATGGGAAAAACAAAGATTTCCATTTTGACCTGACGAAAGTCTCGAACCATCGTATGTAGGGTAAAAGTAAGAGGCGAATGTAGGTTAGAAGTGAAGGTGGCTGATGAAAATTTCCACATGGAAAGCAAACTTTCCACCCGAGATTTTCCCCCACAAATCAAGGGCAGTTCAGCAAAATATATACTCGCGACTTGTAGGAAAACATTCAGATCGAGGGCAGCTTTTGGGAACGCTCAGAGACGGACATGAATTCAAACCTCGGGTTGTGTGAGTATATTTGCGATTTATAATAAGTTCGAGGTTGGACAGATTAACTTGTTGAAAAATCAACTTTGCTAAATAAATAACTTTTAAATATTTGAATAAAGTAAGATTTAACAAGAGATACCTTAAATTCGCTTTGAGTTAACTTGAATACATTTATACATTAAACAAATATATAACTAGAATAATTTAGGATTTTATTGAGATCTTAGTTGAAAGCTTTAAATTGAATAAATAAGAATAGATCTTTAACAATCAAGTCGAAGGAAGGACGGCGACATACGCCGCAAATTCTGAGTTCTCTCATGATTTAACATAGCTATATAAGTAAATTCGCGTCATAAAATAACAATGTTACTTTGTATGTAAGACTATAATTACGAGTATTTTTATGTATCTTCATTTTAGTAAGTGTTCATATACATATAGTAGTGAAATAAAGTTGGTATTGTTGGGTTATGTGTGGAATTTAGAACGGTACAAGCATTCCTTCCATAAATAAAAGCAGACCTTGAAAGATCCCTAACCTTGATAATAGCTGAACGTCTTCTACAGCCAGACTGGTGACAGCAGATAAACGATTCTCCAACACCATTGCCTTATTACTCTAACAGCGTAGAATACGATTTACATAAAAAAACCTGGCCCTTTGAGCTAACCTCGCTACCTATAACCTATCCTATAAAGGTTATAACAGGTCGTCATACAATTTTAGTGCTTAAGAACGTCATGCAACCTCAGCTCGTCATCCGATTTAAATGGGTTAAACGAAGAAGATTTCAAACAGGAGAAAAAAACACATAATCAAAGTAGCAAGAATAACAGGTTTGATAAAAATGGTACACAAAAGGATTGAAAAGTATAAGAAACTAAAAATGATCAACAAAAGTACTCTTGAAAAAGAAAAACCACCTATGAAAAAATACAGAAAGTTCACATCACCCTTGGGCACACAATAAATTCCAAAAGATATTTGAGAAGTTTAATATTAAATTAGCACCGAAAAATGACCACAGTTTAAATATAAACTAATAAAAACCAACAAAAATGAAAAATCATGATAAAAATAAAAAAATCAGGAATATATCAAATTGAATGTATGGGTTGTGAATATCTATATATTATATATATATATATATATATATATATATATATAGGAAAAACAAAAAGAAACCTACAAATTAGAACCAAAGAACACATAAGAAATATTAAAAATGGGGAAATAAGAAAAATCTGCAGTTGCTGCTCATGTTTGGTCTGAAAAGCATAATATAAATTCGGATACTAAATTATTAAAACAGTTAGAAAATACAAAAGAGCTGACTATTGGGAAAAAAATGTTTATTCAGAAGAAGAAAAACAGAATTATAAATTTTGAAATACCGACAGAACATGACCTTGTTTGGAGGTTCTTTGGCCAACCACAGGAGGGAGCTGACATCGAAATCCAGGAATTTTACAACATAAATCCAAGCAGTCTGGCCAAGAAGCTGAGGATGATCGGGATCCAATTGGAACATGTTCAAGAATAAATCAACATTAATATTGAGGTAAGATAAACAGACTCAAAAATAAAATAAAAAATAAGGATAAGAAATTTGGAGCAGCTTATGATAATGCTAACATTCATGAATGATATTTCAACATGAATAAGCACCCGTTCATTTCAAATTAGATTGCATAAATTATTTAAATCTATTTTCTGAATCATTGGATAGGGATAGCTAGTCCAGCCAGTTGGTTGGCTCGCACATTCCACAGATATGACTGATGACATGTTTAGGGTCTTACTAAAACAACTGTTTATGAAACACAGCAGAAACATTCAATAATATGGTTATACTTCATATGTAAAAATGGCAGTCGCAATTTTGAACACTTCCTATATAGCATTTACAGTATTAACCCTCTTTTACACTTTTCAAGGGATCAGGTAAATTAGGGGAAAGTGTAAATTATGGGAATCGAGGAGGAGCTGATTGGCTGCCTCACCACTGGCAAAACTTGGAGTAATTGATTCTGATTATTGTAAATCAATGGTAAAGAGAAAAATTTCTGCCTGAACCGGGAATCGAACCCCGAACCTTAAGCTTTCCGTGCTAATGCTCAGACCACTGAGCTAATCCAGGCTTCATTCCCATCCAAGCAGAAATCCTTCCTTTACCTTACTCTATTGGCCCCACATTCAATTGCAATGAATCATCATTCACAAATACACAATGAATGGCTTCTACCTGAAGAAGACATGAAGGGACTCCACACAGCTATAGCATTATTTATTAAATTAATATTGAGAAGCTAAAGCTATTACTATGATAGAAATAAGTAAATTAATGAACACAATTAAATTATTGTAAATCAATGGTAAAGAGAAAAATTTTCTGCCTGAACCGGGAATCGAAGCCTGGATTAGCTCAGTGGTCTGAGCATTAGCACGGAAAGCTTAAGGTTCGGGGTTCGATTCCCGGTTCAGGCAGAAATTTTTCTCTTTACCATTGATTTACAATAATTTTATTGTGTTCATTAAATTACTTATTTCTATCATAGTAATAGCTTTAGCTTTTCAATATTAATTTAATAATTGATTCTGATATCTGCACATTACACAATGCAGCAAGATTTGACAAACATCATCTCCTATAGTGTCATCAGTTAAAGCAAGACAGATGGAACTACAAATACATGGTGGAATTATACCAGAAGCTCAAAGGAAAATTGTTTAAATGCTAAATGCCTAACATTTTATACTACTACTACTACTACTACTACTACTACTACTACTACTACTACTACTACTACTATTCCCAAATATGTACTACAGATATTTTTCCAATTACTCACTAAAATATCTACCGATTTCAGGTTTCAAATCTTTCCAGCATTGTTGTGTCAGAATCACTGAAGTCAAGCCATTTAGATGAAACCAAATCTGCAGCAATCACCAACTGTACTCATGGAGCTGTAAACATTAACAGTCTTACTAATAAACATCTCTTATACAGGCTTTCATCAGTTATTTAGTTACACAATGTATAAGCCTTATATAGATCATGTATAATTTCCTTACTAATAAACGTTGTGCAGGAGCTATATAACAATACAATCCTTATACACAATACGACACATATTCGTCATCATTATGACGTCAGAACATATTATGCACCATTTGTAACGGAAAGAAAACAACTTCAACTAGTGATTAATTGTGTAAGAAATGAGTATGGATAAAAATTAATATAGATTCCCAATTGGGGAGGTATGGAAAAAATAAGTGTGTTTTAATTTATTTCCATTTTTCTTTAGGCTATGTCAAATATATCATAGAATTAGTTTCACAGATAATGTGCTGCCACCTAACGTCAAGAACTTCAAACAATTCTTGGAAACTAATAAAAGTTTTTCCCATTGCTTATGAATTATATGCAGTGTTTTAAGATGTGTTAGAAAATGTTCAGAATAATAGGAAATATTAGCGACAACAAAATAATGCTTTAAGCGAAAAAAAAAGTCATCTGCAATTTCATTGAAAATCAAACGTAGGACCTCACGGACTGTAGTCAGAAGCTCTAACCACAAGACTATCAAGCTAACATGTGGTTTGCAGCAATACTAGTACCTTTATAATTAAATACATTTTTATATCGATATGTATATTATGTATTAATGATGCAAGAAAGTTTTGTTGAAATAATATTATGATGCATTTAAACTATATTCAGGTTAAATCAGACCTCACAGCAACTATTGTAGAACATATTCTTTTGTGAATCAATGTTCAATTTTAAAATATTATTAGGCCTAATCGAGGACGAGTGTAACAAAAGGCATTTTATGATGCTTTATTTTCCTACCCAGAGCTTTATTAATATTATTTATGTCCTGTGCATCCATCAAACAGCCATTAAAGTGTTGCATTTTGCATTAAATTTAAGGAAACTTTCATCAATATCATAAGAAAATGATCAGTTGATCTTAAAGTCCGACATTTTGTCTAGTTATACAATTCTTAAACAAGGCTGAAGGCATGTAAAACGATTCCCATGTAAAGTTGTACAACTCATACACACTGAACAGCTAATACAGTGTTTATTAGTAAGAATTTTCAACTGAAATGTGTATAAACCTTGTATAAAAGTTATATATGGATTATTAGTAAGAGGGTAACACTTTTAGTTATGGACATTAAAAACCAAAATAGATAAAATATAGAACAAGTTTTGAAGATGGATAAAATACAACATGAAATAGAAGATGGCAAAATACGATAAGATGGCCATTTTAACCTTCTGTCAGGCGCAACATTCTGACCTTCGAGTTCGGGCGCAATGTGCCTGATCAGCACATGCTTCAAAAAATGTTATTTAACACACTGTTTGCCAATCTCAACAACGGAAAGTCAAAGAAATGTTATTGTTAGAAATGTCCAAAGGATAAAACATTCAAAATTTGCTGCTAGAAAACTTTTCACTGGACATAATATTGATTAAACAAATTTGTCACAAGCCTTCAAACAACATGATATAAAAGTAAAAAAAGTTAGGTTCTGTTCAAATGTACTTGAAAATATTTCACATTATCAACATTTAGCCTATGTTTTCAGCAAAATTATTCAAGAATTTAACAATACTTAGTCTAAGTTAAATAATTAATTTTCTTTTTGTAAATATTTTCAAAATACACATCTTCAATAATGTAACTAACAACTTTGGGCGCAATGAGCTTCTCTCAACAAAATATTTACAACCCGCTGTGGTAATAGATAGTCGAGAGCAAACTGAGTCGGGTGGTTGTTTAGAGAAGATAAAAAAGAAACAGCTACTCGGATGCCCAGTCATCAACGTCGTCTGATGATAGTGGAATGGGACAAAATTGACAACCTGTGCCTCTCAGATCAGATGCACCCGGATGGTTAAAAAATTACTAACAATTTTAAGTATAGAGGTAAACAAATAAATGAAGGTGTAGGGAAAATTAGTCATCTTAACATAGAACCCCCTAAAATAACTATAATTAATAATCCTACTATTCCTACTATTATATTCCTTAAAAGAATGAATATTTGAAAGAGACGAAGACAAGTACTGGAATTTAGATTAGGAGTAGAGAAACAAAGAGGTTATAGCAGGATTTTAATATCATAATAAATATGAAAGTTAAATTATTGTAAATCAATGGTAAAGAGAAAAATTTTTGCCTGAACCGGGAATCGAACCCCGAACCTTTAGCTTACCGTGCTAATGCTCAGACCACCGAGCTATTAAGCAGGTCTCTCAACCATTATGGTTAGTTTTCTTGACTTGAAACTGTTTAGTAGGACTTATGGTTTCAAAATATTCAATACATGCACAAATTATGCTATTTTGTAAAATTGTCTAGCTGTTCTAAAAATATTTTAAATATGATTTAAACTTTCAATGTTAATATTATTCGTTTTTAAACATCTTAATGATGGACAAATTTTATTTGATAAAGAAAAATATACGCCTAGACTGGGGTTTGAACCCAGGACCTTAGACTTTCTATGTCAATGCTCTTCCATCTGAGCCATCTAGGCCTCCAATCTAAACGCGTATTTTTCTCTTACACATAGTTAATTCCCTAACCCCAAATGCTATGAGCCGTTCCTACGATTTTTGCAAATGGCGGCTTCTTTATTAAGAAGACTTTTTATTGGGAATTTAAACATTACTTATAAAGCCAATAGTACTTCTTTCATTGACATAGAAAGTCAAAGGTCCTGGGTTCAAACCCCAGTCTAGGCGTATATTTTTCTTTTCAAATATAATTTGTCCATCATTAAGATGTTTAAAAACAAATAGTATTAACATTGAAAGAAGCACTACTGGCTTTATAAGTAATGTTTAAATTCCCAATAAAAAGTCTTCTTAATAAAGAAGCCGCCATTTGCAAAAATCGTAGCAACGCCTCATAGCATTTGGGGTTAAGGAATTAACTATATGTAAGAGAAAAATACGCATTTAGATTGGAGGCCTAGGTGGCTCAGATGGAAGAGCATTGACATAGAAAGTCAAAGGTCCTGGGTTCAAACCCCACTCTAGGCATATATTTTTCTTTTCAAATATAATTTGTCCATCATTAAGATGTTTAAAAATGAATAATATTAACATTGAAAGAAGCACTACTGGCTTTATAAGTAATGTTTAAATTCCCAATAAAAAGCCTTCTTAATAAAGAAGCCGCCATTTCCAAAAATCATAGCAACAGCTCGTAGCATTTGGGTTAAGGAATTAACTATGTGTAAGAGAAAAATACACATTTAGATTGGAGGCCTAGGTGGCTCAGATGGAAGAGCATTGACATAGAAAGTCAAAGGTCCTGGGTTCAAACCCCAGTCTAGGCGTATATTTTTCTTTTCAAATATAATGATTTAAATTATTACCAGTAATATTCTTTGAATTCATACAGCTCCAGTATAAACTTTGTTTAACCACTAGTTAAATAATTTGACAAGCCAAAATTGCAATGTGAAATTTGACTAACAATTTTATTATAGGACGAGCATAGTTGTATTGGGGAAACAAAATTTTCATCTTGAAGGTTCAAAATGAATTTGATTACAGTGAACTTCTGAACAGACTCACAGTTTTGTGGTCATAGCTTCTGACTACAGTTCATGAGATTCAGGATTCTTTTCCTGCACAGATCATAGGAATTTTTCCTTAAAATGTAATTATTCTTATGGTATGAAATTTAGGTTAAGTTTATATCACCCATTATATCACCAAGGCAATTAACTCTGCCTTCCAGTTCCGCTGCCATTGGAAAGTGAAGTTTAGTATGTACAAGCGACTTCGACGGTAACGCGCAGAAAACACAGTCCCGTTTCATCAGCATTAAAAATGTCTCTTAGGCTCGTATCCTGAAATTAAAGTAGGATATATAGTTTTGGTTTCAACTCACTAACTATACTTTCGTCCATATCCTTTGATTCCTTGCAAATTTCATTCCACACTACATTGTTTCATCTTTTAATACAGTGTGATTCAGAAATATGGCTATATGCTTGATCGCATTTTGTGACGAAAATATTATTATTAAAGGAAATATGATGTTATCACTGGAAAGGGAATCCTTCAAATTACAACAATAGAACAAAACAAATCACTTACAACAACACTAAGCAAGTCACTTTATTGCTTCAAACTGTTTGCCATTTACATCCAAGCATAATTCTGCGGCACCATGCATGAAACCAATAACCCTCATTTAAGTAGTTCTGAGAAAATGAAGATTCATGCATGGAGGTTTCCTATCTGAAGTGAACCTCCAATGTGTTGTCCATCTCTGGATCTTCTGTTTAACTAATTGTACAGCAATCAAAATTTGAGGGATGATAAATGACAGCTCCAATATTACATTAATAACACTGGTCAACAGTGATTTTGTTACATAAAAGATTTTGGGTGATTCTTATGTATTTTCATCTGCTGATTCCACAAATGAAGTCAGAAATTTTCCATCACCCACCATTTTTTTGTAATTTTGAAAATAATTATTTTATTATTTATTAGCATTTTTGGTATATAACATGATGATTAGAAGGATTATTTTACATTTATATTTAATTTCATTGTGCCAACAATGGAATTATAATGTTTTGCGATTGTTGCCTTGAATTCATAACTTACAACAATGACATTCTCCTACAAAACTATGATTGTATGTTTTAAGTTCGCATTGAATAGAAGCTTTCTTAAAAGAAAGAAACTAATTCTGTGCTCATTTCCGTAGTGAAGTGAATTGTGATAGAAGTGTATGTAAAGACTAAGTAGTGTATTGTATTGTAGTGTATTGTAATGAGAAGAGTACAATTGTATTTGTATAAGAAATATGTCTCGAAAGTGTGTTAACAATAGAAACAACTTCTGTTTCGTGTGTGGTGAGCTCACTTTCAAAGCGCAGAAGTGAAAGTTTACTCCTCTAATAAGAAGAGCTTATCACTGTTATTTTAACAACAAAATAGACCAGAACAAGATATGGGCCCCGGAAATCTGTTGTACCAAATGTGTAACACTATTAACTGGCTGGTTGAGAGAATCCCGTCATATGCCTTTCGCAGTCCCAATGATATGGCGCGAACATAAGAATCATTTGACAGACTGCTACTTCTGCTTGACAAATATATCTGGAATAACTTCCAAGTCAAGAACACACCGTTAAATATCCAATGTTAGATTCAGCAATTTGACCGGTACTTCATGGGCCAGGTTTACCCATACCAATTCCACCAGATCACATAACAATGATTGAAGAACTTTCTGATTGTTCAGGATTTACAGAGATTCAGATTTTGTGGAAGATGATGCTATAAATGAAACTCACTTTCTAACACAGGAGGATTTAAATGATTTGGTTCGGGATCTTGGTTTAAGTAAAAGCAAGCCAGAATTACTTGCTTCAAGATTGAAAGGATGGAAGCTACTGCAGGATGACACCAAAGTAACTTTTTTCCGCAATCACCAAAAGGAATTTGAGGATTTCTTTTCTAAAGAGAAGGACCTAGTTTTCTGCAATGATGTTGAGAATTTGTTCCAGTCACTGGGTGTTGAGCATAAATCTGAGGATTAGCGTTTATTCATAGACTCCTCAAAAACAAGTTTGAAAGGAGTGTTACTACATAATGGAAACATATATCCATCCATTCCTTTAGCCCATGCAGTTGGTATGAAGGAAAATTACGAGAATATGAAGCTCTTACTATCTGCTATAAAGTATGACAATTTTTCTTGGCAGATATGTGGGGATTTGAAAGTTATAGCCATCTTACTTGGGTTACAGCTTGGCTATGCTAAATTTTGCTGCTTCTTGTGCAAGTGGAATAACAGAGATAGAAGTAATCATTATATTAAAAAGAACTGGCCAAAGAGAGAGTCACTTAATCCAGGACAAGAAAATGTTCTTCACCAACCACTTGTACGTTCTGAAAAATCTTATTGCCTCCACTACATATTAAACTAGGCTTGATTAAAAATTTTGTGAAAGCAATGGATCGTGATGGCAGTGCATTTCTCTTCCTCAAAAATAAATTTCCAAGGATCAGTGAAGCTAAATTGAAAGAAGGGATATTTGTTGGCCCTCAAATAAAGGTACTGATGAAAGATACGCAGTTTCAGAACAAGTTAAATATGCAAGAAGCAGATGCATGGCAATCTTTCAAAAATGTTGTCTCAAATTTTTTGGGGAACTTCAGGTCTGATAACTATAGAGAACTTGTCAATGAGATGATTGAGAACTACAAGATAATGGGATGTAATATGTCTTTGAAAATTCACTTTCTGCACTCCCATCTTGATTTCTTCTCTGAAAATCTAGGGACTGTGAGCGACGAACATGGGGAGTGCTTCCACCAGGACATCGCGGAAATGGAAAGGCGCTATCAGGGTAAATGGTGTCCAAATATGTTAGCAGACTACTGCTGGACACTGAAGAGGGATATTCCTAAAGTGAAGTACAGCCGAAAATCCAATTCACATACATTTTGGGTGAGCAAATATAATTTCAGCTCAGATATAATAAATTGTAATGTATAGACACGAAAAATGTTTTTCATGTGATTACTCGAAAACCCTGGGTGATGGAAAAGTTCCGTAAAAAGATTTGAAATCAGCACAAAAAAGTAAGTTAGAAACACACATTTTCTCCCTTGTAACATAAAAAAGTTCAAATTTTGTTGGCCAGTTAATATTAACTCATTTTTTTTTTAATTTGAGGGTTATGGGTTTTATGCATGGTGCCACAGAATTGGCAACACTTTTAGAAGTCATTCATTGCATTATGATATATGTTTAGAGGAATAGCTCTAATTTCTTCCTCGATCACTAATTTCAGCATGTCGACGTCTTGAGGTTTCCGGGCATAAACCTTCTCCTTCAAATAGTCACATGCTGTGAGGTCAGGGGAACGGGTTGGCCATTCAATGGGGCCTCTTCTTCCCACCCACCTGTTTTGCAAATGATCATCCAAAATTTCCCTCACCGCAATTGCATAGTGAGGAGGTGCACCATCCTGCTGGAATAAACATTGTTAATGTTCAGCACTTTGCATTACTGGCAGGACAATTTGTTAAGGATATCACTATACTGATCACCATTTACAGTCTCATCCAAAATTCACATTCCTAAAAGGCCTTCCCATCCGATCATAGCTCAAACAGTGACTTTGCCGCATCTTAAACGTGTCTCTTCAATAACATTAGGATTCTCTTTACCATAAATAGTGACAATTGTGTCGATTAACACGTCTGTTCACATGGAAAACAGCTTCATCAGAAAAGTGCAATTTTCTGTACCAACGTTCGTCGTTTGCTGATTCCCTTACAACAAATTCACAATTCCATCCGCCTGTCAGGGTCATCTTCATTAAGTTCATGGACACGAAGGGGTGGTACTTCTCACGCTTCAAAACACGACACACACTCAATTGACTGATATGAAGCTCACGTGCAGCTTGGCGGGTTGATTTTTGTGGGCTAGCGTCAAACGCCTCGACAATTCTCTTCGTTGTTTCTGCATCTGTGCTAATGCGAGGCCTTCCAGGAGGTTTGATTTTCTGCATCCTTCCCGTTTCCAGCAGTCGTTTTCTCCACTTTTCCACAGTGATGGCTGCAATGCTACGTTAAACTCACGTCTTGCCCGTTTTGCGGCCTCATGATCATTACAATACGTTATTGCCCATGCAGCAATTGTAATTTGCTGTTGCATATTCAATGCCATTTTGACTAATGACGTAAGTTCTACACTGTTTTGTTTTATTCCATGGTTGTAATTTGAATAATTGCCTTTCCAATGGTATTTCATATTTCCTGTAATGGTAATATTTTCATCACATAACACGATCAAACATATAGCCATATTTATGATTCACCCCGTATTATCCACAACCAATCTGAAGATGCCTTAAAATCTGTATTTCCTAGGAATATAGCAACAGTTACAGCTTAACTTTGGAGCATCGGTCCGGAAATTTGGAGATTTTTTTACCGTGGACTTGTAAAACACACCTCGTTGAATTCTACCTTCTTTTTTTTTTTGCTCTTCATTTGACCATTTCATTGCATCCATTGATCCATTATTTTACTCTTTGTGTTTTGAAATCTCACAAACTTGGGTTTTTCCACATTTAAATTTGTCATTATTTTGCGTACTGAGAGTTTGTTTTTCTTTATCTTCAATCACTTTAATTTTTTTTGTTTAATGAGAATGATACATACGATTTAGTAATCTTTATTCCGTAAATTCAGAATGCTGCCTATTAAAGATACGTATGCAATCAGTCTCAGATCTTAAACTAATTTAAGATTTTACAGTCCACTGGTTACTTGTAAGACAGATGTCACATGCCAAATATTTGTTAAAGGAAACTGTATTTCGCAAAACGGGTATGCAGTGAGGCCGAAACAAAATTCCAGATACAGGTAGAAACTCTACTTCACCCAGCATGGGTGGCAGGAATCATCACTTATTGTTAATTTGCCTAACGGGAATTCAATGAAGTGGAAACTAATTTATTTCTCTCTGTATCTTTCCACCTTATAAACATTTTTTCATGAATTGTGTAGAAATATCCTTCCGTTTCCGAGTTGGACAGATTCCGTTTTATACAAAATAAATACACGTAAAATTACTATTATTTTGCCGGGACCAATAAATTTGTTCACATTGGACAGATTTCCGCATTATTCACGTTCTGGTTTAAACAAGTTTTACTATTTATATATTAAATTTGGGAATTTTTAACATTATGAGGTTCAATTAATAATAATTAAATGAATCATGATTTTTTCTTACCTCATACATCTATGTTTCTTCAAACACAGCACTGCAATATCGGCGACACTTTGTCGTCATCGTCAGCTGTTTTCACGACTGTCAATTTTTTCTCCTTTTTGCCGGTAATTATCCAGACTGCCCTCTGGTGTTCTTTTGAAGGAATTACTCTTCAAACTGCCATCTGGTGTTATTTTGAATGAATCATTTCCTAAACTGCTATCTGTTGTATTTTTGAAGAACTTTGTAATCAAGCTTGGTTCTTCCGGAATCTCAAAGTTCATAGTTCTAGTATGGTTTTTAGAATATATATTTTTTTCCCAAACTGTTAAATCCAAAGGTTTAGATAGATGTTTTAAAAGTTTTGCTTCTTTTTCAATCCTATGATGCTCTAATAAACTATGTGCTGCTATAGCTGATTTTTCAATTTCTCCATTCTTTATGTTTCTGAAGTGCTGTTTTTTACGAGTTTCCAAGTTCCTTTTTGTTTTTCCTATATATATCTTGTTGCAATCTTTGCAATCAATTTGATAAATCCCAGATTTTTGGTTGTCTGGGGTATTACATTTATTATTAGTTAACAGCAGATTACCCAGGCTGAATTTGTTAATTGGAGCTAATGTTATATTAAAATTTCTGAAATTTTTTTTAAACTTATTATGAACTTCAGGATGGTAAGTGAGTTTCTTGAATTTTACATCTTTCTTGGGACCATGATGTAAGGTGGTGTATTCCTGTAACCTTTTTTGTTGTTTGAATTTCTTTAAATTATTCTTTATAATGTCTTCATCGAAACCATTTATTTTAGCAACATGAACAATATGATTATATTCCTTGTCAAAATCTTCTACATTAAGTGGAATATTTAACAATCTGTGTAATAGACTATTGAAAATTGCATGTTTGTGTGTCAAATGATTAAAACCTGAAGATTTTATGTAGTTGTCAGTATGTGTGTCTTTTCTGTAAATGTTAAATTCAATTTTTTGCTGTTGTTCATTTCTTATTAAGTATAAGTCTAAAAAAGGAATCTTGTTATTTTCTTCCATTTCAATAGTGAATTTCACTGACTCATCCTGAAGATTAAGCAATTTCAAAGCATCTTGAATGTATTTTTTATCAATTACGGCGATAATATTATCTACAACAATTACTATACAGAATAAATAAATTTCAAAATGCGGTCATACTCTCTGATTCTAAGGCAGCAATATATGCAATAAATTCACACAAAATGAAGTCAATACAAATTAAAGAGTGCTACAAAATGATTCAACAACTCCAAAAACTACAGAAAAGAATTCAATTGCAATGGATACCTGCACATTGTGGAATTGCTGGAAATGACACTGCTGATTTTCTTGCCAAAAAAGGCTCCAATTTAATTCAGAATACTACTAAAAGCTTACCTTTCACATCCATAAAAAGAATAGTTAAAAACAAATATAAAATCAAACAAAACCAAGACCTATGTAATAAAGCCAAAGACAAAAAATGGAATATTTTAGTAAAGAAGCCAGATATTATTCCAGAATTTCCACGTAAAACTACAGTAGCAACATTTAGACTGCTTACAGAACATGACTATTTAGCCAAACATTTATATAAAATAGGAATCTACACGAATCCAAATTGTCCTCTATGCAATAAAGACGAAGAAATGAATGAAGAACACCTACAAACCTGTGAAGTATTACCTGTTGGATCCACAATAGAGAAATATTGGAGAGCAAGAACGCTAATGGCTTCGGTGCCAAGGCCCAGCATTTGAAAACAACAACAACAACAACATATTATCTACATATCTATACCAACACTTGAAAATCAAAGGATAAGCATTGGTGATATGTGATTCAAGATACCCCATAAATAAATTGGCTAAAAATGGAGAAAGTGGATTTCCCATTGCCAATCCTGAAATTTGTCTATAAAATTTTCCATTGAATGTGAAAAAGTTATTATCGATACAAATTTTAGTTAGTATTAGATTACCAACCACAAAATTGGAAAACAGTAAATAAAATCCAAATATCAGAATCACAAGATAACACCAATGTAATTAATTGTTCAAAAGAGGTGTTAACCAAAGAAGAAATCAAATTACTTAACAATGGTTTAAAAACATGCTTAAACTTTTCAAATAATGTTGAAGATTATGTCGCGGATGTGGAAATAGCGATTTCGGAACTGAAAAATGAAGATAAAACTATAATCAGGAAAGAATGTGAAAAAGTGTTAGTAGATATGAAAAGCAATTCAAAAAATAAAGTCACATTGAAAAATATGAAAATTTTGAAGGGTATTAAAGATAGAAATGTTACAATTGCAAAAGCGGATAAAGGGAACAAAATTGTCATTTTAGATCAAGAAGATTACGTAGATAGAATGAACCATCTTGTTAGACTCCAAAGAATATGAAGAAATTAAATCTAACCCTCTCCCAAAAACAATCAGAACTATGGGAAACACATTAAAACATATAAAACATACAATGAAAGAACAAGAAAAATTTAAATTAAAAGTTTCAAACCCTTCTAATCCAAAATTATATGGTTTACCTAAGGTCCACAAGGATGGAAAAAAGATGAGGCCTATTGTCAATAGTATTGGCTCCCCATGTTACAATTTAGCTAAGTGGCTGGCCAAAAAGTTTAATGAACTACCACAATTTGAAAATAAGACCATTGAAAATTCAATTAAACTGGTTGAAAAATTGAATAACATCACTTTGGCTCAGAATGATAGACTTGTTTCTTTTGATGTGATCTCTTTGTTTCCTAGCATTCCTGTTAACAAATTGCTCGCATTTTTGAGAAAATGGTTATATTCACAAAAATTAAAGGCAGAAATCATAGAAGAGTATTTAATACTAACTAAAATTTGTATCGATAATAACTTTTTCACATTCAATGGAAAATTTTATAGACAAGTTTCAGGATTGGCAATGGGAAATCCACTATCTCCATTTTTAGCCAATTTATTTATGGGGTATCTTGAATCACATATCACCAATGCTTATCCTTTGATTTTCAAGTGTTGGTATAGATATGTAGATGATATTATCGCTGTGATTGATAAAAAATACATTCAAGATGCATTGAAATTGCTTAATCTTCATGATGAGTCAGTGAAATTCACTATTGAAATGGAACAAAATAACAAGATTCCTTTTTTAGACTTATACTTAATAAGAAATGAACAACAGCAAAAAATTGAATTTAACATTTACAGAAAAGACACACATACTGACAACTACATAAAATCTTCAGGTTTTAATCATTTGACACACAAACATGCAATTTTCAATAGTCTATTAACACAGATTGTTAAATATTCCACTTAATGTAGAAGATTTTGACAAGGAATATAATCATATTGTTCATGTTGCTAAAATAAATGGTTTCGATGAAGACATTATAAAGAATAATTTAAAGAAATTCAAACAACAAAAAAGGTTACAAGAATACACCACCTTACATCATGGTCCCAAGAAAGATGTAAAATTCAAGAAATTCACTTACCATCCTGAAGTTCATAATAAGTTTCAAAAAATTTTCAGAAATTTTAATATAACATTAGCTCCAATTAACAAATTCAGCCTGGGTAATCTGCTGTTAACTAATAATAAATGTAATACCCCAGACGACAAAAAATCTGGGATTTATCAAATTGATTGCAAGGATTGCAACAAGATATATATAGGAAAAACAAAAAGGAACTTGGAAACTCGTAAAAAAGAGCACTTCAGAAACATGAAGAATGGAGAAATTGAAAAATCAGCTATAGCAGCACATAGTTTATTAGAGCATCATAGGATTGAAAAAGAAGCAAAACTTTTAAAACATCTATCAATAAACCTTTGGATTTAACAGTTTGGGAAAAAATAATATATTCAAAAAAACCATACAAGAACTATGAACTTCGAGATTCCGGAAGAACCAAGCTTGATTACAAAGTTCTTCAAAAATACAACAGATAGCAGTTTAGGAAATGATTCATTCAAAATAACACCAGATGGCAGTTTGAAGAGTAATTCCTTCAAAAGAACACCAGAGGGCAGTCTGGATAATTACCGGCAAAAAGGAGAAAAAATTGACAGTCGTAAAAACAGCTGACGATGACGACAAAGTGTCGCCGATATTGCAGTGCTGTGTTTAAAGAAACATAGATGTATGAGGTAAGAAAAAATCATGATTCATTTAATTATCAAGTTTTACTATATAAGCTATTTTTCTTGGGATTGGTTTAAAAGAAAAATATCTTTTATCTACAGCTAACAGTTGTTGTTGTTTTCAAATGCTGGGCCTTGGCAACAAAGCCATTAGCATTCTTGCTCTCCAATATTTTTCTATGGTGGATCCAACAGGTAATACTTCACAGGTTTGTAGATGTTCTTCGTTCATTTCTTCATCTTTGTTGCATAGAGGACAATTTGGATTCGTGTAAATTCCTATTTTATATAAATGTTTGGCCAAATAATCATGTTCTGTAAGCAGTCTAAATTTGTTACTGTAGTTTTACGTAAAATTTCTCGAATAATATCTGGCTTCTTTAGTAAAATGTTCCATTTTTTTGTCTTTGGCTTTATTACATAGGTCTTGGTTTTGTTTGATTTTATGTATTTTTTTAATTTGTATTTTTATGGATGTGAAAAGTAAGCTTTTAGTAGTACTCTGAATTAAATTGGAGCCTTTTTTGGCAAGAAAATCAGCAGTGTAATTTCCAGCAACTCCAAAATGTGCAGGTATCCATTGCAATTGAATTCTTTTCTGTAGTTTTTGGAATTGTATCATTTTGTAGCACTCTTTAATTTGTATTGACTTCATTTTGATTGAATTTATTGCATATATTGCTGCCTTAGAATCAGTGAGTATGACAGCATTTTGAAATTTATTTATTCTCTATAGTAATTGTTGGAGTGAAATATGAATAGCCATTATCTCCAGATCAAAATTTGTTGTGTGGTATCCTGCTGGTTGATAAAATGAAAATAATGCACACGTAATTCCTGATCCTGAGTTGTTATCAATAGTAGATCCATCTGTGTAGACATGTAACCATTCTTCTGGTGGATATCTCTTATTCACACCTTCTAACGCTACAGCTTTTAGTACAGGTGTGGGAGATTCAGATTTTGTAACTGGTTCTTCTAGATTTAGCTGAATGTTAATTGGTTCAAAATTAACAGGGTTTTCTCTGATCAAAATATTTTCTTTAGATTTAGGAAGATTCAATTCTGATTTTATTTCCATTACTTTGGACAAGAAACTTTTTTGTGTTTTCAACTTGGTTGGTTGTAACTGTCTTTTTAAGCTAACAGTATACTGTTGTAATGTCTATTAAAATACTACTCACCTAACACATGTCTCAACAGTACATTGTTGACTGAATAAAAGGATATTTTCCTTTCAAACTTTTCCCAAGGAAAAAAACTTATAATTACGAGGTGAGATATAAAATTTTAATTCAGTAATCTATTTAATTACTTTCTTCAGTTTGTATTAATATATTACAAATTGTTTTTGTTCTATATCATTTTCCTTTACATTAATTCTTTGTGTCAGAGTACATTTTATTTATATTTTTAAACTTTCTTCTATTAAATTAATATTAAGAAGCTAAAGCTGTTACTATGATTGAAATAAGTATATTAAAGTACACTACTAAATTATTGTAATCAAATGGTAAAGAGAAAAATTTATGCCTGAACCGGGAATCGAACCGCGAACCTTCAGCTTTCCGTGCTGATGCTCTAACCATTGAGCTAATCCAGGCTTCCTTCCCATCCAAGCATAAATCCTTCCTTTACCTTACTGTCTTGGTCCCACATTCAAATGCTATGAATCATCATTCACAAATACACAATGAATGGCTTCTACCTGAAGAAGACATGAAGGGACTCCACATAGCTATAGCATTATTTATTAAATTAATATTAAGAAGCTAAAGCTGTTACTATGATTGAAATAAGTATATTAAAGTACACTACTAAATTATTGTTAAATTTTTCTCTTTACCATTTGATTACAATAATTTAGTAGTGTACTTTAATATACTTATTTCAATCATAGTAACAGCTTTAGCTTCTTAATATTAATAAATTAAAACTTTGAATTCTTAATATTAATTTAATAAATAATGCTATAGCTATGTGGAGTCCCTTCATGTCTTCTTCAGGTAGAAGCCATTCATTGTGTATTTGTGAATGATGATTCATAACATTTGAATGTGGGACCAAGACAGTAAGGTAAAGGAAGGATTTATGCTTGGATGGGAAGGAAGCCTGGATTAGCTCAATGGTTAGAGCATCAGCACGGAAAGCTGAAGGTTCGGGGTTCGATTCCCGGTTCAGACATAAATTTTTCTCTTTACCATTTGATTACAATAATTTAATAGTGTACTTTCATCTATATTTGTTTTGCTTTATATTATTTAATTACTTTCTTCAATTTGGTATTAATCTATTATATAATGTTTTATTTATGTTGTATTAATCTATTATATAATGTTTTATTTATATAATTCTCAATTGCATTAATTTTTCGTGGTATCAGAGTGTTTTATATTTTTAAACTTTCTCCTAAATTTGTTTTGTTTTATATTATTTCCTAATGTCTAAATTACCTTCATAAGTTTGATATTCATCTATTCTATATTGTTTTGCTTAATTTACTCTATCTTCTATTATTTTATTATTTTTTTAAATTTATTTTATATCTTGAAACTGGCTCCTAAATTTATTTTTTTTATCCTAACTTTGTAATGGGTATATTCTATATGTTTAACTTTTACAGGAATTAATCACTATCAGATTTAATTTATGGTAAAATTAAATGTTTCTTACCTCTCCTCATATAAATCTTCTAAGTAGATCGCGATTTCGAGACCATAACAGTCTCATCTTCAGTACTTTTTGGCGACTGATGTTATGTCGATCTGATGAAACTCTTCTTCTTCCCTCTGTTGGTGGACCGGTGAACCTCTGAATCAGGTCAAAATTTGCAGGAATTTCGAAGTTCATAAGTTTTCCTTTGTTTTTCTGTATGTGGATCTTTTCCCAAACATTGAGTTCCTTTTGTTTGTCTATTTGTTTAATTAGACTGGCTTTTGATTCAATTAAATGTTTTTCAGACCAAGCATGAGCAGCTACTGCTCACTTTTCCACTTCTCCATTTTTGACGTTTCTAAGATGTTCTTTCACCCTTGTTTTCAAATTTATTTTCGTTTTTCCAATATAAATTTTGTCACAATCCCTGCATTTGATCTGATAAATTCCTGATTTGTTTTCATCTTCAATTCTTTCATTTTTATTGATTTTAATTATCCTATTAAGGCTGTATTCGTTCTTCGGTGCTAATCTTATATTAAACTTTTTGAAATTTATGGTGTTTCAATTGATGGTAAGTGAATTTCTTGAATTTAATTTTTTCTGTTTCTTTTATAAGTGTGCTTTCATTAAATAATTTTTGTCTTTTAAATTTATTTATTTTCTTGTGTACCAAATTTTCTTCATAACAGTTATCTATTGCAACATTAATTATGTGTTCTTTTTCTTTTTGATAGTTTTCTTTGCTCATAGGTATGTTTAACAATCTATGTGTCAAACTATTGAATACTACCTCTTTGTGAGCAAAATGGTTGAATCCTGAAGCTTTAATATACTTGTCTATATGTGTATTCTTTCTATAAATTACAAATTCCATCTTGTTTTCTTCGTTTCTTCTTTAATATCTGGAAATACTCGCAGAATGTTGTGAGAACCCATCTTTTTTAAGTGACAGTTTACACATTTACAGTATATAATTACAAATATTGCTTATATAAGACCACTACTGTGGTCTCAAGGTAGCGTGCTGCCTTGTCACACAGCAGGCCCGGGTTCAATCCCGGTCAGGGCAGTTTTTCTGGGTGAGGTTTTTATCGGGGTTTTTCCTCATCTGTAAGACAAATGTCAGGAAAACTCTAAGGCCCAAACGATCCCCGAAATCATATGGCCATCATCATCATCATCATCCTTATTATTATTATCATCATCATCATCCTTATTATTATCATCATCATCACCATCATCCTTCACAAGTGTGGAAAGCAACAGGAAGCTATCACGCCTACAATTCCCTAGTAAAGCTGCAAGCATAGCATGAAAATGCTATGATTGCATTGAAGGACCTGCCTTCGGGCAGAATTACTATGGATAGATTGCTTATGAAAATACATAGGAAGTAACATTATGAGGCTCTACTTAATAAATAAGTGTCATCTTTCACATTGGCATCATTAATTATATTGGCATCTTTTAAAAGAAATCTAAATTTATATTTGCTCTAACCTCGACTTCATCATTACCCAGTGTAAGGTACATATATTAATTGGTGTTTCTCATATAATTTATCATATTTAGACTACTACTACCACTATTATTATTATTATTATTGTTATTATCGTATAAAATGTTGTTTCTACAAGAAATTTACATTGCAACATTTAATGTACTTTTAACTCTCTATAGTTAGTATAGTGTATATCTATATTTGTCAAATATTTATTTAATCAATTGAATTGGTGTTTACTTGATGAAAATCCATATTTATTAGTATTTGTGCTGGTTGAGTGGAAGAAAGGCCTTATGGCCTTAACTCTGCAGAATAAATAAGAAATTATTATTATTGTTATTGTTGTTGCTGCTGCTGTTTTTTTATTATTATTGTTGTTGCTGTTGTTGTTAAAGTTTGATCTGTCTTCATCTTACTTACAAAAATTGCTATTGTTGATTATATGTCCCAGCCGTTTTGTTTTAGTTCAACTAATGGAAATTTGGCCAAGAATATTAGTATGTGTCCTTGGTTTGGGTTCTGCTTCAATGACGAACTGTACAAAATTTCATTTTTATCTCAGTTTTAATTTACCAGTGAAATGAAGAAATGGATAAAGCATGTGTGACTTTATTCTAACACATGTTACTTTTAAATTACTGTAATATTTTTTTTTGTATTATATACTGTAATATGTTAATAGATATTCAAACATAGACTATACATCTCACGGTATATTTTTGTAATTATGTCTAGAATTAAGAAATTAAATAGGGAAAACCATCCCAGTTCTTTTTTCATTTCACCTCACTATACTGTATTTAGTAATTAGCAGTGTAACTTCATGTAAAGAGTAAATGGAATAGATAATATTATTCCCTTTGCTAAGTTTCATGGCCTCCTCTGTGCATTGCAATTGCAGATTACTCCAAATTATAGCAGCTCTGTAATATTATTCTTTAGTAAAGTTACAAAATGTCAAAATATTTTAAATAACAAAAATCCACCAAGCAAGAAAACTTTTAAGGAAAATTTCAGAAAATTATTTTCAAGATAAATTTGTTGTAATACTACACTACTAAAGGTCAGTTTCGCCAACAGAGGTAACTGTATTATGCCACTTTCCTCCTGTATAATGTACAGCTTAAACTGGTGTAATACAGTTACCTCTCTGTTGGTGAAAACGACCACAAGGAAATGTACCTTTCTACTCAGCAAAAACTCTAATAAACAAACTAATAAGATCACAAATTAAAGAAATATGGATTGCTGACAACATGAATAAATCATGGTCAACTATTCATAATTAAAACCCTGTGCCTGATTCCCACAACAAGAAGCAGTGGCTTTCTTCCATCTAAGAACTGGTCATGGTTTCTAGGCAATCAATTTAAATAAGATATCTATATACAGAACTCCAATTGGTGTGTTATGTATAGATTAATGAACAACATATTAGTTGATACTTTTAAAATTCATGACAAAACACCGCTGAGGTTACTATGTAATATTTATAATATAAAAATAGAATACCCGAGATCTCAGTCTTCCTCAACTTTGGATACAAAGTTGAGGAAGACTGAGATCTCAGGTATTCTATTTTTGTATTGCCAAAACATCGGTGGAAATATCAAGACCATCTTCGCTAGGTTTACCATTAAGGCCACATGGCCTAAAACAAATTTGTTCATGATGATGATTTATTGTAAAACTTAACATATTAGTTTACAGTTTACTAAATAAAATGTAATTTATTTGTAGTTCAATAAAGGAGGAAGTTGATGTACATTCATTTCTATTAACATATTTGGGAATTTATTGCTAAGACTGGTCACACCAATTCCACATACTGTATATATCTTGCCACCTGGCGGAAGTTACATAAAGCATTTGCGTATGTGCACTGCAATTCTGTAGAACTTACAATGCAACTTCCGAAACCTACATTTGGAATTTCTCCCAGAAAAGCCTTCTGATATACCAAGGCAGTGTACAAAAAATTATGTGCCTTTTTAACTGCAAGACACTAAAATTAAGTGCCAAAACATTAATTTAAACCACAGGGATGTAATACAACTCCTGAATTGATCAAATGAATAACCCTGACAACCTGCCCTTGCGCCGCGTCCTACCACATTACATTCCACTTTGCTTTGCACAGTGGGTTGCCATTACTGGATTCTGACTTCAATTCCTGTACCTTGCAGTTAAAAATGACAGATAATTTTTTTGGACACAGCCTTTGTACATCACAACACTTCTCTGGGAGAAATTTCGGCTGAGGTTAGCTCACACGATTGTCCATACATCTGAAACGCTAGCGCATGAGCACTATTATTCGGTAGAACTTAGAAGAATTAAAGTGAGACAAATAGTACACTTTTTCCAAAATTTCAAGGTAGGTTTCAGCATGCAATGGTTGACAGTTTCCTGTTAGAAGAATTCATTAAGCAAATGTCAAATGTTAAAGTTGGCTGATTCACTGTTTGTCTCACATGATTTTCCATACATCATCCTTATGCTACTGTTGCACTCTACACTTTTAAACACATTTCGTACTATTTTAAACCATTTTGGAACCATTTTATAAACATTTCTTACGATTCTTAAATATTGAAAATACTTATATAATTACGCAAATATTGTGAATCGAATTCTACAGATGTGCAAATGTTTAATGTAACATCCGGAAAAAGTCTGGTTTATGCCGGAGACGAAATCTTCTAAGTTCCACAGGATCACAGTGCGCATGCGCGAGTCGCGGGAGTTGCTATAATGGTTAATATAACCTCCAGTAGATGGCTCTGCAGTCGGTGTTACCAACTTTGGGAATAAGTTTCCAAATGCAAAAAAAAAAAAAATGGACGTTAACTAACTTGCCATTTCCTAACTAAAGAAAACAATTTACATGCATATTATTTATTCCCAAACGCTTAAAAAAATGGACGTAAACCAACTTCCCATTTCCTAACATAACAAAACAATTTACATGCGTACTATTTAATGAACTATAAACTGATTTTACATACACTAACACTAAATATGGTTTGAAATTATTTTCAAATGGTGGCAACGTTGGAACAACATGGGAAAGGGCTGTACTTTCCTTTAGGTCCGGAAAATTTTCCAATTTTATATCTTATTCCACTAATGCACTAAACACTCTTAAACACTTTCAAAACATTTTGCAACACTTTTTAACACATTTTAAACATATTCCAATGTTCCAACGAGTTTTTTTCCATATTTATATATTTGCGTAAAACATGGTCGTGCTACATTTCTTACTTCCTGCTCTTTGTCTTTTTCCCTCCACTTCCTATGTTGTTCCAGCGTTGCCACCATCAACAACCCGAACTTGCTTTTTAAATGTGATTCCACGTTCCCTGGATTTCACCTACGTTAGAGTAATTGATTTGTATTACAGTAATTGATTTAGGTTTGGTTAGCTTTTAGGTTCCTTGCTTTTTAAAAGTGATTTGATACGTAAAATAAATTATACATTTTTAGACAAGTTCTGGGAATTTTGTGTCAATGTTGGTCATACTGATTTCACATATATACACCGCCAACTGCTGGAGGCTGCATTTATCTACCTGGGATAATTGGAGCACTAGCGCATGCGCACTGCGATTCTATAGAACTTAGAAAAATTTTCTCCGGACCTAAAGGAAAGTATATCCTGGGAAAGTAGCAAGTAAGTAATGTATCCACGATCATGTTTTATGTAAATATATAAATATAAAATATTGTAAAGAAAGCTTGAAGATTGTTGCAAAATGTTTAAAACAGTACAAAACGTATTTACAAGTGTTTAGTGCATCAGTGGCATATTATTTATTCCCAAATGCTTAAAAAAATGGACATAAACCAACTTCCCATTTCCTAACATAACAAAACAATTTACATGTGTACTATTTAATGAACTATAAACTAATTTTACGTACACTAACACTAAATATGGTTTGAAATTATTTACAACATGGGAAAGTAGCAAGTAAGTAATGTATCCACGATCATGTTTTACGTAAATATATAAATATAAAATATTGTAAAGAAATCATTGCAAAATGTTTAAAACAGTACAAAACGTATTTACAAGTGTTTAGTGCATCAGTGGCATAAGAATGTAAGTGTAGAATTGTGACGGGCATATAACCAACCTCACCCGCTCTCAAATCGATGTTACCAACAATTGCAAATATTTTCAAACCATATTTCAAGAAATTAACTTTCATTTTGTTAGATTCCGATGGGGCAAGTTAGTGTACATAAAATTCGTTTATTAAATAATATGCATGTAATTTGTTTTGTTAGGTTAGGAAATGGGAAGTCAGTTTACGTCCATTTTTTTTTTAGCATTGGGAATTTATTCCGAAAGTTGGTAACGCCGATTTCACAGCCATCTACCGGAAGCTAAATTAACCATTACAACTCCCGCATGCGCACTACGATTATGTAAAACGAAAAAAGAATTGAGACAAATAGTACACTTTATCCGTTAAAGTTTATTCATTACAAAAAAAAATGTACCTCATCATTTCTGTGAATCCTCAGACTATCCTCGATGTACCAAATAAATCCATCATCCTTCATGTCATGAGCGTTATTCAAATCGACTTTCCCGTACAAATCTCCTCTTTTTCTGTAACCAAACAATATAATTGTATGTCACAATCAATTTTTAGCCTTTTAGTATTATAAAAGTATGACTGAAATTATAAGTTATGAACGCTAATTAGGGAGTACCCAATCACTATCACATAAAAATGTAGTTGTTGCCAAAAAGTAAGTTACTTTAGCCTTACACAGTTCGGCCAGACTCAACTTTCCAACATGTAACATTGATTTTTTTAATATCTTCATAAACTCCTGTCAAATTTTATTCTCATGGTTTCATTTTTAAAGTTATTTATTACAATTGAAAACGGTTTTAAACGTAAATATTGTGTGTTCCAATCGGTTCCAATGCAGCCAACATATCCAATGCATACCGTAGAGAATGAAGATGCATACTTTCAAATGTATTACAATGCAGCCAACAGACTATTTAACCATAGAGGAACTTCGAACTGTGCTATTTAACAATTTGCACTACTATTAACACTAATAACTAATTAACATACTGGATAAACTTTTCCATTGTCTTCCATTAGTTCTTTCAAAGGGTCTGCTGATACATATTTGCTAAAATCATAAAACTCCTATCCAGGATAAATCTAGTTAGAGTATTTTATTTTTGTTAGCTTTTTAAGTTTTGAAATTCAAGTTATTTTACGTGGCCTAAATCTAAGTATTTTATTTCCCTCCTCAAGGAACCTTTATAAAGTAAAAAGCTCTCTTTCGAAAATCGTTCTCAAACACAAGTATAGATGGCAGTCCGCATACTTATTATCACTAAATTAGTTATTCATGATTTATGAGAAACTATGTCCAAATAATTGTTAATTATATGCTTACTTATCATGTTTAAATATTTTGTATTAACAGACTGAGAGAAACCCTTGGACTTGATGATACAGTATTTATACTAGGAGAGATTCACTGAATATGCCAACTACTGGGTTCTGTTCACAATATTATCCACCATGTGTATATATATACATTCACCCAACCATACCGGACAACTTGTGTCCAATCAGTCTGCTACCAGTGCTGGGCAAAATTATGGAAAAAATTATTTTGGCAAAATTAAAAATTGCAATTTCTGAGAGAAACCTTATTCCTACTCATCAGTTTGGATTTAGAAAAGCACATAGCACTCCACTGCAGCTTGCAAGACTGGTTGACCATGTAGTTACGGGCTTCAACGCTAGGAAAAGTACTGTGGCAATATTTCTTGACATTGAGAAAGCTTTTGATACTACTTGGATAAATGGACTTATTTACAAACTTATCAAATCAACATTTCGGCTCATTTAATTAAATTAATAGCTAAATACCTCACTAACCGACAATTTTATGTGTCGGTTAGTGGGTATAATTCTGACTGCAAGACCCTCTTGGCGGGAGTTCCTCAAGGTGCAGTACTCTCACCTATCCTATATAGCCTTTATGTTTCCGACTTCCCTACCTTTCCTAGTGTAAATATTGCATCCTTTGCTGACGATACGTGTCTGTTTTATCAGGCACGTTTTCGTTCCGTACCGTTCCACATTCGTGTGGTCCAAACTGCCCTAAATACAGTCCAATCCTATATGCGTCTGTGGAATATAAAACTAAATGCAAATAAAACAAAATTCGTTGTATTTGCAAAAACCCACAAACGCACTCCTGCCCGACTCACCTTAGGAGCTCTTAGACTCCGTCCAGAGACTTCAGCCAAGTATCTTGGAATCCATTTGGATTCCAAGCTTACGTTCAAAATTCATATTGAAAATCTAAAACATAAAGCAAACGCTGCCATTGCTCTTTTATATCCATTTTTCAAGTCGCCTATGCTATCTACCAGGATCAAACTTACTTTATATCAAGTTGCGATCCGCAGCATGTTGCTGTACGGTTGTGAAGCCTGGAGTATCCTAGCTGCTGGACATAAGAAAAAAGTTCAAATAATCCAGAATAAATGCTTAAAAATTATACTTTCAGCTCCACTACGCACTAGGATCTCAGTACTTCACGACCAAGCTCAGATGCCCTATATTGCCGATACAATTGAAAAAAGGGTCGTGCACATGTTGCAACACATAGAAAATCATGAGAATCCAATTGTTCGCAATATAGGGCATATGCTACAGCAACGTGCTGTACACCGAAACATATTCACCAGAGACCCTGATGACGGTCCACTTCCATGATATGTGTGCTGGATTCCAGCTAGAGTAGTGTGGCTCACTCCATGTCGCCGGCTTTCGGACTCTCTGCTTGTCCGGCGACTATGGTTTATGATGACCCTGCTCTGGTGAGGGACCATCCTCATATCATCCATACCTGCTACGGAAATGAACACATAAGCCGCGAGACAGCAAGGCTAAGGAACAAAACCCCTACTGAATAAACACAATGGAATTTGGCCGCCAAGGGACCTCAACTGGTTCCCAAAAAGCGGCACACTGGGCAATGCTAGTCATTGCCACAAAACAGTCAGTCAGTCATGCGTTTATTCATCTTCTTCATTTTCATTGATAATTTTTGAATGGGATTTTGGGTTCTTACCTTAAAATCCTCATATCTTTTGATCCTCAACAATTTGAAACCAGGAACTAGAGACAGGTAGTTGCCCACTGGGGTTGTAAACTTATTTCTTTTTGTTCAGGATCTTCTTCTTAAACATAATTTGTAGGATTCTCATCCTGTTTATTTCCAAAATCACTCCTTGGAGGAAGAAGTATTTGATGGGCATTCATTGTCTATCCATCTCTTGGCTGGTCTTCCTCTTGCTCTTCTCCCATCCATTGGTCTCTCTTTATTTCTTTTTGTTCAGGATCTTCTTCTTAAACATAATTTGTAGGATTCTCATCCTGTTTATTTCCAAAATCACTCCTTGGAGGAAGAAGTATTTGATGGGCATTCATTGTCTATCCATCTCTTGGCTGGTCTTCCTCTTGCTCTTCTCCCATCCATTGGTCTCTCTTCTTTAGCTCTTTTTGCAAGTCGGTTTCCTTCCATTCTTTTTATATGACCCTTCCAACATTTTCGTCTATAATAAATTTGGTTATGTCTTCAATATGACATTTGTCCCTAATTTCTGTGTTGTGTATTTTATCAAATAATGTTTTCCCCTGAATAGATCTTAAGATTTTCATTTCACATGTGCTTATTATTTGTTTAGTTTTTGTTGTATCAGCCCTAGTTTCTGCTCCATATATGATAACTGGTTGAACTATCATTTTTGTATATGTGGGTTTTGCTTTTTATTGACATATGTTTCTTGCGCCAAATTAAATCTTTCATATATCCTGATATTTGTGCTGCTTTATCAGCTTGTTTCTTTACTTCTTTTATTAAAATTTTAGTGTTTGTTATTAATACACCTAAATAATGAAATTCTGATACATGTTCTATAATTTTTCTTTCCACTTCTTTCTTTCTATTCAGGATTGTTTCTGTTATTTGCGCAGGTATCCTCAACCAAAATATACAATTTTCTTCTTCCACACTTCCTGTTCCTAGTGTGTCTGCTTCTGTCATATTTCTCTTCTTCATTCATTCATTCATAGTGTTCTGCTCAAGAGCAGGTCTTTCACTACAAACACACAAAAGCTCCACTCTTTCCTTAACTCGGCTTTCCTTTTTGTATCTGCATACAAACCATTTATTTTAATATTGTCTATCATCTGATGTCTTTTTCTGCCTCTAACTTTCTTTCCGTTGACCATTCCTTCTAGGGCATCCTTCAGCAGGCAGATTCTTCTTAGCCAGTGGCCAAACCAATTTTTTTCCCTCTTCTATATGAGTTCCAGCATTGTTCTTCTTTCACCCACTCTGTCTAGCATATCTTTATTTCTTACTTTGTCTGTCCATTTTATATGTTCCATTCTTCTTAATATCCACATCTCAAAAGCTTCCAGTTGCTTTTCCTCATTCCGTTGTAATGTCCAAGTCTCTGCACCATACAATGCTATGCTCCACACAAAGCACTTCACTAGTCTTTTCTGTAATTCTTTTGCCAAAGGTCCGCAGTAAATGCTTCTCTTTTTGCTAAAATCTTCTTTTGCCATTGCTATCCTTTGCTTTACTTCTTGACTGCAGTTCATGTTAGTACTGATAATACAACCCAAGTATTTGAAGCTTTCCACTTGCTCAAATGGCCTCATCTTTAATCCTCATGTTTACCTTCCTTAGTTTCTTTCCTATAATCATGGCCTTCATCTTATTTATATTTATCTCCATCCCATAATCCTCGCACTTATCATTTAGCTCCATCAACATGTTCTCTTCTTCATGTTATCTTGAATTCCCTTTATCCACGTTGGCTTTGGTTTAGAGCATTTCCCTTTTCCAGGAGGTATCCATTTCAATACCTCTTTGTTTGTTTCTGTGTCCCTTCTTCTCATTATATGTCCATACCATCTTAGTTGGACTTCTTCAATCTCTTGTACAATATCCTTTTCTACATTCATTTTTATCTTATTGTATTATTTTTTATTTTGTCTAATTTTGACATTCTTGTCAATCTTCTTAAAAAGTCCATTTCTGTGACTAATAAATTATTTCTGTGTTTTTGCTTCAACGTCCATCTTTCCGTACCATACAATAAAATACTCGTCTTCACAATTGTGTTACATATTAACCCTAGAACCACAATGTACACATCTTGGAGCGAAAACCACAACTTGACCCGATATTAAACAATTATTTTAAGACATTTAATTATTTTTATTCAACTTAATATAATCAAACAATTTATATCTGTATTCAATAAATTTAAAAAAATTGAAAATTAATCGCAATGTGATTTACGATATGATTTATAGGGCACTGTAATTAAAAACATGTTTTTTTCCTTAGTTTCGTTATTAAACATTTTCCATTCAATTTTTTACAGTTTGTTGCTTACTTTTTCACATTATTTATGTGACAATGAATAAATAACACATTTATTAGCCCATTCAGTGATAGAACGAAAAATAAAAATGTTAATATCAAACATTATTTTCAACTAAGTTCTGTTATTTAAAAAATATGATTTTTCTCACTTTTAATATTACACATTTTTGTACTTCATGTAATTCATGTCTTGCTGCTTGCAATCTTCACAAGCACTATTACTGTGTCCTACACACAGACTTCTTAAGTAGAAACAGCAACATGCTACACGTTTCCAGTTCTTGGTTCGAGGACAGAAAGCACATCATACAGCTGGTGCCGTGATTTGAATTTCCTCCACTTCACAACCGAGTACTCAGTGAATGTTGTTCCTTAGTTGCATTGGTACTCCCTGTTTACTATTCTGAGCCTCATATGTTTTTCACATAGTTCTAGGGCAATATTTGTTAGCAAGTCTGTGCTCTTGATCAATTTTCTATGTTTAGAATTGCATCTAAATATTACATATGCATTTATCGTTTCTGCATCCAACATCCCATAGAAAATTTGTAAGGACCATCTTCTAGTTTTCCTAGCTGCAGTCATTGAATGAGAAAGCTAATCAAACTGATCAACTCCTCCCTTTGTTCTATTATAGAAGAGAATCAACTAAATATAACAATTTTATTTGAAGAGAAAAATTATACGCTCAGACCGGGACTTGAACCCGGGACCCTTGGTTCTCTAGACCAAGTGCTCTACCAACTGAGCTACCTGAGACCAAATATGATTTATCCATCATTGAGATGTACGAAATCAATTATTAAAACATAAATATAACAATTAAAATTCATCGGAGAACATACTGTTTAAACAACTCACCTCATAGGATATGTTAAACAATATGTTCTCCGATGAATTTTAATGATTATACCTCATAATGTTTACTTCCCAACATTAATTTAATATAAATATAACAAACCAATCAACGCAGGTGTTTCAGCCTTGTTAGCTAGTATTAGGTAATGATGATGAGACTTGCAAGTTTTTTTTGTCTCTATATTTCTTCATTTGTGTGAGCTGCAGTTTTCTCCACACTAGAATCAGGAAAGAATAAAAATCAAATATCTTTTCTTTTGTTGTCTTTTTTTTTTTTTTTTTTTTTTGTATCTCTATCTACACCTTTCGACCAAGGTAATTGATTCACTATATTTTTCTAAAGCTTCCTGCTTATCTTAGCATGAAAAGGTTTAGTGAGCCATTTACTTCCATTTTAGACATAAATGACTTTCTTACTTGTATTTAATATATCCTCAGAGCCCCCATCAAATCCGTCTTCATCACCTCCTCTGCCTCAGTATCATTTTCATCCTCACTCACTAATTTTTCAAAATCTGAAAATTCCCCACTACTACACTATTTATCTGCATCCAACATACATGCAGCTTCTTTTTCAGTCAATCGACATTTATACTCCACCATAAATGTTTAATTTTCCCTGTAAATGACTCTCCTACAAAAGGCTAATATTATAAAATACTATACACTAACCACAACGTGGGGTCATATGTGACCCAAAAGCCTATAAATCTGATTATAAATAGGAGGGCAAAATAATACAACCGCTCCTTCTAAGAACTCATCAAGCACCGAAGGTACTAGAAATGACAGCTTTCTTTACCTTAGCATTTCATTTGCAGAATGAAGTTAGTATTTGCTGGGTCACCCGTGACCCCATGTTGTGGTTCTTAGGGTTAATAATTTAGTCCTCTTGATTATATTCCTACTCCATAAAATAGAATTTAATATGCCAATAACTTTTTTGTCTGTATTATTCTTTTTTTCAATGTCTAATTCAGATTATCCATCTTTTTGAATCATTGATTCCAAATACTTAAAATATTCCACTGTTTTAATCTTTGTACCATTATTTCTAATTTCTTGGAAAGATCTGTGCTCATATATTCTGTTTTATTATAATTAATTGTTGAACCCCATCTTGAGTATTCTTCCTCTAGTTTCTTACCCATATAGTTTACATCTTCACATCCTGAAGTGATTACCACTTGATCATCTGCGAATAATAAGTTATGTAGAAATTATTTGTTCTCATTTAATTTTAATCCCATTGGCTCCCATTTCTTTGACCATTCCTGTAATACAATATCTATGTATATTTTAAATAATGTCAGTGACATTGTACACCCTTGTAATAATCCTTTTGTAGTTATCAATTCTTCTGTTAGTTCTGAGCCCTTTTTAACTCTACATTTGTTATTAAAGTACATCTTTTTTATTATATGTATAATTTGTTCATTAATCTTTGCTTTTTCCGATACCTGCCATAACAATTTTCTTGGTATAGTATCATAAACTTTTTCTAAATTGTTAAAAATCAGTCCCACATCCTGTTGTTTATCGTTACATTTTTGTAGAATTGTAAATATATGGTCTATTGTAGAACATTCTGTCATGAAACCACTTTGTTGTTTTGTCCCTCTAAAATCATTTTCAATCCATTCTTTTATCAAGTTTCCCAAAATGTTTATGAAAGGATTTGTTATATTTATTCCCCTATAATTTGTACATTGTTTCGTATCTCCTTAATAGTTTAAAAAACTAAAACATGTTTTATTAGAAAACCAAGCTAAAAAATAAAAAATAAATAATAGTTTTAAAAAACTAAAACAACACGCTTTATTAGAAAACCGAACTAAAAGTGAAAAATAATTTTAATTTCCAACATGCTTGGGATAAAATTAATGTGGCCAACAAAAAAATAATCTCAAACACATTTAGAACAAAACTAGAGTTATCTAAAAAAAATATTTACCATCAAAAGCGTGGGGTGCTCTATATCAATTAATATATTTGATAATAAACAGATATTGGTAAAAGTAGTCTCTAAGAAGAAAATGTAAAAACCATAAAAAGCACCCCACACTTTTGATGGCAAAATTATTTTTTTTTGTAGATAACTCTAGTTTTATTCTAAATGTGTTGGAGATTATTTTTTTGTTGACCACATTAATTTTATCCAAAGCGTGTTGGAAATTAAAATGATTTTTAATTTTTTAGTTCAGTTTTCTAATAAAGCGTGTTGTTTTAGTTTTTTAAAACTATTATTTATTTCTATATTAGCTTCACCTTTTTGATAATGAGAGAAATCAAAACTTTTTTTTTTCAAAATGAACAAATAAAATAATTAAAAAAATCCAGAAATTTCATAAATCAATAATTATTTTGTGAGTAAATCATTATGAAGCAGTTTGGTTCTTAGCTACAGTATGTTAATGTTTTATTTAATATGATTACACATGAAAACTTCATACCAGTGAGCTACATAATCTTTATGGGAAACCAGACATAATAGGAAGATTTATATAATAAATTTGGGAATAATTTTTAAGAATTTTAGGGTTAATAAATTCTATCTTCAAGCCACAGTTAGTCCAAAAGCATTCAAGATGAAAAGTGTATAAAACACTGGCTCTTCCAACTCTTTTGTATGGTAGCGAAGTATGGGCATTGAAACAGAAGGATATACAGAGACTTAGATCTGCTGAAATGAGATACCTTCGGAGGACTGCAGGATACACCCTACTAGATCACAAAAAAAATGAAGACATCTTAGAAGAATTACACATGGAACCTTTGGAAAACAAAATTTCTGATTATAAGTCAAGATGGATGCAACATGTTCATCGAATGGAAGATCACAGAATACCCAAATAAATGTTAAGATATCAACCTGCAGGAAGAAGAAGACCACGACGTTCACTCAAAAGACTTTTGGATGGTGTTTCTCTTGAGGCCAAAACAGGTCAACAAATGGCCTAAATTCGTGAATGTACTATGATGATGATGATGATGATGATGAATATTTAACATTATGAGGTTTAATTCTCATAATAGGAAGAGTTAAGTCTTGTAGACTGCAGTGGGCAGGACATGCGGCACAAATGGGGAATGAAAGAGGAGCATAGAAACTTCTTGTAGGAAAGTCAGAGAGAAAGTGGCCAGTAGATAGGCCAAAAATGAGGGAAGAAAATAATTCATAAATTGATTATGCGAAATAACATGAGGTTTTCAATTAATAAAAATGAGTCGTATCTTACCTCATACTTTGTGTTCTTCAAGCATGTAAACAGTCATAATAATGGCTGAAGATGAGAGGGATTCTTCTTGAAAACTGCAGTTTCCGTGCTTGAAGAACACAAAGTATGAGGTGAGATACAACTCATGTTTATTAATTTTTGTTATGGGAAAATAATATTAAGTATAGAAGAGAGAGAGAGAGAGATTTGCACTTATTTTAGATGAATATGCAAAATTCTTTGGATGAAGAAGGCCTACAACTCAATGGTTATTAATAAGCTGTTAGTTTAAGCTGATGATGTAGTACTACTGGCCGATAGTGAGGAGATACTAAAGGCCAACACGCACACACTACTGAGTAACACTAAGAAATTGGGACTGGAAGTAAATATCAATAAAACTAAATATATGGTCACACATAAAAATACATTATATAATGTAAATGGACAGTTAATGACAAGTGAGGGAAATTTTGAGGAAGTTGCTGAATTCAAATACCTAGGAACAATAATCACAAACAGGAATGAGATGCACAAGGAAATTAAACATAAGCTCAATTCTGGAAATGCATGTTATTATGCATTGCAGAGACTCTTGATGTCCCAACTCCTTTAAAAAAATGTTAAACTGGAAATATATAAAACTATTATTCTACCAGTTATATTATATGGATGCGAAACATGGACTCTTACTTTAAGGCAGGAAAGGAGAATACGAGTATTTGAGAATAAAGTACTTAGGAAAATTTTTGGACCAAAGAGAGATGAACAGACAGGCAAATGGAGAAGACTGCATAACAGTGAATTACATTGTCTTCATAGGAAGCCAGATATAATGAGAACAGTTAAGTCTCATAGACTGCAATGGGCAGGTCATGTGGCACGAATGGGGATTGAAAGACGTGCATGGAAAATTCTTGTAGGAAAACCAGAGGGAAAACACCCAGTTAGTAGACCAAGAATGAGGTGGAAGAATAACATTAACTATGATTTGAGGGAAGTAGATTATACAGGATAGGGATATATGGAGAGCTTATGTCCATGCGACCATGAACCTATGGGTTCGATAGTGCCAGTGAGTTAGTTAGTTATGCAAAATTCTTTTTATTGGTCAATTTATCCCACTAGGCCTACAGGTCTTAGGATGCCCTCAACCTTCGAGAATGATTGGAAAACATTAGCTCAGGATTTTAATGTATGGAAAGCTTATATCTGCATAAACATAGACCTCTGGGTTTAATACTGGCAGTGAGTGAGTTAGATAATTCACAATGAAATAACTTCCAATGGAATACTTGTATCATTTATTAACAAAATACTGTAATCCATTTGTCACATTTATCAAATATCATCAAAAATCCAGTTTTTTCATTGCCCAATGAAAGAAAATAAGTATAGAAAAAGAGAATCCAATAGGCACAGATGCTGCACGAAACCACTCCCATAAACTGTAAAGAAAATAAGGAATAAATAAATAAAATAATGAACATTGAAATTACATAATGTTATGCTAAATTACAAAAAATACATAATTTTATAGGATGCTAAAAACAAGTAGAAAATATTAATTATTTTACACATTTCCCAGAAATGTGTGGCACCGTATGTCAGCTCTGAAGAGATAAGGTCGTTTGAAGTGATTTCTGTCACCTCCAACCATTTGACAGTAAGGTAATCACATAGCGTGATACAGTTTTGATATCTAACTGGATCTCACTATTTCTCATTTCAAATAGTGACTCAGTTCTTACGATTAAGGCTGAGTGGTCAAATTGCCAGACATATATTAAAAAAAAATTCATGGTAAAGCCTGGAATTGAATTGAATTCCTGTGTTGCCAGTTACATATGCTACCCATTACACCATAGATATACATGGAATAACAACATTTTAATCAGCTGTGTAAAATAAAGTTTATTTTATACCTACCTATAATAATCATAACATGTTCATAATTATTATTGCTTATTAAGGGCACCTTACACGATCAATAATACTGTCAAAAATCATCTCATCATCATCCATGCAAGTATTAGGCCATGTGGCTTGTTATGGTCTCAAAGAGGGATTTTCCATCCGGAACTTTTTTGGACGTCCCAGCATTCTTTTGCCTTGAGGGTGGTAACGAAGCACAGCTCTTGGAATTCTGAGAGATGGCATTCATTGAAGATGGGCTTTCCAGTTGTTCTAGTAATTTTGTATATGATGTCAACAATAAAAAAATTATATATATATGACATGATAAGAAAAATAAATGCCTGAACGGGATTCGAACCCGGATCTCTGGGTTGGTACCCCAGCATATTATCCATTACACCACCAGGCGATTTAATTCAAACACTTATTTTTCTTATATATACATTATATTATCCATTATTACTAGATGTCGCAAGAACTCGGTCTTCACTGCCACCTAGTTGCTGACTATAACAAGCAAATTAAAGAGAATATTTTTACTTTATAGTACTGATGCTTTATCGATGTTATAATTAAAAGTTTAACATTGAGCAATGCAAGCTTAATATGACATGATAAGAAAAATAAATGCCTGAACGGGATTCGAACCCAGATCTCTGGGTTGGTTCCCCAGCGTGTTATCCATTACACCACCAGGCGATTCCAATTCAAACACTTATTTTTCTTATATATATACATTATATTCTCCATTATTACTAGATGTCGCGAGAACTCGGTCTTCACTGCCACCTAGTAGCTGACTATAACAAGTAAGCAAATTAAAGAGAATATATATATATATATATATATAATTTATTATATGAACTGTCACTTATGCAAAAATAATTTTTATAATATTCTGCATCTGTCTTGCATTAAAAAGGACAGTGTAAGAGTATTCTTGATGCTTTTTAGCCATCAACTTGCATATCACAATATGTCTTACAGCACAAGCCAAAACTATTACAAAACATCCTTTCAGAATATTTATTTCCATAGTACTAGTCAACTGCTAGGACAATGCTGAAGCAAATATTGATGATTTGGAATGACCATATCTTCATAATCATCCATCCAAGCATTAGGGCATGTGGCCTGTTATAGTCTCAAAGAGGAATTTTTCATGCAGTGCTTTTTGGACATACCACCAATCTTTTGCCATGGGGGTAGTAACGAAGCATAGCTTTTGGAATTCTGTGCAATGGCATTCATTGAAGATCCAGTTGTTCTGGTAATTTTGTACGTGATGGAGAATGGGTTCTACATCTAACTCCTTCATAATTTCATTTCTTTTATTGTACCATTTTATATAGCCTGCTATATGGCACATAAATCACATCTCAGGAATGACCATATAAGGTTCATAAATTCTGATTGAGAATTGACAAAATAATGACAGTATTTTTACTGTCAGTGTTTTTGATCATATAAAGTGATCTTTACTTTAGCTGGCTTCGTTAAAACAAGATATTCAACCTTAATGTTGAAACATGTTATATCTGAATACGAATCCCCTAAACACATGGCAATTTTAATAGAGTTTTATTATTAAGGTAGGATTTTTATGATTTTTTTTTCTTCTTTGCATAGTTATATACTAGGCTTACAGCATGTTCAGTTAAGAAACCAAGAATATTTCCAACGTTTCTTTGGTCTTTCAGATAATCTCTCTTCCCATCTGCTGGTAGATTATCTCTTGGTATACAAACCATTCTGTCTGATGCTATTTGAGATATGTGCATATTTCATTCAAATCTTCTCTCATTCTTTTCTTATGTTAATCATGTCTTGTGTTTCTGTTTTTTCTTGTAATATCAGTTCTAGCCTTTAGGTCAATATATGCTGTATCACTGCTTTATAAATGCTAATTTTCATTGTCTTATTAAAATATTTATCCTCCAGATTATATAATTCATACAATCTGCTGGCTTATTAGTCTGACATATAATTTCACTTTGCAGTGATCGCCAACTAGCTATCTAAAGGATGTTTTATATATATATATATATATATTTATACACTCATCCTGAACGATAAATCATTTTTTGAATGAAAAATGTTTGAATCTGAAATTCATCGGAGAACATTTTTTGACAACTCACCTCATAAATTTCGTATTTTTCATGAAACTGCAGTTTCAAATGTAATCATGTCCATCTTCAGTCATAACTCCGAGTCCGAGATGGACGTGATTACGTTTAAAACTGTGGTTTCATGAAAAACACGAAATTTATGAGGTGAGTTGTCAAAAAATGTTCTCCGATGAATTTCAATGATTATACTTCAATTTTTACTTCCCAACATTAATTTAATATAGAAAGATGTTTGCCTGAACTGGGAATTCATCTCAAGACCTCTGGTTTTATGTAGCAGCACATTTATCATTATGCTATCCAGACTGGTATTATGCTATCCAGTGTGCTGTATGTAAAACCAGACATCTTGGGTTCAGTTCCTGGTTCATCTAAAAATTGTCCTCTCCAAAAAAAAATTATCTCAATTTCCAGAACTTGAAAACCATGTTTGCTGAATCATCCTTTTCTCAAGTTCAGACACTTACATCTCAATGGAAATTTATTTCTTAAGTCATAATTCAGTTTTAGTAAATTATATTCTCATATCAAATCTTTGTCAGGTGAGATGAAATTTATGTAGCCAAACCCTGGTCTGAGCGTATAATTTTTCTCTTCAAATTGAAAAAAATATTATATAGTCATCCTCATTATCTGCCATCATAATAGCATTGTCGGAATAACTGACAATTTTCATTTCACAGTTCTCTATTTCATACCCATTTTTGGCAATAACATCTTTATTATCCATTCATTATTAAATTAAACAATATTGGGCTTAGAGAGTCTCCCATTTTTAATTGGTATCTTTTTTGATAATTTTCCAATCATTTTTATTCTATTAAATTTAGCAGTAAAAAACAAGTAAAAGGAAACCATTAGGTATATTCTCTTCTAAAAATTATGTAATATTAACCAGGTTTTCTATCTCTTCTGTATCAGTTCTACACAAATTTTACATTTTATGGTCAGAAATGTTAAACTCCTTTCCTCAAAACCATGCTATTATTGCAAATTGGATAGTATCTATGGGCATAGACACAATTGGATTAAGGGAGGTGCAATATTTTTTTTTACTCCTTCCGGGTACAAACAAACAAATCAAAAATACAAAATAGGCTACATCTTTATTTTTTAAACTAACCTCCAATGAAGAATAATAGTGAAATAATTGCAGAATTTTTAGGCTTGGCGAATTGAACTTTTTTTGTCAAGAATACTTCTTAATTAACACATTGGTGACGGGCCACGGAGATCTCCGTGTTTAAATGTCCAGTGCTAGATGACCAGTCACGGAGATTTCTGTATTTATGTTTTGTATGGTTTCCCTGCCTCTTCGCTTTTGAAAGAGGCATGCAAATTTTGTTTTTTCTCATTGTGAAATAAATTTTAGTTGTTTTTTTACCCCTCTCTTCTCTTTTATGAAATTTCCATCTTTACAGAAAGAGGTGTTTACAGTTTAAGACAAACGGCTGGTGAAATATGAAATTTTAGTGCCAATAGTTAGGCGATTACGGGATACGTATATAACCTGTAAAATATATGTTGCATAGGGGAAAAATTAGAAGAAACACTATTTTGCGTTCTGGAGCTGAATTTATATCTGTGGCATCATGTCCTCCAGGATAATTATTATAATAGTGTGGCTATAGCTGAAAATTTGCTCGAAAGAAAGACGAGAGTTTGTGGAACAATAAGGATTAACAGAGGGCTTCCAAAATCATTTGTCGAATCAGGAAATAAACTCAAACCAGGAGAAAGTTTATTTTGTAGTAAGAGGGAAGTTTTGCTTCAAACGTGGAAAGATAAAAGAGACGTAGAATGGTTAGCACATTACATCAGGCAACACGAGAGTGGGAGGGGTAAAGTTGTAAAAACACCCTATAGAATACTTCAATATGACAAGTATGTGAAGGGTATAGACAGGGCTGACCAGTACCTATCATATTTACTACATCCTTAGAAAAACAGTGAAATGGAGCAAGAAAGATGTATTGTGGCTTCTGAATTGTGCACTCTTTAATGCTTTCAGGGTGTATAAATTTCAAAATCCTAACAACAAAATGTCAAAACAGAGGTTTTTTGCTTGAAACAGCTTCTTGTTTGGCGGTCGTGAAATTAGAAAACAGATGACAGGGAAGAGGAAGAAAGACAGAGAGAAAAGCAAACCACTTCTAGGACACCACATCAAGACCCACCATGGAGGCTGAGACATGAAGAAACATAACTAATTGTGACTGGAAAGAAAAAATACCCCTCCAAACCTTGCCGCGTTTGCAGTGAACACAAGAAAAGAAACTCACTATATATACTCTTTTGCACTGTACCTTTACATAAAGGGGAATGTTTCCAAAGCTATCACACCCTCAATTTATACTAGGTCTGGTGAGAACACTAATAAAGAATTACTTATGTATTATTGTTATTGACTGTAAATATATTGATGTAAAAACCACACTGTGCTAGCGCGGTTTAAAATTTAAAAGTCCACCCCACTGACAGAAATGTCCGGTCTAACAGGGTTGTGTGGAACGCACAGCTGTCGGTCACCAATGTGTTAATATTTAATTTTAGGAAGTGATATTTTGATGTTATTTTAATTATATTCTGAGAATGTTTTGAAACATCTCCAAGAACAAATCAACATTAATATTGAGGTAAGATGATTAGACTAAAAATAATATAATTACTTCTTAATTGTTATACTTACTTTTTATTGTAACTATTAGCTATATTTTAGCTACCAATAAAGTACAACTACACACACAGTTCGACTTGCCTTTTCATTTGAGAACAATTTTTAAGTACATTTTGTTGAAGTTTTTAATATAATTTTTAATAAGTTTTTTGTGCAAATTGAGCATACACAGGCCATTAAGGCGATTTTCTGTCATTGTAGTTCAGCACAATGTTTTCACTCTTCTTAGGGTGTTAACGTGCATTCAATTGACACCGTAGTGCATGGTAAAGACAGACATATTACAATTGCTTTTCGATAGATGGGGAAAAAATTGCACTCCTCCACGATGTTAAAGAAATTACCTTCATTATCCTTGTCACTTTGTTTCACCCACACATGGTGCCATAGTTCAATTTTGGTGGACAAAATCTCGATTTTATAATACTCTGAAATTTTGCTCACTGTAGCTTGGATATCTTTCAGAATATGTTTTTAGCTTCTTAGGGTGCAGCATTTAAAGTTCTGCCTGACAAAGCTGTATGAAAGGAGCCCAAGTAGGGATTTAATATGGCCACCTCAAAGTAATCTTTGGGACTACATTGTGGATTAGCTCGATATTCTTGGCAGTGCGATTTCCACATCTTGCTCAGAATCAATAGTCTCCATCTCTTTCATGGTGCCTTCGGAGATCTCACCACTTTTTTTTTGTGATGATCTATTACCATGCCTTTAATGCATTTAGTTAAATCCATAGCCATGGCTTGCAGCAAATTAATGACAGGTTCCAAATAACTAGAACATTTTGCTATCAGGCACAAACAAAAGATGAAAGTACTTCTACTTGCAGCAGCATGCAACTGATCAGCTTGTTTTTGACTTGCTGCATTTCCTTCTACAGCAATCAATTTCAGACCATTCATAATTCCAAAAAAGTATTTCTTAAATATCCCAATTATTTTATATTTCTGCGACCAAAGTGTTTTGCAGAGCATGGGGATGCTTGGCACGTGCTGTCTTCTCAACAGCGACTCTCAAAAAAAGTTTATAATATCCTTAATTGTAGCTATCGTGTTCCTCACCTCAGGCACAATATTCAAATAATTTATCACAATATTGATTTTGTGGCTCATGCAGTGAAAGTAAATACCTTTGAAAAAAAACTCGTGCAGATGTTTCTGGACCCTGTTGTCTTTTCCTGCCATTGTTGATTAGCTATCATAGCCCTAGCCGACACATTTGTGCAGGTCAATGTCTATCTCTTTGAAAAAAAAGCTCAATTTCTGCAGCAATTGATTGGGCATCCATTCTTTTGAGTTCAACTAAGTCCAAAAACTCTTCTTGAATTTTATTCAGTTTTTCAGAAAAAAAACCACACACCAATGGACAATTGCTCCTTTCCAGAAACGTCACAGCTTTCAACAGCTAAAACACTGTAAGCGCTGGCATTTTTTATATGATCCGCAATCATTTTCTTTACCTCAAAGTCATAAAGGCATAAAAAAAAACTCAGGTACTCAGCTGAAATTCGAGAAGTGAATACTGCATTAGCCATTCATAATAGAAGTCCAGAATTTTCTGGCGTACTAGTGATGCTTATGTCCACTGGAACAGGTATTTGATAAATCGATATATCACATCAATTGGGTTATTTTCTTTACATCTATTTTTAACATTTTACACATACTTTCAGGTAGAAGAAAATCTCATTCTATCTAGTGTTAATTTGTTGAAAATCAACGCTACACCCATGATAGTATCCAAAATTTAATTGGGCTCTCCTAAAAATTAAAAAAAAAAAAAAAAGAAGAGGTAGAACAATCTGGCTCTAAGCAGGTAATTTATGTATGAGGGTTGAATGAAAAGTAATGCCTCCACCTTCGTTACTCCTCAACAGATGGCAGTACTGGTATGCGGCAGGTACTGGCTTGTTCCGTATCCTCTTCTCTACAGTTCCAATTGGTGGGAAGCCTTAGCACTGAACGGTTGTATTGTTACAGTGTAAAGTATGGAACACTGCGCAGATGGTGTCACCCCAAAGAAGATTCATCAGAGAATGAAAGCAGTTTATGGTGATTGTGTTGATGTGTCGTTGGGCGAGTAAATTTAAAGATGTTGAAGTGAGAACATCTGACTTACTTGACAAACAAAAAGTTGGACGTCCTGTGACAGCAACCACCGAGTTTCGCAAGCAAAATGTTGACAGATTGATTCAGGGCGATCGTCATATCACTCAGAGAGAAATTGCAAGCACAATCGGCATTTCACAAGAACGTGTGGATCACATTATTGCTTTGCTTAGCTATCGGAAGAACTGTGCACGATGGGTGCCACCAAAGCAGAACTTCAGAGACTGAATCTCACCACCGTGGGGCATCCTCCATACAGTCTAGATTTAGCATTGTCTGACTTCCATCTGTTCCCGATAATGAAACATGATCTGCAGGGACATCATTATGCTTCTGATGAAGATGTTGAGAGAACTGTGAGACTGTGGTTGCGGAAACAGAGTGTCGACTTCTTTTGTGACAGCTTGAGAAAACTTGTTCATCATTGGCAGAAATGTATCCAATTGGCTGGTGATTATGTGGAAAAATGAATATTGGTAACTGAAGATCACATTCGAAGGATTATTTCTGCGCTTGATTTATTAAAATATTCCTATCCAAACCCAAGTAATGAAGGTGGAGGCATTACTTTTCATTCAATCCTCGTAATAATATTAGGTAGAATATGTAACATTAAACACATTAAAATTTAATTTTTGTATCAATTATACATTAACATGAAGTTTATGACCAGATCAAGGATGACTAAATGGGAATAGGAAGATTATAAAATGTTTGATAACATGGAAAGGTTGTCACGTTTTTGAAACTTCATTCTTAAACAGAGTGAACCATAATTTTAAAAGATATCTTGCAATGTGGAACACTATACCCAAGTATTCTTGTATATATATTTTTTTAAGTTGTCCAACAAATAGAATTCTTCCCTGAACATTTTTCAGCAATTTTTGGATAGCTTGAAAAATCCATTTAAGTGTACAATCAGATACGTAAGTTTCTAATGTGAATAAATTTTTTTATATGGACTTTTTAAAGTATATTATATTTATGAATGATTTAAAAAAATAATAAATATAATACATAGCCGTACAAAATAAAAAGGTAAAAATATGTACACTCCTCTCTGTAGATAACACAAGAATACATCTACTTAAAGTGGTTTGTCAAAATGGTATATAAATTGAAAATAGACCACATTAATGGCATATATTCAACCAGCACAGAACCACTTTCTCAAAGAACTCTTCTAAGTTCACCTCATAGTCTCGCTTAAAATTTAAATAATTCCTTCTGTTCTATTAGAATTTCGAGAGTAGCTTTTGAAGTACTCACAGAAAACTTTATACAGTGTAACATATTTAACTGGTGAAAACTTTTTTTTAGCATTCAATTAGCACTTTACACTTTGCAAGTTTACTTGCACTCCCTGTCTAACCTTCATCCCCTGTGTAATAGGCTAAGATGCGAGTAAGATAAAAATAATAGAAAGCTCACCTCAGTTAGAGCTGAAAAAATGCATACAAAACATGATAAACAGAGCTGCTTGCACAACTGTTTATAGCTACTTAACACATGCGGCAATAACATTGTTCGTGTCAGTCACCAATGCACATACCAATAAAATAATGTATTAAAACATATATAGTTCTATATGTTTCAATTAAATATGAAGATTTTATTAAGATATCAATCATGTGATCAATATTATTGCCGAAGCAATGCTTCAGTTGCATCCCCTGAAAGCATTCCACTGAGTTAGAGCATCTTGAGAATTGAAGAGGAATTTCACTGTCTTCATTATTTCTTCTATTGTTATCTTTTGTTCATTATCACTGTTACAAAATTAGAAACAAATTCAATAGAATCATCCTTAATTTTCTAGTTCCTGAAGGAGATTATAGGACATTTAAATCTGAAGTGAGTGGACTAATAATACTAGGATGAGAGTATTGTTTATAATATTTATTAAAACATAATCAAACTTGCATTTCAAAATACAATAATTATAGTTAAAAGAAAAAAATTGCTATTTTGTACTCAGAACAAAATAGGAACTGTATTTTAAGTAAAATAGATAACTCCAATAATATTTTTAAAAGAGAGAGCAAAACTTTAATATGAAATTTATATCTAACTAATAAATAGTTTTATATCAAAAGTAAATATAATAGAAAAACCTATTTATTCACATTCATTTAAGGCACTTTCTTGGTTTGATATGTTCTTTAATCATATTTAATTATTAATTCACTGAAAGGAACACTAGTAATTAATTTTAAAATGATGAACAGAGTAATAATTGCAATGAAGTTATTTTGAATAACATATGTAATACATTCATTGGATTAAAAGATCGACAATTATTTTATATTAAAAGAATATATTTTGGTATACTGGTTTATAATTACAAAATTCTGAAATTTAATTTATTGAGACGACCTGTAAATCGTAAAAGTCATTTAAGTGCAATATTTCATTTTTAGCTGTCATATATTAATTGTTTACACATCAAATTTAATTAAAACTTCTTTCATTAATCCAGTTTTTTTAGTCTATTTTCTCACTAAACTGGGCAAAAGCAGTATGTTATGTTTCAATTAGGATGACCAGTTAAAAAAAAATGGCAGCAGATATATAACCTATGGGTTAGGTAGTGAGACTTTTCCATCAGCCAACACTAACTACTCTCAGATTAACATTCATAAATAATAAAGTTGACAAGAAGACTTTTGCAGTGTATTTCTTGAAAAGAAAGTAAATTTCTACATTTCCATGCTCTCTCACAAACTGAAGGAAAAATTATAAGGCTGGTCTGTAAAAAATCAGAATTTGTGGTCACCCCTAGTTAAAAAAAAGTACAAGTATAGTCTATGATCATATATTCTATGATATTTAGATTTGATTAATGTTATGATTTATTGTTTTATGAAATTGATTCTAAAAATGTATTAATATTTAATTTTATTTAATCTGGAAGCAAAGAAAAGTATATACCAAACAATTATTTTAGATTTAGTTTCAAAAAGAAAACATTCTAGTTAAACCTGAAGCTAAGATTACATATTTTAGACAAGTTGAATTAAAGTTCTTACAGTAACATACAATTTGGATTATTTGTTGTATTGGAAATATTATTATTATTGTACAAATTGTTACAACTGTCATTTTTTTCTACACTTAATTTCTATTTTCTTCAGTCTAAGCAGTCCTCTTCCAAACCCCTTTCTTCCATGGCTTCCTGGATATTATCCTTCCAACAATGTTTACGTCATCCCTACCACTACCCATTCTAAAGTCTTCTCTGATATCTTATGTTGGCCATACGACATTCACTGTCACTTTCGTATTTCATCAATGATGTCTGTATCTCTTCCCATAGCACTTCTTATTTGATAGTTTATCTAACCATGTTTTCTTGTTTTATCTACAACTTAAAAAATCCATCTCAGCAGCCAGAAGTCTTTTGTTTAATCTACATCTTACAAAGCTTATACATATGTTACTGAAAATAAAGGGATTAAAAATTGACAATATATGTTTGGTAGAAAAAAAAATAGGCAATGTTCCATTGAAACAACTCAAACTGTCCAAATATGTAACCTATATAATGCTTGTCATTTCCTATAGTATTTGGGTCTTTATCTTCTATCCTGCAACCATTATATTCTTTAAAATCAATGACAAAAATGTATATTTACTATTATTATATCATAATTATATTTATTTTAATTATGTCTTATATTTAAGCTGCCACAAGGAAGACCAATTTGATAATTACTGTCTTTAAATTCCATTTTGCAATAAAATAAATTATTATTACAGTATATATATTTTTTTCCATTTTACAAGTAATATCTGTTATACTAATATATAGCAATATATTAAAATCTTAAAGTAGCATTCTCCGCTATCTTTATGATAATATTATATACATTAATGTCAAATTTAATGCAAATGAATCAAGAAAAAATATTATTAGGATTAAATGTGTTCAACTATGCAAACTTATACAAGAATGACAGGTAGATATTTCTCAATTGATTAGTTGCTTAGATAACACTGGTCAACATGATTTTTGTCTCATGAGTACCAATAGTTGTACTTAATGCAGTTTTTATCGTGTTTTCAAATATGTATTCAGAATTTCTCCATCAACCACAGTTTTTTTTTATTTTAATTTTAATTAATAGATTTAAATTATTATTTTTTAATAAACGTTTTTTCGTCCATTTGTCCATTATAAAACCAAATGAGCTAACTCAAATGGTTTCAGCTATAGAAAAGAGATATCAAGGCAAATGGAATCCTAATATGCTGGCCGATTATTGTTGAACCATCTAGAGGGATGCTCCACAGGCAAAATATAGCAGAAACTTGTCATTCCTCACTTTCTAGGTGAGTCCGAATTTTCGAATATTGTGTAGTTACGAATGTAGAAAATATTAAAGTGTTTGAAATTATAAATGCCTGTCTCTCAGAAACCTTGCATGATGGAGAAAAACCGATATCACATTTGAATTCAGGAGAAAAAATACTATCAGAATCACATAGTTTTCTTTCTGAGACAAAAAAAGTTTCTTTTTTGTTGCTCAGTATAATTAACTGTAAAATGCATATGTATTTCAACATTTGGACACATACATGAACTTTGCTATTTGTGACAACTTTAAATCATTTCAAAATTTCTATAAACTTACATGGCCAGAAAAAAAAATTGCATGATATCACTTCAAATTTTTATGTAATTCCATTCATATTTAAGTTAAGATAAAAATGTGTTATAATGAAAATTTTTCAGCATTAATAGTTTCCTTATTTTGGTCCTTTTAATTACAATGGGTATGTTGTAAATTTTAACAATCTTTAATTTAATTTTCAAAATAGATACAAAGTGACATTGACATATATTTTTTCAAAGACATTAAATTGGTTATTACACATTTAGGTAGAATTTTATCACTCACCTCATATTATTATTCTTATTTTACTATAAACTAGTTTTCGAACTTAGTTTCCATTCCATCCTCAGTATCATCATGACCGTTGTTCTGTCGTCTTGAAGAGCCATCCTTCCCTCCTTCCATTGGCAGACTGAAAAACCTAGAAACCAGGTCATTTCAAAGTTCATCAATTTCTATTTTTCGCTCTTTTGAATGTAGATCTTTTCCCAAACAGTGAGTTTTTCTATTTGTTTTAATAATTTAGCTTCCTTCTCGATAAGATGTTTTTCAGACCATGCATGAGCAGCCACTGCAGATTTTTCTACATCCCCTACAGTGGCTGCCCATGCATGGTCTGAAAAACATCTTATTGAGAAGGAAGCAAAATTATTAAAACAAATAGAAAAACCAAAATAACTCACTGTTTGGGAAAAGATCTACATTCAAAAGAACGAAAAGAAGAAATTTCCAGGGAGAATGACCTGGTTTCAAGGTTTTTCAGTCTGCCGATGAAAGGAGCGAAGGACAGCTCTTCAAGACGACAGAACAATAGTCGTGATGATACTGAGGATGGAATGGAAACTAAGTTCCAAAACTAGTTTATAGTAAAATAAGAAGAATAATATGAGGTGAGTGATACAATTCTACCTAAATGAATATACCTCATAGTGTGAATTCCTAAAATTAGTAGTGGTTATTACACAACTCATATTTTGCTCTCTCATCTGGAACATGTGTCCAAGGGACATTTCCTCCATTTTCAGCCAAAAGTGATTCACTTGTTGAAAATGTCCTCTGAAATATGTTCCAGGTGAGAGAGCAAAATATGAAGTGGGTATAAAATAATTGATTTAATTTCTTTGAACCTCTAACTTGATTGTGTAAGGGATGCTTCAAATATAGAAACTTAAAATCCATTAACCTGGACCTGTTTTAAACCTAAAACCTTCAAGTTCATTGGTGAACAGGTTACAAATGAGTCACCCAGAGCAGTAGAATTAATATTACTGTAATTATTATTTATCATGTATATACTGTACCAAGGTAATCATTTAAAACTTGTGTCTTCCTGCACAGCCATAGCACTTATGACATAATTTGATAGGCTAGTGATCCTTCAATACAACTGCCCCCTCCATCCTTCAAACATTTAGACCATAGAGTCATTTATAAAAAATTGACGGGAGGTGACACTATGAGATAAATAATAAAATATAAATATAAATTGGAAACTATATTCCTCACTCGTCCACCGCTGTGGTCTCGAGGTAGAGTGCTGCCTTGTCACGCAGCGGGCCCGGGTTCGATCCCTGGTCGGGGCAGTTTTTCTGGGTGAGGTTTTTATCGGGGTTTTTCCTCACCTGTAAGACAAATGTCAGGAAAACTTTAAGGCCCAAACGGTCCCCGAAATCATATGGCCATCATCCTTATCATTATCATCCTTACCATTATCATTATCATCATCATCCTTCACCGGTGTGGAAAGCAACGGGAAGCTACCACACCTACACAATTCCCTAGTAAAGCTGCAAGCATAGCATGAAAAATGCTATGATTGCAGTGAAGGACCTGCCTTCGGGCAGAATTACTATGGATGGATTCCTCACTCTTGAAATAAGATCCTCTCACCTGGACATGCAAACAAGAGCACAATAATTATGATTTTTTTAAATTCTCAGTGAGCAACATCTGATCTCAAAGTACATTCAACCTCCTTCAGAGGCACGAGAAAAGCTGGGTCAACGGCTCATTTCAAACAGTTGGAATTTAATAATTAAGATATTATGCCTGTACATTCTTACCTCTTATGGTTGTTTTTGTTGAACATATGTTTCAAGGCTTCTGAGCCCCATCGTCAGAGACTGTAATTGCTTACGATGGGCTCAGAAGCCTTGAAACATATTTTTGACAAAAACAACCATAAAAGGTAAGAATGTACAGGCAAAATGTCTTAATTATTAAACAAACCTCTTAATTAATATTTAATTTTAGGAAGCAATATTTTGAGGTTATTTTAATTATATTTTTTTTTGATCTGATCATTTTACCTCAATATTAATGTTCAAGAACAAATCAACATTAATATTGAGGTAAGATGATCAGAACAAAAATAATATAATTAAACCTCTTAATGTTACTTCTTATTGTATTTTTAAATAAGTTGGAATTTAATTGATACTGGGGATGATGATTTCCAAAACAAGTGGGAAGATAATATTTTATGAGATGTAAAGTTTCCAATTCCTATTTGAAGGATACAGGGAAAGAACCAGGTAAGTAACATTTCTGTCGAAATAGACTTTGAAATGTCATTAGATTCTCTATAGAAAGCACTATCGTTTAGAAATACAAAATAGTAGTCTAATCATGGTTTATTTACCTCTAAAGTTTGACAGACAGATAAGGAAGTATGGATGTTGTACAACTAAAGTATGTTTTTTTTTAAGTTTCAAGGAAAAGTGACTTAATATAAATGTGAATCTTTTTTACATCTTACCTCATAATATAGCTAAATTGTGAGATAAGATGTAAAAAAAAATTCACATTTATATTAAAAATAACTTCATAATGTTACTTCCTATTGATATTTATTAAAAAGTTACTTACCTGGTACTTTCCCTGTACCCTTCATTTGTGTTCTACTGAGTTGTTTACTATCATACCAGTACTGTTTTGTGAGAGAGCAGATTTTTATCATGAAAATAAATTTTGATAGACATACTTAAAGATCTACCAAATGTCAATCTACCAATTCTAAAGTTAAACAATTTACGTTGGAAAATGCTACTTTAAACAAATTATATTTATCTACATAACTACTAAATTACAAATAATCATATCTATCTTCGTACTAAGTACATACAAGCAACAAAATAGGCACTTTCTTACAAAATATAGTATGTTCTTATAGTGTAGCAAGGAATAAAACAAAGCTGTACCAAATGCATGTGGAATGGGAATATTACACAAGCAAAATAATCTGCTTAGAGAACAGGTATCATTTACTCATATGGATCGTCTGAGATGAAGAAAGGTGTCGGCGTGTCCAGAACACCAGATGCTGTGATCACTACTGGATTTACAGGCCTGTCCAGAGAGTCAGTTTTTTCTTGTTCTATCTTATGGACAATTTCTTGGCCTTCAATCACCTTAAAATAATAAACAAATATGGTATTAAAATTTAAAAAAAAGTGTTATGAAAAATCTGAAATTGAAGAAAAAATTGTAACATTGATACATTATTCCTAATATTTAAAGAAAATGACACTATAAGGTTTATTTTAGCAAATAAATAGTTTTTATGACTCATCTCATAATTGTAGGTTCTTGAAGACTATAGTTTCAATACACTATGTATCATTATCAATTCCAACTAAGTGCATGAAAGGATTTAAGTTGTTACCAAAATTTTATGAAATGCCCATAACTAACTAACTAACTAACTAATCTCACTGGCACTATCAAACCTGCAGGTTCATGGCCACGCGGACATAAGCTCTCCATACATCCCTATCCTGAGCCAATGTTTCCCAATCATCCCCTGTATAATCTACTTCCCTTAAATCATAGTTAATGTTATTCTCCCACCTCATTCTTGGTCTACCAACTGGTTTTCCTACAAGAATCTTCCATGCACGTCTTTCACTCCCCATTCGTGTCACATATCCTATTGCAGTCTACAAGACTTAACTGTTCTCATTATATCTGGCTTCCTATAAAGACATGCCCATTTAAGCTGCAAATACACCAATGCAGCCCCATTGCAATAAACAAGTGGTATGGAGTCTTCTAAAGTGAAACTTTAAAGTCACTATTACCTCAAGCCTTGGGTGAAACATTTCAATTCATCTTATCCATATCTAAGCTATGGACTATTGCAGAGTTTGTATATAGTTTACATAGGAAAAATCAATGTTTTTAAAATAGGAGCAGGACATCAATTCAACACAATAGACAACATATTATCGATACTACATAGAGAAAATGAGGTATCGAAAATCAACATTCTCGAAGAATTAGAAATCATCAAGGAAACCACAAATAAACACCCGCTGTACGAGAACATACCCAGCAATATGAACCCTCTGTACAAAATAATTACCAACAACAGTCAGTACCAAAATGAAAGCAGAAGATGATACTTAAGTTATCGAAAGGCCTCCTATAAAACAACACTGCAAATTATTGAGGACAACTGAGATATCAGGTAGGGCCTACCATTTTACAATTATTAAAACTTTAATAGGAAAAATCACTAATCAACTCTTCAAGTAGTGCAACTATGCAATGGAATCATGTCATCAGCCACGGCTGGAAACATGTAATGAAGAAAGAATCAATTCCAACTAAGTTAGTTGGAATTATTTTTTGAAGACTATAGTTTCGATACACTATGTATCATTATCAATTCCAACTAAGTTAGTTGCAATTTGATAATGATATATAGCATATCAAAACTATAGTCTTCAAAAAATCTACAATTATGAGGTGAGTCATAACAATTTATTTTGATGTTTTTATTATTCATTTCATACATCTCAATGATGGATAAATCATATTTGAAGAGAGAAATTTTACATTCAGACTGGGGCTCGAACCCAGGACCTTTGGCTTTACGGGCCAATGCTTATTTGAAGAGAAAAATTTAATTTATCCATCATTGAGATGTATGAAATGAATAATAAGAACATTGAATGAAGCTGTACTGGCATTATAATGTAATATAGAAATTCCCAAATAAATGTCTTCTTAATTAAGAAGCCACCATTTTCAAAGATAGAAATGAAGGTTTCATAGCATTTGGTGCACGGGAATTAACGTATGTAAGAGAAAAATTTGCATTTAGATCAGAACTCGCTCGGATAGCTCAAGCAGTAGAGCATTGGCCCGGAAAGCCGAAGGTCCCGGGTTCGAGCTCCGGTCTGAGCATAAAATTTTTCTCTTCAAATATGAACTATTTATTTATTGATAAATAAATCTTTAACATATGGGATTTTTAAATGTCTGTCACTACTTAATTGCTGGAATTTAAAAGCCTTAACAAAATTATTTTACAGTGTTGTGAATAAAAATTTACTACTTGCAACATGTCAGATTTATTTGCCTTTCAGCAGTAGAGGCCGCCATGTATATGTGACATTTGTCATTTAAAGGTTAATAACTGACCAATAAAATGCCCATATATTCACATCAAAATTCCTAAAGCTATATTAAGATTACTAATCCACCGCTATTGTCTCGAGATAGCATGCTGCCTTGTCACGCAGCGGGCCCGGATTCGATCCTGGGTGATGTTTTTATTGGGGTTTTTCCTCACTTGTAAGACAAATGTCAAGAAATTAAGGTAGAATTTTTTATCACTCACCTCATATTGTTTTTCTTATTTGACTATAAACTAGTTTCGGAACATAGTTTCTGTTCCATCCTCAGTATCGTCACGACCGTTGTTCTGTTGTCTTGAAGAGCTGTCCTTCGCTCCTTCCATTGGCTGACTGAAAAACCTCGAAACCAGGTCATTCTCACTGGGAATTTCAAATTTCAACGGTCGTGACAATACTGAGGATGGAACAGAAACTATGTTCCGAAACTAGTTTATAGTCAAATAAGAAGAACAATATGAGGTGAGCGATAAAAAATTCTACCTTAATGAATATACCTCATAGTGAGAATTCCTAAATAAGTAAATGTCAAGAAATGTTAAGGTCCAAACGGTCACCGAATATCATATGGCCGTCGCAATTATCATCATTCATATTCATCTTAGATCAAGGACTCTCCTGGCATACCTCTATCATCATCATCATCATCACCCATCATATCATCAGGGCAATGTAACCCCGCCTTCCAGGCGCCCCAACCTCAGAAGTGGGTTACAATTATGCCAATGCCAGGAGAGAACATCAGAAATGTCCAAAAGGACAACCTCGGGCATTAAAAAATATATATTAAGATTACTTTTATTTTTTTATTACAAGTAGAAGCTTTTCAGAGTTTCTTAAGTCCAAAATGTGTTTCCTAATAAAGCAACTTAACTGCACTTATACAAAATTATCTATGACATTCTCTACTGCTTTCAGCAGCAAGTGGGACTGACATCAATGCTTGTTAATTCGCTAGACTCGGTTATTAAAATTACAGTAACTGTTTACCAACTTTGAACGAAGGAAAAAAAAAGAGAAGGTAGGGACTGTGGGAAAGAGAAAAACTAACTGTAGCATGTTACTGCAAACATACCCTATTCACTGGGAATGACAAATGCTGACTCCAGGTATGCTTGTCGCCAAAAGTGCCATAGAGAATGTCACAATCACTCTGTAGTAATGTTGTAAAATTTACAAAATAATATATATATTTATGTCAGTTAAAAAATGTATGCGTCCTAACTCATGTAACTGTACGAAAAAACTGTCCTATTTTTTTTTTGTAAGGCCATGTTTTCCCTTTACAGAGATTTAGGCGCTCTCCCCCTACAGGGAAGAATTTGAACCATACTAATTTAGTTACACTTGTTTTCGTATAGATGTCATTTTGAGTGGTCCGTGGTCAGCATTCCGCCTCATACTGACATCTAGGAAACCAAGGTAGTACTAGGACGGGAAAATTCGGTAAATTTTGCTTACAGGCCTTTTCATTCAGGCTTAAGGATTTTTTATGAGCCTGAAAATCTTCAGACCGGGACCCATGACTTAAAGTCCCTTCTGGAGGACTTGCTCCTTGGATTTTTCCGTCCTAAAAAAATCCATCGACCCCGGCCAGGTTTGAACCCGTGACCCTTGGGACCAGAGACAAGGAGCATAACCACTAGTCCACTGCGGCCGATTGAAAAAACTATCCTATTTGATTTTAATTTAGCTTTTCAAAAGTATACAATCAAATTGGTTATCAATTATATTCATCAGAAGTTAAAATTGTCAAATTCTCTTGTTTTCCTAACCTATTCCCCAAATTTGACATAAAAAGTAATTTAAACCAACTTCCATGTGCTGTTTTTTTATATCTGCATGCAGAAAAGCTGAATATTATTATTATTATTCAGGTACAGTAAAATCTGAATTTCCTACATAAAATCTACCCTCACAATTAATTATAGTAAAATGCTGCTCTTCGGTCAGAAAAGAGAAAGGGTGAACTCTCTTTCTACCTACAAGTTTGAATTTATAAAAATATTTAATTTAAGCAATATGTATGCTTGCATTAGTTGAAAGACATAGCATATTTATGAATACAGAGTAAGCTGGCATCTTATTCAAATACTGTATGTTTAAATTAAACTATAAGCTAATTAGATTCAAGATGCCAATCACATGACATTTGGAACAAATATAAAGAAAATGGGTATTCAGACGAATAGATATTATTGGATTTAGACCATCCTCTAAAATTGGTATGATATTAGATCCCACAATTTGTTTTGAGACTCATAGTGGCCAACCTGAGGAAGTTGACTCTGAAAAGAAAGCCATATATGAACCAACAATTGACTATTACAAAGATAAATACCAACTAGATAGTATAACTGTCACAGGATTGATGATCAGGGCAAGAGGTACTACACCAGGATTCTTAGCCAAATTTTGGAATTCCTTAGATTTGGACAGGGTGTATCTCTCTAAAATTGCCATCGGCTGCCATTAGAGGAATCTATTTCAATTTTAAGAAACAGAAAGGAAACCATATTGTTTGTTATTATTTCATCCACCTTCATACCTTCATAAATCTCATAGGCAGGACCTGGGTTTCTTCACGTAATTTGGTGACATTGTCAATGCTGCGTCACGTTCACAACTGACGTCCAACGGCCTTCTTTCCTGCAGACAGGATAGAAGTCTGCAGGATAGAAGGCCGTTGGACGTCAGTTGTGAACGTGATGCAGTATTGACAATGTCACAAATTACGTGAAGAAACCCAGGGTCTGCTATGATTTATGAAGTATGAGGTGAGTGAAATAATAAAAAACAATATTAAAGAACCTCATAGTGTTATTTCCTATCTACATAACTTAATTTAAGAAACCATATTTACAAAATTACTTTATAGTATGTATACTTCAATTAGGCCTACAAGTTGAATTTTTTAAAATATATTTACAAAATGTATTTCATCAATTACAAAAATTATTTGTCTGTATCACTTTGTCCTTGAGGCAATCCTCTAATGAGGAATGTTTTATAAAATAAAATTGCTGATACAATGTTGAAGAGTTAAGATGTCTCCCCATGAGAGTACTATAAAATAATGGTACAAAGTGTTAATAAAAGCTAAAGGGATTAAAAATTTGATAATACATACATTTGGTAGATGAAAAAAAAATCCTTTGACTCAAAACAATGTGAAGATGCTGTCATAAAAATTTAAAAATATATTTCAATATGAATACATTGATAATAGGTATCCTTAGTACCCTTGTCAGATGTAAAGAGTATAAACATTGACTTCTTAACCCCTCAGCGTGGAAGCATTTAAATATATATTCTATGTTAAAGGAAATTTTAATATCTCCTCTATGAGATGGCAGTTCATAAAGCCTGTTTTCTTGGTATATTTCCATTAAGAATCATAATAAAACAAACGTGGTGCTCGATCAGCACTCCACAGAGAAGTAGTGTTTATTTTATGCAGGCACTGCACTCATTCCACGCTGATGGGTTAATGATACTTGGGGGCATTTCATCTGTAAGTTCCCCTTGCTTCTTAATAACTGTGTTCAATTATACATTTACCTTTCCAAAGACGGTATGATGACCATCAAGCCAAGGAGTAGGTACTGTTGTGATGAAAAATTGGCAGCCATTTGTGTCTTTTCCTAAAAGTAAAATAAAATCATATAACAGTAAATATAAAGCAATATCCTGAATATTTCATTCTGAATTTCTTAAACATGAATAGATTTTCTAAACAAAATAATTAAACTAAATTTTATAATTTATAATTGAGTTGGATAAAATATTTTTACATCTCATCTGATGAAGTGCCATGCTTTTTATGATATGTTTCAAAGGCCATTTCCCTTCATCTTCAGTCAAACTCCAACTGTTGAAATTTTGCCGTTACCACCATCTTCTGAACTGCCATTTAGGCTCGAATCTATGAATGCATTAGACCGTAAAAGTCGTTCTCTGCCTGTACTCTGCTGAGAAAGTTGCATCCAAATATGTTTTTCCATACTCAAAAATCTGTTCATGCAATAATAATTGTTGAAATTCCTAAGCCACCTGGCGAAGTGACTTAGCAGAGAAACAAATTGTGAGCAACCCAATGGGAACCGATGTAGTTTGAAACCTTGCCGCGTACCTTGCTGCTTTATCCAAGATGTCGGACCTTGAAGACTTCAATCATGTTTTCGGTATATGCGGAGAAGAGGAATTTGATAGAGTCTACCAAAGAATTCAACTGGAAGAACAGGAGAATCGGCGTAATATTGCGCAATGCAGACGTCGTATACGGTATTATTTGCGGGATGCAAGCGTAAATGCGTTCCTCTAGCAGACAAAAATAACAGAAGTGGTTCTCTAGCAAAATATGAGCTAAAATTGCCAATTTTTCAATGTCACTATTTTTAATATTTCTAATGTGTTCTTTTGTATGAATCTCTAAATTCCTTTTAGTTTTCTGTATATATACTTTTTTACAATCATTGCAATTAATTTGATAAATTCCAGATTTCTTATTATCTGGGGCATTTGCATTTTTATTAATTATTAGTAGATTACCCATTAAGAAGCAAGGGGAACTTGCAGATGAAATGGCCCCAAGTATCATTAACCCATCAGCGTGGAATGACGTGCAGTGTTAATCAATACCAATGTAATACTGAATTTGTTAATTTTTTTTTTTTTTTCCTGTGTGTTCCAGAGTGATAAATAATTTTCTTGAATTATTTCACTTGGAGTTTGACTGAAGATGAAGACAAATGGCCTTTGAAACAGTATCGTGAAAACATGGAACTTTATGACATGAGATGTCGTCTTCTTCTTCTTCTTCTTCTTCTTCCTTCCAAGTATGAGATGTAGAAACATTTTATCCAACTCGATTATAAATTGAAAATTGCCTCATAATGTTACATCCTACTGTAATTTTGATTAAATCTTGTAACTTTTGTAAAATCTTATTTTTTGATAAGTGTAAATTTAATAAACATTTAGGGCCACATGCAAATACATTAGTCTCTACTCAAATTACTTCCAATCACTGATGAGCTGACTCACCGTGAGCAAGTGCAAAGATCAAATTAGCTACCCACAAACTGGTCATGCATGAAAGTCGTCGTTTTCGTAATATTGGCAAGTAATTACCCAGAATTCTCAGCGATAAAACTACTTCTGTTATTTTCGTCTGCTATAGAGGAATGCATTTATGCTTGCATTCCACAAATAATAGCGTATACAATGACGTCTGCATCGTGCAATATTACGCCGATTCTCCTGTTTTCCAGTTGAATTCTTTGGTAGACTCTATCAAATTCCTCTTCTCCGCGTATACCGAAAACATGATCAAAGTCTTCAAGGTCCGACGTCTTGGATAAAGCAGCAAGGTACGTGGCAAGGTTTCAAACTACATCGGTTACCATCAGTTCCCTTCGGGATTCTCACGATAAATTTCTATCTTAAGTTACCTCGTCAGGTAGCTTATGAATGTCAACAATTATTATCGCATGAACAGATTTCCGAGTAAGCAAAATCGTATTAGGATACAACTTTCTCAGCAGAGAACGCCTTTTACGGTCTAATGCGTTCAAAGATTCTACCCTTAATCATCTTCAGGTTTTAAACGTGTATCACTTAACATAATCATCATCTTTCCTTGTGATCCCTTCTACCATCCTTCATTACATATTCCTTCCACCTGTATCTCGGATGATCTTCTGATCTCTTCTCCTGTATTCTATATTCCAATGCCAGACTTTGAAATTTCCCAGTATCCATCCCTTTTATAGGACCATAATTTTTTTTCTAACATACTTTTCAATCATTTCATCTCTACCCCCTGTAGTCTATGTTTCAGTCCTATAAAATAATAGTGGTTAAAGGTATATTTTATTCACTGCTATACTTGGTTCCATAACAAACTTTTACTTAAATGATAGCATCTAGTGTAACTTTGTATTCTGCTTGGAATATTTATTAATTTCAAATTCCTAATTATTTAAACTCAACTTCTTTAACACAGAGTCCTCTAAATTTAATTTTACAACTAAATTTTTTCTTGTTACTTTCATTACTACTGTCTTTTATCATTCACAATCATTGATGGTGACTTATTGGTTTCACCTCCTAGTTGGTTATCACACATCCGAAATTATGACAAGTTTGCATAGTCACGAATAAAATATAGGGAGAACTCACTGCTAACTCTTACATTCAAAATAAAATTTATGTACAATGGTCTGAAATTTAAAATAAATTTTGACTTAGTAAAAGCATTTATAAAACAAAAACTATTATATGTCATTGTAGACGAAAAATGTAAAATTTTATCTCACAATTGAATTTTCTTATCACTTCATTGAGGCCTATAGAAACACAAACTTTTTTATTCAGTGATGCAATCATAATGACTGAGATGAATATTGTTTCATCACATTTTAAATCTATTTAACAATTGGGAACATTACAAACAGGTAAGCATATTTCTCCCTACACCAATATCATGATTATAAACAATGCATTCATACCTACCTACAACAGCATAACAGCTCAATGTTGGACCTCAGCCCTTCCTTTGTTAGGAGTTACTAGACCAAATTAATTTAATTATGCTTACTTCCCTACAGATGTCATGAATGGTATGCAGTTAACAAACCAACCCAATAACACATCTAGTAGGCAACAAAGAATTACTAGGATGAAGAAGGTTGGTAAATTTTGCTTAGAGGCTCCTTTATTCATGCTTAAGGTTATTTTCTGAGCCTGAAAATCTTCAGACTCAGGACCCATGGCTTAAAGTCCCTCCCAGAGCATTTGCTCCTTGCATTTTTCCATCCTAAAAAAAATCCATTGACCCTGGCCAGGTTTGAACCTGCGACCCTCGGGACCAGAGAGGAACATAACCACTAGTCCATTGCAGCTGACTACTGGTATAAAAATGTAGCTCTATATGCAATAATTAGCATTTAATGAAAAATAGATTTAGCTAATTGGTTTCGTATGAATGCATACATCTCCAACCATAGGGTTATTCCCCAGTTATGATTCTTCTATTTCAAGATACTATTTTTTTTTCAATTTTGTTGCTGATTCTAAATATCTTTTTATTTATGTTTGTATAAGGTGTATGGAGTGTAAGTGCCATTTTTTCACAGTCGTTAGAACGGTCTATAGAATAAAAAAAAATGTCCATGCCACATAGGTTCAAAACTTGATAGTTTTCTCAGAAGAAAAAATCATGTTTGTATTTTATTTGCAATATACTGCTTGTATCATTAGTAAAAATACAAAAACAATTATTATTGCCTCACTATGATGGTTGTCCATTTATAAAAAAGTGGATGCCATGTGACATTGCATTGACATGCGGAATTATTGTAGTGACAAAGTCGGCATCTTTGTATTTAATTATATATGACAGCTGCGGGGAAACAAACCATCATAGTGAGGCGATAATACGGTGTACCTACAAAGGAGTTAATACTAGCTTTATAAAAATATGTGTATTTATGCCATTTTTGTTACATTAAATAATAATGGATGCATGCATTTGCTAATAATCTGGAATGAGAGATGTGGCAACATGTTCAGGAGGGTTGAAACAGCCGATTACAAGCCATGATACGTACAAGTTAGCTAAGTTCTGTCTTGAATCAGCTGTACAGAGTAAACATCCCCTCTCCATCCAGCAACTTTGCCAAATGTCCGTAATTAGTTAAATATTGCAATTTGAATCATTAATAGTGTTTTAAAACCTTCATTAGTGTAAAAATCAACTCGTACTCGTCTTTATCAAATAATGGCTCGACCAGTCCTATGTTGTGGGAGTGAAGCTGGACTATAAGGACGAGAGAAGAAAGCAGACTAACAGCTTGTGAGATGAGATTTATGCACCGAACAGCTGGCTACACCAAATGGGATCGAAAGAAAAATGTAGAAATCCTTCAAGAATTTAATGTGTCACCAATACTGGACTACATCTCCAGATATCAGCTAAACTGGAAGGAACATGTCTCAAGAATGGCTAGATCCAGGATCCCCAAGGCAATAATGAACTACTGTCCAAATGGGAAATGGTCACTTGGTCGACCTATGAAAAGATGGCATGAAAACCGCTTTCTCAGGCCGTAACAGTTCTTCTAGGACTAATACCTGGCAGGATGATGATGATGATGATGATTGCAATTCGAAAAAAAAAAGTGAGGACTTTCTTTATTTTATTTTTATGGTATGAATAATCAGTAAAATAATGGCACATATACACCTTACACTCTGTGTGTGTGTGTGTATATATATATATATATATATATGGTATGATAAGAAAAACAAATGCCTGGACGGGATTCGAACCCGGATCAGAGATCCGGGTTCGAATCCCGTCCAGGCATTTGTTTTTCTTATCATACCATATTAAGCTTGCATTGCTCAATGTTAAAGATTTAATTATAACATATATATATATATATATATATATATACAGGGTGTAAAAAATCCTCTATCAAACTTTGAGAGTCTGTAGAGGAGGTAAAACAAAACTCTTTTGTTATGTGAAAAAAATATGCCAGGCTCTCCGTTTTCCCGCTAGGAGTCCATGAATGTTTGACGCTGGATGATTTGACTGTATTCAACCTGCCGTGTGTTGAATGTTTTACAGATGTTACTGAAAATGTTGTCCGTTTACATTAATGTACAGCTGGCTTCTGCATTCAAATGATTGTCTCACATGTTCAAAACAACCAGGTGTCTCACAAATAATTGCCACAGCTTCAGCCACACAGGCAACCAGCTCTTCTGGAGTGTCTATCAGTGTCTCATACACAAAATGCTTCATCTTCTCCCACAAGGAGTGAGATCAGGAGACCATGATGGCCACTGTATTGTACCACCCTTCCAAATCCAACAATAAGGAAAAACATTGTTTAGGTATTATCTGATATCAAGTGCAAAGTGTGGTGGGACCTCGTCATGGTGGAACCATAATCATTGTCTGACTTGTAGCGGGACATTCTCCAACAGTTCCAGTAGTACGTCACGAAGAAAGATAAGGTAATTTCCTCCACCGAGTCAGTTAGGCAGATGATACAGCCCAATCATATGGTCATGAACAATACATACTCCTGTATTGTGTAAACTGCCATCAGGCACCTGTAGACATCACTACCATACAGAAACTTTGTAATGTAAACATAACATAACATGTAAACAATAATTACTGTAAGTGTTTATCCAGGGACATGGACACTACTGGCAGTAATGAAAACTTACCCTTCCAATGTCGACCAATGACATACGAAGCAGTCAAAACAACACTGTAATGTCACTGTGCTGCATATGATGCAGTTAAAACTAAAGTGAACGGTGGCCTAAGTGAAGTTAAGTGTCAAACCATTCAAGGACCCCTAGCGGGGAAACTGAGAACCTGTCATTTTTTTTTTTTCACATAACAAAAGAGTTTTGTTTTACCTCCTTTACAAACTCTCAAAGTTTCTATATGAAGTTTTATTACATCTTATACACACACACACACACATGCACACATGCACTTATTTAAAAATATAAATTTAATTCATACAAGACATTGAATTGGACGGCATTATGAATCAACTGACTATGTGCCATTATGTAAGTTTCGAGAAAAATATATTAAAATATAAGTCAATCTTCATTAATTATTGTAACGTCAAACTAACAATACTGGATATTGAGAGTTATTTTCCTTGATTTGACAGTTATGCATCAACAATCTAAGAGTGGGAACATTTGGCACTTAGCTGCATGATGCAATATTTAGATTAGCATTTATGAAGATCTGGTTTCATGCCAGTTTGTTGTAAAAACGGGATCTTACTTATGGCATTCATATTTTCTTTAATAATATGGCTATATTTAAAGATGTCCACCGCTGTGGTCTTGAGGTAGCATGCTGCCTTATCACGCAGCGGGCCTGGGTTTGATCCCCGGTCGGGGCAGTTTTTCTGGGTGAGGTTCTTGTCGAGGTTTTTCCTCACCTGTAAGACAAATGTCAGGAAAACTTTAAGGCCCAAACAGTCCCCGAAATCATATGGCCATCATCATCATCCTTCACTGATGTGGAAAGCAACGGGAAGCTACCACACCTACAATTCCCTAGTAAAGCTGCAAGCATAGCATGAGAATGGCACATTGCAGTGAAGGACCTGCCTTCAGGCAGAATTACTATGGATGGATATTTAAAGATTTGGCGCTAAAAGTGTGCATACACTGACTTCATGAGACAGTGCAACGTATGGCATCAAAATCTCATTTTTTATAATGGCACTTAGCCAGTTGATGTATAACTTCGTCTAATTGTCAGTAAGTAAACATGCAAAAAATATCTCTTTCATAAGTCTCCAAAATTAACACTTCATATAAACTATCATCACAAATGAAATGAATACTATTATTCTAAGAATACTAATTTAGATTAATATATAGCCTACACAAATCATCCCTTTTTATAATTTATTTTACCTGCATTTGCCATGCTCAAAAATCCAGCTGCAGTATGTTTAATTTCAAAGTTTTCATCAGGGAAGTTCTTTCCATAAATACTGACAGAACCGGTGCCATCCCCATTTACAATGTCTCCACCTAAAATATTTATATAAATATGTTGTTAATTCTACAGTATTTGAAAATATATTCACTTAATATTTCCATTAATATTTCAAAATTACTTCAAATTCTAGACAATAAATTATTTACATGTTTTAATATGTCTTCCCCAGGTGCATCTTATTGTGATTACTGATTAAGAATAATTTTAATCAATGTTGAACAAACTTTTTTTGAGAAATAAATATTCAATAAAATTGATGTTACATTTTAATTTTACACTAAAACAAGTTTCACTTAGAACTTACACACAGAAATAAAAAATAAAGAACTGAGTCAATTCATATTAATTTAATGTTTTATTTTAGGAAGTAATATCTTGAGGTTCTTTTAATTATATTATTTGGAGTCTGTTTATCTTACCTCAATATTAATAATGATGACTGATATCCAACGAAACATGTTCAAGAACAAATCAACATTAATATTGAGGTAAGATAAACAGACTCCAAATAATATAATCATATTAATTTACCTATAGTAAAGGGAAATTCTAAAGATTGGTACAAAAAGGAAATATTGCGACTTCTGCAATGAAGTTATTTCACAAATACAAACATATCATGAAAAGTAACTAAGTTTTCATGAAAATTTGCATATTTTCAATTTGACCACAATTTCTGATATGGCAGATGTCTATGCAATACTCCATTTTTGCCATACCCGTGCCAGTATTGCCTAATCAACTAAGTTAATGTATTGACTACGGTATATATTGCCTTAGCTACTGTAAGTCCTGTGAAAATGGGGGTATGTATACCATGTCTTTCACATGCCCTCAAAGGTACACTATAAGGAGTCACATTGTTTGTGTAATGGAAACTTTCAACCTTGGTTTCAGTTTCCTTTACCAACATTTTCTAATTCCCTATTCAAGTACCGTATCAACTTATTTCTCCTTAAAACTACCTAGCTAAAGAAAAATTTCTACGATATAGCCAGGAATCAAACCTATTACCCGAGTGATGATTACAGTGGTCAACATGATTTTTGTCTCATGAGTACCAATAGTTGTACTTAATGCAGTTTTTATCGTGTTTTCAAATATGTATTCGGAATTTCTCCATCACCCACAGTTTTTTTATTTCATTTCAATTAATGGATTTAAATAATTATTTTTTAATAAACGTTTTTTCGTCCATTTGTCCATTGTAAAATAAACCAAATGAGCTAACTCAAATGATTTCAGTTATGGAAAAGAGATATCAAGGCAAATGGAATCCTAATATGCTGGCCAATTATTGTTGGACCATAAAGAGGGATGCTCCACAGGCAAAATATAGCAGAAAATAGTCATTTCTTACTTTCAAGGTGAGTCCGAATGTTTGAATATTGTGTAGTTACGAATGTAGAAAATATTAAAGTGTTTGAAATTATAAATGCCTGTCTCTCGGAAACCTTGCATGATGGAGAAAAACCGATATCATATTTGAATTCAGGAAAAAAATACTATCAGAATCACATATTTTTCTTTCTGAGGAAAAAAGAGTTTATTTTTTGTTGCTCAGTGTTATCAGACATGCCACAGATGCAATGACCTATTAAATTACAAATATTCTTACACATTTAATATTTTCCATCAACAATAGCATTAAACTTGATATGCTATGTTAAAGAAAAGGACACTGCATATTAATAAATTTAAAGAGCCTAGACCACAACAATAAATTCTGAGAAAATACAACTTACATAAAATCCAAGTTTTAATATTTTTTCATTATATGTAGATTATGCAACCTTTGTTTTACATTGAAAATCCAAAATAAGTTAACTGCTAATGAAAAATATATTATTTTTGGTCGAGAAAAAAATTAAATTTTGAATCAGAATTGCATGTATAGTTTTCTGAAAAACAGATTCATGCATTCACTTTGGACAAATTTGCAAGTGTAGATAGTTTACTATAAGATCTACAAATATCAGGAATAGGCAGAAATGCTAGAATATGAATTTAGTCCAAGCTATGGTTAACAGATTTATGGAACTAATTCCTACATATATTAAATTGGAATTATAATAAAAACTTACCTTGTATCATAAATTTCTTGATGACTCGATGGAATTTTGAATTGGCATATGTTCTTCCATCAATTCCATCAACAGCAATTGTCTTGAAATTATTCACAGTCTTTGGACAACATCTCCAAATAGTCCTATTATTATTCGGCCAGCATTTTCACCATCAATACTTACATCAAAATATACTTTATCTGTTACTTTGTACTTATTGCCACCCTGTTAAAAAAAATAATTATGTTAAGTATGCATTGTTTATAAAGTCATCCACTAATTTGAGGAATTCATGGACAGAATAAGATCTCCAAAATTTACCTATTTGAGAAACATTAATAAACAAAATTAGTTTAACAGAAAAGAAATTTCAGTTGAAACTTTCTATTCATGCTTTAGCTGTATATGTACTTTCCTTTAGTATACTTTAGTTTAGTGGTTCAGACTGATGTCAGGACACTGACTGCCTGGCTCACCATCTCCACAGAATACACATATTCCAATCAGACAGATGTGTCATATGCAAAGACCTGGACCTGATCATGGACAAACACCACCTTCTAATCTGTCCAGCTTTAAATCAAACTGCACAACACTCTAAGGACCTTGTTCGCTTGTACTAGGAAGCCGAGAGAAAATTACTTAAGCGTCAAATCTCGCCATTAGAAAACAACAACAACTTTAGTTTAGTGGTCTTCAAGTCAGATTTCTCCTCTTGCTACAAGTATTCCACATTTGCAGTTAAAAGTTAAAGTTGAACATAGTAAAGTGTAATGAGTAGAAAGACTATTAACTGTCTTTTCCTTGTTTGCACATATAAATATTCTCTAATGAAAACTTGACTTTTAGTACAAAAATATTCCTTATTTGCATATTAGTTTAGGTTAAATGAAATAACATATTAAGAGCATTCCTTACAGAATGCGGCCATATATCATTTGTTTATTGAATTTGACCAATCTCCAAGAGGGTATATTTTGCGAAGTTCCAATTATGTTGGTGCCTAATACACGAGCACAGCAGAAAAAATATAAACCCTATTCCGGATGTCTATAGAGTGGAGATAAACAAATGCAAAAATTATTTACTAACTTTTAATAACAGTGAACAATTGAAATCAAACTTCTAGTTACAGCATCTACTATTGCATTTGTTTATCTCCACTCTATAGACATCCTGAATAGGGTGTAAACCAAAGCAAACATGTGTAAAACATTCCCTACTTGCCAAATTTGCCCACTTGTTTATATCTCTAAGAAAATAGCCTGAAGAGGAATTTAGGGGCTTTTGACAGCTGGTCAAATTCCATGTAACTGCATTGTGTGTATTGAACTCCGAGGGCCTAATTTTAGGAAATACGGTAGTTCAAATATTGAAATTTGTACCTGAAATATCAGTCTTCTTCAACAATTAATTGTGACTGATATTTCAGGTACACATTTTAACTATTTACACAACCACAACAGTGGTTTAGAATGAATTTTAAAAGTATTGACTAATTTTAGGAGTCATGTTTATAGTACTATTTCTCCTTGCTGCTGTACATATTATCTTCCCTCTAAATATATGCTGAATCATTTTCCAGATGTTATATTCACATTACAACTATAAGTACAGATGGGAAGTTTATACATACCAAAACAATGGTACGAAGTTGAAGAAAATAAAAAAATACACATGAAACTCATCACAAGTGGCAATCATTTATTGATTAACTAACAGATAATACAAATTTTTGCATTAGATATTAGCTCAAATATTTTTTTTGTATAATAGATAGTACTCTTTATTGGAAGTCAGATATATTAAAAACAATTTAGTCTCAGACTGTGATGGGCAGGACATGTGGCACAAATGGGGAATGAAAGAGGTGCGTGGAAGCTTCTTGTAGGAAAATCAGAGGAAAAACACCCAGTTGGTAGACCAAGAACAAGGTGGGAGAATAACATTATCCATGATTTGAGGGAAATATATTATGCAGAGGATGACTGGAAAACAATGGCTCAGGATAGGGATGTATGGAGAACTTATGCCCATGCAGCCATGTACTTATGGGTTCGATAGTGCCAGTCAGTCAGTTAGTTGTAATAAATAGTTCATTATTTTTTATTATGTCAGTTTATTAAAGTATGTAGCTCTCTGTTGTTGGAATGAATTTTGTTGTATCATACAAGCAACTTCAATTCCTATGTTTTGAGCTGACTTCTTTACCTTAAGTATAATTTTTATGCAACATTCAATAATCATTAAGCAGGTATCGTATCAGTCGTGTTATTTTGCAAGTAATGTTACATTAAGTAATATTGATAAGATAGCTGCTAAAGAGTCATCACCAAGGGCTGTAAACAAGTAGAAGTATCAGGATAGTAACTAATTTTTATACACATTGTTTACAAAATGCGTGTCTCTGTTGAACGTCTCCACTTCCTGCTCGGAGCGGAGAGTGTGTATGTTTGACTCTCCTCAGTAGTAGACACGACTACATGACGTGTGGTTGTATCAGAATGCCAAAACAAAAATTGTGCAAAGGTGAGTTCATTCCTACACAAAGCAGACTGTACTAGAAGTCTGTCCCGAGTAGCGCATGCCAACGTGCAGTTTGTAAACATAGCAACCCAATCCAACTCATATGTGTAAAAACTTCATTTACACCTAGCACATGGTGATGACTAGGGCTGAAAAAAAGTATTGGTTATAGGCTAGACTGCAACGTACTTTGGGGGATTTCTGTATATCCCGTATGTACAAATGTGCACCAACCTCTCCAGAAGTGCTTCTGGGTTTCAGGTTAGAGTCACAGCACATGTGCTGGCCATGTGACCATTGGATTGGGTTGGGTTGAGTGTGAGAACTGCATTTAGATTGTATATTTTTTAAATTATCTGGTTCTCTGCTCATGAAATACAAGCAAAAAACATACCACAATTGACTACAGTTCACCAATGGCACTAAAAAGTATGCCTCCACTCCAGTTAATGTGAATAATCAGTTAATATTTATAACCACTAGTCATTATGTATAATTCTCTCTCCCTTTACCTCTTCCTTATAGGAACTTTTACATGTCCCTACATCCTTGGACCTTACAGGGACACAAGTTTTCAGGAGAGGATTTAAAAATCTGGATCTCACACTTATTTTTTTGATCACACAAGGAGATGTAGAAAAGATTACAGTGATATGGCCATGTCAAAAGAATGCCAGAGCAAAGATTGCCTAAAATTGCTACGGAATGGATCCCAATGGAAAGGGGGAAGAGAGGAAGACTGAAGAAAACATGGATAGAAGGGGTACAAGCGGCTATGAATATCAGAGGATTAGAGGAAGATCAATGGATGGACAGAGAGGAATGGCATTTGGTTTCCGGAAGACAGCGGCAGCTGCCTTGATATCGGATGATGATGAAGGGGATGTAGGGACTCCCTGGATGAAAGATCACATCAATGTCAGGACACCTCCGAGACAACACGAACATTTAAGACAAGATACACCATTCATTCACACATTCATACTAAACAATGTGAACATGATATGGATGATTGTGATGGCTGGATGATGTTCGGTGACCATTTGCACCTTAAACTTCCTGACATTTGTCTTATAGATGAGCAAAAATTTCAAAAGAAACTTTTACCCCTGAAATTTGTCCCGACTGGGGATTCAATCCGGGCCTTTCCATAAGAGGAAACGGCAACCTGAGGCCACATAGGTAAACCATTTTGTATAATTACCCCATCAAATTAGGTCAATATTATACGTAATTGCTAGAGTAATGGTCCCGTGCCGTAGCCAAGTGGTTGAGACAAGATGCCTTGGCGCAGAGCTACAGGACTTGCACTGGTTCGAGTCTCCATGGGTGAAGACATTTTCTCAAGGAATTTTTACCAATATCAGACCCACCCAGCATCGTGAGGAATTTGGGTAGCTACAATAAGTAGGGATTCCAAGTTGAGAAAACAGCTATAATGACATGGGGACCCAACGTGCTGACTACATATCACACACTGGTTGAATGATAGTCTATCTCTATGATTAACACATGAGGATGTGAGGCTAGCAGCCGGCTGGTAAGCCAAGAGTCTTTTAGACTTGTCGCGCCGTGAAATTTGTATGCTAGAGCGATTTATAGGCCTACATGATCGCTGAATAGTCACGCTTACCGTAACAGATATAATTTATACAAACTACTGTAAATAACACAGCATTACAGCAGGAAATGATTTACTAACTGCTAACCTCGAACCGATATGCGATGGAAGTACCCGCTAGACTTTTCACATTTAGGTGTTGTATTCAAAAATATTAGAAGTTAACATTTTGTGATTACCAGAGTGTAATTAAGTTGAATACAGTACGATATATTCTGGAACTAAGGCAATGTGTCTGGCATGAACATTTCATAATACCTAACCAAATGGGTAGAATGTGGTCTCGAGGGTACATACTACTAAAACTCGGTAAATGCCATTAATTCCTACAAAGTCCGATGCCCACACGTCCTCGTCGTGGCTCCTGGATAACGGTATGTGGTGCAAGGGCGAAAAACGAGTTTCCGATGCTTGATATTCGGGACCGGCCAACTGAGGGAGACAACCCTGACAGAAAACATTGGTTCTCCAGGATAGCTGGGGGTTGGACATAGGATTGAGACCCCCTATCCCTAAAAATATAATCGTCACGAAACCAGAAGAAGCACAATATGCCGGACGGGTGAAGTTTGGCATAAGCTTCCGACGGCGGCCAAGAGTTTTAGAGCCATTGATGATGAACATATAAAAACACCAAGCGATCGTACACGAATTTTGCAAATTTCGAGGGCCTACTACCTGCGTCTCGAAACATTTCGAAATACAATTTATTTTTTTGTCTAATTCCACCAGGTTACCTTTTATGATATGTCTGGCTTTTTCCCCTGGCAGTGGCGGAATTGTAATCCATTTCTTAGGTTGGGACACCTCGAAGGCGGAGTTACGTTACCCCGATGATATGATGGGTGATAAATGATAATGAAGCGCCAGGAGAGTTCTTAACCTAAACCCTAACTTTCAGACCATGGGCAACCACAGGAATAATTCCCTTTAAGAAAAAATTCTTATGGTCTGACCGGGAATCGAACCCGGGACTTCATGAACAGGAGTCAGTAACGCTGATCACTAGCCCATGATTATATGGGTGGTTAACACAAAAAGAATGCAGTGTGAAAGTTTAGATGTGGTTTTATTTTTTCATGGAATAGAATCAATAGAAGGAAATATTTGAATCAAGACTTCTAGGTGAATTGAAATACAGTAAAACTTGCTCAAAGCGGAATCGCATGGAACCAATTTTTTCCACATTGGACAAAATTCCGCATTATAAAAAACTAAAACTTATTAATAATCTTAGATTATAGAGTACCGTATATGTCCTTTTATGTACCTTGGATTAATTGTAGTTACGCAGCCGTTGAAATGGAAGATTGTAAGTTAAATTAAAACTAATAACCTTCAAAGTTATAAATAGAGAAGTTGCTTCAAAGTATAGTATGTATGAGCGACTTCGCTGGTAACGCGCGAAAAAAAAAGGTCCCATTTCGTCAGCGTTAAAAATCTCTCTTAAGCGCGTATCCTGAAATTCAAGTATGCAGTTTCGCGTTAAAAATCTCTCTTAAGCGAGTATCCTGAAATTCAAGTATGCAGTTTCGGTTTTCGCTCACTAACTACACTTTCGTCCACATTCTTTGATTCCCCGCAAATTTCATTCCACACTACATTGTGTTGTCTTTTAATTATTACTGTCAGGTTTAGGCAAGGACTTAAAGAACTTAGTAATTTTTTCCTGTTTCGCTGCTTTTAAAAGGTCTTTCAATTAAGATTGACATTCAGCTGTGAATTCTGCGACATAATTCCTTATTTTGTCTTCGGATTTCTTGATTCATTAAGATTTAAACAGCGTGATATAGACGCAAACGACTCGCCAACGCGTATAAACGGTCAAGCATTTTTATTTTTACTTTAAGCGGAAACACTATTTTTTTTTCTCTTCGGTTCTTTCCTTTTACTCGACATTATAAACTGGGAACAAAACACAAGATATATGTGTTATTCAATATATATTATTGCAATGGGCAATTAGGTGCTTTGTTTTGATATTCATTTGTCCATTTGGTTTGAATCACTATTTGTAAAAGCCGTCTTGGCACCTGCCTTCAGTAAAAAAAACTGTTTATGGTTAATATATATATGGTGAAGACCGAGTTCTCGCGACATCTAGTAATAATGGAGAATATAATACATATATAAGAAAAATAAGTGTTTGAATTGGATTCGCCTGGTGGTGTAATGGATATCACGCTGAGGTACAGACTCAGAGTTCCGGGTTCGCATCCCGTCCAGGCATTTATTTTTCTTATCATACCATATTAAGCTTGAATTGCTCAACGTTAAACATTTAATTATAACATATATATATATATATATATATATATATATATATATATATCTCTAAAATACGGAAGTGAAATTTGGATTTTAAATAAAAGAAACTCTCATAAACTTCAAGTAAGCCAAATGCGCTTCTTACGATCATTGTTAGGAGTTAATAGACTGGATCACCAAAGGAACACTACTATCAGAGGAAAAACTTGGAGTAGCAAGTTTAAATGAAGATATCCAAAAAATACCAACAAGAATGGAAAAATCATCTGAGAAGAATGGCAAGAAATAGACTTCCAAAATTGGCATTCCAATATACCCCAACTGGACATAGGGACCAAGGAAGACCAAAACATCGGTGGAAAGATCAAGACCATCTTCGCTAGGTTTACCGTACAGGCCACATGGCCTAAAACGAATTTGTTCATGATGATGATGAATATATATATATATATATATATATATATATATATATATATATATATACCTTTCCGCTTTATAACATTTTTTCATGAATTGTGTAAATATTCTTCCGTTTCCGCGTTAGACAGATTCCGTTTTACGCAAAATTAATACACGTAAAATTATAATTATTTCGCCGGGACCAATAAATTTGTTCACATTGGACAGATTTCAGCATTATTCACGTTCCGGATTAAACAAGTTTTACTGTATATTAAATAGCAGTTCTCAAATCAGTAGAACGGAATATTACTTGAATTAGGACTTGGGTCAATTGAAATACTTTAAATATGTTTGAGATTAACGGTAATAACAGACTTGCGCGAACGCGACAATGGACTTTCAAAGTTCCATAAACTTCAGTAATATTTAAACAAGTAAAATGATTAAAAATGCAAGCATGTCATTTCTAAATTCATGCTGTATATAGGTCGAAAAATCAATTTTGCAAAGTGTTCTTTATCTCGCATATTAATTTAAGTGGGGCGTAACTAGTAAGTTACGTAGATCTGGTTTTAATTTCTCCATCAAAAAGAAACGAGTTTAATCTTAAAACGTGTTCGGTCAAGGGCGAATGAAACCGGGACGATTAACCGCTCACGCTTACATTGTTCTCAATCACTGCCTGAATTTCTAAACGAAAAAATAAATATAAATAAAAAAACACAATAAAAAATTATTAACCCAAGAGTTTTTCAGATGAAAAATGAAATAAAATATTTAGCTCAAAATATCACTTTCAAACATCTATACAGTTCACATCCTTTATCGCCTATATGACTTTTTAAAAATAGTATTTTAAAAATGTCCCTGGATCGTAATATTTATCATGTTTTTACGTTCTCTTTGTGTTTTCATTCTTTTTAAATCACTTTGCTTTTTTAATATTTCTTATATAGCTATTTTAACATTACATATTAATTATAATTCTTGAATATGCAGAATATTTTGTTATTCCTTAGAGTCTGCATCTAACAATAAACCATAAACATGACATTAATAACGTTTTTGCGCGGTGGTGCGTTTTGTCGTACTTACAGCAATGGTGACCAAGATTGAAAGTTCAACTTCCTACATTTTAGGGTTGCCAACCAAAAAACTATACTGTAATAAAAATTACTATACTGTAATACTACATATTACAAACACGCGTGTGGGAAGTAAAACCACTGCCCTCTGTGTATACTACATACAATGTATATACAAAAAATATCCAAAAGGTAATGTTAATATACATTATACAAAAAAAATCACTGCATTTTAAATTAACTGAACTTTATTTGAAACGATATAAAACAAATACGTACTTGCCGTCATCTTATCATTGATTGGTATCACGGGGCCTCCTGTAGTTTCAACTAATAAACATTGTCCACATTGTTAACGTTAGTCAGTTGTTTATAATGAACGCAAATATTTCCAATAAAGATATTATTTTACTATTATTTATTATTTTAAAAACACGCGCAAAAATAATGTACAACGCACGTTTGTAAAGTGACAGAAGCGAGGAAAATGTTTAAAAACCGAGCGATGACGAGGTTTTTAAACATTTTCCTCGCTTCTGTAAAACCACTTCCCAACCTCACATAGTAATATACTATTAGGGTATGGGCAATTATTTGCCATTATTGCGAATCTGTATTTCTTTTAACAATCCTATGTTTCAAGATTTGCGATGGGCAGGGCATGTATAGAATGAGGAACATAAGACACCCAAGAAAATTATGGAAAGTAAATCTGAAGGAAAAATGAATTTGGAACAACCGGGACTGCGTTGGATGGATGGAATTGTGGAGGATATGAGGAAGTAGAGAATCGAGGGATTGTGACTGGCTGCCAGAAATCTGGCAGTAGCAGGATTCGAGAATTATAATTAATATAAAATATTAAGCCCGGAAGAGGATTCTGAGGGAAGCCGAAGCTCGAATCGGGCTATAGTGCTGCTACTGATGATGTAATTCCCTCAGACGTAAGAGAGAATTACAATGAACGAAAATCATGCTGAGTAATTGCTATAGTGAAGTTTGCGGGGCACGCCGTAGCATAGTTAGTTAAGGCAGTACGTTACAAGCCGGAAGGTAGCAGGTTCGATTACCGATGGGCTCAGGATTTTTATAAACTGGCGACATGTAGTTTTGGGTTGTATTCAACCTCTAACTGAAACGAGTACCAAACATGTTCTGTTGGTAAAGGCGACCATCAAGCAAGTCTGATACCTCGCGCCGATTGTATATAAAGATGGGAGCCTTGCCTCCTACTACTGCAAAGGCTTTCTAAAGCCTAGTGGAAACAGTTTACATTTACATTTTATAGTGAAGATTATACCAGGGAACTTAATAGTCCTTTCCTTCTATGTAAGACTATTAGAGTTCAAATTGTCAGTAAAATATTGAATTTAAATCAATATTAAAGCCCCTTTTGTGAAATAAATTATCTCTTGTCTTTTTTTTTCCGGAAGACGTGGCATTTCGTAACGTGGTACACGAAGAATGGACACTGCAAAGGTGAGAGTGTGCTTTCCTACTTTCTATGTTGTAAGGCATGTTTTGAATTCCCAACTTACACTGCAGCGTCATTTTAACATATCCACCCATAGTAATTCTGCCCGAGGGCAGGTCTTTCACAGCAATCATAGCATTTTCATGCTATGCTTTGCAGCTTTACTAGGGAATTATAGTCGCGCGCCGTAGCCTTGGCGCAGAGCTACGGGACTTGCGCTGGCTCGAGTCCCCATGGGGGAAGAAATTTTCTCATGGAACTTCGGCCACTATGGAACCGGTGCCCACCCAGCATCGTGAGGCATTTGGGTAGCTACAATAAGTAGCGACTCCAGGTTGAGAAGACCAGCTATAACGGCTGGGGGACCCGATATGCTGACAACATATCACCCCTACACTGGCTCAATGATCATCTGCCTCTGTGATGAACACATGTGGATGTGAGGCAGCAGTCGGCTGGTAGGCCAAGGGCCTTCTAGGCCTGTCGCGTTTGGAGTAAAAAAAAAATAACTAGGGAATTATAGGTGTGGTAGCTTCCCGTTGCTTTACACACCGGTGAAGGATGATAATGACAAGGGTGATGATGATGGCTGGATGATTTTCGGGGACCGTTGGGCCCTAAGCTTCCTGACATTTGTCTTAGACGAGGAAAAACCCCGGAAAAAAACCTCACCCAGGAGCCTGTTCCGACCTGGAATTGAACCCAGGCCCGCTGCCTGACAAGGTAGCACGCTACCTCGAAACCACAGCGGTAGACCATATCTACTTATCTATCTATATACGATTGCAACGAGTATTTGTTTGTTATTTATTATTTACATTTTTACTTCATGCGACCATATTGCAATTTTAAATACTTGAAACACTATTATAGACAAATAGTTGGTGTACTCAAGTTTTAGAAACTTAAAATCCGCGAATCTGGAGCGCAAAATTGACCCAGCAAGATTAAATTCCATTGGCATATCCATCATCAATCAATTACTCGGAATGGAAGAACGAGTTTTATCTGCCTAAATTCGAATGACACATTTAATATCGTATCGAACCAGATAAGTATGGTTGCCTCCACAAATTAGACATCAAGCCAATAACGTCATTTCTATGGCTGCTTGCTTTGAAAGGAAATGCGCGATGTAGGGCAGCTAGTTTTAATTCTCAGAATTTAGCATGTTGTTGGATTTGTTAGTTTAAGCCATATTTGGTCGATTAATGAGGTAAAGCTTCTCAATAGTATCCTGAATTCTTTAAAATCAATCCGTCCAAATTATAGCTAATTTACACAATTTCTAATATTTTATCACATATTTGTCTCATTTACTTGCAGTAAGTACATGTTACTCCCTGCTATTGTGCATTACAGGGATCCCTTATCGTCCCAACTTCTCTATAAAAAAAGTTAAACTGAATAATATAGAAACTGTTATTCTTCTGTTATATGGATGCGAAACACATACTATTACTTTACAGAGACTATTTAACTCATGCCCCAAATGGAAGTCAATGACCAATCACATTTGAATGAATTTTGATTTACAACCAATCACAGTAGTTTTTCGCCTCGATTTTATCAATTTAATTTCATCACACTAAAATCAAGCCCCTCCTTTTTTAACATTCTGAATAGGCCAGAGCAATTTTTTGCTGTGACTGACTCTCTAAGAAATACGTTGAATATAACAATTTACATATTAAGATGTGAGAATCCTATAATGCAAGTGGCTGCCAGATTGTGTATATATATATATAGTGCACGAATGTAAACATATACTGCTTGCGGGATATAATATAAAAACATTTGTAACAATTGATAAAACCAAAAACACTATTTGCACTTTCTTAAAAGTATTATTTCCCAGGTATTTACGTTCCAGAAAAATATAATTGACACATTTACATCATAGGACATCAGAAATTAATTAATAACCTATAATGTTGGTTATTAGCAGTTTGATGTGTTTCATTTTTTTTTCTACTACGGTGCATTCTTACAATATTGAGATCCGTCGGCAATAAATAATATGATCTGGTTGCAGTGATGAACAAATGAAACATAACAAACGTTTCTCATTTATTTTTAAACATCGCCGTTTACATAAATACTTTAAAAAAACTATATTTAAATAATGATTTGTGAGTAAATAGCTTAATTTTATTCGTTAAATAGTCCTAACAAATGTCATTCTTGATTTCCAAATTCTCTAGATGAATTCACGAAGTGACAAGTGAATTACCGATAATTTGGAAATCACTCATGGCATTACTTATGAGGAAAAAAAATTACGAGTATTTGAGAATAAAGTTATCAGGATTTTTTTTGACCAAAGATAGATGGACAGACAGCTGAATGGAGAAGACTACATAACAGTGAGCTACATGAAAGAGAGACAAGGAAGCTTCTTGTAGGAAAACCAGAGAGAAAATGACCAGTTGGTACACTAAGAATGAGATGGGAGAATAACATTGACTATGATTTGAGGGAAGTAGATTATACAGGGGATGATTGGAAAACATTAGCTCAGCATAGGGATGTGCGGCCAAGAACCCACGGGTTCGATAGTACCTGTGAGTTAATTATATGTTATACCCAGTAGATAGTTAAACAATACTCATTTCTAGTTCTAGGATCTCGGCTTTCCATGTTGGAAACTCAATTCTATCACAATTAGCCTTTCAAGGGAAAAAGACTTTATAAGTAAGTAAGTAGGTAGGTAGATAAGTAAATAGGTAGGTAAGTAAGTAGGTATGTAGATAGGTAGGTAAGTAGATAGGTAAGTAGGTAGGTAAGTAAGTAGTAGGTAGGTAAGTAGGTAGGTAGGTAGGTAGATAGGTTGGTACGTAGTAATTTTTTAACGATCTTTAACAGATCAGGTCATTAGGTCGCAATTCAAATCTGTGCATGATAGGGCTAACATTTTTTGAGACTTTTTATTTCTGGCTTATTTGAGGTTATTTTATGCACCGTAAATATGTGTGACGGGAGATGCCGGATTTACTTCCCTTCCGAAGGAAAATAATCTCAGAATAAAACCCTAACAATTTATCGACCCGGGCAGATTTGATCCTGCTATCCTTGGAACTAAACGCCAGCATGGAAACCATTAATCCACCAGGACGCTGGTTATTCAAATTTACATTTTTTAAGTAGTCAATCGCTCTGATCCAGTCGGTAGTCTGTAATTTCCACACCAACGGCCAGAATTCCATCCCCTTCCAGGATTTTCTATAGTGTTCTGCCCGAGGCTAGGTCTTTCACTGCAATCAAAGCATTTTCACGCTAAGTTTGCAGTTTTAGTACAGTCCAGCCGCTGAGTCTCCCGCCCTGACGTTTAGGTTGTCCGAGGGGTAAAGAGAGAAACTCGCCCTCTACTACCCATAAGGATATGGTTGAAGTGGGAGTGGACGTCTGCTACAACCAATCAATGCTCTTGACGCCGCTAGTAAGGTTTGAAATTGCTGCGATGTTGTAGCCTGTATTTCTGCTAACCACCACGGTTTGATATTCCGCATGGTACATAAAGTGGCCCCTCCCACTGAATATCCATATCGGTAACACTATCATGAAAACGTCAGGGTCGGAGATTCAGCGGCTCGACGATAGGAAATTATAGGTGTGGTAGCTGCCCGTTGCTTTCCACTCCGGTAATTGATGATAATGATGATGGGCGGATGATTTTCGAGGACCATTGGGCCCTAAACTTGCTGACATTTGTCTTACAGGCGAGGAAAACCCCCGAAAAAAAAAACTTTCCCAGAAGCCTGTCCCGCTGCGAGACAGGCAGCACGTTACCTCAAGACCACAGCGGTGGAATTCCTGCAGAATATGGGGATTTTAAATGTCTACCTTAGATCTAGGTGGGGTCGTATGTTTTGGATGTTGTCCTGGCATACTTTAACAACAGTTAGAAAGGGACTACCACTCTCTATACTTGTATAATTGTGGGTCAGAGTTTCTGCTCTGCCTAAAGGCTAACAACCCAGGATATAGTCATATTCGATTTCCATGAAATCTAAGCCATACAACAATGGAGAGCAAAAATAATGAAACATAGAGTTAATTTTACATTATCAAAATTACTCTAATTCAAAGAGTCTGTATTCGTTTCCTTAACATATATTTAAAGTTGATTTTTTTAAAAAACATTTACAGGTATAATATCGATCTTAATCCTTTAGGCACCGCCCTCTAGACACCTTGGCCCATTGCCTCTGGTACGTTACTGCGTGGACAATTAGAGAAAGACTGGTTTATGAAAGTTGCGATACTAGATTCGGAGATGCAGCCTATTTTCATGTAGGCCAACAACCAGCTGAATTTAAATTCGATTTGCTAATATATTCAGGATACCGGAACTAAACATAATGAGAAAAATAGTACATCATAATGTTAGGATGTACACGTGGTCCAATGATGAGATATTAATGTGTAATAAATTATTCTAAAATTACCATTTACGTAATTTATAACATTCTAAAATACGCTATATGACAAATGAGTAAAAGTTAAATAAACGACTTACTTTATACAGAGTGTAAATTAATTTAACAGAAAGATATATGGTTATAGAAGAGTTCCAAAAAGCAATTTAAGATAGAAACCTCAGGGACTCAAAGGAATAAGTTATTACATTTATTTGCATGTTATTCCCACAATCCTGCATTCAAATTAAATGGTAATATATATATATATATATATATATATATATATATATATATATACACACACACACACACACAATGGCTTCAGATCTTCATAGAATAACGGATGAAGCCCAACTATTAAAATTAATAATTACATTTATTTTCCGAATTTCGCTTTTAAAGAATCTGCGTAAATGTCGAAAAATGTGTAATTTTAAATATTTTATAAGACCTAAATTTAAAAAAAAAGTTAATTCTTAACTCTTAAATTGGCCTGGAGATAAATATAACTGGGTGGGAAAAGCCCTGAGGCGTAGCCAAATTAACGACCAGCGGTAAGCTATCCCTTTGGAATTACTGATTAGGAGAACACGGGTTCCTGCTAAGGCATTTGCCCGAGGTGGTTAATTTCGATGTGAAGTTATTAGGTAAATTGGCAAAATTCAATTTTCCATACCACTTTATTTATCGGACCGCAGTGGAAACAGCTAATGAGTGCATAGCATTATTGATACTGTGTATTTCTTTTTTTAATTTGGCAAAAAATGGATATGATATATGATACAGCGGAACGTTTACTTCTAGTCATAGCAGCACTGTTGCTGAGTCGCACGGACGTATATAATAACATGTTATAGTCAGGAATAAATTGCAAATGAAGCACTTTACTCAGCTTACTTAGGGTAATAGCTGCACTCCTCGACGCCACAGACTGACGTGAAGAGAGTGTACGCGGGATGAAACAGCATTAGTTCGCAAATCATTCAAAACAAAGCAGGTCGATATTCCACTGTGTCGGATAGTAATTGCAAATTCGTTTTCTATTTTTATTAAAAATTTAATCAATGTATATCACAATATACCTTGCTAATTTAAGGGTTAATAGTTGGGCTTCTTCTAAACCCTAATAGAGGGCCAAACCCATCTCATAGCATTCCAATATAATTTTCATTTCAAGATCGAATTATGAGTAAACTTCTTCATCTTGAGACCCTTGAGTTCCCTAGCTATATTACGAAATAAATTCCTTCAGTTTAATTAATTTACATCATCTACATGACATTAAACTTAAAAACGATAGAAATATTTCCCCCCCCATAATTTATAAATATCTTGTTTGCAAATTAAATTATTATATTATTTACGGATGTTATATTAACGCTACTTTTATTGCAACTGAGTTCTTATATCGTCACTATTGTTGGACGAAATCAAAATAAAATGAGTTGTCTGAATTTATCACATTTGAGTAAGCTTTGGCTATCTGTGTGTTTCTCAGGTTTTTAAAGCATCGAGAATATCAGGATACTTACGACGTGTTAAATGGAAAAACAAATATTTAAAAACAGAAAGTAAAGTTTTATAAAATACAGGCTGATTCAAAAGGTTGCACACAAATTTCAGGAGCTTATAGAGGGGTCGAAATACAACAACTTTTGATTAGTAACTTATGGTCTGGAAAGTAATCCTGAATCAGTACAAGCCCTGAAATGTCTAGATGGATAATACATTATTTTAGCAAATGTAAATTTATTCACCAAATTTGGTTTTACAACACTAGGTGTTCAAAATGCCTACCACCACAATGAACACAGGCATGTTCTTCCACGTGAGCAAGAACTTCTCTTCCACAGCGACTGTTCGAATCGTACGTGGCAGGCCTACGTGATGCCATGAATGCAAGGAACCTGTCACCCGAGTCGGTGGTGAACGTTTTGAAACGTTCGAGGATGTGGTTGATGCCTGTTCGGAATTGTGCGCCATACAGACCTTGAGCTTCGCATGATTTACCATACATGAAATATATGTCTCGAAGTTCTGACAATGTATATTCCATTTCACAATAATCACAAATCTTCAAAGTAATGCTGTAGTGGACCTCTAAAATACACTTCAGATACCGTACTGAAATGAAAACAACCCACAGAGCGCACGAATGACTATCAGATGAGAACAGAAGACACAAGTACTGTACTGCACTAAACGGTATAACAGACGTAAATTCATGAAGTAGTGTAACGAACCCAGTGCCTCTCTGAAAAGTAAGCTTAGAATCGCATTGAAGTTCCCGACTTTCCCAGGCTTGTACTGACCCAGGATTATTTTCCAGACCATAAGTTACTAATCAAAAGTTGTTGTATTTTTACCTCTCTACAAGCTCCTGAAATTTGTGCGCAACCTTTTGAATCACCCTGTATATGTACAACCAATAATAACCTATGGTGTGGATACAAGAGCAGATACTAGCCAAACGAAACGACTCATGAGAACAGCAGAAATTAATACTTTAAGAGCCATAGTAAACAAAACAAGATTGCACAGTCAGGATGTGGGAGGAATGCAATATCATAGATGTTGAGACATTTATTACAACAAGGAAAAGGGAATAGAATGTCCACGTGGACAGAGCTGACGATACGAGACTTATTGAAGCAGTGAAGAACTTACGTTCTAGAGGAAAAAGAGAAGTGGGCAGACCCCTTAAGAAATGGAATGAGATGTAATCATTATTAACATAGTGAGTGTAAATAAATAGGCATATGCCTATAGGAAAGAAGAAGAGCAAGCTCCAATAAAAACAAGAAAATTTATTCATTGGGAATCAAGATTAATATAATCTTCCGGAAACTACAGTACACAAGTGAAAAAAAATGATATCTGCCAATCTTCTGCTAGACCCTATAATTATACTGATTGTAAACTTTCTCCAATGGCATGCAAAACATCTTTCTCCAAGAAGTATCTTCTATTTATACTTTGAATTATAGAAACAAAACAATGCCATGTAATTTTAACGAAAAACAGAAACAAAACAATGCCATGTTCAGTAAATAATGTTGAAATACTATACCAAACTATTTATACTTTGAATTATAATTTTAACGAAAAACAGAAACAAAACAATGCCATGTTCAGTAAATAATGTTGAAATACTGTACCAAACTATTTATATTTTGAATTATAATTTTAACGAAAAACAGAAGCAAAACAATACCATGTTCAGTAAATAATGTTGAAATACTATACCAAACTATTTATACTTTGAACTAAAATTTTAACGAAAAACAGAAACAAACTATACCATGTTCAGTAAATAATGTTGAAATACTATACCAATGTTGAAATACTATTTTAGGTTAGGAAGAGTCTATGAGGAAGAGTGATGTTAGTGTACAGCCATTTCTAACGAACATTTTAAAAATGTGACTTTATAATGGATTTCAGATGTACGACATGGTTAAGGTTCTTTAATAAATAGTGTATAAAATATGTATGTGAGAATAAGGGGGTAGATCAATTGTAAATATTTATTAAAAGGAAATACTATACCAATATTGAAATACTATACCAAACTATTTATACTTTGAATTAAAATTTTAACGAAAAACAGAAACAAACAATACCATGTTCAGGAAATAATGTTGAAATACTATGCTAAACTATTTATACTTTGAATTATAATTTTAACGAAAAAACAGAAACAAAACAATACCATGTTCAATAAATAATGTTGAAATACTATACCAAACTGTCTGAAACCTATTTCATACTTTTGATTCACAGCATGCACCAAAATATCTAAATGAAATTCTCATCTTCCTAATTTTGTAAATCATAGCAATCCGCTCTTCCTATTCATTGTTAAGTTTTTATTTACTACAAAACAGACTACATTAAAGTTGAGGACGCTGTTGAGAGCAAAGTTTAAAATTTACACAGAGAGAAAACTGTTCTCACAGATTGGTATCTTCACCATGACTGAGGTTACTATCGGTCAACCAACAATATCCGCGAATGCCTCCCCAGCTCTGCATGAATAAAAAAATTACCAAAAAATCAATTCTCATGCAATATGTTGTAACATGAAAGCGTTTCATGTCATTTTTTTCAGGAAGCTAGTGCTATAGTAAGAGAGACGTTTTGATTAATGGATGTAACCCGTAAGCGATGAAGACAAAGCAACAACATTTCCTGATGAGATCCAAGTTTGTATTATGATACATTTTTCTTCGTTAATAAACAATAATAACTATCATAATTGACCCAAGCGTGACAAACATCTAAAATAAATGTTTATCTATCTATCTTCGAGTTTTTACAGCTGCTGCCGTCTTCCCGTGCCAAACCTCCAAAGCATATATCTACATCATTTAGGAAAAACCGGGTAAGTCTTCAAAGTGATTTTTTACAGGAGAGCAAAAACTAGTTCAATGACTTGCATCAAAGAGTGCATACATCGAAAATTCAATGCTTAATAACACCATCATTATTCGCTTGACGACTTACCCGTTTTTACCGAACGTGCATCGGACCAAAAGCTATCGGGAGATGTTAATAACTCATTTTCGACCAAAAGTTGACTTACCCGGTTTTTCTAACTGATGTAGATATATATATATATATATATATTTATTTATTTATTTATCAAAACAAAAAAAGTGTTATGGTTTAAATAATATCTTAATGGGTCTTTCCCATATCATTACATGGTCTTTATAAGGAGCCAGATATAATAAGAACAGTTAAGCCTCGTAGACTGCGATGGGCAGGGCATGTGGCACGAATGTGGAATGAAAGACGTACATGGAAGTTCCTTGTAGGAAAATCAGAGGAAAAACGCCCAGTTGGTAGACCAAGAATGAGGTGGGAAAATAACTATGATTTGAGGGAAGTAGATTATGCAGAGAATGGTTGTAAAACATTAGCTCAGGATAGGGATGTATGGAGAGCTTATGTCCGCGCGGCCATGAACCTATGGGTTCGATAGTGCCAGTGACTTAGTTAGTTAATGGGTCTTTCCATAGCAACAAACGTCATATTTTACCTACACGTTTTTTTATCTCTTTATGATTTATAAATGTGAGATTTGAAAAAAAAATTCTCAGCACACATACCGGTATCCCTAATACAAAATGTATCTTCTATGGTGTATAATATGTTGTGTGCGTACATATGAAGGGCACAGAGAAAGAACCAGATTAGCCACTTTTTCCTCGAAACCTAGAAAACGTACTTTTAGTAGCACAACATTCATACTTTGCAGATAAATAAATCCATGACTAAACTGTATATTTGACTGCATCACACTTATAAATTATAATATTTTCCATGGAGAATCTGTAATGACATCTCTAACTGCATTTCATTCCTAGAGTTAGTGCTGTGGTATTATAACCTCACTATGATGGTTGTCCAGTGGCTCGCTTTGCTTCCCCGCAGCTGTTATATGTAATTAAATACAAAGATGCCGATTACCGCCACTATAATAATTCCGCATGTTAAACATTGTCGCGCGGCACCCGCTTTTATATAAACGGACAACTATCATAGTGAGGCGATAGCAAGAACAAACATCCGACATCAAATGCGAATTTTCAGCAAATTTTATCATACAACAAAGGAGATAAACATTTTGGATTTCAGGATATGAGCGCTCATCCATTATGGAAAAATAATGGGCATTGATTATATAATAAATAACTAATAAAATAGCTATAAAGATTAAAAGTTCAATTAGTCTTTCTTGACGGATGAAAAATTTTAATTGGTTTCGTTTAAACTGTCAATATGGGTTTAAAATAATAACGTAAACAACTTTAAACTTGGTAGCTTTATCAGCTATTAAACTCTCTTATTTGTTTATTTTATTTTAATCATCCTTCTAGTTCCTGTGTATCACAGTCATTAGGTAAAATATTGTAAGAAAATCAGACGTTAAAATTCATCTCGGTGCAAATTTTCAGATTCTCTTAATATACTAAGTGCTTTATTTTGGATAGTTTTAAAATTTCTTTACTATTCCTAACTAACTCACTCACTCACTGGCACTATCGAACCCGAGGTTCATGGCCGCGAGGACATAAGCTCTCCATACATCCCTATCCTGAGCTAATTGTTTTCCAATTATTCCCTGTATAATCTACTTCCCTCAAATCATGCTTAATGCTATTCTCCCACCTCATTCTTGGTCTACCAACTGGGCGTTTTCCCTCTGGTTTTCCTACAAGAATCTTCCATGCACGTCTTTCATTTCCCATTCGTGCCACATGTCCTGCCCATCGCAGTCTACGAGACTTAACTGTTCTTTTTATATCTGGCTTCCTATAAAGACCATCTAGTTCACTGTTATGTAGTCTTCTCCATTCATATTCTGTTCATCTATCTTTGATCCAAAAATTTTCCTAACAGATGCAATGTGAACACAAACCTGGAAGGAACCGAACTTCGAAACCTGTACACATGTTTCGCCACCCATTGTTTTCATGGGAATATATGCCTCAACAAAATATACCATGAACCTAAGGAGGACTGCATCTGTAAACTATGCTACAAATATCATCTAGCAAAATGTGAAAACAGGACTCGACCATTAAACACACTAACAAAAGACTGGTGAAGAACAAAACTAAATTTAATGTATACATTGTGTTTAATAAAGTCGTAAAGAAGAAATGTTCCTAAGAACTCTATCTTTACTATTCCTAGGAACAATAATTACAAACAGGAATGAGATCTACAAAGAAATTAGACAGAGGTTCAACTCTGGAAATGTATGCTATTGAGGTCCCGGATTCGATTCCCGGTCAAACTATAGGAATTTTTCATTAAGGGGAATCATTCCTGTGGTTGCTAATGGTCTGGAATTTAGGTTAAGAACTCTCCTGGCGCTTCATTATCATTTATCACACATCATATCATCGGAGTAACGTAACTCCGCCTTCTAGGCGCTCCAACTTCAGAAATGGGTTACAGTTAAACCAATGCCAGGAGAGAACACCAGAAATGTCAAAATGACAACCTGGGTACTGAAAAAAAAAATGTATTTCAGGGACTCTTGTCGTCCCAACTCCAATAAAAAAACCAAACTGAAAATATATAAAACTGTTATTCTTCCAGTTATATTATATGGATGTGAAACATGGACTCTTACTTCAAGGGAGGAGAAAAGAATACGAGTATTTGAGAATAAGGTTCTTAAGAAAAATTTTGGACCAAAGAGAGATGAACAGACAAGTGAATGTAGAAAACTATATACAGTGAGCTACATGATCTTTTATTATTTGAGGGAAATAGATTATACAGAAGATGATTGGAAAACAATAGCTCAGGATAGGAATGTACGTAGAGCTTATGTCCGCGCGGCCATGAACCTACGGATTCGAAAGTGCCAGAAATTTATCTATTATTATTACACTGCTCAAAACAATTAGAGGAACACTATAAAATATGCAAATATTTTTTTCATTGGATAAAGGTACAAACATTAAATTAATAAAGTACATTATTTGTGGTTATTTATTTATTTATTTATTTATTTATTTATTGCTCATGTCAGTAAAAACAAATGAATAACGCTGACAATTAACTTTTCAAATAATTCCACTATGTAAGCAATTTAATCTTGTGCTTATTTTTCACAGTTAAACACTCGTTATGTAGAGTTAGTATCATGTATGGCCTCCACGACATTCGATGACACTTTGGCACCTTCGTGGCATGCTCCCAATAAGATTCTGGATTTCCTCTTGCGGGATATTCTCCCATTCCTCCTTCAGAGCATCTCCAAGTTGCTGCAGAGTTTGTGGAGCTTGATGTCGGTTCCTGACCTTCCTGTCTAGAAGATCCCACAAGTGTTCAATAGGTCTGGGCTGACCGCTGGCCACTCCAGTACCTCAATTTCATTCCTCCTCAGGAAATCCCTGGTGACAGCCGTAGAATGTGCCCTGGCATTATCCTGCATAAACAGAAATCCAGGGCCTACTCCAATGGCAGCAGGTACTACATGCTCTTCCAGAACGTGCTCGATATACCGGACAGCATTCAGTCGCTGGGGAACAAGTACAAGGTCCGTACGATTGTTGTACATAACTCCGGCCCACACCATTATGGAACCTCCTCCGAATCTATCAATCTTCTGTACAGCCTCTGCAGAAAATCTTTCTCCTGGCCGTCCCCACACCCTCAATCGACCATCACAACGTGTAAGACGATACCTGGATTCATCCGAGAAGAGCACAGACTCCCACTGGTTCAGGTTCCAATCACCATGGTTTTCAGCATACGTACGTCTTGCTGCCTTATGCCCATTTGTTAAGCGTGGTTTTTTAACGGGCCTTTTTGGACGAATATTCTCTTTCCTTAATCTGTTCCTTATGGTTTGGTCTGAAACCCGGATTCCGGAAGCCATATGAAGGTCATTCTGCAGGTCCTTTGCAGTTTTTGTACGCTGTCGAAGAGCAGAAAGAACAACGTATGTCATCCTGGGGGCTTGTTTTAAATTTACGGCCCTGGCCACGTCTTCTACAATACTGACCTGTTACTCTGTGCGTGTTGAGTAACCTGGACACCACGGAAGGAGAAACCCCAAGCTCTCTACCCACTTGTCGCAGAGATTGACTTTGTCGTAAAAGATGTAGAGCATGATACACTTCAAACTCATTTAAATGCCTCATTTTGTCAGAGACTTCAATAAACAAGGCAATAATTAACATTCGTCACTATAGCAACATCAGGAAGCTTACCAATTAGAAGTGGCCAGTGCCTTCCAAAATAAAAAAAAAATCTCTATATTTGTTATTTGAGGTAATTTCTCTGTATTTAGGCCATGGATCTTTAAAATTTGTATCCAATGATAAAATTAATAATTCAATTTACATATTGTCCAACTTTCAGCATCACAGCTTTAAAAAACAATTACTTATTCAATTTATTACAAGTGTTCCTCTAATTGTTTTGAGCAGTGTATTATTATTATTATTATTATTAGTCTAGTCTAACCCTACATTCCCATGCAGTGGGGACAAGGATGCTCCCTAGCAGGTGTTACTTAACCATGTTAATTTTCAACACTTTTAAAATTCAGTTTAAAAAGTACCAATTAAAATGCAGAAGATGAAACACTGTTTTTTAAAGGCCTCCATATTGGAACTATTTAATAATTTAGTTGAGGACGACTGACTTACCAGGTACCAATTTTATATTTAACATTTTAATTTAATTATGCTGCGTATATCCTTACAAATGTCAGCAAGTGAAATGTGGATAGCACATCACCTCATAGAGACATCTAGTAGACAACTAAGACGGGGAAAATCATTTTAATGACTATTTAACTCATGCCCCAAATGGGAGTCAATGACCAATCACATTTCAATGATTTTTTAATTACAACCAATCACAGTGGTGTTTCGTCTAGAATTTACCAATTAAAGTTTATCATAATAAAGAAAGCACCTCTTTTTTAACATTCTGAATAGGTCATATCATTATTTTACAGTGGCTGACTCTGTAAGAAATACGGCTACCAGATTGTATACATAGTGCATGAATGTCAACACATACCGCATGCGAGAGTTAATATAAAAACATTTGTAGCAAGTGATTATACCACCAAAAAAAGAAACCATTGTTTGCGCTTTCTTAAATGTATTTTTTCCCATGTAATAACACTTCAGAAAAATATAATTGTCATATTTACATCATAGGACATCAGAAATTAATTAATATACAGTTTGATGTGTTTCATTTTTTCTCCACTAGAGTGCATTCTTACAATATTGCGTTCCTTTGGCAATAAATAATATGATCTGGTTGCAGTGTTGAACAAAATAAGCAAATGAAGCGTACCAATCATTTCTCATTTGTTTTCAAACATCGCCGTTTACATTAAATATATAAATATTTTAAAATAGCTATATTTAAATAATGATTTGAGAGTAAACAGCTTAATTTTATTCGTTAAATAGTCCTAACAAATACCACTCTTCATTTCCAAATTCTCACTTCGTGAGTCGTGAATTTATCGATAATTTGGAAATCACTCGTGGCATTAGTTATGATAAAAAGGAAAGGATGCCAAAGTATTCCAAAAAGGGGGACAAAAAGTTCCTCTTTTTTTTTCTTTCTTTTTTTGTAGCCCATAACTATTATTTATTAAAAGTCCGTAATGCAGGAACTGCGTAAACTAAGCGAATATCTAAGCAAGTCTAATTTACGGCCCCATTTTGGTGTATTACGGATTTTTTTAATTACCCAGGTTGTCCTTTTGGACATTTCTGGTGTAACCCACTTCTGAGGTTGGGCGCCTGGAAGGCGGGGTTACGTTGTCCCGATGATATGATGGGTGATGATAATGATACTGGTGCGCCAAGAGAGTCCTTAATCCTAAGCTTAATCTAAGATGAATATGAATGATGATGATTGCGGAGGTCATACGATGTTCGGGGATGAGCCTTCAAGTTTCCTGACATTTGTCTTACAGGCGAGGAAAACCCCCGATAAAAAACCTCACCCAGGAAACTGTCCCGACCGGGGATCGAACCCGGGCCCACTGTGTGACAAGGCAGCACGCTACCTCGAGACCACATCGGACAACGGAATATTATATGTATTCTGTTAAATTAAAGAAAATCGATTACTAATGCCAGAAAACAAATAATGTATAATCTTTAAGTTATTACCTATTTGCATATTGTTGTATAATTTGACACCTTACTTACTTACTCACTTGCACTATCGAACCCGTAGGTTCATGGCCGCGCGGACATAAGCTCTCCATACATCCCTATCCTGAGCTAATGCTTTCCAATCATTTCCTGTATAATCTACTTCCCTCAAATCATAGTTAATGTTGTTCTCCCACCTCATTCTTGGCCTACCAACTGGGCGTTTTCCTTCTGGCTTTCCTACAAGAAGTTTCCATGCACGTCTTTCATTCCCCATACGCGCAACATGTCCTGCACATCGCAGTCTACGGGACTTAACTGTTCTTATTATATCTGGCTTCCTATAAAGACCATGTAGTTCATTGTTAAGTAGTCTTCTCCATTCACCTGTCTGTTCATCTCTCTATGGTCCAAAAATTTTCCTAAGAACTTTATTCTCAAATACTCGTAATCTCCTTTCCTCCCTTAAAGTAAGAGTCCATGTTTCGCACCCATATAATATAACTGGTAGAATAATAGTTTTATATATTTTCAGCTTAACGTTTTTTGAAAGGAGTTGGGACATCAAAAGTCTCTGCAATGCATAATAGCATGCATTTCCAGAATTGAGCCTATGTTTAATTTCTTTGTGCATCTCATTCCTATTTGTGATTATTGTTCCTAGGTATTTGAATTCAGCCAATTCCTCAAAATTTCCCTCATTTGTCATTAGCTGTCCATTTCCATTATATAATGTATTTCTACGTGTGACCATATATTTAGTTTTACTGATATTTACTTCCAGTCCTAATTTCTTAGTGTTACTCAATAGTGTGTGCGTGTTGGCCTTTAGTATCTCCTCGCTATCGGCCAGTAGTACCACATCATCAGCATAAACTAACAGCTTATTAATACCATTCAGTTGTAAGCCGTTCCTTATTCTCTAAAAGATTTAATGGCACAATGCATCTAGTCCAAAAATGCAATAGTAGAGGAGATAGTGCATCTCCTTGCTTCAACCCATTCTGGATTTCAAAAGTGTCTGAAAACTGTTTTTTTGGCCTACACGCACCCTACTCGTTGAGCCATTAATAAGACACATTCGTAAATAAGTCTAACTAACTTTTTGGGAATTCCGAACTCCAGCAGAATACTATATAACTTCTCCCTCTTAATTGAATCATATGCTTGTTTGAAGTCTACATATCGTTTATGTACGATACCATTAATTTCCCCATTTACTGTTCTAACAAATCTGTCTTATACTAAAAATCTTGATATGATATGTAGACCTGTTTCTTCTAAATGCACATTGATGATCTCCTAGAATGTCATCAATATAGGGAGCAAGTCTGCTTACTAATATATTTGTTAGAATTTTGTACGAAGTTGAAAGTAATGAGATGCCCCTATAGTTGTTGCAATCAGTTTTATCTCCTTTCTTATAAATTGGTACGATAATTGATTCCTTCCATTCATCTGGAAGAACTTCTTTTTCCCAAATCATACTAAGCAACCAGCGTGTCTTGTCCATCAATTTTTCTCCCCCTGATTTTATCAGTTCTGCTGGGATCTCATCTGAACCTGATGCTTTATACATCTTCAATTTTTCAATTGCCATTTCAACCTCTAATGCACTTGGCTCTGCGACTAGCATTTCTGCTGTCTGTAACTTATCCTCCTCAATGTCCTGTTCTGTATGTACATTTAATAGCTGATTAAAATAACTTTTCCATCTATTTAATATACTCTTGGAATCTGCAATCATATCCCCATTTTCATTCCGAATTATGTTTGTTCTAGCCTGAAACCCTTTCTTCTCTATACTAATTCCCTGATATAATTCTCTAATGTTCCTATTTTTTGCATTCATTTCAAGATCATTAATCTTCTCTCTCAAATATTCCCTCTTTTTACTCTTTAGTAACTTGGTGGTTTCCCGTCTAACACTACCCAATTGCTCTAAATTTACCTCATTTGGCTCGTGTAACCATTTCATTTTTGCTAGCTTTCTTTTCTTTACAATGTCGGCACATTCCTCATCAAACCATTTCTTATTTTGCCTCTTTTTTAAACAACCAATGCTTTCTGATGCTGACAATTTAATAGTATCTCTTATAGCCTCCCATTCTTTATTTATATCAGTTTCTTCTTCGTTTGCCACATTGTCATCTGAAGATTCCAGTACTTCAAATCTATTAGCAATTTTCAATTTGAATAATTGTACCGATTCGTTTTTCCAATACCTACTTAAATATATTATATAAATTAAACTAATGTATCTTATAGGATACAATGTCAATTTAATGGTTAATTTAATTTTATGGTGTATATTATGAAGAACCAAACATGGCTGTTGCTAGAGTCAATTATTAATTTCGAGTTTCAGGTAAACTCCCACTTCTAATGGCCGAATCACTGATTACACTAGTCAACAAATTTCAACTTTTTATCTGCCACATGGACAAAAACACGTCATTTTATATAATTCAGACCTCCTGAACACGAAAATGACAGTAAAAAGTCCGTAACACGTAACGTTTTCCTGTGACAGAACTGAGTTCGATTCTAGCAAAAATGACAGAAAATCTAGTTTAATTTAAACATAATTGTAAAAATTTCACAACTATAATTAATTTAATTGTGGAATTACGTTATAAAATGCCTTAAGTTTACATATGAGGTAATACAAAAGGAACAAATTGATGCTATTATTGACAAATTGACTTTAAGCCTCAGTAAAATGTAATAAAATGGTGTAATTTTTGCTATACACTAAACAATTTGAAATCGTGATTTGGAATTAAGAAATCCAAATAATTAAGTCAAAAACCCTTTGTAGTACTATTTATTAACTAAAACATGTAGGTAAAATGGATTATAAATGTGACAGCTATTTTTAAAATAAAATAAAATAAGAGTTACAGTTAATTCTTCCTCCTGTAATCCGTGTTAGTCTCCCTAACTAAAAACAAGCAATAGTCGCCCATCATGTGAGGATCCCATCTATCTTGATATCTCTGCTCCATTTTCTGAATGTCCTGGTGAAATCTTTGCCCTTGCTCGTCACTGACACAAACCAAATTCTCAGGGAAAAATTCCAGGTGCAAATGGAGAAAATGAATTTTCAGAGACATTCTCCAGAAGTTCTTGAACCAACTGTCGATCATTTTCTGCTTAATCAGAAACCCATTCACTACCTCACATAAGGCCTTCCAGGCTGCTAGCTCTCTATCATTTAACTTTTTCTCAAAGATATAATCATGTACAAGTCTCGAATTTGGGGGCCAATAAATATTGCCTGTATTACGCCTCTTATAATGTTTCTGTTAAAGATCGACGTTGATTTTTAATAGTAAACTGTCCACACACTAACAGAAATTATTTGGCGAATTAACACAAGCATAGCATATTTTTTTCATTGCAGTGAAAGTTAAAACTCTAGGAAGCAAAAATCACTTAAAATATTTTTCAGAGACATAGCCAAACTCAAACTAAAGCTAAAAATTTGAACCTTTCATGTTCAAATCCCACCTCACTCCATATTCAGCTATTTCCTCTCGGCCGAGCACTTACAGCAATAAAGTAATACATTTCATTACCCCCTTCCTCGAAAAGTACCGCACATCCCTACGAATCTTCAGGCATTTAAGAATGGACAAATTGTTGTGCAAACTGGCTTTAAGGAAGGTAATAAAGCTCCACAATTCGTTAATCCATCCATCCATCCATCCATAGTAATTCTGCCCGAAGGCAGGTCCTTCACTGCAATCATAGCATTTTCATGCTATGCTTGCAGCTTTACTAGAGAACTGTAGGTGTGGTAGTTTCCCGTTGCTTTCCACACCGGTGAAGGATGATGATGATGCTGCTGATGATGATAATGATAATGGCCATATGATTTCGGGGACCGTTTGGGCCTTAAAGTTTTCCTGACATTTGTCTTATAGGTGAGGAAAAACCCCGATAAAAATCTCACCCAGAAAAACTGCCCCGACCGGGGACCGAACCCGGGCCCGCTGCATAACAAGGCAGCACGCTACCTCGAGACCACACCGGTGGACAATTCGTTAATAATTAATAATTATTATAATAATTTATGTACACTAACTTCAATTCTTTCATTTTTTAGATATATTTTTGTGATTTCCTAAAAATTTGAGGGTGATGGAACATTTTCATATTCATATTCGTAAATAGCACATAAACTTGATCTGATACATATAGTTTCAAGCATGTGGCAAAAACCTTGTTAACTAGTGCTATTGGGGAATACCTTCCTTGTTTCATTTTAATAGCATATACCGAATTCCGTTGCGAAACATCGAAAATTGCGCCCGCTAGAGAAATTTTTTATTTTTTGTTCAGGTGAACTTCTACATCTAATGGTCCGACTTTGCTGATTAACTAACTCGACCTTAATTTTACAATTAATTGCTATACAGTAAAATCTCCTTATTCGCGGGTTAAAACATTGCGACACCGTTCCTGTATTCGCGGCTAAAAATCTCTTTATTCGCGATCCAGTCGGTATATTAGAAGGAATATTTAACTCATGCCCCAAATGGGAGTCAATGACCAATCACGTTTCAATGATTTCTGTTTTACAGCCAATCACAGTCGTGTTTCACCAAATATTTATCAATGTTAAATGTACCATATTAAAGAAAGCTCCTCCTTTTTAATATTCTGAACAGGTCTGACCTTTATTTTGCAGTGACTGAGCCCACAAGAAATACGGCTACCAGATTGTATATATAGTGCATGGATGTCAACACATAGAGCTTGCAGGAGTTAATATAAAAATATTTGTAGCAATTGATTATACCACCAAAAAAAGAAACCACTGTTTGCACTTTCTTAAATGTATTTTTTCCCAGGTAATAATAATGCAGAAAAATAGAATTGTCATATTTACATCATACGACATCAGAAATGAATTAATATACAGTTTGATGTGTTTCATTTTTTCTCCACTAGAGAGCATTCTTACAATATTGCGTTCCTTTGGCAATAAATAGTATGATCTGGTTGCAGTGATAAACAAAAGAAGCAGATGAAGCGTACCTATCGTTTCTCATTTGTTTTCAAACATCGCCGTTTACATTAAATATAGAAATATTTTAAAATAACTATAGTTAAATAATGATTTGTGAGTAAACAGCTTAATTTTATTCGTTAAATAGTCCTAACAAATGCCACTCTTGATTTCCAAATTCTCTAGATAAATTCACTCCTCGCTTCGTGAGTCGTGAATTTATCGATAATTTGGAAATCACTCGTGGCATTACTTATGATAAATGCCGCCGCGTCGCCACGATCGGTAATTTATTGTTTCGACTTGTTATTCGTTGCAATAATTATGATTGAATAGAACGAGTCTCTTCTGCTTTGTTCCCAATTTGTAATGTCGAGTAAAAGGAAATAAAAAATTAGTTCCGAAGCGGAAAAAAAGTAGTGTTGCAGCTTAAAGTAAAAATAGAAATGCTTGGCCGTTTGTGCGTTGGCGAATCGTTTGCATCTATATCATGCTGATTCAATGTTCATGAATCAACTGCACGATTCATCGAGAAATCCGCAGACAAAATAAGGAATTATATCGCTGAATTCATGACTGAATATCAATTTGAATAGAAAGATATTTTAAAATCTGCAAAATTTGACAAAGCCCGACAATAATAATTAATAGAAATTATTCAAATTCTCTCATTAAATTAATTTTATTTTGATAATTTTTATTTTATTTTGGAACCTTGGAATGTATCCCCTATATACCCATACAAATTACCATGCCATATTCACGGTTTCTGTATTCGCGGCATATTTACGGAATATATCCCCCGCGAATAAGCAGCTTTTACTGTGTACCAAGTTTGGTTTCGATGAAATAAAATATGCGGCCTGTAGTGCTTTAACGAACACACACACACACACACACACACACACACACACACACCACACACACACACACACACACACATATATATATATAAATTTTATCATTGTCATATTCGGTGTCTGCTAGATAGAATCGGCGAAGATCTGTATTTTAAAAATATTTTCATAACATCCTCAATTAGCTTCATTCTTTCGGAATTCACTAAAAACTAAAAAAATTACAAGAATAGAATGCTAGAATTTGTAGTGCGATCTATTGTTAACCTCGTTGCCTTAGACACAGCAGGGCCGAGTTTGATCCCCCGTCAGTACAAGTTTTCTGGATAGAGTTTCTTCTGCGTTTTTCCTCACCTATAAGCCCGCGCCGTAGCCGAGTAGTTAAGGCAGGAAGCTTTGGCGCAGAGCTACGGGACTTTACGCTGGTTCGAGTCTCCATGGGGGGAAGACATTTCCTCAGGGACCGGTGACCACCCAGCATCGTGAGGCATTTGGGTAGCTACAATAAGTAGCGGTTCCAGATTGAGAAAACCAGCTATAACGGCTGGGGAGACTCGACATGCTGATCACATGTCACCCCTATACTGGCTAGATGATCATCTACCTCCGTGATTGACACATGTGGATGTGAGGCCAGCAACCGGCTGGTAGGCTAAGGGTCTTCTAGACCTGTCGCGCCATGGAACAGCAATAAGACAAAGGCTAGGAAACTTTAGGCCCAAATAGTCTGGCCATCACAATCATCCATATCATATTCGCCTTGTTTTGTATGAATGTACGAGTGAATAGTGTGTTGGTATTAAATGTTCGTAATGTTAAACAGTTTTTCAAATAAAAACCCAGTCATCAAACGATAAATAAAAACATTTACAAATCGTCGACGCGTTTCAACAGCCAAGCCTGATGACTGCATTGCACAGTGGGCCAGAAACGAAATCTAGCTGGAAAAAACTATGTTCACTTACCCTCATCAATTTAATCTTCTTTTTTTTTCACTCTAATATAATTGTTATATGACTGTTCTTAACTTATCTGCAAAGGAGCGTAGAATTCTAAAGTTCATGAAGACGATATAAACATCGGAAGTTGTCGATAGTTAAGAACTCATCTGGTCTGCATCCCAATTGTGTTGTTAGTGTTGTGTGTTCAAGTTCAGTGAGCTTTTCTTCTTATTCTATATGGAGACTTCACCTCAAGGTTTGTAATTTGTATTGATATATTTATCGTTTTCTATATAACTAGATATTATGTCAAATACACGTGGAATCATACTTTCCAAACACTAAAAAAAAATTCACAGCCATCTTATTTTAAATTGAGCTAAGAAAACACTTCTGAACAGTAGTACAAATTTTAGTTATAATATAGAGTGATTTATGGACTTTAGTTTCCGCACAATAACATTTATGTAAATTATTGCATTTTTAAAAATTAGCTTTCTCATTACAGGAGGCGGCTAGCAACTGAGGCCTATCGTCACGCACATAGAATTGTTTGATTTAATATGGGAAAAAGTGTTCGATAGAGGCAATGAGTGATTTAGTAAATGAATTAGGGTTAGGGTTTGTTAGGAGATTATTTTAAATGATATTTTTAAAAAAATATTTTTTGAAGAACGATTTTCTCAGACATAGGAAGTTGTGCGCGAGGAAAAAAAAATTCTACTTAAATATTCTGATTAGCTAGAAGTGAATGTTAACTTTCCCGTTATTAAGAATTAATTTAGAACAATGACAGTCGTTGGAAAATCCTGTTCCATCTGCTTATGGAATTGGAGGACCCAAAATATCTTTCGAAGAGGCTGGAATAATAATAATAAAAAAGTTCACATAAGCAGGAATTCTCTAACGATGAAATTGCTCTTGCAAGAGAAATGTCACTTCGGCCATAGGCCTATGGTAAACGGGATACTGCTGATTTTTTATGGAAATTACTCAATAAACCCCAAAAATAGCTTCAAATCATCCCACTTAACTCCCTTATCTTATGTTTCGGATGAACCATTGTCTTTTTTTGACAATAAAATATCAAAACGCCTATATTAACATGAGACTAGGTGCCAAGAAAGAAAGGTTGTGATATTTACCCACCCTATAATCCTACTAGGGAAGCAAATTTGTTATGCTACATTTCCCAAGACCATATTAGTAACAGATATTTCAGTATAAATAAGACTATTATTTTATTAGTTTTTATTCCAGCCTCTTCGAAAGATATTTTGGGTCTTACAATTCTATAAGCAGATAGAACAGGATTTTCCAACGACTGTCATTGTTCTAAATTCTTAATAACAGGAAAGTTAACATTTGCTTATAGCCTCAGAATATTTCAGTAGAAATCTAACTTTTTTTCGTGCACAACTTCCTATGTTTTAGAAAATCTGTTTTCAAACAATGTTTTTAAAAATGCATTTTAAATATTCACCGAACATACCCTAACTCTAATTTATTAATAAATGATTACTTATTGCCTCTATGGAATGTTTTTCTTCATATATTAAATCAAACAATTCTCTGCGCGCGACGGTAGGCCTCAGGTCCTGTAATAAAAAAGTTAATTAAAAAAAACCCAATCATTTTCACATATGTTATTATGCGGGGATTAAAGTCCATAAATCACTCTACATTCGAACTAAAATTTGTACTACTGTTCGGAACTGTTTTTTTTTTGTAGCTCAATTAAAAGTAAGATTATTGTGCAACTGTTTTAGTGTTTCGAATGAATGATTTCACGTGAATTTAACTCAATATCTGGTTATATAGAAACATGTTAAATATACCAATGAAAAGTACAAACCTTGAGATAAAGTATCCATATAGAATAAGAAGAATAACTCACTGAACTTTAATACAAAACGTATTTATTTCAACAGCTCGGAACACAACTGGGATGCGGACCAGATGAGTTCTTAACTATCGGCAACTTCCAATGTTTATATTGTCTACACACATTTTAGATTTCTACTCTCCTTTGCAGATAAGTGAACATTTATCTGACAATCATCTTAGAGTGAAGAAAGATGAATTGGTGAGAGTTAGTAAAATACTTTTTTTTCCAGCTAGATTTCAAATCAGGCCCACTGCGCATTGGGGCGATCACATTAAATAAAATTATTTAGATATTTATCTTAAAATCAGACCATTAAATTGTTCTAAGTTTCAATAATTCAAAGAACTTTGCTCAGAACAAAAGTTGATCAAGTCCAAAAATTGAAAATCCTAGTTATATGTGAATTTAGATTTAAAATATCAATAATTCTTAAGAGCAATGGTGAAATAAGTATTTTGTTACTTTTACTGTAAAAAATGTTTAATTCTTCAGCTATAGAACTTGCGCTGGTTCGAGTCTCCATAGGGGAAGAAATTTTCTCATGGAATTTTTTGGCCAGTATGCGACCAGTGCCCATCCAGCATCATGAGGAATTTGGGTAGCTACAATAAGTAGCGGCTCCATGTTGAGAAAACCAGCCATAACGGCTGGGGGACCCAACATGCTGACCACATGCGACCCCTACACTGGCTACATGATCGCCTACCTCTGTGATTAGCACATGAGGATGTGAGGCTAGCAGCTGGCTGGTAGACCAAGGGCCTTCTAGAGCTGTCACACCATGGAATTTAGTTAGCTTTTTAGTTTTAGTTTTGAATACTACAGGTGATAACAATCACACACCACCTATCCTCTTTCACTTACTGATTCCAATCCCTCTAAGTCTTCACTTTGTGCTTGGAGATAGTAATTATATTGCATTATAAATTTATGATTTTTGGAACGCCTGCTGTGCAAGAAAAAGTAATGTATAATGTGCAGAAAAATGTTATTTTTTCACTTATCCAGTGAAAAATAAAATGTCTGATCCAAGTGAAAATTATGAGTTTAAGCTTTTTTTTAAAAAGTTATATAAAAAATTTACTTATGTGTAAAGCGGCTCCTCTTATTAAAAAAAATAATGTAATTTAATTGGATTAATAGGCTGCAATTGCTAAATAAACATGCAGCGAAGAATAGGCTGCAATTGCTAAATAAACATGCAGCGAAGAACCAAATATCTAATCCAACTGAAAATTATGGCTTTAAACTTTCATTAAAATGCTGAATAAAAGTTTACTTATATCTAAAGTGCTACAGAAAAAACAAAAATTATGGCATTTCAAGGTGTATATCCTGTCAGAAGTAAAATTGTACTGGACAATAAAATTTTGGAGCAGGTGAATAACTTTACATATCTAGGATGCAATATCTCATATGAAGAAGAAAATGATGTAAATGCAAAAATATCTAAATTTTTAAGAATTTTAGGGTTAATAAATTCTATCTTCTAGCCACAGTCAGTCGAAATGCATTCAAGATTAAAAGTGTATAAAACACTGGCTCTTCCAACTCTTTTGTATGGTAGCGAAGTATGGACGTTGAAACAGAAGGATATACAGAGACTTAGACCTGCTGAAATGAGATACCTTCGGAGGACTGCAGGATACACACTACTAGATCACAAAAAAAAATGAAGACATCTTAGAAGAATTACACATGGAACCTTTAGAAAACAAAATTTCTGATTATAAGTCAAGATGGATGCAACATGTTCATCGAATGGAAGATCACAGAATACCCAAACAAATGTTAAGATATCAACCTGCAGGAAGAAGAAGACCAGGACGTCCACTCAAAAGACTTTTGGATGGTGTTTCTCTTGAGGCCGAAACAGGTCAACAAATGGCCTAAATTCGTGAATGTACTATGATGATGATGATGATTATATCTAAAGTGGCTCATATTATTTTTAAAAGTTTAATGTAATTTAATTGGATTAGAACAGTTGCTAAAGATACATGGCCAGCAGATAAGCAATAATTTCAGTATCGTTTGTTTTACTACATACTATAAAACTGATGTTCAGTGAACTATTTCATTTGGTGAATGATAGTTTAAAAAATGTAAAAATATTTTTCATATGTACTGTGTTAAGTAGTGTTTAAGCAGTGTACATCTTCAGTATACATTTATTTTTATTACGAATAAAGTATTTGTTGAGATGATAAAGTAAAGTGGTCCCACTATAGGCCTTGGAAGACCCTTGGGGTGTATGAGGTTAAGGCTAACTAACTCACTGGCACTATTGAACCCGTAGATTCATGGCCGCACAGACATAACCACTCCATACATCCCTATCCTGAACCAATGTTTTCCAATCATCTCTTGTATAATCTACTTCCATCAAATCATAGTTAATGTTATTCTCCCACCTCATTCTCAGTCTACCAACTGGGCGTTTTCCCTCTGGTTTTACTACAAGAAGCTTCCATGCACATCTTTTATTCCCCATTTGTGCCACATGTCCTGCCCATCACAATCTACAAGACTTAACTGTTCTCATTATATCTGGCTTCCTATAAAGACCATGTGGTTCAATGTTAAGTAGTCTTCTCCATTCACCTGTCTGTTCATCTCTCTTTGGTCCAAAAATTTTCCTAAGAACTTTATTCTCAAATACTCGTAATCTCCTTTCCTCCCTTAAAGTAAGAGTCCATGTTTCACATCCATATAATATAACCGGTAGAATAATAGTTTTACATATTTTCAGTTTAATATTTTTTTTAAAGGAGTTGGGATGTCAAGAGTCTCTGTAAGTATGAGGTTAAGGCTCTTAGTTTAATAAAAAATAAGCATGAGAGAGAGCCTGGTTATCAGACTTGCTTAACACCAGAGTAATGCTTCTGATATTCATTTTCATTTGAGGCTGGGTAAACTTCAGGGCACAGTGTTCCCTGAGGCTTTAGACTACTTCAAAAATTCTGACCAAATTGGAATAAAATCTGAAAAGGTTTCAGATGATAATGTATTGTTTTAATTAACTACATGAGATGACCATCTTCAAAATATTGAGTATTGTTTCAATGAAATACCCAATTTCCTACCATTTTCATATAACTTTTTGATATGTACTAAAATCATATTAATTAAGAGTTTTGTGAAAGTTCTGAAGAACAAATTTCATGGTCATAAAATGAAAATCTCATGCCCAAGGATAATCTTAATTTTACATGCATTGTTTATCTTATTTACGGATACTTTAAGAACAAGGTCATATTGCATCCTAGGATCTTTAGGTATAACTTTTAGTATGTGTGTTTCTACTGTCTAACTCACTGAATCTATCAAACCCATAGATTCATGGCAATGCAGACATAAGCTTTCCATACATGCCTATCCTGAGCTGTTTTCCAATCATCCCTTGTATAATCAACTTCCCTCAAATTATGGATAATGTTATTCTCCTACCTCATTCTTGGTATACCAACTGATCGTTTTTCCTCTGGTTTTCCTACAAAAAGATTCCATGCACCTCTTTCATCCCCATATGTGCCACATGCCCTGTCCATAGCAGTCTATGAGACTTAACTGTTCTTATTATATCTGGCTTCCTATATATATCATGTAGCTCACTATTATGTAGTTTTCTCCATTCACCTGTCTGTTCATCTCTTTTTGGCACAAAAATTGTCTATAATGTATTATTTTTTAAAAAAGTGCATGCTTGCCAGATGGTGTTCAAAGAATATTAGGGCATTACAATTTCCGGAAAAACTGCACTTAAACTAGCGTGAAATATTTTCAAAGTCCTATAGAATAACAGTGCGCATGTGCCAGAGTTTGTAGAGCCACCGATAACCCACAATCAAACCACATATTGATTATCTTCCTCGATTACTATCTGTCGCCATGAAATTTAAATGACCAATATTTGCAATAAATCCACAAATCTATGTTAAATAGATATATTAATAATATTAAAATTACCAAACATTTATTAAAAATGGGTGTACACTTACTTATTGCTCCCTAATGCTGATCCAACCAGTGATAACCCAAAACATCGATAGAAAAATCATAGACTAAGTAATGTACTCTGTGGAGAAAATAGCAGCATCACAATATTTCTAACAATGTCATAATATTGTGATTTGCATATTTAAATACTTTAAAACTGTCTAATAATGTTATAAAAATTGTTTGAAAAGTTTAAAATATTAAATAATATTAGTAAATACAAAAAAGAGCTATAGTTTACAATAATATAACTGAAAAATCAAGCGCTGGTAAAAGTGCAGTCGAGCCCAGTTTCCTGACATTTGAATGTAATATTGAAAATGAATGCACCCAGGCTTGTTGTTCAATGCAATAGCTAATACAACTACAGAGTCCATTTTTTTTGTTAAAACAGGATTTGAACCCAAGCTTTACATGCTGGTGTTACTAAGCATTGTGATGCTTGGACAATGCAGGAGCAGATAAATTTTTCTCTACTTGAAATCACCATGTTTTCCATAAGTCAACTTCTATTCAAATTAAATTCCATCATAACGTATTTCTTAGTAGAAGGAACTTTGTTGTAATGTGAATACAAGTTCACTAATAGAGGTACATAGGGATTTCAAATAGAGAAAAATTTGTGTCTGCTCTTGGATTGCCTAGGAGAAAAATGGTTACTGCACCAACATGTAAAACTGGAGATCCTGGGTTAAAATCCTGGTTTAGGTCATTTTCCCCCCCTTTAATTGTATTATCTTACAGGTGAGGAAAAAAAATGCTAAAAACCCATCCAGGAAAATGTGCTCCGACTTGGGATCAAACCTGGGCCTGCTGGATCTCGGGCAGACTTATATGCAGTGTTAGTAATTTAATCATGAATGCATGTAAATCCAAGTAAATAAATAAAAATCATCACACTTCTAAAAGTGGATACATTTTCTAATATTTCATAATTAAAACCATAATTATTTATATTTGAAGAGAACAATTTTTGCCCTTTTCTGTTCAAATATAATTTATCCTTCAGTGAGAAGTGTTAAATTAATAATAAAACCATCCATAATTATTTGTTACATTTTCACACCTAAGTCATTTTTTAGATAAGTTATGATGTCTATTCATCAGTTTAATAACACATAAATAATATATGATATGTAGACCTATTTATACATATACATACACAGAAACAGGTTCACAGTATTCAAGATGCAGTTGGCAGATTTTCTAATTTGTTTTTAAATAATCAAGAAAAATAAATTAAAAGTATCCCACATTTATGTTGTAAGTGCTTATAATGAGTTGTTGTACAACAGAATCTACAATACATTAACTAGACTACACTGGCCCTTAAAGCAGTCTAAATTAAAGGCGAAGGATTTCATTAGGGAATTCAAGCAGTTTCTTGCTAGTTGCTCATGCATGGTCTCAAAAACATCTAATTGACATAAAAGCTAGTTAAATTTTGTTGGCATGGTAACAGTCCCCTGGATGACTTGTATTCTATAAAAAATCTTGTATAGGCTATGGTAATAAGGTTATGTAAACAATTTATAAATTTGACAGTAATGACATAAGTGTATTTTAGGTTATGGTTAATTACTCTACTTAATGAGATATCATTATCTACTAAGGAATTTTCAATAACTAACATTAGATTAAAAATTTGGGTTTGAATTGAAATGTCATGTCATACACTCATACCTGAACTGAAGATACAGTTATCAGGAGAAGAAGAGCAGAACAACACAATAATCTTCTTTCAGCCATTTTCTTGCTTCGTTTCAACTTTCAAACAAAATTTACCATACACTTCAATTTTCAGCAAAGAGACAAGTTGACTAGCTTGAACACGCCATAAAGTGAACGAACCCACCAACTTGCCTTTACATTAAAAGCAATCTCTCAGCTGGTGGGCGGGTAATCTCGTCAGCCAATCCGAGGTCAAGAAATTTGGTTACGTCATTACTGCCTGTCTCATAAGTTAGTTACTGAGTATGTTAATTTCAGCAGAATAAATTACTTTTCAAGCTGCAAACTAATTATTTATGCATATTATATTAACTGTTAAAAACGTTCGTAATACCTATTTACAGTTTGAAATAAACTATAATATGAACGAATTGAGAAAGTATAATTTGCATCATAACATAATTACAAAAACAAATGTTGCAATAATGAAATATTTAATTTCGGGATTATATATTTACATTAGTAAATCTTCTATTTTCATTAATTATCTTTCCAATAATATAAATTTTAAAGTAGAAGTCTGCCACAGAATAAATTACGATGACTATTACTATTTATGAATTTATATACTATTGGGAAGTCTTACAGCTATGTAGTACGAACTCTTTAGTTACTGTAGATAATACATTTAATAAAGCACATCGTAAATTATTTATTTTCCTAATTATTTGATTTATTAATAATCGAAATACATTTTAGTCATGTCTTCATTATTTTAATTATTAGTTCCCACATTTAAACAGGGAGAAGTCGATCCTAACCTGTGGTTCCAAAGTTAGTGGGTTCAAATCCGGCTCTGGGGTCGTTAGATTTTTTTTTCAGACCGTAAAAATCCTGAGAATAGCTTGTTTCGGAAGGTAAATAAAGCCCTTGGTCCCGTGTCATATATTTACAATAATAATCTCAAACCTAAAACAAGGATTATGGAGTATGCTCTGTGCCTGAAATAAGGGCCTCTAAGCAACACTTATCGGCCCTTTCTTGGCCAAACTTAAATTATCAAGCTATTGAGATATTAAATAGCATCGTTAAATAAAATATTACTAGTCAAACAGGGGGCATTTTAATATCAAGTACTGACTTTTTCCAAATGAATTGTATTTTATTATGTTATTGATGTGTCATAAATATTTTCAATAGAACTATCAAAATTTAATTTGTTTTTTGCGACAGGTCTAGAAAATTCATAATTTATCAATCGACTTCTGATGCATATTTACACGTGTGCATAAAGCCACCACAAGACTGGATGATCATTCAACCAGTATAGGTCTAGGTTGTTAATATTACTCGTATAATTCTTATATCTTCTCATCTGTTCTCTGTTGGGCCATAACCGCATTTAAGGATAAAGACCTTTTTTTCCAAAATACATTGTGATTTTGAATTAAAATGATGACCAAATTGTCAATTCTTAGATCAATATAGCCTATAATTCCTCGTATTAGCATAGAAGTTAATAGAAAATTAGGGGCAATTAAAAAAAAACTGCACGCCTGGGGATCGAACCAAGGCTCGCATATACTATGAATATAAATGGATCCAAGCTGTAACAGTAATAATCAGTTCCAAGTTAAAAAAAAAAAGTGATTCGTATAGTATCTATATAAGAGAAAGTAACTCACGATTAGTGTCAAATGACGGTACAACTATTTTAGGGGAAAGTGAAAACGAACAATGAATTAACAAGATCTAAAAATGTCGTGAAATTAAATAAAATTTAAATTAAAATCATTGGTAAATCATTCTATCACAGAACGAATAATTATTATTGTTATGGTCACTTAACTCATTAGCACTATCAATCCCGGTTGGTTCGTGGCCGCGCGGACATAAGCTCTCCATTCATCCTTATCTTAAAATAATGTTTTCCAATTATCCCTTTGTATAATACATCGTGTCCACAAATATAGTATCATGCTTTAAACTTTGGATAATCGTATCGAAATGAAATTGGCGAAAATCAAAAGAGGAACTCATAGAGTTTTTGCTATACCTCATAGGCATTGAATATGGCCCCCACGAGTGACGCTGCAAACATTGAGGCGATATTCCCATTCACGCCACACACCCTCCAACATATGTGAAGAAATTGACTGGATGGCAACAATGGTACGAAGTTGGACTACTTGCAGGTTTTGAGGCAATGGGGGTACATAGACACGATCCTTTATGTAACCCCATAAAAAGAAGTCACAGACCGTCAAGCCAGGTGACCTCGGCGGCCACTTGTAGGAAACATTATCATTATCTCCGGCACGTCCAATCCATCTTCCTGGAAGCCGGTCATTCAAATGCTCCCGAACATACAAATGCCAATGAGGAGGTTCTCCATCTTGCTGGAAAATATATTCATTGCCTTTTTCTTGTTCCAATTGTGGAAATAACCATTCAGTGAGCATATCAAGATAATTTGCACCGTTGACAGTGGCCTCTAGAAAGAAAAATGGGCCATAGACTTTACGTTTGGATACAACACAAAAGGCATTCACTTTAGGAGAGTCCCTTTCAACTTCCACAATGGTGTTTGGATTCTAACTCCCCCAAATCCTAACATTATGCCTCTTCACTTTTCCACTAACGTGCCTCATTACTGAAAATTACTTTTTTCTGACAGTTCTTCATTATCCTCCATTATTGCCATGAAATGTTCAGAGAAATCTAATCGCTTTGCATGGTGAACAGGTTTCAACTTATGCACTAATTGGAGTTTGTAGGGGTGGAACTTCAGTCGTGTATGTAGGATCTTAGATGCGGTGGATTTAGGGATGTTTAACTGTTCATTAGCTATACGGATAAACTTCTTGGGACTACGCACACATGCCTCCCGCACTTGATCTACAAAGCCTGTATCGACAGATGGGCACCCTGAATGGCCTTTCCTTTGAATACATATGCAGCCAAGATCCACAAAATCACTGTACCACTTCAAAATTGACTTGTGTTTAAGAACCTGATGTTGAAACCTTCGCCTAAAAGCACGCTGGACCAGCACCGGTCTCTGCGTGATGTGATATTCCAAAACACACCAACTACGTTCTTGGGGATTCGCCATAACTCCTTAAAACTTATTTTATAACTTCTTAAAGAACAACACAATTTCAAAAGCACAGCAAACATTAACATTTAACCTGTCTGCTAAATATCCAACAACGAACCCATATCGACCACAAAAGGAAAACATAATTTAATTTAGTTTAGTTAATGATTGGAAAGCATTAGCTCAGGATAGGGATGTATGGAGAGCTTATGTCCGTGCGGCCATGAACCTACGGGTTCGATAGTGCCAGTGAGTAAGTAAGTAAGTTAGTTTCTGTATTGTTGTCCATTATTCTCCACTGTTAACATGCACACAACTTTTTGAGTTTCTCTTTTGATTGTTACCAATTTCATTTAGATACGATTATCCAAAGCGACGTAGTAGTAGTTTAAAGTATGATACTATAATAATAATAATAATAATAATAATAATAATAATAATAATAATAACCATAATAATAATAACCATAATAATAATAATGTTTTATTTATTCTGGCAGAGATAAGGCCTTCTCTTCCACTCAACCAGCACAAATACAAATAAATATTTGACAAATATAGATATACATTATATTAATTATAAACAGTTAAAGATACATTAAATGTAGCAATGTAAATTTCATGTACAAACAACATTTTTTACGATAATAACAATAAAAATACTTACGATGATAATAATAATAATAATAATAATAACAATAATAATATAATAATGATAATAATAGTATAATAATTATGATAATATAATAATAATAATAATAATAATAATAATAATAATAATAATAATAATAATAATAATAATAATAATAATAATAGTATGAATATGATAAATTATACGAGAAACACCAATTAATATATATACCTTACACTGGGTAATGATGAAGTCAAGGTTAGAGCAAATATAAATTTAAATTTATTTTAAAAGTTGCCAATGTCCGGTGGAACGGTGTATAATTTCCTCAAATCAAGGTTAACGCTATTCTCCCACCTCATTCTTAGCCTACCTACTGAGCGCTTTCCCTCTGGTGTTGCTACAATGAGTTTTCAACCCCCTTTTCTTTCCCCATTCATGCCACATGTAATTCCCATCACAGTCTACGTGACTTAACTGTTCTTATCTTATCTGATTTCCCACAAAGATAATATTGTTCACTGTTATGCAGTCTCCTCCATTCGCCTGTTTGTTCATTTCCCTTTAGCCCAAAAAAAAATCCTAAGAACTTTATTCTCAAATATTTGTATTTTTTCCTCCTCCCTTAAAGTAAGAGTCCATGTTTCGCATCCATACAACTGGGAGAAAAACAGTTATATATATTTTCAGTTTAATGTATTTTTCATAAAAGTTGGGACGACAAGAGTGCCTGTAATGCATAATAGCATGGCTTTTCAGAAATTAAGCCTAAGTTTATTTACTGTTCCTAGGTACATATTTGAATTCAGCCACTTTTTCAAACTTTCCCTCATTTGTCATTAACTCCATTTCCATTATAAAAACGTATTTCTATGTGTGGTCACATATTTAGTTTTACTATTGATGTTTAGTTCCAATTTCTTAGTGTTACCCAATAGAGTGTGTGTGTTGGCCCTTAATATCTTCTCTCTATCGCCTAATACGTTATATTCACTTATGAAAGAATAATTATCATATCGAATTATTTTATTTTCATTTAAATAAAAAATACAATACAATTTTCTGATTCAGAAGCGGAACAAATCAAATTTTGTTATTTAGTGCATATAAATTATTGATAAAGTTTCATTGCTCAATGTTATTAAAATTTCGAAATTGAAATGATACAAACATTTAAAAATGATTGTTTCTTATATTTATTTACAGACTGTCACGCAAGAGGTATTTGAATGATAAACAAGTCATGACTTTATAGAATGTTTGAGATTCACTTTCTTGCTTACAGAGCACTTCTGAAAAAATGTAAAAGAAAACTCAACATCTTACGAATGCAATTTTTTAAACTATGCATTAATTTTCATAACAAATAAACTAGAAAATTCTTTATAGAGACAAAGTCTTAAAATCTATCTAAATATTTGCCTCCCTCAAATGAAAGTAATTATTATAACGTGGTTTCTCGCACTCTACGCAAAATAAATAATATGTATACAGCATGTTCTATTTTAAATAAACACACAGTAATAATGAATACCAAAATCTGGTAGGTCTACGTATATGAATTAATGTTATGCTATATTCAAAATACTCTAAAAAGCCAAATGACGATTTCACCTATTTTATTATTAAACGTTAGTAATTAAGGCCGCGACTAAATTGTCACATTTTAAACTTCTATTTATTCTTGTTTGTTGGAGTAATTTTTGTTCCGATTGAGGGTCTTTCCACTTTTCAGCGGTTGCCCTTTTACCAGCCGGCTGCTGGCCCTTCACATCCACATGTGTCAATCACAGAGGTAGATGATCAACTGCCAGTGTAGGGGTGACATGTGGTTAGCATGTCGAGTCCCCCAGCCGTTATAGCTGGTTCCTCAACTTGGAGCCGCTACTTATTGCAGCTACCCAATTGCCTCACGATGCTGGGTGGGCACCAGTCCCATACTGGCAAAATTTCTTCCCCCATGGAGACTCGAACCAGCGCAAGTCCCGTAGCTCTGCGCCAAGGCTTCCTACCTTAACCGCTCGGCTACGGCGCGGGACTGTAATTTTTGTTGAGAGTATATATTCCACCACTGTGGTCTCGAGGTAGTGTGCTGCCTTGTCATGCAGTGGGCCCGGGTTCGATTCCCGGTTGAGACAGGCTCCTGGGTGAGGTTTTTTTTTGGGTTTTTTCTTCACCTGTAAGACAAATATCAGGAAGCCTAGGCTCCAATGGTCCCCAAAAATTATCCGGCCATTATCATCATCCTTATCATTATCATAATCATTCTTCACCGGTGTGGAAAACAACGGGAAGCTACCACACCTACAATTCCCTAGTAAAGCTGCAAAGCATAGCATGAAAATGCTATGATTGCAGTGAAAGACCTGCCCTCGGGCAGAATTACTATGGATAGATGGATATATATACACATACTGATGCAAAGGAATTGTCATATACTAATTCCGAGCCAAGTTCCAGTTGTACTGTAAACAAACTTGCATAAGGTATTACTCCGCCGACTCCGTCTATTGGACTATTTATACAATATTATGGCAATTAAATGTATGTAACATTCTAATAAATAAAAAAAATCTGCAAAATAAGACAAATTATCTGAAACCCATTCGTAATCGTTGAATTAAAAAAAAAAGTATTTCGGAATTTGATTTTTGAAAAAAAAAATTAAATATGAATATTGAAGAAAAATATTCAAAATTGCCTATAACACTGGGGAACAAAAAAATATTTTTTTCTTGGTGCCTGAAATTTTTCACCTGATTCTGGGTATTTCGGCACTGCTGATTCCAAAAATGTCATCCATTTTGTTGCAGCAGCTCTAGTTTGCAAGATATTGATGATACTGCTCTTATGTACCACCATTGTAAATCGATTGTTTGCATAATACTAATTGATTTAATCCAAGTTATATTCATGTTGTTGTTGCCGTTTGCATATGTAATTTTACTAATTTGACAATTGTTTATCCTTTTTCTAGACTGACATGGCTTCAACACGAAGAAAATGTGTGAATAATCCTGATGTGTTTTGTTTCATCTGTGGGGAGTACACATTCACTCAACAAAGAAAACCTATAACTGACTTTGTAAGAAGAGCTTATTTGGCCTATTTCAAAGTACAACTGGGAGATCAAGATAAGCCTTGGGCACCTCACATTGTATGTAAAACGTGCACAGAGCATCTACGACAATGGACAAATGGGAAACGGAAATGCTTGAAATTTGGGGAACCAATGATCTGGCGAGAACAAATTAACCATAGTGATGACTGCTATTTTTGTTCAGTCAATGTAAAGGGCATCAATAGCAAAAACCGGAATAGATGGGTATATCCCAATCTACGCTCCGCAAGACGCCCTGTTCCACATTCAGAGGAGATACCTGTTCCAATTTTTACCAGTCTTCCAGAGTCACCAGAAGAAGAGGATGATTCAACTGAAAGCTATTCTGAGGGAAATGACAGCGATTTCCCAGGACCTTCATCAGTTTCATCCGGTTTTAGTCAAGCGGAACTGAACGACCTCATAAGGGATCTAAGTCTTCCAAAGAAGTCATCTGAGTGGTTAGCTTCCAGGCTGGCAGAGAAACAATGTCTGTTACCGGGAACAAAGGTCACAGTCTATCGCAAAAGAGAAACAGACTTCCTGCCATTCTTCACAGTAGAAAATCAATTTGTTTTTTGTATGAATGTTGAAGGACTGTTAATGAAGCTGGGTGTAAGAAAATACACACCAAGTGAATGGCGGTTATTTATAGATAGCTCCAAACGCAGCCTAAAATGTGTTCTTTTGCATAATGGGAACATATACAGGTCAATCCCAATTGGTCACTCAGTTTCTATGCGTGAAAATCAACATACAATAGCTACAGTGCTAGAGAAGATCTCTTACCGTGATCACCAATGGGTAATGTGTGTCGATCTCAAGATGGTGAATTTTCTTCTAGGACAACAAGGTGGGTACACCAAATACCCATGCTTTATATGTTTATGGGACTCTAGAGCCAAAGATCAACATTGGGTGAGAAGGCATTGGCCTCTTAGAGAAAGCATGACCGTTGGAGAAAAAAACATCGTTGCAGAACCTTTGGTTGACAGAAACAACATCATCTTGCCACCACTGCATATTAAACTTGGTTTAATGAAACAGTTCATCAAGGCGTTGAATAGAGATGGAACATGTTTTGGCTACATATGTACAAAATTTCCTGCACTGAGTAAGGAAAAAATAAAAGCAGGTATATTGGATGGACCACAAATCCGCCAACTTATTAATGACCATCAATTTCAAGACTCAATGAATGATACTGAAGCAGCCGCATGGTCTTCGTTCTGTATGGTAGTGAAGAATTTCCTTGGAAACTATAAGTCTCCTAATAGTGATGAACTAGTGGAGAATATGCTCACTGCTTTTTGTGCACTAGGTTGTAACATGAGCATCAAATTACACTACCTACACAGTCATTTGGATCGATTTCCAGACAATCTTGGAGATGTAAGTGAGGAACAGGGTGAGCGTTTTCACCAGGAATTAAGTACAATGGAAGAAAGGTATCGTGGACGGTGGGATATACATATGATGGCGGACTACTGTTGGAGCATCCACCGAGAATGTCCAAGATCATTGCATCGGAGGAAATCACAGAAACGGGGATTCTGCGACCTGATGGAGGAAAATTAATGATTCTAACGAGACTAATGTGTAAATAAATTATGGTAGTTATATAGATACAGTTGTTTCATGAAAAAGAAAGTATTTGTTCTTTTGTATTTAATTGTATGCGAGTAATATAGTTGTATATGTGGACCAGTATTTTTGAACTGGTATATAATTTGAATAAACTCTATCTCAAAAACTAGAGCTGATAGGACGAAACTGAAATCATCTTTGGAATCAGTGACCCAAATATACCCATAAATAGGTGAAAACATTAAGGCACCAAAATCACTGTTCCCCAGTGTAATAATAACAATAATTACTATAAATATTAATGTGAATGTGTGAGTGAATAGTGTGCATTGTCTTGAAATGTTGTGATGTCTCGGAGGAGGCCCATGATTGAGCAAATCGCTCATTCAGGGAGACCCTCATGTCATTGTATGGTCAAAAAAAATATGTATGTTAAAATAATTCTCCCAACATGTACCCTTAAGGCCAGGGTGGCATGTGGCATGTAAACGAGCATGTAATGTCAGAGCTTAAATTATGAGGAGACGAAGAAGAATATAAGTAGGCTATAATAATATAAAACTCCTCCAAGCGCGACAGGCCTAGAAGGCCATTGGCTGACCATCCGACTGCTGGCCCCACATCCACATGTGTTAATCACATAGGTAGACGATCATCTAGCTAGTGTAGGGGAGACATGTGGTCAGCATGTCGGATCCCCAGCCGTTATAGCTGGTATTCTCAACCTGGAGTCGCTACTTATTGTAGTTACCCAAATGCCTCACGATGATGGGTGGGCACCGGTCCCATACTGGCCGAAATATCATGAGAAAAATTCCTTCCCCCATGCAGACTCGAACCAGCGCAAGTCCCGTAGCTCTGCGCGAAGGCTTCTTGCCTTAACCACTCGGCTATGGCGCGGGACAGTATAATAATAAAAACTTGTTCAAAGCGGAATCGCATGGTACCAATTATTTTTTCCACATTAGACAACATTCCGCAATATAAAAAAAACAAAAATTAATAACCAATCTTAGAATATAGAGCCCTTTATGTGTAATTTTATGTACCTTGGATTAATATTGTAGTTCCGCTGCCGTTGGAAAGTGAAGTATAATATGTATGAGCGACTTTGACGGTAAAGCGCGAAAAAAAAACTGTCCCGTTTCGTCAGCGTTATAAACGTCTCTTAGGCGCGTGTCCTGAAATTAAAGTATGCAGTTTCGGTTTCTACTCACTAACTATACTTTTGACCACACCCTTTGATTCCCCGCAAATTCCATTCCACATTACATTGTGCTGTCTTTTAAAACTGTCCACAACCAAGATGCCTTGAAATCGTTATTCCCTAGGGATATAGGAACAACTAGAGCTCTTTGGAACATAGGTCCGGATATTTGAAGATTTTTTGATCGTGGAGTTGTAAAACACTCCCACACCTCGTTGTTCTTCATTTTCCCCCTCTTCATTTGACTATTTCCTTGCGTCCATTCATTCATTATTTTTTCTTTGTGTTTTAAAATCTCATAAACTTGGGTTTTTTCCATATTTGAATTTAGTCATTATTTCCATACTGAGAGTTAGTTTTTCTATACCTTCAATCGCGTTTACTGTTTCGTTTAATGACAATGATACATACGATTTAGCCATCTTTATTCCGTAAATTCAGAACGCTACCTGTGAAAGATACGTACACAATCGGTCTCAGGTCTTACATTAATTTAAGATTTTACAGTGCACCGGTCATTTGTAAGACAGAGTCACACGCCAAATATTTATTTAACGAACCTGTATTTCGTAAAACGAGTGTGTAGTGAGGCCGAATCAAATTTCCAGATACAGGTAGAAACTCTACTTCACCCGGCAGTAGGAATCATCACTTATTGTTAATTCGCCTAACGGGAATTCAATGAAGTGGAAACTAATTTATTTCTCTCTCTATCTTTCCGCCAAACATGATCTTTCAGGAATTGTACCTAGAAATGTCCTCCGTTTCCGCGTTGGACATATTCCATTTTACACAAAATAAATACACGTAAATTTCTATTATTTTGCCGGGACCAATAATTTTGTTCATATTGGACAAATTTCCGCATTATTCATCTTCCGGATTAAACAAGTTTTACTGTATTAATAGATAATTGTCCACCGTTGTGGTCTCGAGGTAGCGTGCTGCCTTGTCACGCAGCGGGCCCGGGTTCGATTCCTGGTCGAGACAGGCTCCTGGGTGAGTTTTTTCTCGGGGTTTTTCCTCAACTGTAAGATAAATGTCAGAAAGCTTAGGGCCCAAGGTCCCCGAAAATCATCCGGCCATCATCATCCTTACCATTATCATCATCCATCACAGGTGTGGAAAGCAACGGGAAGCTACCACACCTATAATTCCCTAGTAAAGCTGCATAACATAGCGTGAAAATGCTATGATTGCAGTGAAAGACCTGCCCTCGGGCAGAATTTCTATGGATGGATTAGATAATTCATTGAAATGTACAAATATGAAATTTAGAAATGTTCGTGTTTATTTCTCAGAAACTGTCTTTAAATCCAGTAATTAATTGTTTTGCAAATTTAATAGGCCTAAGGATAGCTCTGGCTAAGAAAAAGCATTTTTTTCGCTCCACCATTACAAGTATAACAATGTTTTGTATCCTTTTTATGTTGACGGCATTACGTCAAACACTCTCATCTGTTAACTGTACAATATGATTCAATGCTAATCTCTCTATCTCTTTCTTTTTATCGGCTTGTTGGTATGCTTTCTAAATGTCAAGAATACACCACGATGATTTAGTTTGCAGTATAAATTAACGTAGACGTAGACTACAACATTTAGGTAGTTACTCAAGCCCCATAATAAAATATAATAGTGATTCCAAAATTGTAATGAATTGTAATGAAACCTTTCCGGACTCTACTCCCAATCTGATTAATTTTCTTTGTATAATATAAAATATTTTTTTCTTACGGTCACAATGATCTAGTGTTTACTATGCTCTCATTTGGTTCCGAAATTGATGGCTTTAAATCTGATTTTTTTCGTATAAAATCCTGAGTTAGTTTTTCTTGGAAGAGAAGTAGAGCAATGCCCCGAGATGTAAATTTACAGCATGTTTTAATCCTTAAATTGGCAAGACACTTATTTATCGTATGAGTTATTTAAATGTGGCGGACCGCAGTGAAAACGAAATGGTGCGTGTTATTATTAGGTAAATTGTGAAATTCTAAAAACAATAAGTAATCTCTTCTCGTTAGTTTTCATCTGTTTTTATTGAAATTATTAATTGAGTGAAACCAATCGATGTATCTTACAAGATACATTTTGAATTTATGTGTTAAGTGCCTCAAATCTGGAATACGATGTAGTTAACTGGCTCTTTAACGCTGTCTTCAGGCTATTAGACTGAGATAATAAAGAGCTTCGTTAAATAAATTACTATCATTCCTCCTTGGTATTATTATATTTTTCTTATCTTCCTGCAATGGCAAAATTATTCGATCTTAGATATAGTTTAAGTTTCTCATAAACAAGAATAATGATCGATTTATGTTTATGAAATTTAATATTGATAGGAATGCAGATGAGAATAGTTTATTTACGATTTAAGTATCGTAACATATCATAAAATAATGTGGGATTGGAAAATTGTCAGACGAGGTTGCAGACCAACTCTAATAACCAATAAAATACTGAAATGTGATAGATAGTAGTGGAATTTATAGATGCATTTAGAAAAAAAGACAATACGTACGTTTATACTAACAGTGCGCATGAGCCCGTCTGGTCTTTCGTGCCTATTCCCGTTCTACGATTGAATAATAATAGCTCCTATATATATATATATATATATATATATCTGGACAGTAAATAGAAAACAAGCCAACAAGCTGTTAGCAATAGAAATTGATTTTTGGAGGCGATCGACAAGAATTTCAAGAAGGGATAAGGTCAGAAACAGCACAATAAGGGAAATGATGCAAGTTGAAAAAAAAACATATTAGGAAAAATAGAAGAAAAACGTTTGAAATGGTATAGACACCTCATAAGAATGGAAGAAGAGAGAACATTAAAGGAGATCCTTGATTGGAAAGCTAATGGAAGAATTGGAAGAGGCAGGCCTAGATAACGATGAATGGATGAAGAGGAGTATGGAAGCTAGAGATTTGAGGGAAGAAGATGCTTTAAACAGGAACCTCTGGCGACAAATCACTTTGCGTTGAAGGAGAAACACTGTATTGTGGAATATTCCTGAATAAAAAAATATACATCTTCTCATCTTCTCCATCGTAGTTAACCTCTCGCCTTATAGGTGATTTTTATGTGCCCCACTCTACCCGGACGTATAGTTCATGATCTTCGGGAGAGGGATTTTTAAACTTTGGATCACATACACATTTTTTTTTACTAAACCAGGATTTGGAGGGCCTCCTCGAATGATTGATCAGCTTAATCCAATGCCTCCTTCGAGGCAACCCGAACATTTAAGACGAAACAGATAAATCACTCACATAGTAATACTAAAAATGGAGAATATGATGATGGTGATTATGATGGCCAGATTATGTTTGGGGACCGTTTGGACCTTAAAGTTTCATGACATTTGAATATGTTATGGATAGAGATCCGAGAAATTCGCGAGTCGCGATAACGCGAAATACTCTAATTTTGTTTTTTCTTGTACCATTTATTAACGCCACTTCCCATAACCTCAAAAAAGCATTTATGAATCGCGAAATAACGCAAAATCCTACGATAACGCGAAATAACACCGAAATTTAAAATTTTCAACAAATTCCGGTGATATTTTTGTTGTATTTGCGAAATTTTCATAATACATTTTTAAACACTGTTTTCGGATTCCATCTTCTTTTTAACTGCCATAACTGCTTCCTCCATGCACTCTTGCAAAGGGAAATGCTTACAACACAATTCACAACATAGAGATAATATTTTCTGTCCTTCTCATGCTCAAATATGGTCTCTCCATAAATTTTAAGTTCTATGGCCAATATGAATTCAAAGAAATACGAATTATATTAACGTGTAAGATAAATTTTCCCCCTAAATTTTTGCAGACATAATTATCAATTTTATAAGATTCATTATTAAGTAATGGTATGTTCAAATCTGAAGAAAACATTTCTTTAAGTATAAGCAGTAACCTGACTGACAATAATGCAAGTACTGACAAATTTGAATAAGTTAACAATGCACCATGAGTAATTATATCATAATGTTCATCATCATCATTATCATCCAGGGATAAGCCTATTGGCTCGTTCCGGTTTCATGAAAACTAGAATTGTTAAAATTATTCAGACCATCTTCTGTGTGGGCGACCAACATTTCTCCTTCCGTGCTGTTTATAATTTAGCAATAATTTTGTAAATCTTCCTTCTGGCATTCTATCAATATGTTCTTTCCAGTCGTTCCTATATTTAATTATCCGGTCTGTAAGTTTGAAAATATTTAGTTCCTTTCTTATATCTTCATTTCTTTTCTTATCCAGCAGAGTATATCCTGCTATATTTCTTAAAAATCGCATCTCAGCTGCTTCCAATCTTTGTTCTTGTCTTTTAGTGATCGTCGAACATTCTGATCCATACATCAATACAGGAACAGCCATTACTTTATAAAATTTCATTTTTGTTTCTTTTCTTGTGTTTTTAAGGGTTCTTTTAACAGTGCCACACATTAGATTAAATGTATTTATTTTGTCATTAATAACTTCAATTTTAACATGATAAATTGAAACCTAGATATTTAAAACTGTTCACCTGCTCTAAAATTTTATTATCGATAACTATTTTTGCTCTTAAGGTATCATGTCCTTTAAATGCTAAAATTTTAGTTTTATTCTTTGAAATTTTAAAATTGTAATTGGCATTTATTTTTTCCAAATTAAAAATAGCGCTTTGTACATCATCTTCTGAACTTGAAATCACTACTTGATCATCAGCAAATAATATTGTATCCAACAGTTTATTATTTATTTTAAAATGTTTATTTAAATTAATCTGCCACTTTAACATGCTATTATTCCCAATTTAATTAAAACAGCATTTAATTACATAAACACAGTTTTTATTGCATTACATATCTATAACATGCATTGTACATTTTGCTTTCAAATTATTGACTACGATTAAAATTTTATGCATTTTAATATGTTAAAATCGCTATAAATTGTACTAGCTAAACGTTGACCTTAAACTACTAGATATATCATTCTTAATGGGTTTTATATACTAAACTGAGATTTAAAAGACACAAATTTACATTTTTTAGAATAACGCCGCCAAATTAACAATAACATCCAAATCATGAAATTTTAAAACGAATTTTCTCTAAAAATAAAAATCACTTTCAGGGATCTCTAGTTATGGACAATGGAGTAATTACGGAAAATGTCTTCATTTAACAATATTGTTCACTTTGAATGGCCAATAACGTTAATACTAACTTGTCTATCTAACATAAATTTACCCTTTCATCACCCTAACTTCACCTACATTAGTGGGCAAGTTTGCATGATAAAATGGACAAATTAGTGTTAGAGGGCAAGTTAGTGTTAGGTGGGGAAGTTAGTGTTAAGTGGCCAGTTAGTACTAACGTTATTGTTTATCCAAAATGAATAATGTCGTTAATGACCGGACTTTTACGATATTTCCCGTATTTACTTCATTATTCGATATATATATATATATATATATATATATATATATATATATACACACCCATCCATACTAATTCTGCCTAGGGCAGGTCTTTCACTGCAATCATAGCATTTTCATGCTACGCTTTGCAGCTTTACTAGGGAATTTTAGGTGTGGTAGCTTCCCGTTGCTTTCCACACCGGTGAAGGATGATGATGATGATGATGATGATAATGATAAGGATGATGACGATCCATAGTAATTCTGCCCGAGGGCAGGTCTTTCACTACAATCATAGCATTTTCATGCTATCCTTTGCAGCTTTACTAGGAAATTGTAGGTGTGGTAGCTTCCCGTTGCTTTCCACACCGGTGAAGGATCATGATGACTATTTAACTCATGCCCCAAATCTGAGTCAATGACCAATCACGTTTCAATGATTTATGTTTTACAGCCATTCACAGTCGTGTTTCACCAAATATTTATCAATGTTAAATGTACCATATTAAAGAAAGCTCCTCCTTTTTAATATTCTGAACAGGTCTGACCATTATTTTGCAGTGACTGATCCTATAAGAAATACGGCTACCAGATTGTATATATAGTGCATGGATGTCAACACATAGAGCTTGCAGGAGTTAATATAAAAATATTTTTAGCAATTGATTATACCACCAAAAAAAGAAACCACTGTTTGCACTTTCTTAAATGTATTTTTTCCCAGGTAAATAATAATGCAGAAAAATATAATTGTCATGTTTACATCATACGACATCAGAAATGAATTAATATACAGTTTGATGTGTTTCATTTTTTCTCTACTAGAGAGCATTCTTACAATATTGCGTTCCTTTGGCAATAAATAGTATGATCTGGTTGCAGTGATAAACAAAAGAAGCAGATGAAGCGTAATAATCGTTTCTCATTTGTTTTCAAACATCGCCGTTTACATTAAATATATAAATATTTTAAAATATCTATAGTTAAATAATGATTTGTGAGTAAACAGCTTAATTTTGTTCGTTAAATAGTCCTAACAAATGCCACTCTTGATTTCCAAATTCTCTAGATAAATTCACTCCTCACTTCGTGAGTCGTGAATTTATGGATAACTTGGAAATCACTCGTGGCATTACTTATGATAATGATAAGGATGATGTTGGCCATAAGATTTCGGGGACCGTTTGGGCCTTAAAGTTTTCCTGACATTTGTCTTACAGGTGAGGAAAAACCCCGATAAAAACCTCACCCAGAAAAACTGCCCCGGCCGGGGATCGAACCCGGGCCCGCTGTGTGACAAGGCAGCAAGCTACCTCGAGACCACAACGGTGGACATATATATATATATATATATATATGCGTGTGTTTAAATCTACAGCAAATACACATAACTACACGCATCTACATTCATATATAAAAAAAATATAAATATATATGGGCCTATGTAGTCTATGTAAGTATATATAATCTCTCTTTCTCTGATTCATCCATGAACCTATCTACATGTCTCTCATTATCGCATGACTTCGCCTTTTGTGCAATTAAAATTTACCCTACGAAACAAATTTAAAAAATAATCCAAACACACTCCATCCCCCACGCTATAATACACTATAAAGCTATTCAACTAAGGTAACTTAGTATATGGTACAGCAATTGAATACCGGAAACAAATATCATATTGAATTTTATATGTTTCTTCAGCGAACCCCATTTTGCCATGCCTTAATTTTCTTAATGTAGGCCTATCCAAAAATGTGGATGTTTTCACAACGTGTTCGACCTCCCCTAAGAGATCCCAACACGCTAATCTCCTACGAGACGACCAAAAATTATCCGGTAGCAACTGTAATATGACATGAAATGACGATAGGTATACCGTACAAAATTTCATCTAATTTGATTTAAAAATTGTTAATTGAAATTAAATATTTTTAATGTAGAATTTTTATGGTTGCCTACATACAACGCATCTCTAGCTGATGAATCGAAAGAGCTGTGTACGAATAACATTTGCATAATGAAATTAATGTCGGCGTAGTTACCTTAACTAGGTAGTAATTAGTAAATATATTTTGGAGCAGGTCAATAATTTTACATATCTAGGATGCAATGTCTCATATGAAGAAGAAAAGGATGTAAATGCAAAAATATCTACATTTTTAAGAATTTCAGGGTTAATAAATTCTATCTTCAAGCCGCAGTTAGTCCAAAAGCATTCAAGACTAAAAGTGTATAAAACACTGGCTCTTCCAACTCTTTTGTATGGTAGCGAAGTATGGACGTTGAAACAGAAGGATATACAGAGACTTAGATCTGCTGAAATGAGATATCTTCGGAGGACTGCAGGATACACACTACTAGATCACAAAAAAAAATGAAGACATCTTAGAAGAATTACACATGGAACCTTTAGAAAACAAAATTTCAGATTATAAGTCAAGATGGATGCAACATGTTCATCGAATGGAAGATCACAGAATACCCAAACAAATGTTAAGATATCAACCTGCAGGAAGAAGAAGACCAGGACGTCCACTCAAAAGATTTTTGGATGGTGTTTCTCTTGAGGCCGAAACAGGTCAACAAATGGCCTAAATTCGTGAATGTACTATGATGATGATGATGATGATGGTGATGAAACATTCCAAAAATGAGTGACGATGACATTAAATTTGCAGCGAATTCTGCTACTGCAAAATCACGACAAAGCAAAAATTGAAAAGTGGTGTGAGAGATACAATACAGAAATTATATCTGAAAATGTTCTGCTGCAATATTTTTCAATTAAAAATTAATTTCGAATGAAGTGCTTTGGATTTTTACTTCATTACATTATTCTTACTTTATTAGTAACGCCAAGCGCTCGTTTCAATTGTTGTGAAGTTTTTATCTAACACAATCAACATACTGTTTATAGCCTCTAAAATATTTTATGATTTCAAATTACTTAAACAAAAATTATAAATTCTTGCTGTTATATTTACATTTCATGTAAGCAGAGGATCAATATTGTAATTGATCAAACATTTATCAGATAAGAAATTATGTAATTTTTTAACGTTTTCTCAAAAGTACAGTACTAGGAGTTTCTTCCCTTTTCAACTCGGCGATTCATATTAAAATAACTTTTTAATACTTAAATTCTCAATGTATCCTGTAGGATACATCAATTGTTTTAATTTATCTAATACTAGCGGACCCGGCAGACGTTGTCCTGTCCGAAAGTTCAATTCTCGTGCCATGGCCGGACGATAAAAATATGTTACTTTTTTACCATAAAATTCAGTAATTAATAAGTTCGCAAGAAAATTCCTCACTGCCACCTGTTGTGGCTCAAGAAGCGTGCATTATTACGTCAAATTGTTGTCGCGCAGAATATGTCGGTAATGCAGACGACTACACATCTGACATAAAAATGCCTATACCTCGATCGCAGCGCCATCTACCGGATCCAATTGCGAATCTAAACTATCCAGAGACCCACTCAAACACACACACAAAATTTAATCAAAATCGGTCCAGTCGTATAGGCATTTTTTAATTTCGGATTTCAAGTAAACCTCCATTTATAATTGTCGGATTTTGCTCATTTTTGGATACTACCTACCTCAGTTTATTTTAATGGCATATACTGAGTTTTGTTGTGAAATATCGAAAAATGTGGCCGCTAGAACGATTTTTAAAATTTCACTTCAGGCGAACTCCTATACCTAACGGTTTTAGAATGTCCAATTGTGAATCTAAACCATCAAGGGACCCAATCAGACACACACAAAACATTTAATCAAAATCGGTCGAGCCATTTTCGAGTTTTTGCGAGATTAATGCACGGCATTTGATATATTTAATAAAACAGAAGAAAGCTAACGATAAAATAATTACTGAAATGTGTGCGGAATTACACAATATACCTAATAATAACAGTTCGTATTAATACGTTTGTTAAATATTATTCACTGAGAGTAGTTAATAATAATAATAATATTAATATTAATAATAATAATAATAATAATAATAATAATAATAATAATAATTACAATAAGAACTAATCGTTATCTCAGTCAAAAAATAATTAAGTCAACATTTTGACTGAGATAACGATTAGTTCTTGTTGTAATTATTATTATTATTATTATTATTATTATTATTATTATTATTATTATTATTATTATTAATAATAATAATAATAATAAACAGTTAGGCACGATTTCGTTTTCAGTGCGGTCCACCACATTTAAATAACTAATACGAGAAATTACTGTTTTGCCAATTTAAGGGTTCATTTTAATGAAAGAGTAATCAATAATAATAATAATAATTAATAATAATAAATAATATATAATATCAGACTAGCCTCATGGTCTTGTGGTCGGAATCTCTGATGTCGCAGGTTTGATCCCCGATCTCCAATCGTGTGGTCGCCTATGATCTGGAATTTAGATTTAAGTTTAGTTTTAAAGACCATCCTGATGATATAAATTTACCATTCATCATCGGGTAACGTAACTCCGCCTTCTAGGCATTCCAATCATCAGAAGAGGATAATAATTTCGCCAAATCCAAGAGAGAATACCGGAAATGTCATAAAAAATCTGGTGCTATTGAACAAAATAATAATAATATTAATAATAATAATAATAATAATAATAATAATAGTAACAATAATAATAATAATAATAATAATAATAATAATAATAATAATAATCTAACAGAAAATTAAATGGAGCGACATATGAAGAAGTTCAGAATTTTAAATACCTAGGATCCATGGTATCCAGGAATAATGATATATTAATTGAAATAGAAGAAAAACTAGCAGCAGGTAACCGATGTTTAAGATCTCTGAACAAAATTATACAATAGATATATATCTAAGAAAATTAAAATAAGAATATATAAAACAACTAGCTGGCCCGGCGAACGTCGTATCGCCTTTAAATATTTTTACGTTAATTTTTCCGATGTTTTAATAGTTATCTGCTATTCGGGGCGGAAACAAATCCAACAAATCAAAGATCATAAAAATCGGTACAGCCGTTCTTGAGTTATAAATAGTGTAACTAATCCGACTTTGTTTTATATATATAGAAGTACCGGCCACGCGTTGTTGTGGCTAAGGTATACGTTAAATTATGTTGTAGTAAACTAACTGAGAAATCTAAATCAGAAAGTTTTTGTTTTACACAATTTTTTAGTTCTGGTACGTTAACTACACCCGATATAAATATGGGTGGTGGTTTATGTGGAAGTGGTTTTGTTGATTGAGATGAATTTATGTTGTCTGCATTCTCAGTATCATCCATAAGCGTATTATAAGGATTATATACATTTATTGATGGAATATTTTGAGGAGGCTTGCTGATTTCATTATACTTTCGTTTTTTTTCTTCGAACTTGTTGCCAGTTTGGATTCTCATCATCATCAAGAAGTCTCTGTATAGTAATATCATCTTGTGATATATTTTCATTTAATTGAGGCATGGAGATTGTTTCTGTAATATTAGGCATCTTATTATAACTAACAGACTTACTTACAGTTCTGTTATTCCGTTCCTTAGGACCTTCGTATGTTTTTAAATTGAAATTCTTCTTAAATGTAAGATTTATGTCACATAGGCCTATACCAATTTGCGGAAATTCACTTGATATCTTATCATTCATGGTCTCTAGAACTGATTCGCCATATTGTTCAATGTCCCTTCTCGGTCCAGTTAAATTTATATTAAGTTGCTGTCTTTCAGCCGGATTACTTAAAACTAATACTTACACACGAAATTAATATTATTATCAATATATTGAAAATAAAATAAACACTGAATACACTTAAATTATGAAATAATCAATATTTGTAATTCAATTGAAATTCGCGGTTGCAACAAAAATTACAGCCACCTGGTTAAATAATAAACCAATTACCTTACACCGTCATCTGTTAGAATCGTATGGAACTCACAGATAATTATAACTCTTTGTTAAATAATAAACAAATAATTTGCAATAAAAAAATAATGCGACTATAAATTTAGTTATAAACAACCATAGGTTTCAAGTTAGATCAAACAGCACACAGTGTGCAAAATTTTATCAAAATCGGTTCAGTAGTTTAGGATTCCATCGCGGACAAACAACGTGACACGTAATTTTTATATATTAAGATTATTAAACCTGTTGTAGTGTATGGCAGTGAATCCAGAACCATATCAGAAAGAACAGCAACAAGACTTGCCACCTGGGTGAGAAAGATCTTAAGGGAAATATACGGTCCAATTAAGGATAAGGGTATCTGGAGAATAAGAAATAACCAGGAAATATATAACCTATATAAAGATAACGATATAGTTATAGATATTAAAGTTAGACGTATCGAATGGTTGGGCCATATTTGCAGAATGATGCAGGATGATATAAAACGCTAAGCTGGATGGAAGGAGAAAAGTTGGGAGGCCTAGGTTACGATGTATGGACGATGTAGGCTACAGGCGGACCTACGGAAGAATGGCTTAACAAATTGGAGAAATAAGCCCATTGACGAAGAGAATGGATGGTTGTTATGAGGAAGGCTAAGGTCAAACTAAAAGGACCGTCACTCCAATGATAATGGTGATGATGATTATGATAATAATAATAATAATAATAATAATAACAATAATAATAATAAATGGCAGGAGAGAATACTAGAAATATCGAAATGACAACCTGGGGCATTGAATAAAAAATAATAATAAATGTTCTATAAAATATTTTTGTAAAATGTGCGTTGGTTTGGATAAAATATATTTAAGAATGAGTTAAAATGTAATTATTCTCAAAATAAATGCTCAAATTATCGGATCGAGATTTGCGAAAAAAATTCAATAGTAGCCTACAATACATCGAATTCTGAAAATGGCATAAGATTTTAAGAGTCCAGGGGAAACACCTGATAAGTCACAATTCTTATCTTTTTCAGGAAGCAAAATTTAAAGTTTCAAGACTCATGATATTTAATTTTCTGAAGTTATTTTTTTTATTTTTGTTAGGATGATAATATATATACCAGAGATACATTAGTACTGAAATGGTTATACATCTGATTAAGGTGTATAACAATATGCTGAATTTTTTGTCATGAATGCAATTTGTACAGAGGAAAAATATGACAAATCCATAACATATTTCAAATTGCTACTAGGTTTCACACTTGTCACTTATTTAATTTATTGGTTCAGGTTTATATGGATCGCACTACATGTGATATGACATTATAAGAACTCACTGGCACTATCGAACCCTTAGGTTCATGGTCGTGCGGACATAAGCTCTCCAAAAATACCTGTCCTGAGCTTGTGTTTCCCAATCATCCCCTGTATAATTTACCACCCTCAAATCATGGTTAATTTTATTCTCTCACCTCATTATCTGCCTATATACTGTGCACTTTCCTTCTGGTTTTCGTACAAGGGCTTTCCAAAGCCCACTTTCATTCCCCATTCGTGTCATATATCCTGCCCATAGCAATCTACGAGATTTAACAGTTCTTATTATATCTGGTTTCCCCATTTTTTGTCTAATGCCACCAGGTTGTTTTTTATAGGACACGTCTGGCTTTCTTTCCTGGCATTGGCAGAATTGTAATCCATTTCTTATGTTGTGGAATCTGGAAGACGGAATTACGTTACCCCGATGATATATGATGGGTGTTAAATGATAATGAAGCGCCAAGAGAGTTCTTAACCAAAACTTAACCTAAATTCCAGACCATGGGCAACCACAGGAACCCTTTAAAGAAAAATTAGATTCCCTGGACTTGTTAGAATATTCCCCTGTTTTGCATGAACTTGTAAGATTTTTCCCCTGTACACGTTTTAAAGATATTGAAATATCTCTGGACTTGTCAGATTGTTGCCCAATTCTGTGAAACCATCTAAAACTACACTGGCTGAGCTATTAAATTGTTAAAAAATCAGAAAATCTGTAATTTTGGACTTATCAGGATTTTTCCCTGGACTCTTCATTTATTAGCGTAACCATGACTATAGCTGTGACGTAAAAAAAAAAAAGAATTACGAATCACTGGCTTAAAAACAAAATGCTCTTCATTATGCGACATCCTCAAATATGGCCTATAGCATTATGTTAAATTGGAGAATTGCAGGGGGAGGCTTGCGAGTGATGAATTGATAAGAGCAGGGATTATATAAACTAAATCAAGGACAAATGTGGCAGAGGCATGGGAAAACAGATTTTTTTTTACAATTACTTAAACTACTACAAAGATGTATAAAGCAACTCTACTAGAGAAATGTGCAAGGAACGAGAATTTTACACAAAACAGATGAGTTTCAACGGTACATTTACAACTTAGGAAAGAGATTGAGAGATATGGGTCCCCAAATCCCCAAATGTTCGGATGAATAAATTATAGAATTTTAATAAAAATTAAAATAAATAATAATAGTTCATTAACTTACATTTAGGAATAAATAACTTATCGCTAAGAAATAATGGCTGGAAGTATATATCAATAACAATACATATATAATCACACATAGAAATACATTATATAATACGTATAAATAGAGAGTTAAAGACAAATGAGAGAAATTTAAAGTGGCTGAATTAAAATATCTATATTTTCCTCCATCCAAATAAAAACCTTAGTTGCCTACTAGATGTCTCATTCAGGCAAGATGCTGACCACATGTCATTCAAGACATCATAGGAAAATAAGCGTAACTAAATAAGAATGTAAACAATTATAAGGAGTATGTCATCCTAACTTTTCTCTTTCTCTCTCTATAAATAAAGTAAAACTAAAATAAATAAACAAGTAAATAAATAAATTATATATATATATAATAAACAAATAAATATCCTAATCACTAACATCATAAATAAATAAATAAATAAATAATATGTATGTCCACCGCTGTGTTCTCGAGGTATATAGCGTGCTGCCTTCTCACGCAGCGGGCCCGGGTTCGATTCCCCGTCGGGACAGGCTCATGGGTGAGGTTTTCTTCGGGGTTTTTCCTCACCTGTAAGACGAATGAAGCTTAGGGCCGAACGGTCCCCGAAAATAATCCGGCCATCATCATGATCCTCATCATTATCATCATCATCCTTCACCGGTGCGGGAAGCTACTACACCTATAATTCCCTAGTAAAGCTGCAAAGCATAGCATGAACATATTATGATTGCAGTGAAAGACCTGCCCTCAGGCAGAACTCTATAGAATAATATATATATATATATAATATATATATATATATATATATATATATATGCCTATAATGGCTATTCTTCCAGATATATGGATGCGAAACATGGGCTCTTATTTTAGGGAAGAGAAGAGACTATAAGCAATTGAGAATAAAAAGTTCTTAGGAAATATTTTGGACAAAGAGGGACAGGTGAATTAAAAAGACTACATAACAGTGAGTTACTTGATCTTTATTGGAAACCAGATGTATTAGAACATTTAAGTCTCATAGACTGTGTTGGACAGATCATGGGCAAGAATGGGGGATTAAAGAGGGGCATGGAAACTTCAAAGTAAACCAGAGGGATTTTAAGTCTCATAGACTGCGTTGGGCAGGTAAGTAAACCAGAGGGATTTTAAGTCTCATAGACTGCGTTGGGCAGGTCATGCGGCAAGAACAGGGAATTAAATAGGGACATGGAACATTACAGGAAAACCAGAAGAAAAGAGTCCAATAGGTAGGCTCAGAATGAAATGGAAATATAACATTAACCATGATTCGAGGGAGGTAAATTAGGTCTTTAAGATTACAATGGTTTGGACATACACTAAGAATGTCAAAAGGAAGATTGCCGAACGATATTTTGAATTGGAAGCCACAGGGAACAAGACCAAGAGAAAGACCCAAATATCGATGGGAAGATGACGTAATTGAAGATTTAAGAGAGATGGGGATTTTTTATTTGAAATCTACTGCACAAGATAGGAAGAAATGGCGTAAACTAGTTGAGAAGGCCAAGACATTCCACTGGAAGTCGTAGAGCCTGACGAAGAAGAAGAAGAAGAAGAAGAAATTAGGTCTTTACATGGAATAATTGGAAAATATTAGCTCAGAATGAGGATGTATGTCCTCGCGGCCAATGCTAGTGACTTAGAAATAAATCACTAACATCATAAAAAAGAGAGTATAATTATAATTCCAGACATTTCGTGCTTGAATAAGTTTATCCTAGTGGCTTACTTAATATGTTTCTCCGCCATCCCCAGTAGGACGATAACGTTAGAGCGTTAGATAGAGAATATACTAGGGCCTGATTGGTCACATTATCTACTGATGCAGATTGCCATTCAACCTAGTCTCTTAGAAAATTTAATTAAAATAAATAATAGTTAAAAAACTAGAACAACACGCTTTATTAGAAAACCGAACTAAAAAATGAAAAAGTAATTTTAATTTCCTACCACGCTTGGGATTAAATTAAAGTGGACAACAAAAAAATCATCTCCAACACATCTAGAATAAAACTAGAGTTATCTACAAAAAAAAATTACCATTAAAAGCGTGGGGTGCTCTATATCAATTAATATATTTGATAATAAACAGATACTGATAAAAGTAAAGTCTTTAAGAAGAAAACGTAAAAACCTCGCTTTTGATGGTAAAATTATTTTTTTTGTAGATAACTCTAGTTTTATTCTAGATGTGTTGGAGATGATTTTTTTGTTGACCATTTTAATTTTATCCCAAGCGCGTTGGAAATTAAAATTATTTTTCATTTTTTAGTTCGGTTTTCTAATAAAGCGTGTTGTTTTATTTCTTTTAAACTATTATTTACTTTTTATTTTTTTAGTTTGGTTTTCTAATAATGCGTGTTGTTTTAGTTTTTTTAAACTATTTTTTTTTATTTTTAGTTTAATTGATTGTCATAAACCGGAATCCCATGAAAATTTAATTGCTTACGATATTTTTAGTGTCTAGGCACGAATATAATTATATTTTTAAAAATTATTATCTAACATTATTATAATATTTTTGAATATTTTAATATAAATAAATAGTTACAGTTAATCGTATCCTCATATTTTTTGAATAAATTACAATGTGGTAAGTTTACAAAATTGTCATTAATATTTTACAGAATGAGATAAAAATGTAAATATCTTTAAATTCGATACTATTGTAGTATGAGCTAAAAGTAGGCCTAATACTCTTCTAAAAATACTCCGGGCCGGATTTCAACCAGCGACCTATGGATTACTGAAATCATATACCACTACAGTCCACCGCTCTACCAACTAAGCTACCAGAGGATACAATATTAATTTCTTACGTCGATGAACTAAAAATTCGATAAGTCCGCAACCTATTATATCGGTCTTTATTTTTTTGATGCCCTGATAATCCTGGCCAGGATCTTAGAAAAATATATGAAATTATTGTATTGTCATTGGTCTTTTACAAGTATACAAAGTTTCAAGTCGATCTAATGTTTTTAAGTGGTTGAAAATCATGTTGAAAGATTCCATTACATAGATACAGGTCAAGCTAATATAAAGCGTGTAATGAGAGAAAGGACATGGTGAAAGATCCAACTAGGTATTCCCTTGACCAAGGAAACTACGAAAAACCGTAATTACATTAACTTTAGGCAGATTTGTATTTTACTCCTCCCGAATGCGAATCCCGCATATTTGAACGTTCCTCGATATAAAAATCTCGCTCCAAATAGTCACGCAGTTCTTTCTCCGAAAAAAATCTTAAGCAAATTTATCATTATTAAATGTATTTTCACTATAGTCCGTGAGAAGTAAGTAACTAACTAACTCTAACTCACTGGCACTATCGAACCCGTAGGTTCATGGCCGCGCGGACATAAGCTCTCCATATACCCCTATCCTGAGCTAATGTTTTCCAATCATTCCCCGTATAATTTACTTCCCTCAAATCATAGTTAATGTTATTCTCCCACCTCATTTTTGGTCTACCAACTGGGCGTTTTCTCTCCGATTTTCCTACAAGAAGCTTCCATGCATCTCTTTCATTCTCCATTCGTGATAGTTAAAGTAATCCCACTACAGGCCTCGGGAGGCCCTTGGGGTAGTAGGAGGTTAAGGTCCCCACTTTTTCTAGACAATCGGCACTTGATGCCAGCCGGGTTGTCAGCCCTGCGTGACGGCCGCCTTTACCCCAGAACAAGCGTCTGGTACTCATTTCAGTTAGAGGATGAGTCGACCCCAGGGCCACAGTGCCGCCAGAAGGTTTTGGTCAGTTTAAAAATCCTGACCCCACCGGGACTTGAACCCTCGACCTTACGACTTGTAGCGCAGTGCCTTAACCACTACGCTATGGCGTGCCCCTACTTATACGAATTTGGCTGTTGAACAATAACGTTTATATTATCCAAGGGACTTATGTCTAAATACTTACATCATCCCTTTATCGTATCTTGTAGTGAGAAATATTTAATTAAGGACATTGGAAGCAAGAGACAGCCGGTGAGATTTGTAAATGTCAGTCACATACTTAGCTCCCACATTTCACGCACTATAAATGCGGGACAAAAATAGGTCCAATGTAGATATTTTCATTAATAAAACGGCTTCGAGTTACAATCTGCTATTTACAACCTACGTAGCCCAAATGTGGAGCCTTAGTCTCTCCTTCATAAGGAGTTACTAGACCAAGTTAATTTAGTTATGCTTATTTGCCCATAGATGCCATGAATGGTATGCAGTCAACATACCGACCCATTGATACATCTAGCAGACGTCTAAGGTATTACTAGATGATGAGGCTTTTTTTGCTTAGAGACCTTTTTATTCAGGCTTATCTTTTATGAGCCTGAAAATCTTCAGACTCGGAACCTATGGCTTAAAGTCCCTCCCGAAGGACTTGCTCCTTGCATTTGTCCATCCTAAAAAATCTATCGATCCCGACCGGATTTGAACTCGCGATCTCTGGATCAGAGGCAAGCAAGGAGCATAACCACTAGTCCACCATAGCCGATTTCAAGTTACAATATTGCAATTCATCAAATTTCTTTCTTTTTCAGAAATTAACAAACAAAAAAAAACTAATAAATTCGGAAAGAAAAATATCGTAATGTTATAATTTTAGTATTTTCACTGGATTCGTATTTAATATACAGTAGTATAGAGGTTTGAATTTTAAAAATGTATTTTAAATAGTTACAATTGCACTACTGATAAAACTGTAACTTCATTCCATCCAATTATAATAAATTATCCCATAATACAAAGCATCTTGACTTACCAGCTGGCCTCACATCCACATATGTCAATCTCATTCACAGAGGTAGATGATCATATAATAAGTATAGGGGCGACATGTTGTCAGCATATTTGATCCCTCAGCCAATACAGTTGGTATTCTGAACTAGAGCCTCTACTTATAATAGCCTTGTAAATTTCTCATGATGTGGATGGGCACCGTCCCATATACTGGGAAAAATTCACTTCCTCCATGGAGACTTGAACTACCAAATGTCCTACAGCTCTATGCCGAAGCATGGTGTTTTAAACTGCTTGAACTGATTTGTTGTTATTATTTTTTTTTAGGCACCAATAATGGAAACAATTTTATGTCTGTGTAGGATCACAAAATTTTCTGATGAAAAAAAAAAACAGGACACTTTGTTGTTTGCTTATCTACAAATTTTCAAACTGATATATGATACAGCAGTTGTCAAATCAAGCCAAAGGGAGCTTATTACTCATGGCCGGGAAGAAGACTTGAATTAACATGAAGGAGACTAGGGACAGCATATTTATAGAGACTGCCACTAAATGACATAGATACGTTTTAATAGATAATTGTAATGGAGTGTTTAAATTCCCAACAAATATTTCTTAATTAAGAAGCTGCCATTTGCAAAAGATAGAAGCAAAGGTTTCAATAGCATTTGGCATGAGGGAATTATAACATATATAAAAGAAAATTTACATCTAGATCACAACTCGCCTTGGTAGCTCAGTTGGTAGAGCATTGGTCCAGAAAGCCAAAGGTCCTGGGTTTGAGTCTTGGTATGGGCAACAATTTTTCTCTTCAAATATAATTTATCCTTCAGTGAGAAGTGTTAAATTAATAATAAAAACCTCAGTGATTTAGTTTACCTTATCCTTTATATTCTCCAAAGGAAAAATCTAGGAGATTGCAGTGGCAGGTAAATTTAAACCACAAGGGAAGATTGCATTACTGAAAAACTTGGAGAATTTGCAATTGATAAGAATTAACTGTAGCTACCTTTGCAGAACCTCATGGAAGGTGTAATTTGATGCAGTATATGAAATTCCTATAAAGCATGAAGAAGTGACCTCTGAGAGCTGCCTTGAAATGCAATTTGTAAATTATACATCTCGAATTAACATGATCTCTTATTTTCAAATTATCAAAGCTTTCTGAAAACAGTACATTTTCTATTCCTCCATTCAATATTCAGTCTGGGTTTGATTATGGCTGCCACTTCAGAAATAGTAAAGGGATATATAATGCTCCGCAAAAAATCATTAAAGCAATAGCAGGATACCAAAGGACCGATAAAAAGAAAAACGAAGATATAAGAACAGAACTTAATATATTTAATCTCTGTGAAAGAATAAAATATTATCAAAATGCTTATCTTCAGCATGTATTACGAATGAATGAACAACGCATATCAAGAAGAATATATAATTATAAACCAAAAGGGAGAAGAATGTTGGGAAGACAATTGAAGAGATGGAAGGACCAATTTGACCTATAATGAGATCGGAACAGGCCATTGGGCTTAATCCTTGTTGTTGATGATGATGATGAAAAATCATTAACTTCAAACAGATTGGGACTTACCACTAACTTGCTCAAAGACACAGAATTATCAACAATTTGTTGTCTCATAACTATTCTTCCACTCAGTATAATACCAGTTACGCCATTCGAGCAATGATATGAACGTCAGGAATTCTTTCTCCGATTGAGGGTCTTTCCACTTTTCAGCGGTTGCCCTTTTACCAGCCGGCTGCTGGCCCTTCACATCCACATGTGTCAATCACAGAGGTAGATGATCAGCAGCCAGTGTAGGGGTGACATGTGGTTAGCATGTCGAGTCCCCCAGCCGTTATAGCTGGCTCCTCAACCTGGAGCCGCTACTTATTGTAGCTACCCAATTGCCTCACGATGCTGGGTGGGCACCGGTCCCATACTGGCCGAAATACCATGAGAAAATTTCTTCCCCCATGGAGACTCGAACCAGCGCAAGTCCCGTAGCTCTGCGCCAAGGCTTCCTACCTTAACCGCTCGGCTACGGCGCGGGAATTCTTTCTACTTATATAATTCTCTTTCATATGAAGGCTAATAGCCATCGCTACCAACAACATCTTCTGACAACTTCTATTCAAAGTATTTTTATCGAGAATTTATACATTACTTTTAAACTGTAAAGCTTCATAATTTGATGTTAAGAATGTTAGTAATAACACTGGTCAACATGATTTTTGTCTTGTAAGTACTAATAGTTGTACTTAATGCAGTTTTTTATCGTGTTTTCAAATATGTATTCGGAATTTCTCCATCACCCACAGTTTCTTTTATTTCAATTTCAATTAATGGATTTATATAGATTTCTTCCCGGAAAATCTTGGCACAGTGAGCAATGAGCACGGGAAACACTTTCATCAGGAGATATCAGCTATGGAAAAGAGATATCAAGGCAAATGGAATCCTAATATGCTGGCCAATTTTTGTTGGACCATCAAGAGGGATGCTACACAGGCAAAATATAGCAGAAAATTGACATATTTTACTTTCTAGGTGAGTCCAAATGTTCGAATATTGTGTAGTTACGAATTTAGAAAATATTAAAGTGTTTGAAATTATAAATCCCCATTCTCTCGGAAACCTTGCGCGATGGAGAAAACCCGATATCATATTTGAATTCAGGAGAAAAAATACTATCAGAATCACATATTTTTCTTTCTGAGACAAAAAAAAAAGTTTATTTTTTGTTGCTCAGTGTAATTAACCTATACAAATAATGAAAAGAAGGTAAAAAGGAGAAGTGATCCCACTACAGGACATAGGAGACCCTTGGGTCAGTAGGATGTTAAGGCTCCCACTTTTTCTAGATAATCAACATTTGATGTCAGCCATGCATGATGGCTGCCATTACTCCCAGAACAAGCATCCGGTACTCATTTCCTTTAGGGGCTGAGTCGATGCCAGGGCCATGATGTCACCAAAAGGTTTGGATCAGTTTAAAAATCCTGACCCCGCCAGGACTCAAATCATCAACCTTCTGGTTTGTAGAGTATTATCTTAACCATCTATGCTATGGCATACCCCTAATGTCAAAGTAAATTATCATTATGAGAGGAAGAAATAATATTTTCTCTTGTTCTTTATACTATATTTCTTCTTCTTCATCTTATTTCCCATAATTCCTAATGGAACATAGGGCAGCAGTAAAGTTCCTCCAGCGTACTCTGCTTCCAGCCAGCCATTTCACTTATTTCCAGCTTTTCCCTCTTTCCTTTGCTTCCTCCTCTACTGATCACTTACAAGTTTTCCTAGGTCATCCCCTCTTTCTTACTCCTTGTAGGTTCCAATCTAGTGCATCTTCTCAAAGGCTCTGTCTGGTTTTATCAATGTGTGGCCTATCCAAATCCACTTTCTTTGTTTTATTTGGTGACATATTGGAGATTGGTTGGTTATATTATATTTACAGGCCTTTTAATACAACTTGGACAATGAAATTCACATATCAAATAGGATTTCATTTTGTTAATATCCATAAGTATGGTACTGGATGAGATAGGTAACTGTATATAATATACACAAGAAAGAATACAGTATAATATGATATATTTTGTTATCAAGTATACACCATGTTGGGATAACTTTATTATCAAATTGGAGTTCCGTCTCTTTATTTCATAATGTAACAGGGTGAAATGATGCACAATAATACCTTCAAAGACAATGCAAAACAAAATTCAAGATGGAGACACCTAGGTAAAAAAAATCTTGAGAAATGTAAAATTAAATATGAATGCAATTGAAGAATCCATGCCATAATACTTTAAATAAAATGTCTGTCATAGGCCTATTAATATTAACATGTATTGATGACAGTGTCAAATATATATTTAGGATAGAAATGAAGATATAGGACTAGTTTTCTTTTTAATACAATTAAGACAATAAATGGGAAATGTAAACTCTGAAAACACTATAGAGCAAGCATGCTGATACACTTTGCTACTGTACACGTGTACGTCTGTATAAAGCTATGATCCCGTTCAGCTGGTATCACCAAAGTGATAAGAGGCATGGTCCCTTCGTACTACTGTACGGCACTGTACAACTTACACCATGTTTTTATTATATCCACAATCACAAATGCACAGACCACGTTAATAAATACTAAAATTATTGCACATAGAAAGATATACCAATATAAAATATTATTATATTTTAATTTGCATAATTAAAGAACATGTATTTAAAATTATGTTAACTTTGACTATATCAAAATATAGAAAACTGAAGCTGAATATAAAATTATAAATTAATTAAAACAAAAATATATTATAAAATGTAACTTACTTCTTTTTGTCAGTAAATAATACTGATTCATTTCAAGCTTTTTTGAGGCAATGTCAAGGCCTAATACAAACATTATGTTCTTAGATTTGCAATAATTAATATACATAATTAATAAATAAATTTTAATAGAAAAGAACAAGTTGAAGTTATAAAGATTATTTCATGGAATATGTCAAAAAAAAAAGAAAACTTTGTGTATCTATTGTTATGAGCATGCAAAAGTTTGAGTGGGGGATGAGTTTGTGCACAATGTAGAAAAGTTTAATCTGTATGAAATGAGAGAAAAAATAAATAAGATTATATGGTACAAATTATAAATAAAAAACACAATAAAAATTATGGAGATTGAATCATAACATAACATGTACCGGTAACTTGAGAGTTAAATGTACTATTATACATTAAAGCAGCAAAAAAAAAAAAAAAAAAGATATTTTGTACAGAGGAAATTTAATAAACCAATAAACGAAACATGTTAATTAAATTAACATATTCATGAATGCAATAGAAGGAGCACATATTTATTTGAAATTTAATTTACATAATTAAAACATTTTGTCTTTTCATTCTTACCTCTTATAGTTGTTTTTGTCTGTAATCGCTGATGATGGGGCTAAGAAGCCTTGAAACATATGTTTGACAAAAACAGCTATAAGAAGTAAGAATGAACGGACAAAATGTTTTAATTATTAAACAAACCTCTTAATGTTACTTCCTATTGTATTAAAAAAAATTAGTTTACGTACTGTAAAAAAGAAAAAGCCCTTGGCCTATGAGCCAGCTACTAGCCTCATATCCACATGTGTTAATCACAGAAGCAGATGATTATCCAGTCAGTGTAAGGGTGACATGTGGTCAACATGTTGGCTCCACCAGCCAGGTTTTCTCAACCTGAGGCTGCAACTTATAGTAGCTACCCAAATTCCTCATAATGTTGGTTGGGCACTGCTCCCATACTGGTCGAAATTTCATGAGAAAATTTCTTCCCCCATGGAGACTTGAACCAGTATAAGTAACATAGCTCTATGCCAAGGCACCTTGCTTTAACCATTTGGCTATGGTGTAGTACTAAGGTACTGTACCTGTAGTAAAATTAATTTTATTTATTTCAAATATAATTCTTTTTAAAAGGGGGTTTGCCAAAAGTGCATAGAATAAAGTTAGACCCAATTATCACAATCTATCAAGTGTGAACTTGAAATATGAAATTGCAATAGTTTGGTATTCGACACATATACACACATTACTGTATTTCATTGACTGAATGCTCTGAACTTTTTAAGATTCTTGTGATAACACGAGCTGAGAATAATTAGCAATTTTGTTCAGAGACATTACCCTCTTGAGAAACATTACCTCCAAAAATGTAGTCATGATTTTTAGAATAGGCAAGGTGACAAATACATTAAGTTGATAATGTTCAGAATTTTAATTGTGCTTCTGTTTTTTCTTGATTTAATGAAACCAAAAGTTACAAATGAACCTGTTCAAAAAAAAAACCTTATACATAAAACAAATTATGGCACGATCACTTTACTGGGAAATAATTCTTTTAGAGATAGAACATTTCCACTTCTACAACTTACAATGTTACACTTTGCTACTATATTTTTAGGCTGTGAAATATATTTATTCCAAATCTATACCACAGAGACATGAAAAAAAATGAAAAAAAAAATCCTAATCAAATCTTAAATAAACAAATAACCTGTGAAACATTGTGATTAGAGTATGTTTTTGTACAATGTAGAAACATACAGAAACTCAATGAAAATTTGAAATGATACATAAAATTCTACACCAATATAGAATAAAGAAAACTTAATATAATTACCAAATACAATTTTTTTTTAAATTTTCCAATAGTGGTCTATGCATCAGAGATTAGGAATCACTAATTTACACTACACAAGACATCAATGTTAATCATCAACAAAGAAATGAATCTAATTCCATTTCTAGCAACTAGATTTAAGTTGCAAACCCTGATCAGGACTTCTCCAAAACCTAATTACAGTTTTTTTATAAATTATATTATGTACACAAATTGTGACTAATGTACAAACAGAGAAAATATATACATATTACAGAATGTCTCATTTGCAATTTATTAAGCCAAGATGCATGTTTTTAATGTAGTAAAGCAAAGATAATAATATTATACCTGAGCCTACCCAAAAAAAATTAATTATGGCCAACATGACAAAATTAATATACTGTAGAGTTTAATCAATAATAGTGGGAAATAACACTATGAGGTAATTTACAATTTATAAATTGAGTCAGATAAACATTTTTTCAACTCACCTCATAAAACTCCATGTTTTCACAGGACCGGTTTCAAAGGCCTTCGTCTCCCTCATCAACCAAAACTCCAGTCCTGTGAAAACACAGAGTTTTATGAAGTGAAATGAAAAAAACATTTATCCAACTCAATTTATGTACTGAAGAGTCTAAAGTTTAAAAGTATGAAGAGATTAAAAAATCAGTTATGCCACTGTACTGGCACTGAAATGAAAAGGAGAATTAACAAGTTCTGATAGCATGTTCTACCTTCTTTATATTGTGTTTCAAATTACTTTTCTTCTTTTGGGAGCCTCTTCAGTCTATATTTCTACAGATGTTAATTAAAATGTGATTATACATTAATTATAGCAAGTTTATAAAAGAATAACAATATATAAAGGAAAAAAAAAAAAAAGAAACAAATAAGTAAATAGCCAGCCATGGTAGTTTATTAATAATGTTTATCTATAAACTTGAATATTGGGCTTAATGACATATGATTAATTAATTAAATCGGTGGAGGATATCCAGTCAGTATATTAGAAGGGTTAGTATCCTTTATTAACACATTGGCAATTTTTTTACTACAGGCACATGCCAAGGCGGCTTTCACAAAGGGTGATTCAAACCAAATGGACAAATAAATATCAAAATAAACAAACCTTATTGTCACCTAAAGTTCGTTGTTAAAAGCTGCCGCCGCCGTATTTCATGTGCTGCTATGTCCGTTGATAAATGCTGCCCTCGCCATGATCGGTGTTTCATTGTCATTGGAATAGTTTTGATTGAATAATATGTCTCTCTTCTACTTTGTTCCCAGTTTATAATGTCAAGTAAAAGGAAAGAAAAACTAGTTCCAAAGCAGAAAAAAGTAGTGTTGCTGCTTAAAGTAAAAATACTAATGCTTGACCATTTATGCATTGGTGAGTCGTTTTCATATAGATGCAAACTGTCCATCTGAATTGAAATAACTTTTAAAAGCGGCAAAACTGGAAAGAAAAAATTACTACATTCTTTAAGTCTTTCCCTAAGCCTGGTAATAATAATTAATAGAAATTGGTCAAAATCTCATTAAATTGATTTAATTTTGATAATTTTTATTTTATTTTGGAACTTTGGAACGTATCCCCTATTTACCCATACAAAAACAATTCCATATTCACGGTTTCTGTATTCACAGTATATTTACGGAATATATCCCCTGCAAATAAGGAGCTTTTACTATACTTTGGTTATGAATAATTTGAAATAATATAAAGAACAAATAGCCCTACTTAAAATCTTTAAGCTCCCTTTTTTTTGTAAATGAAGTGAGAACTGAACACTTCAATAATTGGAAATTTTCTTATTGAAAGTAGTTTGGAAATGTAAGACAATATTTCTTTAAGTGCATAAAATCTCGACATATTGGCTTCATCATTCATAGCAATTGCAATAATTTAAATAAAAAGTCTCTTCATGGTTTCTATCTTTACGGAATTCTTATCTGTTCTATATTTCTCTGGTCATAAGATTGCACAAGTAGAGAAAATCATGTCTGAGAGAGTTGTGATGTCCTAATGTAGACAATAAAAAAGATAATAATCTACATTGAATCTGTATTAAGTCAGAAAGGCAAAAGTAAGTAATAAAATGCTTTCAAAATCATGAAATTCAAAGGATGAATTATAAATCCATTTACTACATAAATATTTAAATAAATGTACTGAACTATTCTAATAAGATACTCTAACTGAAAAAAAAAGGAAATAAACAGATGCAACAATAAATCATCTAATTTTAGTTGATTACAGTTGTTTTTTATTATTAAAATGTAATAAATAATTGTTGCATCTCCTTTAAGTTAGAGCATCCTAATTACAATACTTATTTTAACAATACAGTTCATTTTTATAAAAAAAATGACTAGTTATAAATAGTTGTAAATTAGTATTATTAATTACTACTATGAATATTATTTTTACTACAGTATTTAGAAGTTCTATTTGTGAAAATATGTATAGTCAACTTGCTACTATAATTCTAAACATAAAAGTTTTAAGGATCAAATTATTTAATTAATTTTCCTATATACTTGCATTTATTTAATTGTATTGAATACTATAATTTATATAATCTAATAAAAATTGATCATAAATGGTAATATTTTTTTTTTGGAGGCAGCATTAAGGTTCTGAATGAGACAAGTACTCAACATTGAACGTAAGTTTTTCAATTTAAGTCATCACAAGTATTGGTAAACATCATCACTCATCAATTTTGTCCAAGAGATGGCAAGTTGAAGACAATTCATTGAACTAGAATTTGTTTACAGATAATACTTAATTTTTTTTTCATCTTTCAAATACTGCTATAAAAAAATTCATTGATGGATTTTATTTTAAAATACATCTCTGACACTTTTTTATATTTTGGAGTGAAAAGTTAGAATTAGAAAAAGTTGAAGTAATGGTATAATAAAGGTAAAGATAAAATTATCCCACTACAGGCTTTTGGAGTCCCTTGGGTTAGTAGGAGGTTAAGTTTCTCAACTTTCCAGACAATTGACATGAGATGTTACCTGAGTTATCAGAGCCAGAACAAGAATCTGGTACTCATTTCTGTTAGAGGCTGAGTTGACTCCAAGATCAAGGTGCAGCCAGAAGATTTACGCCAGTTTAAAAATCCTGATCCTACTGGAACTCAAACTCCTGACATTCCAGCTTGTAGCACATTGCCTTAACCAACTATGCTTTGGCATGCCCCTATAATAAAGGTACTACACATACATTATTTTACTATTTATATTTACCAATATGTTTTAAATTAATTTTAGTTACTATAAACTACTATTTACTTTCAATTACATTTTTATATTTAATTCATTCTTCATTATTTTGTTATTAATGATGTGGTAATCTAAACATGTAGTCAATAAGCATGTATTTAAGACTTAGATCCCTTTAAATTTGATCAAAAAGTATAAAAATATGAACTTATAATAGAATTTTGTAAAAATTATATAACTTTCATATTCATTGCAGAGATGTTTAGTAGTATTATAATCCATCCATATTTATCTACTTTTATTGAATTTCACTATACATTTTTACTTACTCTTGATCCTAAGAGAGCCCTTCAAAAATTGGTACAATTATATAGCGTGATAGCTTCTTTATAAATAATATTATTTCTTAATTATTTCAAACACTTGTATAATTTTTACTCTTTTTATGTAATGGAAGTATTTAATGATTCAATTTGAAACACCAGAAACTTTAAAAATTAGCCAAAGCAAATTAAAGAAATTAAATAATGGTACCACTTACAATTTATTTACCTAAACTTTACTCTGCCAATATCTGATGAGATAATTTTGTATAAAATATCAAGAACTAGTCTTAATTAAGCCAGTAAAGTCATTTAAGTGCTAACATTTGATTAGTTCAAACATTGGCATGTTAAGCAATTTAAATTCATTAGATATCAGTAGATTTTAAAAATATTTTGTATTATAGAAATGTAAGTTTAACCCTACTAAAGATAAGTCATAGAAATCATCTATTCCATTTAGTAGATTAATTCCATCAATTACTGTTATTCTTGTGAGAAATAGCCTAAAATTAAGGAGGATGGAAAGAGTTAAAAAACTTGCCATTTTATGTTTGCAGCAGGATTACTATAAATCTGGATAAATATTTTTATATGTTTAAACATAATATTTTTCACACACTCAATCTAATATCAATTAAAGAAGTGAAAAGGCATTGTTAAGCATGTTCTTGTCCCATTCTATGATTAATTTTTGCTTTACTAAAATTTTAATTTACATGTAAAGTACATTTATAGAACAATTTATTCATTTTATTTCATTTTAAGCATGTTAATGTAATGAGGCATTCTGTGGCCTACACCAGCAGCACCCATCTTATTATTTAACAAACACCACATTTCAAAAAGATTAAGTTATTTTATTTATATAATATAACATTTCTTAAAAAACACAATATAATTATTATTAATGAGTCCTACATTACACAATATAAGTGCAAAAAAGCTGATTTTACAGGAGAGAAGAAAAACTAATTATCACTTTGTCACTTTCCCTTAGGGTGTTAAGTCAATAAGTTCCTGCTTATATTGACCAATATATATATATATATATATATATATATATATAACTCCATCATTGCCGGTCCCAAGTCCAGATGAGAAAGGAGGAGTAACACCTCATTAAAAAAACCTAGGTTCAGCTGACCTGGCTGATAGTACCTTGTGAGAGTCCCTAGCCAGAATTATGGTGAAGTCCCCAACGGCGAATGCAGCAGAGTAGGAGACCTATAGTATGGTGCAGACGATGGATGAAGCAATAAAGGTGGATCAGACTCTTAGCTGCAGTGAAAGCAACTGATCTATGGTGGACTCCAGAAAAAGTATCCGGTCCTCCAGGTTGGGAGTTGATGCTATGGGCCAGCTCCTCATACATTGTAAAAAAAACTTAATACTAAAAAATCATAATATATATATATATATTTTGTTGAGGATACCTGTATATATAACAGAAACAAAAAAAAATATATATATTGTTTTTTGTTGAGGGTACCTGTGTATATAATAGAAACAATCCTGAAATAATTATATATATATATATATATATAAAGCTGTGTATTTATACTGACCAACATATATATATATATATATATATATATATATATATATAATATCTGAGAAAAATGGGACTTATATAATAATAATTAAATGAATCAGATTTTACACCTCACCTCATATTTTTGTAAACCTTCAGGTCTTGTGTGGTTTTTAACCCATTGGAGACTTTTAACGAGTCTCCCTCGTGAGCAGGTAGAAAGTCCAAAGAGCTCCTCCACGACCTACACTCGTTGTTGTGTTATAACCCCCACTGTAAGAAGTTAGGTTTTTTTAGTGGTTTAAATTTTCGATTCACCGTCAGTAAAATTTGTTATTTGTTTATGTAAAGTAAATATGTATAGGCCTAGTGTATTGTATAGTTTATTTTAGTTATTATTTATAGAATAGTAGACTATAGCTGTAGGCATTCATTACGGTAAAATATAAGTGAATATAAATTCAGTGTTTATTTGTTAAAATTCATAGCTGTATTTTTTTTTGCAATATGTCCGTAAATAGGAGAGATCGTATTGCTATTGAGAAACTAAGTGAAGTAGTGGATGAAATGTTATGTGACAGTGATTGTAGTGAATTATCATGGAACGAAGATTCGAACGATGAAATAATATACAGTGACAACGTAACCGTGCATGCTACTGATGGTAGAAATATTAGGTCAGTTTCGTCCAGTTTTTATCTATAGTATTTTATAATTTACAGGTCGATATATAACTAAGATAATTAAAGAATATACGAAGAACTTTTCCTGATTTATAATGTATAGGTCTATGCTTATTTATATTTCATATATTTATTTTTATTTATTTTTATTATGTACAGTATTATATTGCGTTAGTTATTTTTTCGGTCTTGTTTGGACATATGATTTGTGTTTACTTTCAAGGCAATGTCCGAGAACTGTTACAAAAAGATGGTTTTTGAAATGTTTGTCAACTTTCACAGCCTTGAAAATAACAAAACATAACGGTTTACAATGCACAACAGAGGGTAGCAGGTAGGCCACATTCCTTTCCTATTCGTAAAAGTACAAGATACTAAAAGAAATTCAGGGGTAAACAAAATATCTGAAAACATAAGTGATAGAACACGGTATGTGTATTTTGTATTCTGATTTAAAGTCCAGCGCAGCCGGAGTAGCGGTGAGGAGATTTAAATGGGTTCCCAGTGAACATGCTAGGCGCTTTAAACGTGTCTCCAATGGGTTAAAGAAAGTTGATAATTATTTTCTTCAGACTGAAACTAATTACTTTTGATTTATAATAAGATCATTTTATTTATAACAAGGCGCTTGTTCTGTGAAATGTATGGTAATTGGTACTTATAATTTTAAAAATTAACTTCTCTTTAAGGAAAAATAATGCATCAAAAGTTATTATACCTCTAATAATAAATTAGTCAATTACACTCTTATGAAATAGAATAATGAGTAATAAATAAATTTATTTTAATTATTTCTTTGAAGATGCTTTAACATCTCAGGTGATTTCACTTCTAACATCTTTCTATCATGGAAAAAAAAAAAAAAAAAGAGAGAGTATCACAGGTATAAGTCAGAATAAAATCTTGCTAAAATGGTACCACTTAATGAAAAGTTCGAAATTATTAAACAAGGTGAAGTTAAAGGCATTTGAAAATATAGGTTTCTTATAAAACGAATATCTTGAGAATCTGTCATTAAATTAATTACTATCTCATACCATAGCTGAGTTGTTTAAGGCTTCAAGCCTTAGTGCAGAAATACAAGACTTGTGCTGGTTTGGATTCCCATGGAGTAAGAAATATTCTCATGGAATTTCAGCCAGTATGAGACCAGTATCCACCCAACAATGTGAGGAATTTGGGTAGCTACAATAAGTAGTGGCTCCAGTTGAAAAAACCAACTATAGCAGCTGGGGAGCATGACATTCTGACAACCACCTCTGTGATTAACACATGTGGATGTGAAGCCACCAGCCAGTTGGTAGGCCTGTCATGCCATGGAGCTTCTTTTTAATCACAGGCATAAAATAGGATTAACAGGATAATTGTCAATCATAATATGTTATATCTGTTTAGTTTATAAAATGCACACACGAGTTAACAAGAGATAAAAATGTTCATTAAGAAGAGAACTGACCTAATTTACTTATTCATGAATGTGAAAGTACAATTTCTAAGAGAAAATTATCTGAAAATTTAATTGTGGTAAGATTCAAATTAACATAACTTTACCCATAAGGTATTTTACAATTAAAATTTACAGAATAAACAATCTTCAAAATACATAGTACTCTTGCCACTAAGTAACCATTCAATAGTCTTTCAATAGAGGTTTCATATAGTGTCAAAAGATTGAAGTTTAAATTTACATAGAGAATATTCATATACCTTATTCATTCTTAGAGTGACCCTAATATAAACAAACTTCCACCATTCCACAAACTTCTACCATGCTACAATTACTGTCACATTGACAGGGAGCATGTGTGAAGTATATAACACATGTGATCATTGAATGGGGTAGATTACAAGATTTCTGGTGAGGTTTTTCACTGAACTTGTGAAATACATTTAAAATAACTGTTATTTGACCACTAGTCAAAGGTTTGCCAGACTTGTGTTTTAAAAATTTAGATGGCGACACAGCAACAGAAGACTTGACACCTTCAGCCATTTTGTTGCATCAGAATCGACTGAAGCATGACTCAAATGCATCATCTATATGTATATAAACTATTTTATGTTGTAATCATTGATTAAATATTTTAGAATATTTTCTATTTTTTAAATATTATTATTTTCATTCATGAAGAAGAACAAGTATATTCAGAGGACATATTTAAAGCGAGCAGCTCACATGATTTTGTTTTGATCCGGATCACTTTAAGAGTGGATATAGCCTTTAATGCTTTGGTTCCACATCACAAGACTTTATATCATCATCATCATCATAGTCCATTCACGAATTTAGACCATTTGTTAACCTGTTTTGGCCTCAAGAGAAACACCATCCAAAAGTCGATTGAGTGGACGTCCTGGTCTTCTTCTTCCTGCAGATTGATAGCTTAACATTTGTTTGGGTATTTTGTGATATTTCATTCGATGAACATGTTGCATCCATTTTGACATAATCAGAAATTTTGTTTTCTAAAGGTTCCATATGTAATTCTTTAATATGTCTTTATTTTTTTATGATCTAGTAGTGTGTATCCTGCAGTCCTCTGAAGGTATCTCATATCCTTCTGTTTCAATGTCCATACTTCATTACCATACAAAAGAGTTGGAAGAGCCAGTGTTTTATAACACTTCTAGTCTTGAATGTTTTTGGGCTAACTGTGGCTTGTAGATAGAATTTATTAACCCTAAAATCTTTTAAAAATTTTGATAATTTTACATTTACATCCTTTTCTTCTTCATAACATTATAACATCAAATACATTTTTATAATTTTCATTATCAATAATAAGGGCTGAATTTGGAAGAGGACTTTGTGACATTGTCCCCCCTGAAAAAAATGAGAAACTTTTTAATTATTTTTGTTTGTATAGATATAAAATTTTGCTTCTTAGTTCATACAAAACACCCCAATTCTATATTATATAAAATGCTGATAAGAGTCAGAAAGGGCTACTATTTCTCTTATCACATGTATTTAAATTTTTTAATCCATGCTGCTTTCCTGGTTAATACAAGCCAGTTGTCATGCCACACTTTACAGGTTTTCTACAATTTAACTGTCTCTTAGCTAAGGAATTCTCTGGACTTAGTCCAATTTTATCCTTGGATCATAAATTGATAAAAGTGATCCCACTACAGGCCTTAGGAGGCCTCTGGGGTAGTAGAAAGTTCAGGCTCCCGCTTTTCTAGACAATTGGCATGATAAGTCAGCCAGATTGACAGCCCTGCATGACAGCTATTTTTAACCTCCAGAACAAATCCTGGTGTCCCATGCCGTAGCCGAGTGGTTAAGGTAGGAAGCCATGGCGCAGAGCTAGGGGACTTGTGCTGGTTCGAGTCTCCATGGGGGAAGAAATTTTCTCATGGTATTTCGGCCAGTATGGGACCGGTGCCCACCCAGCATCGTGAGGCAATTGGGTAGCTACAATAAGTAGCGGCTTCAGGTTGAGGAACCAGCTATAATGGCTGGGGGACTCGACATGCTAACCACATGTTACCCCTACACTGGCTGTTGATCATCTACCTCTGTGATTGACACATGTGGATGTGAAGGGCCAGCAGCCGGCTGGTAAAAGGGCAACCGCTGAAAAGTGGAAAGACCCTCAATCGGATCGGAACAAATCCTGGTACTCATTTCCATTAGAGGTTGAGTTGACCCAAGGCCATGTTACTGCCAGAAGGTTTAGGGTAGTTTAAAATCTTGACCCCACCACATCTCAAATTCCTGACTATCCGGCTTGTAGTGTATTGCCTTAAACAACTACGCTATGGTGTGCCCCTTATGTATTATTAACAGAATGGAATATCTTATTATTATGGTTATTAATATGATAAATCTAGATTGCTTACATATACAATTGTTTTCATATTTTATTAAGTTATCAATATATAAGTGCCAGTCACTAGGAACATCCACACCATCTAAACATCCATGGTTGGTACAGTAACATAGGACCTTTGCTTGGGCCAGTTAGGATGGTCTGTGTCCTCTGTTAATGGAATAATAACAAAAAACTATTGAATTTAAAACTATCACATTGAACTTCCAGTTTTAACACAGAATTGGACAAATTGTGACGTAAAATTGAAAAAGAGGCCCAACTTTTAAAATATTTGGAAAAACCTTTAGAATTGACAATTTGGGAGAAGATATATATTCAGAAGAACAAATTTAGACCCATGAATTTTGAGATTCCTGATGAACGTGACCTCATCTCGAAGTTCATCAAATCAACACCAGATGGCAACGTTATTGATGGAAATTCCAATGAAAAGCCGGTAGTCATAATGTCAGTTGAAAATGAGAGAGATGTTTCTCTTGAAAACTAGTTCCCGTGTTTAAAGAAAACATGAAATATGAGGTAAGATGTAAAAAATGGCTCATTAATTTATGAATTAAGAACCTCATAATGTTATTTCCCATATTTAACTATGAATAAATTGTGATGCATCAGTATAATAAGATTTTTACAATGAAAGGATATGACTACCAGAGAGTTATTTCAATGAACTTATTATGGAAATTAACATTATGAGATTTTCAAGTTAATAAAATTAATTCGTAAATTAATTAGTCATTTTTACATCTTACCTCATATTTCATGTTTTTTTAAACATAGGAACTAGTTTTAAGAGAAAAATCTCTCTCATTTTCAACCGACATTATGACTCATAAGTCATAATGTCGGTTGAAAATGAGAGAGATTTTTCTCTTGAAAACTAGTTCCCATGTTTAAAGAAACAAAATATGTGGCAAGATGTAAAAATGACTCATTAATTTATGAATTAAGAACCTCATAAAGTTATTTCCCATATTTAACTATGAATAATAAAATTAGAATGAGTCGTAAATTATCTCACCTCATATACTCATATACTCCATATTATATGCATAGAAAATATGCAGTAGCAACATTCAGACTGCTAACGGGACATGACTGCTTGAATAAACACCTACACAGAATTGGCATAACAGATTCACCTAAATGCCCTTTTTGCAATTTAAATGAAGATATGGAAAGAAACCATCTCCTCCGTTGTCCAGCTTTTGTAGAAGAGACCAGCCTTTCTGCTAAATATTGGAGTGCAAGAGAGCGAATGATTTCATTATCAAGTGCTCGACATTAGATACCAACCAACCAACCAACCATACTCCATATTATCCACAGCACAAGACCATGGAATGACTTTTCCAGAAACCATGGTCTTGTGCTGTGAAGAACATGGAGTGTATAAGGTGAGATAATTTATGACTCATTTTAATTGTATTAAGTAGAGAGTTATTTTCAATTAATTATTTTTAAATGAGAAAATAGAAATTAAAAAAATCATATTGACCAAAGTCAGAATTATTATTGCACAAACACAAGCTCAGTGCAATAATAGAGTCACTTTAACACAAAAATTCAATGGTCACATTTATGAGAAAGTTGGAGGAAATATGAACAGAATTGCTTTCTCCTGCTTTGTAAGTTTATTGCTTCAATACTTTTTTCTGTTATTTCTAAATCATGAATTATAAGTTTATGTGTATATTTAGATACTGCTGATGATCCCTACTCTCCCAAGTTCAAATTCTCAGCACCTACAGCTAATTAATATGTTTCATAATTATACTGAATATATTTAAAACATTATCTTTAAGAGAAATATATAATTTTCTATTTTCCAGAAGGAATCACATGAAAAAAGTTTTTCAATATTTCTCGAATAATAAAATGAGTGCTGATGGACAATAACAGCACACATTTTGTACACTGTATATTGTGCATTATACTGTAGGCCTTAGCAGTAAGTTGTACAGTAACATTTTAAACCTTTCAAAGCATTAACATTTATGTCTAAATGTGGATAAACTACAAAGATAAATTCATATTCAAGTAGAAAATATGATTATTGATATTTTGAATTTCACTATGGTTGAATGTATGTACAAATTTGTTTCTCTCTTAAATTTTATATTATATGTACATTATATCACAAACTAAATATTTTTATTTTATTTACAGCAGTGACACTTCAGAAATATAACTGTTCTACATTAGCTTGCAATAATTTTACATCCAAATTTACAATTTAAAGGTTCTTGGCTAATTTAATACAAAGGTACATGCAGTTGGTAAAATTTTCACAGTCGGCTTTAAATACAGTCCACAATATAAATAATTAATAAATATGTATCGTTAATTAAAATCTTCCATACACACAGGATCACTGACTTCTAAATTTTTTACAGTTAATAAGCAGAATTTTAACATTTTAAAGGAACATGAGGTAAGTCATGTTAAAGCATTTTAAACATTAAGGGCACATTCCAATGTTATTTCTATAATTTATTTTCTCTGACACAAATCAAAGGATACTGAGACACAATTCTATTTAGAAGCAAATTATCGCAATCAAACAGAATGTACTAAGTTTGTTTTTAAGGTTGCAGAGGAGAGGAATTGCAACATAATAATTCAATACTGGTACCTATCATTTTATAATCTATGTTATTAATATTATTATTATTATACTAACAGCATTACACCCTCTCCTTATTTTCTGGAATCATTGTTGAGTAACCCTGAAATATTCCATTTGATACTCAGTCAAATACTGCTGCAGTATTTTGGTGTTATCAGAAAACAGGATGTACATTATTAACGGTATTTACAATTTAAGATTATTATGCCTTAATTCAATCCAGTCTTGCATTATTTCTTGATTCTGTGACAACTATCGATAAAATATTGCTTATTTATTTATTTTCAATCAGCACAACCTTGATCAATAAAACTTCTCTTTAATATGTAACTCTATGATTGTGTGAAATATAGACGAAGGATTCACAATGGCATAAATGGTAATTGTACATAAACATGATAAATAGGACTGAAAGGTGCCATATGTAATACCATAATTAATGGCATAATTATATTATTTTTAATAGCATAAAGCTCATAAAATTATTTAATTCTTACTGAAGTGGATACTTCTAATCTCAAAAATTTACACAATTTAGGATAAATTTTTAAATTACATTTTGCTAACCTTAAAAGATACTTTTAAATTTGAAGACGTTGGTAGATGGCGTAAGTGGAATGAAGTTCACTACTAGCTGGCATGCGAGAATCATATTAGTATAAGAGAAAAATCTATGAGTAAATTGTTAAAACACAGGTGTACAGAACCAGAGATATTGGGTTCAAATCCTGATTTAGGCATATATTTTTCTCTTCAAATTAAATTTGTCATTTAGTGAGAAGTGATAAATTTAATATTAAAACATTAAAAAATACTATTTTTTAAAAGGTAACAATAGTTCACTATAATATTATAAAATATAAATTGTGTGATGTAATGATTTTTAACTTATGCTACTTTCAAGTTATTGTTTAATACATGGTAATAATTTTACATTTGTAATTCTTTTAGAGTGCACATGTCAATAAAGCATTATTATTGTTGTTGTTGTTATTATTATTATTATTATTATTATTATTATTATTATTATTATTATTATTATGTCACACCTTGGCCATTGTGAATACTACAAAATGCTGATTTGTTACTAATTCTACTTCTATAGAAAAATAACAATGTATGGTAATCTAGAAGAACTGACCTCCTTAATATTTATTATATACAGAAAAGCAAACTATGGATTCTTATCTTTCATAGTATTATAACTTGACAGGATAACTTTTTAAAAATTGCTTTAAACATTTTTTTTAGGCAATTGAAAGAGATTGCAATGTTTGAAAAATGAAAAATCTTGTGTTTGTAGATCTGAGATTATGTAATAATTCTATAATAAATGTACCAGTAAAAATGAAAACAATTTTAACATGATATAATGACTTATTTTAGGAATTCTCACTATGAGGTATATTCATTAAGGTAGAATATGTTTATCACTCACCTCATATTGTTCTTCTTATTTGATTATAGACTAGTTTCGGAACATAGTTTCTGTTCCATCCTCAGTAACATCACGACCGTTGTTCTGTCGTTTTGAAGAGTTGTCCTTCTCTCCTTCCATTGGCTGACTGAAAAACCTCGAAACCTGGTTTCGAGGTTTTTCAGTCAGCCAATGGAAGGAGAGAAGGACAACTCTTCAAAACGACAGAACAACGGTCGTGATGTTACTGAGGATGGAACAGAAACTATGTTCCGAAACTAGTCTATAATCAAATAAGAAGAACAATATGAGGTGAGTGATAAACATATTCTACCTTAATGATATAATGCTTTCATTCAAATGAGATTCCCCAAATATTTGGAAAGCTTCGTTTCTTATCATGTCATATACCTATGATTCCATTTTAGAATTTTTCTGTGTCATCTTTGAAGATTAATTCCAAGAGAGTAATTATAAACCTTCATTACACACAGTGCATAAATCTATAATATATATAACATATATGCTATGATGGTAAAAAAAACAATGTCTATCTTATTTATTTTAGGAATTTACACTATTTAGGTAAAAATTTTTTATCACTCACCTCATATTATTTTTCTTCTTTAACTATAAACTAGTTTCGGAACATAGTTTCTGTTTATGAGATAACTATGATATTTAGCTACTCCCTTTATATCAATAACACAAAATTATGATAGAACTCTGAAACATGGATATTCTTCATACTTTATATAACAAGTTTCAATGCAATTGCTTATGAATTTAAATCTCCTAGTAGATGGTTCTATTAACCAAAATATCTATCAGATTTAATATTCAATGCTTTTAGATTAGAGTATCAAGTTAGCAAGTAGTTTGAAGTTTAATGTCTATCAGCTTTAGTATCTTTTTTTTGCTGTGTGTGTAAGTTTTATTTTATAATACACCAATAGAAAAATTAGAGTCTTGTTACTTACAAAACCATCTGGAATATTTCATATCCAAAATGATGTAAATCTCAAACCTCTTGTCCAGGCCTCTCCACTGAACCGTGAGTGGCGATTCACAATTTTTGTCGGTATATATACTATTTTTTTTTTGGACTTTCAAAATGGAAGCCATGACAGCGTTTGAGTACTCTGAGGGCATGTTTCAAAGGTTCTTACATAATTCTTTATACAATTCATTTACACACTTAATATGTTAACTATTTACACAACTCCTGCAAACAATATAATAGTTGAATAATATTAAGATATGACTCAGGGTCTAACATCCTGGTTCTTGTCCGTAATCATGTGAATACAATATTAAAAAAAAATGATCTTAAATTTTATTAATTATTTTAATTATTATGCCTAGGCTGGTGTGATCTTCACACCGTTGTTCTGTTGTTTTGAAGAGCCGTCCTTCGCTCCTTCCATTGGCAGACTGAAAAACCTTGAAACCAGGCTATTCTCCCCGGGAATTTCAAAGTTCATCAATTTCTTCTTTTCGCTCTTTTGAATGTAGATCTTTTCTCAAACAGTAAGTTCTTTTGGTTTTTCTATTTGTTTTAATAATTTAGCTTCTTTCTCAGTAAGATGTTTCTCAGACCATGCATGGACAGCCATTGCAGATTTTTCTACTTCCCCTTTCTTGACATTCCTGAGATATTCTTTTACTCTAGTTTTCAAATTTCTCTTAGAAAACTAGAGTGAAAGAATATCTCAGGAATGTCAAGAAAGGGGAAGTAGAAAAATCTGCAGTGGCTGCCCATACATGGTCTGAAAAACATCTTACCGAGAAAGAAGCTAAATTATTAAAACAAATAGAAAAGCCAAAAGAACTTACTGTTTGAGAAAAGATCTACATTCAAAAGAGCAAAAAGAAGACATTGATGAACTTTGAAATTCCCAGGGAGAATGACCTGGTTTTGAGGTTTTTCAGTCTGCCAATGGAAGGAGTGAAGGACGGCTCTTCAAGATGACAGAACAACGGTCGTGATATTACTAAGGATGGAACAGAAACTATGTTTTGAAACTAGTTTATAGTTAAATAAAAAGAATAATATGAGGTGAGTGATAAAAAATTTCACCTAAATGTCTATCTTGTCTCAGATATCAAACCTGGTAGAAATAATAAATTTCAAATCTATAAAATTTGGGTCTCAGTGTTCTTATAAGGATTTAAAAAAAACATATGTGTCATTTTGTTTGTAGCTGTGAGTATTTGTAATGTATAATATAACTGTAGCTATAAAAGAATAATCCAAACATGGAAAGAAAAAGAATAAAAAATCACTTTATGGTACATCATACAAGTTAAATGTGACTTTTTTATACCTTCCTGAATTATTTTATGGTAATCCATTTTATTTGGAAATACCATTACAAAGAGGCCATTTCTTTCATTGATCAATTTTATCAAAGTACCATACACCTTTCCATGATCATTCCATGAGCAATATTCTTATAAAGATAAGAAAAATATGCAATTTACAATTAACATTTTAAAAAAATTATTTGAATTTATATTACTTGTCATAGTTCTCAGCAATATGTCCAGAACTACAGGCAATACTTGTACTAAAATTCATATGACCATACTGACATTTAAATATTCAATAAACCTTCAATTTTAATGTCCTTCAATATGACTATCGTTAAATTTTGTTGAATCTGGCTTAAAAGCTAGCATTTTATTTTTATAAAAGTAATTAAATAACTGCTGTCTTCAAATAAAATTATAACCTATTCAGTCCCTTTGTATCCTACAGTTTATGATACAAGAGATGTTTAATTTTTAATCACTCTGTAAACAACTCAAGATTTTATCATGATGTTACGTAAGTTTGTTTCATGCTCATATATATTTATTATATTTCTAACTGTTAAGATTAGGTGGCAGCATTGTATAAATCATAAAAACTTAATAGAAATCCACTGCATTATAAATGATAAACACTCAACCCCTTTTAGATTCCTCTTAATTTGTTTTGTAGAAATGTAAGCAATTTTGATATTTTATAACTCATGTAACACAAAAACAAAATTAAAACTGTCAAATTGATTTTGAGCTCCCGTAAAGTTTCACAAATTCTGGAACCCAAAAACAACTTTTGCTTTCAAAGTTAATGTTACTTTGAATTAAAAAAATTTATTAAACAGAAAAATATAATTTTATTTCAAATAATTCTACTTCAGGATTCAAGAGAATAAATAAATATAGTATAATATCAATATTCTATATTAAATATATCACAAACATTCAGAAAATATGGAATGGTCTGATGGAAGAATTAATATGATAAATATGTGAAATGTTTCTAAAATCTATGGCTCTTTTATGTGAATAATTTACTTATTTAAAATCTTAAATTACTACAATGCAATAATCAAATTCAATTTTTTAATTCCTATATCTTCTTAAATAGCTAAAAAAAAGCAAACTACAAAATTACTTACTTTGAACTATTTCAAACATAATAATATTAAAGGCTATATTTTGATGATTGTTAATACTGAGGATGATTCTTCATTATTTGTGCTATATGATTATCATTATCAGCACTTATGTAATATAGAAATTAAATTTTTTTAACAATACCTACAAAACATTTTATCTATCTGAAAGTTTAAAACACTGCAATTCCAGGGTTCATTTGAAGTAAAGAGTACTATCAACTTGATTTATCACACTTTAAGGCATAAGGGTGAGAAAGCTTAGATGATATTAGAATATTTAGATTTTTGGAAATAATAAAAAGTTCTTAAGGTTCATCACATACCACTCAGAAATATTTCTGCAGAGAAAAGCAAATCCAATGTAAAACATTAAAACCCAATAACATTCACATTGTAAAAATTATCTAATTCTTCTTAGTAAAATGATATATTTATTATTATCCTCTGGATATGTAAAGAACTGTATGTTAAATGTTATCAAACTATGTGGTTCTTTGTGTTTGGAGACTTGAATCAATAAACATCATTTCAATAATGTTAATATAATATGAATAAAAATATCCTCAACTCTTCTCCAACTCAGGGTCGGATTGAGGGATGAGATGAGATGAAACCTCTAATGTAGAGGTCTGTGAATGACAAGGGTGCCAGCCGACCATGCCTGATGCACCATCACGGGGAAGAGAATGAAATGAAATTAAATAGATGAGATGAGTATGGAGAAATGGTGAAATGAAATTGTGGCAGGGGAAAATGGGAGAAATCCCCGAGAAAAACCTGCCTAAGCTCTGTTTCGTCCACATGAAACCCACATGGAGTGACCGAGACTCAATCTTGGGACCCCAGTGGTGAGAGGCGAGCATCTAACTGCTTGTGCCTCGGAGCCGCCTATAATATGAATAATATTTGAGAAATATAAAATATAGCACATTGATCAATATTAAAAAAAAAGAATAAATAAGGTGAGCCTCTTACCTCATAAAAGTTGAGTTTTTTTAGAACATGTTTTAAAACACTTGCCTTATTTATTAAGAATAACCTCATAATGTTACTTCCTATTGTAATTTTATAATTAGAAAACGAGTAATCTGGAAACAATGCAGTTTTATGTTAAAAATCATTGAGGTGTATGAAAAATCATTCACATAATGACTATGTGATGACAAGATTAATTCCATGAACATAAACTAGACTGAATAAAGCTTTTGACAAAACACATTAATTTTATTTGATTCACATTAATAAATATTGCAATCAAAAAGAATTTTTAACTATTTAAACATAATAAAATTAACACTTTGATAGAAAAATTAGCCAATATACTTAAATGAGTTGTATAAACGTAAAGTAGATTGAAGAGAGCTTTTTATTTTTTTGACATAACATATTTTTTAAATTAATTCATATTTATAAATAATGGTATCAAAAGTTTTCTTTAGCTACTTGAACATAATAATATTAACACTTTTGATAGAAAAATTAGTCAATATTCTTAAATGCTCAACTCAATAAGTCAAATATTTTGTTTTCAGATATTAGTTCCAGCTGGAAATGTGGTACATTTGCTACAAATTATAAATATATTGTTTCCCTTACAGTTGTTCTACAAGATATTTTATTGAAAAATGTTTTAAGACTATCATTAATTCACTGTTAAACATTTGTGAACTGAAAAATAGAGGAACATTGCCAAACCCTACGATGAAGATATTGTAATACCATGACTGCAACTTCAGAATTTTTTATTGTTTCTACATCTGTCAGAAATCATCACAGGTGACCTAAAATGGATTTGTTCATGATGATGATAATGATGATCTGTAAGAAACCAGAAATCCATGGTTGTTATTTGCTAAACAAGGTTTCAACCCCAGTGGCTAGCAGCAAGTAGGTCAGGTGGGCACAGGCCCTTCCAAAAACATTTGCAAATATTCTGAATAACAATTTAAATACTTTTTTAAAATGTATTATTTGCTTTTTTATTGAAAAACACTTGACATTAAAAATAAACTAAGGATCGAGAGCAATGGTTAGAATTGTTAGAATTCAGTGGTGGCTGGTGGATGAAAAAATAGGTGAAGTGATGACATATTTAAATATGGTACAACCCTAATGACTAGCCTCAAGATTTGTCGATTCAAAGAAACACATTCATTAAATCCAAGAGTACACAGTCTTGCATTTTCCCTTAGAGCATCTGCGATTGTATTACAATTTTTTTTTAAAGTTTTCAACTACAAATGTCACTTCGGAATCTTTATGCTTATTTAAACCACACATCACATTTTGAAAGTCATTAAACCATTGTTTATTCCAGACACCAAATTTATTACTAAACAAAACACATGGCCAACAAAAGAGTTTTTGTAATGTACACGACTGCATAACCATGAGTACTGTTCAAACCAAGAATTTTTTAATGAAGATTGTACGACTTGGCAGTACCATTAAACGAGCCTGATGTAACGAGAAGTGATATGCTATTTGTGTTTTAAGAAATCAAAGTAATTTAGGTTCAATTTATATTTGAAGAGAAAAATAAATGCTCAGACTGGGGGTTGAACCCATGAGCTTTGGCTTTATATGCAGCAAGGCTACAAAAATGCTTACCATTAAGTCAAACTAAAGGGAAATCTGAAATGTAGATACTGTGGTACCAATTGGAGGCAATGTATACTAAACCAAAACACCCTTATTATCCAACACAGATCCAATTTAAGCGCTGATGTGTTTTGCTAAAACGTACACCACGTCTTCACCCCCAGTCAGAATTTTAGAAGTCTAGAACTGGTTCTCCATGGTCTGGATATCCTTAATATCTGTTGACGTTGCAGTTGTCATAGCAACTGTGAGAAGGCAAAAATTGTTTCCAAAGTTGTTAAGTGTCAAAGATATAACCTGTTAAAATTTAGTTCAGTTCACTGCGGTAGGAATGCTCTAGCGGACACAATGTGAACTATAAGCAGCCACTGTTCTTAAGAAACTGATGTAAAATAGACATTCTTTTGTCAGAGGAAGATAATAAATAAATAATAAATTAAAATAAAATAATTGTACTGTTATATAATTAGAATTTAGGTGAAGTGGCAGTTCACTCACTTGACCTGAAAAGCCGTTACTGTTGGAATTAAGATAAGAAGTAAAAAATGTTGAAAAATTAAAAGTCTATTTTTGATTAAATTTGTATTCTTTTTAGAGAAAACACTCAACATTAAAAATAATATAAGGATCTAGAGCAACAATTATAATCAAAAGTATTAACTGCCAAATTTAATATGGAAATATCAATTAACAAAACTAAAATTATGGCATTTCATGGGAATGACCCCATACAAAGTAAAATCTGTCTCCAGAATAAAATTTTAGAGAGATCTAATCAATTTAAGTATCTTGGATATTATCTCTCTATCTGGGATGAAAAGGATATTCCTGAAAAAATTACTAGTTATAATAAAAGTTTGGGAATTATTAATCAAGTTATGAAACCATCCCTTGTAAAAAAAAAACACCAGATTACGTTTATATAACACTTTGGCTAGACCAATGTTGACCTATGGTAGTGAAGCATGGACACTAAAAAGACAACATGAAAGCAGAATAACGGCTTGTGAAATGAGATTCATGCGCAGAACAGCGGGTTACACCAGATGGGATCACAAAAGGAACTCCGATATCTTAAAAGAATTGAAGACTACGCCAATTTTGGAATATGTTAAACAGTACCAACTAAATTGGAAACACCATCTTGAAAGAATGAGTTCAAATCGGATCCCCAAAGCTGTTTATAATTATATACCAAGAGGATGAAGATCTCTGAGCCATCCTATGAACGCTGGAGGGAAAATTTTCTATAGGATTGTAACAGGCCTTGGCCTAATACTTGGAAGGAAGAAGAAGAAGTATTAAGAAGTAAAAAGTGCATTGAAAAGTGTAATTCTTTTTTATAGATTGTTGTATCCATATTAATGATACAAGAAGCCTGATTAACTATAACTTTATAAGTTAGACAAATATAAATGTGCACCAGAGGATTCATGTCGAGAAAGAGAAGTGTTGGGATTTGTATAAGGACCCATCATTAGTCACGATTTTATACTGGAATTTATTATAATAATTGTTATAGGAAGGAGGAGGGCAATTTCTACATCAAAAATTAAAAAGATGACTGCAATTAAAAAAATCATAGGGAAAATGGTAATCGGGCAGAATTTTTAGGATCAAATCCACATTCAAATGGGGAGGATTTTTCTCGGTCTTCAACTATTTTTTTTGATAGAATTGAGGCTAAGCTTATCAGTTCACTGCTAGGAAATCTCAATGCCTCCAGGTCAGTTTATGAAATATTTGTATAGATATGGTTTGCATAATTTTACATGTAATTAACCCATTCGCCTCAAAAGACAAGGTAGACTCACTGGAGTTAAATGACCTTCAACTCAGAAGATGAGGTACACTCGCTTAACTCTGCTGTTATATATTTTGTACACATAGCAACAAAAACAATGATCTCAAATATTTTAAGTTCTAATGCGCGATTTACATGAGTAAAGTAATTGCACAGTACAGCTACAATACATTTCCCTTGAAGAGCATTCTTTTTAATCACAACGAGGCAGCAAACACTTAGCTCAGTATTTAGTGGCTTGATTCGTATACAAGAGGTCACAGGTTCGATTCCCCATGAGGTTAATTTTTTTAATTGTTAAAATGCTTTCTATTTAATCAGTATGACCATTCTTAAAGAAAAAACTTACTATTTGGAAGTAATACTATTATTCTTATTTATTTATCTATTTATAAACATGACTACAATGTAATGAAACATCTTCCTGTGCCAAAAGATTTTTAAATTATTATCTTCTTTCTCCATTCTTCTATATCTTTTTTCCAAGTGCAACAGGCCTAGAAGGTCTTTGACCTACCAGCTGGCTGCTGGCCTCACATCCACATGTGTTAATCACAGAGGTAGATGATCATTGGCCAGTGTAGGGATGACATGTGGTCAGCATGTCGAGTCTCCCAGCCATTATAGCTGGTTTTTTTCTCAACCTGGTGTCGCTACTTATTGTAGCTACCCAAATGCCTCACGATGCTGGGTGGGCACCAGTCCCATACTGGCCAATATTCTATGAGAAAATTTCTTCCTCCATGGGGACTCGAACCAGCACAAGTCCATAGCTCTGTGCCAAGGCTTCTTGCCTTAACCACTCAGCTACGGCATGGGACTTCTTCTATATGTTCACATTCCAATTCTTCCAGACCTAGTTCCCTCAAACCTCTTCTTACATCATCCATCCATTTAAATCTAGGTGGACCTCTCTTTCTTTTCCCAGGTGAAATCAATTCCAAAGCTTGTCTGGGTAACCTTTTTTCTGGCATCCTACGTGTATGACCATACCATTCTAGTTGTCTTTATCTCACAAAATCTAATATTGAATTTTTTATTTCTTGTCTGATGATTATATTTCTGATCTTTTTCAATTTAGACTGTCTAGTTGAGCATCTAAAACAATCCATTTCAGTAGACATAAGCTTTAAACTCAAATTTTTATTCAACTGCCAAGTTTCTACACCGTATGTTAGCGTGCTTCGAATTATGGATTTATAAATTTCTAATTTGGTATCTACTCTTATGTTCTTCTTCCACGAAACTCCGTTTAACATTGTTATTACCAATCTGCCTTTGTGAATTCTATATTTTATGTAATTTTCTTGGGTACATTTTGAGTTAATTTTGATACCCAGGTAATTACATTCTTCACATCCTTTGATACATCCCATTATTATTATTATTATTGTTATTACTACTACTATTAATATTATTATAGATGATGGATGATAATAATAATAATAATAATAATTATTATTATTTTTTATTATTGTCCATCATCTATGGGCTATTTTTAGGCTGGACTTGACATATATAAACTAAATATTTTAATTGAAGGGTAAAACTTTTTCCTTACTAATACATAATAAATAAATAAACACATAAATATATGAAGCTATATTATATTTTATTACATACATTTATAGCATTATTATTAAAACATGGTACTGCACACACAATTAAATTTATACTGGTAGCTAAATAGTGTTATGTCCCGCGCCGTAGCCGAGTGGTTAAGACAGGAAGCCTTGATGCAGAGCTACGGGACTTGTGCTGGTTCGGGTCTCCATGTGGGAAGACATTTTCTCATAGTATTTCGACCAGGTCCACTGTTGTGGTCTCGAGATAGTGTGCTGCCTTGTCACGCAGTGGGCCCAGGTTCGGTCCCCGGTCGGGGCAGTTTTTCTGGGTGAGGTTTTTATCGGAGTTTTTCCTCACCTGTAAGACAAATGTCAGGAAAACTTTAAGGCCCAAATGGTCCCCAAAATCATATGACCATCATCATCATCATCATCCTTCACTGGTGTGGAAAGCAACAGGAAGCTACCACACCTACAATTCCCTAGTAAAGCTGCAAGCATAGCATGAAAATGCTATGATTGCAGTGAAGGACCTGCCTTCAGGCAGAATTACTATGGATGGATTTCAACCAGTATGGGACCAGTGCCCACCCAGCATTGTGAGGCATTTGGGTAGCTACAATAAGTAGCGGCTCCAGGTTGAGAAAACCAGCTATAACGGCTGGGGGACTCGACATGCTGACCACATGTCACCCCTACACTAGCTGATCATCTACCTCTGTGACTGACACATGTAGATGACATGCCAGTAGCCGGCTGGAAGGCCAAGGGCCTTCAAGGCCTGTCGCGCCAGGAGTTTTAAATAGTGTTATAGAGTTTACGAATGCAGGAATATTACTTAATATAGTGTAAAGTGGACGTTAGATTATGTGGCAGGAATTAAATGTTATAGGATATAGGATATTTTTCCTCAGGGGTCCTCATCTAGGGGATATGTGGATGGCGACCACAAGGTGCCCAAGCTGAGCAAAACATTTCCTCCACTTACTTGTGTTTTGCACTCTTTTAACTTTACTATCTAACCTCTCTTGGTTAACTCTTGTTTTTCCGACCCCAATGCTATTAGGGCATCCGAGGGCTAGGGAGTCTTTCCTTTCTTCCATTTCTTCTTTCCTTTATTTTCTTTTCTTCTCCAGAAAAGCCTGACTAGAGGCTGTAAGATGGCAGCCCCATCACTGGTATTGCCTTCCTTTGGCCAGCAACCAATTGAAGGGACTATCATTACGCTTTCAAGTCTTATACGAGAATTTCCCAGAAGGAAGATCACTGGGCCGTCCAATGAAACACTGGAGGGAAAATTTTCTATAGGATCGTAACAGGCCTTGGCCTAATACTTGGAAGGAAGAAGAAGAAGAAGAAGAAGAAGAAGGATATATTTTGCAAAAGTACAAACAAATAAAAAGAAACATTGTCAAATGATTCGAACCCTGGGTCTCATATATATTTCATCTTTTTTGTAAGTGGTTTAACAATCTACACTACTCGAACGTCAGATACTAATTGTCTTGTTTATTTTTACACTATGAACGAGAGTTAAACTTTATTTGAAATGTCACAATTTGAGTAATATTGCATTTGACGATTTTATTATTAATTTAACACTTCTCATAGAAGGATAAATTATATTTGAAGAGAAAAATTTTTGCCTAGACCGGGACTCGAACCCGGGACCCTTGGCTTTCCGGGCCAAGTGCTCTACCAACTGAGCTACCGAGGTGAGTTACGATCTAGACGCAAATTTTTCTCTTATGTACGTTGTAATTCCCTCGCGCCAAATGCTTGAAACCATAGCTTCTATCTTTGCAAATGGCGGCTTCTTAGTTAAGAAGACATTTATTGGGAATTTAACACTACTTTATAGCCAGTAGGGCTTCTATTGACGATTTTATTACTAACTTCTTAACTAAGAAGCCGCCATTTGCAAAGATAGAAGCTATGGTTTTCAAGCATTTGGCGCGAGGGAATTACAACGTACATAAGAGAAAAATTTGCGTCTAGATCGTAACTCACCTCGGTAGCTCAGTTGGTAGAGCACTTGGCCCGGAAAGCCAAGGGTTCCGGGTTCGAGTCCCGGTCTAGGCGAAAATTTTTCTCTTCAAATATAATATTGCATTTGTTGAAAACACTTGTAAATATCTAGAAATATGTCTCCTTCATTATTCTTTAACTATTTAAGACGATTAAAACCAAATACAGCATATTTAAAACATTTAACAGTGCATTACCTCTGTGAACCATAGCTTTAGCTTTTCGAGCATGTGCAGTGGGCCATAATAGGTACTCTGCTTTTTGAAGCGGCTCATTCTTTTTGTTGCTAAGTGTACATCCCTTGGCAGGATAATCGTTTGTTAACATTTATGAATGGTAGAGAAATGTATTCTGACCTTCACCTTTATTATGATCTCAAGTACCGTTATCTTTTGATTGTTTTGAATGTCTGAAAATAGACAATATAATTTACGGTAACTTAAATTCGGTTTCTGGGGAAATGCATTGAGAATTTAAACCTGAAGTGAATGGGTTAAATAATACTTAAATAAAAGAAGCTGTGGGAGGAAATAGCTATCAGGAACTCTTGTCATCCCAACTTCTCTGAAGAAACATTAAAGTGAAAATATATAAAACTGTTATTCTCCCAATTATATATTATATGATGGGCTCTTATTTGAAAGGAGGAAAAAAGATACGAGTATTTGAGAATAAAGTTCTTAGGAAAATTTTTGGACGAGAGATAAACAGACAGGCAAATAGAGATGACTACATAACTGTGAGCTACATGATCCTTTTCAAAAAACGGATGTAATAAGAATTATTAAGTCTCAAAGACTGCAATGGGCAGGACATGTGGCATGAATGGGGAATGAAAGAGAGGCTTGGAAACTCCTATCACCTCATATCCTTTTTCTTATTAGACTGTTTTGGGAATTAATTCCTGAAATCGATCTAATAAGAAGAAGAATATGATACAATTTTTCTTACATTATAACTAGTTGTTGTTGATTACTAATGCTCTGAATCTTGGACTTCATCTATTCTTATAACATTAAAATAGAATAACTGTAACATATGTTAAAAATATGTTTAACATATGTTAATAATATAATTACATAGATTAATGAGATAAATAATTTATATGTTAATACTCAAGAAAAGAATAAAATATGTCATTTAATTAAATGAACGATATACTGGAAAATTATTTGTATGTTCAAACTGAAAAAAAAAAAATGTAATAGGATGCATGAAAATAAATAATGTGATATATTATTGGGTTCAAATTGTGACTCCAGTGTATATTTTTCTTTCTAATTATATTAACTATTCTGTAAAGCCAACAGATGGAATGAATTAATTTTCAATATAATCACAATAAAATAATACTAATATATTTTTTTAAAGGTTTAGTGATACTGATGTTTTTATTATTAATTTAACATTTCTCAATGAAAGATAAATTAAATTTGAAGAGAAAAATTTTTCGCCTAGACCGGGACTCGAACCCGGGACCCTTGGCTTTCCGGGCCAAGTGCTCTACCAACTGAGCTACCGAGGCGAGTTACGATCTAGACGCAAATTTTTCTCTTATATACGTTGTAATTCCCTATCGCCAAATGCTTTTGAAACCATTGTTTCTATCTTTGCAAATGGCGGCTTCTTAGTTAAGAAGACATTTATTGGAAATTTAACATTACTTTAAAAGCCAGTAAGGCCTCTAATGATGTTTTTATTATTAATTTAACATTTCTCAATGAAAGATAAATTAAATTTGAAGAGAAAAATTTTTCGCCTAGACCGGGACTCGAACCCGGGACCCTTGGCTTTCCGGGCCAAGTGCTCTACCAACTGAGCTACCGAGGCGAGTTACGATCTAGACGCAAATTTTTCTCTTATATACGTGGTAATTCCCTATCGCCAAATGCTTTTGAAACCATTGTTTCTATCTTTGCAAATGGCGGCTTCTTAGTTAAGAAGACATTTATTGGAAATTTAACATTACTTTAAAAGCCAGTAAGCCTCTAATGATGTTTTTATTATTAATTTAACATTTCTCAATGAAAGATAAATTAAATTTGAAGAGAAAAAATTTTTTTTTTTTTCTCTTCAAATTTAATTTATCTTTCATTGAGAAATGTTAAATTAATAATAAAAACATCATTAGAGGCCTTACTGGCTTTTAAAGTAATGTTAAATTTCCAATAAATGTCTTCTTAACTAAGAAGCCGCCATTTGCAAAGATAGAAACAATGGTTTCAAAAGCATTTGGCGATAGGGAATTACACGTATATAAGAGAAAAATTTGCGTCTAGATCGTAACTCGCCTCGGTAGCTCAGTTGGTAGAGCACTTGGCCCGGAAAGCCAAGGGTCCCGGGTTCGAGTCCCGGTCTAGGCGAAAAATTTTTCTCTTCAAATTTAATTTATCTTTCATTGAGAAATATTAAATTAATAATAAAAACATCATTAGAGGCCTTACTGGCTTTTAAAGTAATGTTAAATTTCCAATAAATGTCTTCTTAACTAAGAAGCCGCCATTTGCAAAGATAGAAACAATGGTTTCAAAAGCATTTGGCGATAGGGAATTACAACGTATATAAGAGAAAAATTTGCGTCTAGATCGTAACTCGCCTCGGTAGCTCAGTTGGTAGAGCACTTGGCCCGGAAAGCCAAGGGTCCCGGGTTCGAGTCCCGGTCTAGGCGAAAAAAAAAAAAATTTTTCTCTTCAAATTTAATTTAGTGATACTGTTAAATTATTTACTGAGAGCTACTTCTTAGCAGATATTTTGAGTTATTAAAAAAAAGTTCAATTAACGTAATTACTATGGTGATTCATGTTCATGTAATCAGCAATGAACTCAAACAAACATCTACAAAATTAATGAATGTAATTAAAAAATTATCAGATGGTATAAAATTTTCTATTTTTATCTCTGGGGGAAAAATAAAGGTTACTACACTATGGTGGGTCTGTATTTAGTTTATATATCCATCCATAGTAATTCTGCCCAAAGGCAGGTCCTTCACTGCAATCATAGCATTTTCATGCTATGCTTGCAGCTTTACTAGGGGAATTGTAGGTGTGGTAGCTTCCTGTTGCTTTCCACACCAGTGAAGGATGATGATGATAATGATAAGGATGATGATGATGATGATGGCCATATGATTTCGGGGACCATTTGGGCCTTAAAGTTTTCCTGACATTTGTCTTACAGGTGAGGAAAAATCCCGATAAAAACCTCACCCAGAAACCTGCCCCAATCAGGGATCGAACCCGGGCCCGCTGAGTGATAATGCAGCACGCTACCTCGAGACCACAGCGGTGGACTAGTTTATATTATACATATATACAGGGTCTAAGGGGTATTAGTGCTATTCTTTTCAGAGTCATTGGGGACGGTCTACAGAATAAAAAAATTATCCATACAACATAGGGTCAAAACTTGATAGTTTTCTCAGAAAAAAAAGTTTGCTTTTTATTTGCAATATACTACTTGTATAACATTAGTAAAAATATGAAAACAATTACATACCAAGTAGTTAATATTAACTTTAAAAAATATTTATGTTATTTATGCCATTTTCGTTGAATTAAAAATAATACATGCTTACATTTGCTAATATGGAATGAGAGATCTGGCAACATGTTCAGGAGGGTTGAAATAGCTGAGTACAACCATGGTATGTACAAGTTAGTTGAGTTCAAACTTCTTGTCCTGAATCAACTGTAGAGAGTAAACGCCCTCCTCTCCATCCAGCAACATTGCCAAAGGTCCAAAATTGTAAACTTTCATAATTGGTTAAATACTGCAATTATAAAAAGATGTGAGGACATTTTTATTCTTTATGGTGTGAATAATCATCAATTAAAATAATGACATTTATACCCCTTACACCTTGTATAAAAAATGAATTCAAAAAAATTATTGCTGTGAGAAGAGGAATTCTAATGTTGACAAACAATCAAGTCTTAGGATTATTAAATTTCGTCATAAACATATTAACTGTTATGTAATTTTGAAATTGAGGTTACAGTATTTTGTAGATTTTATATCAACTGACATGTATACAGGTTACCTTATTTAACCCTTTAGGTGCCATGAGCTGATTAAATTGGCTCTGATGCTTCTGCCCATTACCTGTCATATACTATACTTAAACTACTTGCAAAGCCGATCACATCAGCAGATACAGTTTAAATCTCTAAACAAGAGATTTTACCCTGGCATGCAGAGGGCTAATTAAATTTTTATTTTATCACAACTCTTTTTAAATCAGACAAACTGAAAAAAAAAAAATGCAGGCTACTTTTAACTGAGGATTCAAGTTTATTTGCACTACAATTTTTTCTTCTTAAAGTACCAGTAATGGATAGCAATATTTAGTGTGACAAAATATTAGAAAATATAAAAGTGAATTTTCCTAACCGCTGTAATAATGGAAATTACAACACAAATTTTTATTCTGCCAAGAAATAATTTTCTCTGCACAATTATCTCTGAGTAGTAAGAAATTGAGTTATATGAAAAATTATTTTATATTGTCTATAGGCCTAGTTTTGAGAGGTTTAGCTATTCTACTGAACATGGTTCGCATATAATTACAGTCCTGCAAAGCAGAAATAAAAACATGTTGTAGCATCATTAAGATACTATTTTGGACGAACAATTATCTTAACAGCAATGTACGTTTAAAATAGCATTTTCAAAGATCATGACTTTTAAAAATATCTTAATACTTAGGAAAAGCAGCACAAAATTAAAATGGTAACTTTTTATATAATTACATGTTTAAGGTTTTTTTATACAATCACACTCCATCAGAAAAGTGACACAGCAGATAAATACTTATATTTACCTCATATTTGGACACAACAGTGCAAAAGCATTTTATTTCAAAACCCGTGATGGTGAACTTCTTCTGTGATACAGAACTATGAATTCCAGAGAATTTGGAAATCCAGAGCATGAATACAAATGAGTGAGTGACATTGAGAAAGGAAAGCACTAACTGGGAAACTCAGTACTCAGTATACAAACATTTGTACATTTAATTTGACACTGTAACACATACATTTAACACTCACACACAGACACACACACATGCACACACAATATTTTGCTACCATCAGACCTCTTTTGTAGTGGACGAGGGATTTTTTGATTCTCAAGTCAATCATTTGTTAATTTTTTGTAAAATTAACTTTTGTTAATCCATACATATTCATAGATATTTGTGAATATTTGAATTTATTTTAGTTCTAATATAACTGTTTTGAAGAACTGCACTATTGAATATATTATTCTGAAACTGAAATAAGAGATGTCACAAGCAGGGCTATTCAGGGGAATTAGTTGAAGTGTCACTTCACATAATTTTTACCAGAATTATTTTTAACCTTTACTTTCCTTATCATGAATGTTAGTTTTAGTAGAAACATATTTCTGTATTGTACGAGGCGGGATTCATCATTGTGACACAGAGTGCCCATGCCACATGGTGTCATTCTGGCCTACACCAGTCCTGAAGTAGAGGATTTTTGCTTCCAGCTTGCTCCTACCTCTGAGGGCAGAGCTTACCTTGCTGGTCATCATGATATGTGACGTCATCCGCTGATGTCTAACGTAACAAAATACCACAAGCGAGGTAGGAAGTGAAAAATAGCCATCTGCTTTATTGCTTTGTGTATCAAAATTATCTTGTATTCAGCTTGTTGTGGTGGTTTAAATATGAATCCTGTTTATGGTGTCCCTCCATGGTATCTTTACCTTGTCGTGGTGGAGTGCTTTCATGCTTAAATGATCCCGAGAGCTATGCCGGCAGTAGCATTGCTGCTGACAGGGTTACCCATGCCGGGCTGGTCGAATGTGATAAGCCAGACGAAAAAAGTACCTTGGTCGAAAGAGTGATGATCTTTCACCATAAAAATACAACCGCCAAGAAATGCAAACATGGGTTCCACTGGGGTAAAATTTTCCGGAAGTCAAATAGTCTCCCATTCGGTTCTCCAGGCAGGGACTACTTCAGGGAACCCATGCCAAAAAAAAAACTACATTAACTATGATTTGAGGGAAGTAGATTATACAGGGAATGATTGGAAAGCATTAGCTCAGGATAGGGATGTATGGAGAGCATTAGCTCAGGATAGGGATGTATGGAGAGCTTATGCCCGTGCGGCCATGAACCTATGGGTTCGATAGTGCCAGTGAGTAAGTAGGTTTATGGTGTAGTGTGTGTTTTATTAGAAATGCCTTTTTTCACGTTGGAAAGATGAAGATAGAAAGGAAGTTTTAAATTGTGGACATCCTACTGAATCTCTACAAATATGTAGTACAAAAGAAGTTAAACAATGAATCTCTACAAATATGTAGTACAAAAGAAGTTAAACATTCAGGTAAATGCTACAATTTTAGTTTCAAACAGTCATTGATTAAGGAATTTCCATGAGCGTGCTCCTATTAAACTATATAGACATTGTTTTGTTGACCTTCTTAGCAATAAATTCAACTTTTGGAATAGAGAGAACTTGCACTAAAGTTAACAAAGGTATACCCATTCCATGAAGATATCACTGACAAGTTTGCAGCTTTAAAGGAACAAAGGATCAATTTGACACACAAGAAATAGATGAGTTTAATAATAATTAAGGTACCGATAAGCATGTGTACAAATAATTTTTCTTACTAGCTCTTCACTAATTTCAAAACTATGAGCCACTACTGATATCACTAGCTTCTTGCTGAATGAAGAGGCTCTGTTATAAATTGATTTTTTCAAAACTAATAATTTCTACAATATAATTTCGAAACCAATATTTCCTATGAAATATCTCCTGTATTTTTTGTTTAATTTTTATTATCATTTCTTACAGTTATATAAATATTCCATGGTGTAAATTATTTATTTTATTTTAAATATAATCTAGGTTCTTTTGATGAGGTATTATTTTCCAAAAACTTATATCTTCCTTCCCCATTGTAACAGGCTGATAAGGAGGGAGATTGTTATGAGTTAACTTTGAGGCTACCTATGCATGTACTGTAATATCTTTTAAGCATACTATGAGATGAGAGTGTGAATATAAATAAACCAGTGCTTCAATACAGTCTGGTAATGAATGAATGAGTCATTTCTCATCTTACCTCATAGTTTATGTTTTCTTAAACATGGGAACAGCAGTTTTCAACAGGAACATCCTTCCTATTTTCAATCAACATTATGACTACAGGATTTTTGTTGGAATCTCCTTTTATAACATTGCCATCTGGCGTTGATTTGATGAACTTCGAGATCAGGTCCTGTTCATCAGGAATTTCGAAATTCATGGATATGGATCTAAATTTGTTCTTCTAAATCTTCTCCCAAACCGTCAATTGTAAAGGTTTTTCCAATGGTTTTAGAAGTTCGGTCTCTTCAATTTTATGTCTCTCCAACATATTTAACTATGAAAACAAATTGTACGAAACAAAAAATAAATTAAGTAACTCACTACTATGTGTTCTACTTGTAAGGGCACAGTTGTTTATGTGATCTGATTGTATTGACTAGGATAGGGGTGGCATCACATATATTCAGACCATGACAAATTTTGCTGGTCCCTAAATCTGTCATAAGGTAACATACATTATCAGAATATTATGGATATTATTTTGCAACAAAAATCCAGTAGTCACAATGTCAGTTGAAAATGGGAGGGATGTTTCCTCTTGAAAAATGCAGTTCCCATGTTTAAGAAAACAAACTATGAGGTAAGATATAAAAAATGACTCATTCATTGATGGACATATTATGGAAAGTTTGCTGCAAACTGAAAATAACAATGAATTAATATTATGAAAATAGATGAATCTCTCATAGTCACTTGTATTTGGTAGAGTGTAGTATGTTATAATATTTTAATAATCCATTTATCCCTTCAATTACTTTTTTAAACACCAGAGTGAAAGAACATCTCAGGAATATAAAAAATGGGGAAGTAGAAAAATCTGCAGTAGCTACCCACACATGGTCAGAAAAACATCAAATTAAAAGAATGACTGAATTAATAAAACAAATAGGAAAGCCTAAAGAGCTCACGGTTTGGGAAAAAATCTACATTAAAAAAAACAGAAAGGAGAAATTAATGAATTTTTAAATTACCGGGGAAAGTGATTTGGTTTGGAGATTCATCAGTGTACCAACAGAGGGAGCAGGAGTCAGTTCTTCAAGACGACATAACAATGGTCATGAAAGTGCTGAGGATAGAATCTAATAAGATCCTGTAACTGGCCTAATAAAAGATTATGAGGTGAGGAGATACACTTTTTCTTAAATATGAGACATGTCAATCACTCAGCTTTATTTAAAAGGAAATTAGAGAATAAATTAATAACTCAAATATAAGCTAATTAACCTTTTGACTGCCGAGTTTCCCTTTTGCCAGCTGGGCTGTGGGTGCCAGGTTTTTTAAATTTAAAGTACTACGCCATACTATATAATATAAACCTATATAAAGTATATTTAACTGTCTACATGCCATGCTAAATTTAATTTAAACTCACTATTATACATTTATTTGAAGGTTAGGCAGTGTTGCTTCCACTTGTAAAGATCCCAGGTTCGAATTCAGCACGGTGTCTTTATTGAAATTTGTTATCACTATCGCTAAAACATTTATTCTACTGAATAATGTTGATGGTATTATCACTAAACACTTATAATATTAAATATTGTTGAACATTTTTTATGGTCCTGGGTTCGAATCAGTTCCAGTCAAACAGCTGTTCTATGCCACGTGTTTCGTCTGTCGCGACACGCCCACGACTGTCAGTCACACACTGTTCATTTAGGTCTACATCACTTGCTTTACTATTTACAGGCTTAGATTGTAATAATATTCTCTTAGAAACAGGACTACCATCACATTCGTCAAACGAATAACCATTTGATGAACTGTTACTGTCACTCTCATCTTCTGATAAAACTGACACATTAAACTCGCGTATTGTATTTTCGTCAACTTCGAGACATGAATCACTGTATTCCACAGCACGAACTGCCCCTTGGCCAGGTATCTTTTCAACTAAAAATAAAATAAATAAAGAGAACATTCTTAAATTGCAATATTCCATAGCAAAAAAAAAAAGGCCTTGAAACATGAATGTACACCCTCCTTTAGAAAACCGATTTACAACCAGCCTGTACCGTTATTCTGTAAGGGATGTGCAAAGTATTGCTAAGAAAGGATGTACAAACACAGAACGAAAAATAATTTTAGTTTATTGAAGTAAAAACTTCGGGAAAAAAAATATTTAAAATAATAAGATTGAAAACCGGAGCCTGCCGGGCGTGGCATACTGCTGTACACGCACTTTCACCGGCGTATGCCGGGCATGGCGTTCAAAAGGTTAAACTTATGAATGATTAAAGAAGCTACTAAGTGAGATAACGACCTTGATCTACTTGATTTATTCAGGAAAACAAGTACGATACGATTATGACATTATTAATTGCGAATTATATGACCTATCAAAGTTGATATTAAGGTGAATTAATAACTAGTTCTGAGTAAATGGGAGATACACAGGTAGTCAAACCCTTCCTTATTATATTATGACATGAGCTCCAGTACAATGAAGGCAGAAGGAAGTGAATTGCTTTGTACTAGGGATTTTGCGAGAATTCTTTTCAGCAGTGGAAACTGCACAATTGCTAAACCCAGCTCGATGACAGTAAAAATACAGAGTACAATTTATGATCGGAAAGTTTTGAACTTGCTGCAAATAACTTTGTTTATTAGTGTGGGAGACCATAATCACAGGCAATAGGCCTCATGGAAGCCAAACCGACACGATAGGAAATTACCGGGAAAACCCAAGGCCTAACGTTGCATACACTCATGAAATTGCTGTATTCTAAAACCGATAAAGACGACCCCGACCACTTGGTGACATCATGACCAATAACATAATTGTAAGCCCTTCCTATTACTAACCCTAGGGCACATTTACCAATCATGATAATATTGTTATATGTGGCTAGGCATTGATCTCAGATCCCGGAGTTGAAATAGTGGGAGAACCTAGTTTACGTTATAGGTGAGGGAGACAAACCTCAGACATTTGCAATACAGTCACTCACATCGATAACATCAAGACTTGTATTCCGGCACCGATACTTGCATCCTTAAGTCATTATTCTAATTTATGAACTTAAAATTTTTTTTAAGTGAAGTAAAAGTAAAGTGATCCCACAACAGGCCCGGAGGCCCTTGGGGTAGTAGGAGGTTAAGGCTCCCACTTTTTCTAGACAATCGGCACTTTATGTCAGCCGGGTTGTCAGCCCTGCGTGACGGCCGCCTTTACCCCCAGAACAAGTGTCTGGTACTCATTTCTGTTAGAGGCTGAGTCGACCCCAGGGCTATAGTGCCGCCAGAGGGTTTAGGTCAGTTTAAAAATCCTGACCCCAACGGGACTTGAACCCTCGACCCTCCGGCTTGTAGTTCAGTGCCTTAACCACTACGCTACGGCATGCCCCATTTTTTTAAAGTATTTCACGTATTTTGAACTTAGACATATTTTTGTCAGTAAGAAGATAAACTTATAAAATATTTACAAGTAAGGATAATAAGACTTAGCAATATCCACGACTGATATAAAATATGTAAGAAGTCGAGTGATTGCGGTGACTTGATTGAAAATTTTGATGCCACACAAGTTAATAGCCAAATCAGTGACTTAGTAATTGAGCGGGTAGTAACTAATACGATAAACCCATCATAAATGCCATCACTGATTTTAAGATCAGTGCTGAGGATTATAATCTGACCAGTGTAAAGTGCAACATATTTTAAGTGTTCATCATTACAATAATAAACGATATCAACCAAAATTCGTTCGAAACAATTCATTCTGCCCGACGAAAGTCCTTGTGCATCCCTGAGAAGAGAACCTTACGCCTACCATATCATGATACCTAGCAAACCGAGTGCCCAAATTGCTCACAAATCGAGGATATCCTTTCTAAATTCCGCATCCACCAAAATCCTTTAGCACCTTATACCCTCATAATAAGAACCTTTGTTCCAAATGTCTCCCAACATTGGGGCATTAAACCTAAATTAACCATCCCACTAAAAGTCCTTGTTCCAAGTTCCAAATAAGATGTTTAAACTCTATTGTGTGTGTGGGGAGGACATACAGAAAAGTACAAAGAACATATATACAGAAATATTATCTGAAGTGTTATAGGATATGGAGTTGAAGTATGAAGCGAAAACAGAGATTAAGAAAGAAACTTCTGGCAGTCGAGATGGATTTTTTAAGAGGATGAAGCATGAGTAAATAAAGTACTAAAGGGACATCATTGATCAAACACAGAAGTAACAGTTAAAGTGGTATGAGCAGTCAGGTAGGATGGAGTATAGAAAATGGCCATAGAAGATTTTAGAATGGATACCTCTAGAGGAGAAAGAGATTTGGTTAACCCAAACACAGTTGGAAGAATGATATCTAGGAAGCCATGAAAGGAAGGCAATTGGAAAAAAATGGAAATTAGGAACAGAAAAACAATGCCAATTGTAACAATCTGTAAAATAAAAAAGTAAATAAAAATTACAGAATTGCAGTAAATTTGTGAGATGAGAATACATGGATCTAGGGAATTCTGAATTAGAAAAAAAAATTCTGAACAACATATAGTAAATAGTCAATACCAATAAATGTTATGGTAAAATTCTGTTGAGGTATTAGTCACAATATAAAAAATTATAAAATTATGTACTGGCACCTTGTATGCAGTTTTCTCAACTATTAAAATAAAACAGTTTGTTGAATTTGTTAATCAACAAAATTGGACCATTAGGAGTATGAATTCAGTGAAATGAAATGAGTTTTCAATGCTTTGAAATGGAACTCAGTATATGCTATTAAAATAAAATGAAGAAGATATTCTCCAAAAATGAAGGAAATTTGACCATTAGGAATGGGGGTTTACCTGAAACCCAAAATTAAAAAGTCAACCTAGCAGATGCCATATTTGCTTCTTTCCAATGTACTGATACAATATATAATATAATTTAATTAACCCTTAAGTTGGCAATGAATCCTATAAAATACATTAGTTTAATTTGTTTAATATTTTTAATAAAATAATAGAAAAATTAATGAGCAGAAATTATTTAAATTTATGTCAAATTTTACATTGTTTTAAAGGTAATGACTTAGGTTATGATAGGTTGCTTTCTCTGCAGTCTGACATGTTTAAATAAGCTAGCATAAAAAAATTGAGTTTCTCCAATTTTACAAAAGAAATATATTTATATATTTTTTTCAAATGCCCCAGGTTTGTCTTTCGACATTCCTGGTTTCTCTCCTGGCATGGCGTACTTGTAACCCACTTCTGAGGTTGGGGCACCTGGAAGGCAGGGTTACGTTGCCCCGATGATATGATGGGTGATGATGATGATAATGGTGCACCAGGAGAGTCCCTAATCCTAAGCTTAACTTAAGATGAATATGAATGATGATGATTGTGATGGCCATATGATTTTGGGGACCGTTTGGGCCTTAAAGTTTTCCTGACATTTGTCTTACAGGTGAGGAAAAACCCCGATAAAAACCTCACCCAGAAAAACTGTCCCGACCGGGGATCGAACCCGGACCCGCTGCATGACAAGGCAGCACGCTACCCCGAGACCACAGCGGTGGACTCACAAAAGAAATATATATACCAGAAAACAGAAAATTGGACTATAAATTCAATTTGCTAAGGAATTAATTTAATTTATACAGTTCCCATGCAACATACTTTCTTTTTAAATACTGTACTGCATTAATTATTTATGAGTTGGTAATTTTGACTCACCTCATATTTCTTGATTTTTATGCAGACTAGTTTCACCGCTTTTGCACGACATTTTTGATGCATTCCAATGTCATGCAAAAGCAACGAAATCAATCTGCATAAAAATCAAGAAATATGAGGTGAGTCAAAATTACCAACTCATAAATAATTAAAAGAAACGTCATAGCGTTATTTCCTACATATATTTAATACTGTATTGCATATTATTTTGCAACTTTTGTTCACTATACCCTTGAAAGTAGGTAGATTATTCCCTGGTCAAACCAGTCAGCAAGGAAGGAATTCCCTTCCAAACTTCCTCTCTCTTTAAACATATTTCATCTGCTATGTTAGTTTAGCTTTTAGATTTTGAGTAATTAGTAGTGAAGTGATAGCTGGTGTTCAAAACAAATGGAAAGATATGAGTATTCAAGGACAGTATGAATGTAATATGGAAATTAATATACAAGATAAGCCATCTGTAAGCAATAGTTAACAAACTGAAGAGAAAAAGTTTGTTAATATTTAGAGGAAATTACACTATTGAGGTTGTTTATTCTTTCTTTCACTCACCTCATACTTCATAATTCCTCGCAAACCCAGGGTTTCGTCACATCATTTGTGACATTCTCAATGCTGTGTCATGTTCACAACTGACGTCCAATGGCTTTCTATCTAACTACATAATACACTATTGAGGTTTACTTTAATTAATAATTGAGTTAGAATTTAACATCACATATCCTCATAGTTATAGATTTCTCGAAGACATGTTTCAATACTTCTGCATATTATCTTCAGTTCTATCTAACTGTTGAATTGATGGTTGGCGATACTGTAGGTTGCTTCCTACTCCCCTGGTGCCTGACCGATATTCAGAAGTTCATTGGTCAGCCATCAGAGGGAATAGGAAGCAACCTACAGGATCGCCAACCATCAATTCAACAGTTAGATAGAACTGAAGATAATACACAGAAGTATTGAAACATGTCTTTGAGAAATCTACAGTTATGAGGTGAGGTGTTAATTTTCTAACTCAATTATTAATTAAAGGAAAGGTTCAGCCTGAACTGGAAAAAATGTTTCTCTTTAGTTATGTTAACATTCAAGATGAGCTTTCCATTATTGAATGTTACAATAAATTATGAAAATATATGTTAGGAAGTAACATTATGAGGTGCTCATAATAAATAAATTTGTTCTGTATGCATCTTATCTCATAAATAATTGTTTTCAAGGAAAGGAAAGAAAAGGATTCAAGATAGCAAAAAATCAGGAATATACCAAATAAATGTGCAGATTGTGATAAGATATACATATGGAAAACAAAAAGAAATTTAACCATTAGAACCGAAGAACACATAAGAAATGTAAAAAAAAAAAGAGACATAGAAATATCTGTAGTGGCTGCTCATGTCTGGTCAGAAAAACATAAGATTGATGTAAACACAAAATTATTAAAACAGTTAGAAAACACAAACGAACTTACCATATGGGGGGGGGGATACATACAGAAGAACAAGGAGAGAATTATGAATCTTGAAATTCCCAGGAGAGAAACTTGGTAAGCACAAAAAGAGAGAGCAGGAGTTGAGATCCAGAGCCAACAACTTAAAGATCAGTCTGTACCAACTGATGATGAAGCACAGATGCTTTGAAACACATCTTACAGAAAACAACAATTTATGAGGTAAGATGAATACAGAACAAACTTATTTATTGTTACATTAAATGTTTAAGTAGATTATCAATAAATCTATCTTCACTTTCAATTTGATTTTTTGGCTATTGTTGTCAACTGAATATTGTTATATCACCTTCATCCCAGATTAATCATAATAAGTAGCTTTTGCAGTATTACATATTTTCAATTCTTATTTTAATTCATTCATCCTATTATTCCAAATTTTTAATACATTATTTTATTTTTTTAATCCTAGAGGACAGAGAGAAAATTATATTTTCTTATATTTCTAAAATTTAAAATGTTATTAAATACTTATTTGCGTTGTATGGATTATCAAGAGTCAATTGTTTTACTAATCAACAATATTTATAATACAAAAGGAACTCAAATTTCCCTGCATTACTGTATTATATACACCATTTTAAAACGTAACAATAAAAAAATCCAAAGATTTTCTTTAACACATCAGAATCATTAAGATATAAGATTGCTTAATACTGGTAATTGTTGGTTGATATGAAACTCTCTGATGGCACACATTTATCTGTACTGTATTTCCCGTTAGTTTAGCTATAAATTATGGATCCATGCCTTCTCCAACTGAACTAATTCCTTATCCAAATACTTACATCCTTTTATCAGGACCTCATAAAACATTTTCTTCCATTTCTCCTCCAATATAGCATGTCAGTTCTTCATTTTTTTCCTTAAACCCTATGCAATTCACACACTGAGCAAAATCACTGTACAATTAAATCAATAAAAAATTGTTTTTATCACTTAAACTTGATTGTATTATGGAATTTTATGGAACATCTTTAAGAAACTATTGTCTTCATTTTCAATCTGCTTCCAACTTCTGACTTTCTGTGTATTACTATTGATGTTTCTGTAAATACAGATTAACATTAATCAAGATCATGACTCTGAAGAAATTAATAAATTAAAAATTGTGGCAACTGCCTTCAAAACATGTTTTGTTCAATTCCTAAAAATAATGAAGTTTGAGTGATAAAAAGTCTTTTCAATTAGTGTAATTATATACCAGTTCATTGTGTAATATCCACTTTTAGAATTTACACTGTACAATGTCTATCCAAGTTAATGAACACACAGACTTCAAGTTGGTTTCAGAAGATATTGAACCAGCAGTGTGTGTAACTTGGCATCACTATTGTTAAGGCAAATAAATGACCTGACTTTCAGTGTCATTAAAATTTATGTGCATCAAAGCAGTTGAAACATCTGCGAATGACACTGCTGCCAGTTTATTTTCTTCCAAAAACTTCTATAAGACCCGCCTATGAATTTTTGGAACATTTTGGTATTATAATTATTTAGAATTGCTAGCTATGTACCCTTCTTGGGCACAACAGGGTGTGTACTGGACGTTTTGTAGCCACTTTGCAACTATCAAGTGTGGGTTAATTATCAGGTGGTCGATGGCGATTGCTATTCCTCTGTAGCTGCAGATTCTTCATTTTGCTGCTGTTGTTGTTGTGCTCTTAATTCTGCATCTGTTAAAAGATATAATAAATCTTAATAATATGTGAAGAGAAAATTGGAAAAAAAATGTTTAATAATACTGTACAGTAGAAACCCATTAACCCATCACCGTGGAGTGACGTGCACTGCCCACATGATTTCACAAATAAAACACTTCTTCTCTGCGGAGTGACGGGCACCGCCCACATGATTTCTTTACCGAAACTAGTTCTTATTTTTCGGGAACGATTCACTAAATAAATGATTAAATAATATAATTTTGTAGAGGAAAGAATACGCTTTTATTTGATATATGAAATTAATAATATAACTTATTTTCAAATTGTATAATTTATTGTTAAATATGGGTAAGTTTGAAGTGCTGATTGAGTATGTTCTATATCCGGAAAATTTGATTTATTATCATTCTTTGTAAAGATATACATTGACAACACAATTTGTGAACTGCAGTCTTATAGAGGAGATCTCAAGCTTTCAATTAACATACAATGTATATTTTATATATTTTTTTGTTCATGTAGTTCCTTATTGTTTTTATGGACTGCATTAGAGATGCTAGGTTGGTGAAGGTTTCTTCTTTCAAATGAAATATGTGACACTTATATGGCACCAAATTTGTAAAAGAAATTCTAACTTGAATGAGTGGTTCTGTTCAATCCTGTTAGACTAGCCCGAGGGTGGCAGTGTTTCGCCATGGCCCCTACAAATAAACATAGTAAAAATATTACCAAAATGCTTAGATGAGGAACTGGAAAACAAACATAAAATATATTGTAGATTATAACATAAATATAGGATCCTTGGACCTAACAGACTAATTTTTACATGTATATTTGTTGGAAAGGGAGAAAATAAAAACTGGTACTTGAAAATATTTTCCATCTTCTAAGCATTGCTAATTGAACAGCATGATTATCTGTAGGGAGAATTCACCACAAAATATTTTTCGCATTGGCCTTGATGAAGTGTAACTTGTGCAGCATAGGGGTGGGGTAGAAAGAAAGGTTCCTGGATGTCATTCAACAGTACTGAGATTAGTTACAAGGCATATTCTGGGAAGAATACCACCCAGAAGAAATAAAGCCCTCCCTAACAAAATATGTGTTGTGTGTTATAAAAAAATAAACAGAAAGATGCAGTATTTAGATGCTCTCACTATGAGTGGGATTATGTATGCAGGGGTGCTTCATATCAATTTCAACTAACTTAATTTCTAAGGTATGGTATTATAAATTTTATTTGTATTATTGTAGTTTACAATCATTATAATTAGCCTGACGTTTAGCTGAATACATTTTAAAATTTCTATTTGGATATTTTAAATATCAAACAAGATAAATCATATTTAAAGAGAAAAATTATACGCTCAGACTGGGACTTGAACCCGGGACCCTTGGTTTTCTAGTCCAAGTGCTCTACCATTTGAGCTACCTGAGCAAGTACCGATCTAAATGCACCGGGAATTACAACGTATATAGAGAAGGATTTGCGTTTAGATCGGTACTTGCTCAGGTAGCTCAAATGGTAGAGCACTTGGACTAGAAAACCAAGGGTCCCGGGTTCAAGTCCCGGTCTGAGCGTATAATTTTTCTCTTTAAATATGATTTATCCATCATTGAGATGTATGAAATTAATAATAAAAACATCAAACAAGATATAAACGTTTTACAAAACTTTGTTTTCTAACTTACAAATTTAAATGCCATTCCAAGAACTCCTCCCTCAGCTGAGAACCATCAGGGGATTTAAATCCCCCCATGCTGATGGGTTAACTGAGATCCAGTTATCTGAGGCTCCATGTTAACCAAGGCTCTCATTTCGTCAATGTAATTAATTAAATTAATGATAACATTTATAACAATATGCTGCTAGTAATGATAGTAACTTAAGTTCCATAAAATATTTGAAGATGGTGAAGAAAATTTCTCAGCTAGTGTGTAATGGCTAATTCATTGGAAGAAACAGTCTGGCATAAGACAGCTAAACACTGTCTTCTAATGAAGGGGATGTGCCATTTTCCAAAAAAACAATTTGAAAACATAATTTTAAAACTTCCTTATTTCAGAAAAAATCTTGAACTGTGATGAAAAGTACCTTATTACAGTATATTGCCCTCAAAAACTCTGGCAGCACATAGTGAAAAATCTGCTCCAGAGTACAAAAAATAAAGGTAGGGTTACTGTCTTAGGCTGCAGGAACACCTTTGACTCTCTGTGATCATTGGTAAAACAAACAACTCCAGAGCTTTTATAAAAATATGAACATAAAAAAAACTTTTGTGTAATTTACAAACATCAAATTCATGCTTGGATGGACTCTTTTTGGAGTCATTTCATGGAGAATTTGTTCCCATTATAGAGGCATGTCTAGAACACAAAAAAACTACCCCACAAATCTCTACTTCTGCTTGATAATGCAAAGTCACACCCAGATGTGGAGGCACTAGCCAGTGGTGAGGCAATTGTTCTGCCACTGAACATCACATAGCTCATTTAACCTCTCAATGATGACTTCCTAGAAACCCTGAAGAGAAATTATAGGAAGAGACTGCTCAAAATGTTACTCAAACATTTGAGAAACAGGGAAGGTGTGACAGACGTTCTGAAATCAATAACATTAAAGGATGTAATATATTGGGCGGTCGAGGTATGGTATAACATCAAGGACGTTACAATGAGGAAATCATGGCAGAAACTGTTTGGAATTGACAAAATGGTTACTATCACAAACTACAGCCCTTATAATGATGTTAAAGAACTTGTGGTTCTAACAAACAGTCTTCCTATTATTGAGGTTGGCTGATGATTGAGTTGAAGGCCTTTGAAACCGGTACCATGAAAACATGGAGCTTTATGAGGTGAGATGAAGAAACATTTATTTGAACTTTTATGGGAAAAAAAATCACTATGAGATTTAATTTACGATTAAATTAAAATGTTTTATACATCACTTCATATCCAGTCTTCTAACATAACATCAGTCGATGAGAAATTACTGAAGATGAAGCTGCCCAGGCTTTGAAACCGGTCTAGTTAGAAGACTGGATATGAGGCGAGATATGAAACATTTTAATTTAATATTTAATTTTAGGAAGTTATATTTTGAGGTTATTTTAATTATATTATTTTTGGTCTGGACATCTTACCTCAATATTAATGTTGATTTGTTCTTGGACATGTTTCAAAACAATTCTCTGTTTTATCTTCAGCTTTCCCAGTCTGGGAAAGCTGAAGATAAAACAGAGAATTGTTTTGAAACATGTCCAAGAACAAATCAACATTAATATTGAGGTAAGATGTCCAGACCAAAAATAATATAATTTTAATTTAATCTTAACATTTATCTGACTCAATTTATAAATTGTAAATTGCCCCATAGTGTTGCTTCCCACTGTAATTTCGATTAAAATATTTATTGATATTGCTGTATGTAATTGGCAGACAAATTTAGCCTTTGAAGTTGACAGTTTGGGAGAAGATATACATTCAGAAAAATAAAGACAGATCAATGAATTTTGATATTCCAATCGAAATTACTTTGATTCCGAAGTTCATAAATTCAACCATAGATTGCTGCACTGAAGATGGTGACAATAGAACTGTTGACGGCCAAAGAATTTCATTAGTTGGAGTTATGGCTGAGGATGAACACGACTATGTTTGAAACCGCGGTATCATGGAATCATGAATCCTATGAGGTGAGTTGTTTAAACAAAATGTTCTCCGATGAATTTTAATGATTATACCTCATAATGTTTACTTCCCAACATTAATTTAATATAAGACAAATTTAGATTCACATTTTTTTTATTTAGGAATATTCCACAATACAGTGTTTCTCCTTCAACCCAAAGTGATTTGTCACCAGAGGTTCCTGTCTAAAGCATCTTCTTCCCTCAAATCTCTAGCTTCCATACTTCTTTTCACTCCATCCATCCATTGTTCTCTAGGCTGCCTCTTCCATTTCTTCTATTGGATTTCCAATTAAGGATCTTCTTTGGTATTCACTCTTCTTCCATTCTTATGAGGTGTCCATACCATTTCTAACGTTTTTCTTATATTTTTCCTAATTTTTTTTTTTCAACTTGCTTAATTTTCCTTATTGTGCTGTTTCTGACCTTATTCACATTTTAAAATAAACAATCAATTTTCGGATAGTTGTGAAATCTTTAGTCATAATTAATGATTCTGCTCCATATGTTATTATTGGTTTTTCACATGTTGGATGTGTTGTTAAAGTTTGTGGGGTACTTGATTATATCTGGTAGAGTGGTTAATACCATATGCTTGATGCAGGATTTCTGTTTTATTGTGTTTTGTCACAAATAAGTAATTGTAAATATTCTCATAGCTTTTATATTGGTTGTTTTCACTCCTCCTGTTACTAATCTTACAAGGGAATTTTGTCAACCATTGCATGCTGAAACCTACCTTGAAATTTCTCCCAGAGAAGTGTTGTGATGTACCAAGGTCATGTCCAAAAAAATGATTTGCTGCTTTTAACTACAAGATAGTGCCGAAACTCTCATTTAAAGTATAGAGAAATAATACAACTCCTGAATTGGTAACTTAGATAACCCTCTCTATTAGCCATCCAAGCCACATCCAGCCTCACTCCACTCTGGTCTTATTCAAGCAGAGACGTCTGTTAAATTCCAAATATAGGAATTTAAAATCTGATTATAAAAATTGCAAAATTTACTCAGTCAACTAATGCTATTATATTTTTTTAACGTACGTAATCACACAAAATTTCTAAATGCTCAACATTATTGTTTTTTTCTTTACTATTGCTTTGTTTCTATTGTTATTCTTCTGGTCCAAGATTAAAAAAACATGATCTTTCTAATTTTCAATTAACTACAATCATGCTTCAATGAATATTACAAAAAATCTATTATTTATATTTAATAAATTAATAATAAATTTAATTATATTTAATTCCAAAAATATCAATACTTATATTAATGTTAAAAGTTTTTCTACTGGATGGTGCATTTAATGGTAAATTTAGATTATTCTAAAAATTGTGAAATTGTGTGAATTAACCACAAGATTTAAAAGGCTGAGTATGTTACATATACTAATACAATCTTTTATTTATGAATTATTAAACTTTTAAATAATATTAAAGTTTTCTTCAACATAATTATTTGAGACAAAAGTCTTTATAATTTATAATTTACAAAACTTCATGCTCATAGGGAGCCTCATAGTAAATGTTGAACCAATTTACACGAAGCTAGTGAAATCTATGTTTTATCAATCATTTCATTCCATTCCATAACAATGTCCATCTGCTGCAGATAGTGGGATGCTATTGCTAAATTCTTGTTTCAATTTCTGTGCCTTGCAGTTGAAAGTGGCAGATAATTTTTTTGGACACGGTCTTGGTACATCACAACACTTCCCTGGGAGAAATTTCAAGGTAGGTTTCGGCATGCAATGATTGACAGTAACCTTCTTAGTATGCTCTTTTGAATTATTTCTTGTTATTTTTATTTAATTTTGTTGATACTTTATATCCAAGTTGGTTTATTATCTAAATAAACTTCTTAATATTTTGTAAAACTCTGCTGTGCTGGTTCAGGTGGTAGCATGCCTTCTTCCTGACTTGTGGATCTGGATTTGACATTTTCAATATATGAAGAACTTTGACAAGCCATGTTATGCAGGATAATACGTATCTGTGTTATAGAGAGGAACAATTCAGGTTTGGATGAGTGTAGGTGAGTTTATGCAGTGCAGATATAAGGTATAAGTGATTATGACAATGAAGAAAAGGAAGAGGTTAAGGCAATATGTTACAAGCTGGTCACGGCTTTTAAATTGGCCTAAACCTTCTGGCAGTACCATGGCCCTAGGTTTGACTCAGTCTCTAACGTAAATGAGTACCATACTTATGTTCTACACTGCGCTACAAGCCGGAAGGTCAAGGGTTCGAGTCCCAGTGGGGTCAGGATTTTTAAATTGACCCAAACCTTCTGGCGGCACTATGGCCCCTAATGGAAATGAGTACCAGACGCTTGTTCTGGGGGTAAAGGTGGCACGCAGGACTGACAACCCGGCTAATATCAAGTGCTGATTGTCTAGAAAAAGTGGGAACCTTAATCTCCTACTACCCCAAGGGTCTCCTGAGGCCTGTAGTGGGATCACTTTACTTACTTATGTTCTGAGGATAAAGGCAGCTGTCACACAGAACTGACAACCTGACTGACACCTCGTGCTGACTGTCTACAAAAGTTGGAGCCTTAAATGGTTACTAGCCCAAGGGATTCATAAGGCTAGTAGCGGATTCATCTTACCTTTATTTTTCTATATTACTGTATATTTTGTTATTCTCTACCATCTATCCATTTTACAATAATTCTCTGAGAAAAGGCAGAGAATTAAAAAGGCTTAAGTAAGCATAAGAATGGTTTACACTGCTTTTAAATAAATTTTCAGAAACCTTTCAGATTCTATTATTACATATATTTTATGGCTTCAAATATTAATCCCTTTAGTATTGAAGTCAAAGAAAATCATAAGAAATAAAAAATTATGAAACTTAAATTTTTGTAGGGGGGAAAAAGGAATTTAATAAACTTACCTTTTGCTTAATAGGAGTTAGAATAAACCTCATAGTGTCACTTCTTTAAAATACTGAAAATTACCTTTTGCTTTCATATAATAGAATTGGAAATTTTTACATTATGACGTTTTATTAACAAAAATCAAATGAACTGTGAATTCTTCTTACCTCATACATCTATGTTCTTTAACACAGAATGGCGGTATTGGGAAACATCATTCCCATCCTCAGCTGTTGTCACTGTGACAACAGCTGAGGTTGGGAATGAAGTTTCCTGATACTGCGGTTCTGTGTTGTGACAACAGCTGAGGGCGGGAATGATGTTTCCTGATACCACAGTTCTGTGTTAAAGAACATAGACGTATGAGGTAAGAAAAATGCACAATTCATTTTGATTTTTATTTTTATTACCTTTTGCTGCCTGTTCTTTCCAGCTCTTCTTATTTTCAGCCAAACATGCAGTCCATGGTTTTTTGATTTTGTATTTTGTGCTTCTCTGTGGACTCGATGTAGCTCCTGTTTTAAAATAAATACAACACCTGATAATAAGATACTACAAATCTTACAGTATTTAAACAATTACAATACAGCAACACCACAAAAAGATAATTTAACCCTTTGCCCTGTATAACGTAGTAAAGCGTACCTTACTTGCTTTGTCCCTGCCCCGTATAACGTAGTAAAGCGTACCTCTTCATAAAACAGCTGTATTTCAACTTGGATTCACTTTCTTGGAAAACTGTGACATGTCAGTCATTCTTTGGCATCTGTGGAATGTATTAAATGTGGCAACAAGGCTTGCTTTATAATTTTTTGTAAATTTCTAACGGTACTTTTTTGTGTTTCAACCATATTTTTGAAAGCCTCCACCAGTTTATCTGTAACCATGGCAAGCGAAAGCAAAAGTTCATGTGTTAGTAAAACTACCTGTAATTTAAACCCATTGTTCAGTGAAGACGTTGTGGCCGCGATAGATGAGGAATTTAATTATGAAAGTGATAGTTCTGATGCTTCTTGGATGGGTAGTTTAGTGCAATATAGTCATATAGAACAAACGAGTGAAGAAATCGTAGTGTCGACGACAGAGCGCACTGATTATAACGAGAACAATAATTACTCTTTTAATAATTGGTCCTCAGAACTTAATTTTAAAGAAATGGAATCTTTCTCATCACCAAATAAAATTATAAACGGATAAGGACAATTTTTCTTTATTATATACCGGTAATAGAGAAAGTAATAAATAAATAAATAAATATATTTTATCTGTAGTAGAACTTGGATATGCGAGAATTTTTACTAATGATGTTACTTACTTTCTGTGTCTTGATTTATCAGCGAAATATAGTTTTTTTAACAATGGTACATTATTTCAAGTTGAAATTAACAAAATAAATAGAAACGGACTAATACAGTTTATCATAATAATTTTAGAAATATATTTTATGTAAACTATAAACATTGCTATCTCCATAAGATATTAAACTGAGGATAGGCCTATATAATTTATTCATACATATAAAATATTAACTGTTAATAAATATATTTGCTTCAATTATAATATTATTGAAAGGTAATATTATCCATCCTTACAATTGTGGAATACTTTGAGGTCTTTATATATATATATATATATATATAAATTGAATCGTGACATATTTACAAAATTAATAATTAATTATTTGATGAAGATATTTGTAATTTGAAAACAAGTTTTTGATTTAGCATATTTCACATGATTTTTCAGAAGAGATCATAATTAGTACACATATGCCATTCTTCAATTAAAAGTGTCTAGAAGACATTTAAACTTTAAATGCCTTAAAAGGAATATGTCTCTATACAGCATACTGCTGGAAATAACTGAGCGGGGCAAAGGGTTAAGGGCTCAGCTGTAAAATATGGTAAATGACAAATTCTTTAAAATTGACTTGTAGCCTGAAACTGTAATATGTGACTTCTTGAAGCATTTGGTGCACATAGTTTTTACATCCGTCAATAGATAGCAGATGTATTGTCAATGCTTTCAGGAGGTCACAATTTATAAGCTACAACTCAATTTTCAAGAATTTGTCAGTTGCCATGTTTTATAGCCGAGTCCTTTAATTCTTTTTACTATTATAGTATACAAGTTTGATTTAGAGTTCATTCCTCAAAGCATGCAGATTATTAGAAAATAGTAAAATAAACAAGTTTTAATATAGAAAACAATTTGAATAATACAAATAATAAGCTAGGTTTTATTGCAATAGAAATAATAAAGCTACACCAAAAATTTTGAACTAATTATAAAGAGTGGTTAAAAATATAGGAATAAGATGTAGAAATGAAAGGAAATAAAACAATAATTCCACTAAATATGGGACCAGAAATTAACAAGTAATTTTTTAGCTGGTTGGGGTTGCTGAATACTACATACTAAATCATCTCATCTCAAACTTTGTCTTTTTTTAGACCGGTTTTTGAATAATAATTATTCCATCTTCAGTATTTTCACAACCGTTGTTCTATTGTTGTTTTATTGTGATAGAAATAATAAAGCAAAAATACTGAACTAATTATACAGACTGGTTTAAAATATAGGAATGAGATGTAGAAATGAAGGGAAATAAAAAAAAGTTCCAGTAAACATGGGACCTGAACTTAACCCTCTACATGCCACTGTTAAAATCTCTTTGCCGATGTGATCGGCTTTGCAACTAGTTTAAGGGCCGCATGCAAATACATTAGTCTCTACTCAAATTACTTCCAATCACTGGTGAGCTGACTCACCGTGAGCAAGTGCAAAGATCGAATTAGCTATCCACTAACTGGTCATGCATGAAAGTCATCGTTTTCGTAATATTGGCAAGAAATTACCCAGAATTCTCAGCGATAAAACCACTTCCGTTATTTTTGTCTGCTAGAGGAACACATTTACGCTTGCGTCCCACAAATAATACCGTATACAACGATGTCTGCATCGTGCAATATTACGCCAATTCTCCTGTTCTTCCAGTTGAATTCTTTGGTAGACTCTATCAAATTCCTCTTCTCCGCATATACTGAAAACATGATCGAAGTCTTCAAGGTCCGACATCTTGGATAAAGCGGCAAGGTTTCAAACTACATCGGTTCCCTTCGGGATTCTTACGATTCGTTTCTCTCTTAAGTCACCTCGTCAGGTAGCTTACGAATTTCAACAATTATTATCGCATGAACAGATTTCTGAGTAAGCAAAATTGTATTAGGATACAACTTTCTCAGCAGAGAACGCCTTTTACGGTCTAATGTGTTCATAGATTCGAGCCTAAGTATATTATCTGGCAGGTAATGGGCAGAAGCATCAGAGCTGATCTAATTAGCTCACGGCACCTAAAGGGACCCTAACCAGTTATGAGATTCTGTCATATCTTTTGCTGATTGGGGTTGCTGAATACTAACAAAGGAACCATTGCATGCCGAAACCTACCCTGAAATTTCTTCCAGAGAAGTGTTGTAATATACCAAGGTGTGTCCAAATAAAATAATCAGAGTGGAGTGAGGCAGGATGCAGCACGGACGGCAGGTAGTGAGGGTTACCCATTCAACCAAATCCGATGTTATATTACTTCCCTATAGTTTTAATGAGAAATTTGGCACTAGATTTTAGTGCCTTGCAGTTAAAAATGGCAGATGATTTTTTTGAACATGGCCCTTGGTGCAATACAATGTTTCTCTGTAAATAATTTCAAGGTAGGTTTCGATATGCAATATATTCCTTTGTAAGTATTAAATTATCTCACTTCATACTTTATCTTCTTTTTAAACCAGTTTATGAATAATAATTATTTCATCTTAATAATAAACCTCATAGTGTTACTTCCTACAAAGTCAGACTAAGTTTTTATTCTAACAAAAACATTTACTCATGAATAAATGAGTCTTTTTTTATATCTTACCTCATAGTTTATGTTTTATTAAACACGGGAACTGCAGTTTTCAAGAGGAAACATCCCTCCCATTGTCAACCGATATTATGACTACCGGATTTTCATTGGAATCTCCATCTATACCATTGCCATCTGGTGTTGATTTGATGAACTTCGAGATCAGGTCCCGTTCATTAGGGATCTAAATTTGTTCTTCTGAATATATATCTTCTCCCAAACTGTCAATTCTAGAGGTTTTTTCCAAATGTTTTAGAAATTTGGCTCTTTTTCAATTTTATCACTCTCCAACAAACTATGTGCTGTAATAGCTGATTTTTTAGTTTCACCATTTTTATTATTTTTTTTTGCAAGTGTCCAAATTCTTTTTTTTTTTTTTTCCAGTGTATCCTTTATTGCAGATTTTTTACTATCTGGGATGTTCAATTTCTTATTGGTTATTAATAGATTACCAAGGCTAAATTTATTTATCGGTGCCAATGTAATATTGAATTTCTTGAATTTTTTTAAAAATTTGTTATGTATTTCAGGATAAGTAATTTTCTTTAAATTGTTTTCCTTTCTTTGGAACAGATTGCAGGGTGATGTATTCTTTTAATCTTTTTTTTGTCTGAATTTCTTTAATTTATTTATAATTATTTTCTTTCCAAAACCATTTAAATTAGCTATGTTCAAAATGTGATTATATTCTTTCTTAAAATCTTCATTTAGTGGAACATTTAATAATCTATATATCAAACTGTTGAAAATTGCATGTTTATGTGCAATATGATTGAAACCTGAAGACTTTATATAATTGTCCTAGAGTAACCTTTCTATATATATTGAATTCAATTCTTTGTTGTTGTTCCTTCCTTATTATGTATAGGTCCAAAAATGGGACTTGGTTATTATTTTCTAATTCCATAGTAAATTTTACAGATTCATCTCGAAGATTGAATAATTTCAATGCATCTTCAAAATTATCGATAAATTCACGACTCACAAATTGAGGAGTGAATTTATCTAGAGAATTTGGAAATAAAGAGTGGCATTTGTTAGGACTATTCAATGAATAAAATTAAGCTGTTTACTCACAAATCATTATTTAAATACCGGGGTGACTTTGTCTCACTTTTATGCTCCCTTTTTACTTCCAACTGTTTTGTAGCATCAAAATTATATTCAACACTATTCAAAATATGTTTAAAAAATTGTTTAATGTCCAGTGAATAATTGTAGCAATTTTTAAAATTCAAAGAAGATGTCTAAGCCTAATTTTTTTTCAAGAAAAATATGGGACAATCTCACCTCGAATGGGGGTGACTTTGTCTCGATCCTTCAAAACCACTGATTAATAGATGACAGGAGTATATGAGACAATGTCACCCCTGTAGCATCACAGGATACTGAACCACAATAAAAACTACAATATTTAAGTTTAAGAAAACATGGTTTTAGTATTAAAAAATAGTAGAATTTCATGAAAGATGTTGAATTATTATTTGCATATTTCTATCTTCTCATGATTGTGTATCCAGCTACAATCAGCTGACAACAAAAGCAAGTAATTATAACACACAAAAATGAATAACACAATTATTTGTTGCAAAAGCCATTCAACTCTGGTACTGAGAAATAGTTATTCTTCTTCACTGAGACAGGTATCGGAGGATAAATATTCCTCAGGATGCTCTCCCACTCATATTGCATTTCATCTCTCTTCTGAGGCCAGTGCCAGTATTATTACTACATCTCCATGCAATCTACAATGGGGCCATTATCATTAATTTCAGTAATGATGCCTGGATACTTTGAACCACTGTAAACAACAATCACAAAATCATTCACATCACACAAATCATTCATGGAGGCATGGTTGTTGTTAACTGCTGTATCACTTGAATCTGAAGATTCTTCCAAGTCACTGTCTAACTACAGGACCATGTCTTCACTATCATCACAATAATTTGAAGGGACATCCTCAAGTCCAGTGCAAACTTGCTGAGACTGACATGGGCCAGCAGGCTTTTCTGGTGCCTGGAGAATATTAGTTACACAGGTTCTTTTCCCCGCAGGAACATTGATTTTCTTTCTCCGTTGTCTTGGCTGATTTCCTCCAAGGACTGCATTTCTTTTAGCATGTAGAGAGTCCATGAAACCTTCTCTGACAAGAGTAGAATTTATATTTTCATTGGGAAGTCTTGCCAATACCACATGTTTGTCTAGGTACAATCCCAGATTTTCTGAAACCGGAAATCAGATTTCGTTTCTGATTTGATTTAATTTTGCACAAAAATTCCTTCAGCAAAGCAGGAAATTTTTCCTTGAGAACTGTTGAATATTTGGAGCCTTCAGAAGAGTCTCTCCAAGTTGAAAGAATTGATCTCCAAGCTTTCTTCAAAGGTGCAAAGAAACTTACATCTGGAGTAACTTTGTGGTATTGGGACGCAAACAAATAAATTTTATATTTATTTTTTTTTATTCACAAGTTCTTATTATATCCAAGTTAATAAGTCGACATGTTGTCTTCAATCAGGACAATATCCCCATCTAAACGGGATATAGCAGGAAAAAAGAGACATTTGAACCAGTCCTCAAAAACCAACTACTCTTTGCGCGATTGTATCTTAGATCCTTTGAACCATTTTTAATCCAGGAGGTCCATATGTGATCAGCTTCGAACACCACATTCGGAGGTAATAATCTACCTCCAGCATATACAATATATTATTCATATACAGATATATATGCAAAACAAAGAAACTTAACATGAATTTATTTTCAATCAAAAATGTGAGGAATCTTGGATGGGACAAAGACACCCCATAATTGTGTCAGAAATGACACATTTTTAAAATTCAACAATATAATCTACAATTTAGTCTAAATACTTTCAGATTTAATTGATATTTGAAGTAGATATATTAAAGATTATAAATAAATACTCAGCAATTTAATATAATATGCACATTCTATTGTTAGAACAGGAAGTTTGGAAGTTACGAAATTCAAGAAAAAAAGTACCACCAAAGAAAGGCCCTAAAACCACCAACTATGCAAACACAAAGTCCATTATAAAATTTTGTTATGCCTACACTAGGGCCTAACTGCCATAATAATAAAATACTATAAAAAGCCGATAAAGGATAGACACATATACATGTGCATTATATCAGAAAATAGGGAATAAATAACCGCATTGAAATACAAATTAGTCTTACTCATGTAATATAAAAAACGCTAGTAAAAAGCCATAATGTTTTTATATCCTGGATCAAAACCATGTCACAAGATTCCAGAATTATCTAGTCAGAAAGATGACCACATTAGATAAGAGTAATGTGAATGGCAAGAAGAGAAAGTGGAACAAAGTTTTCCATTTTGACATAGATGAAGGTTTCGAACTAGATCATGTACTTTCCACCCAAATTTCCCCCGATTAGAAACTTAAAATTTATCATATAAATATTCGCGATTTTTTTAACGAAGGCAGAACGGCGGCGGCACCGAACGCAGTCCCCCTGCGGAGGGGTGCAGCTCTACAAGCTCTACATGGGTAATATGAATCTTTTAATTATATTATTTTTGGTCTGGACATCTTACCTCAATATTAATGTTGATTTGTTCTTGGACATGTTTCAAAACAATTCTCTGTTTTATCTTCAGCTTTCCCAGTCTGGGAAAGCTGAAGATAAAACAGAGAATTGTTTTGAAACATGTCCAAGAACAAATCAACATTAATATTGAGGTAAGATGTCCAGACCAAAAATAATATAATTAAAATAACCTCAAAATATAACTTCCTAAAATTAAATATGAATCTTTTATCTTATTATCATTCTTTAATGGTCATTTTTCATACATAGATTTAATTAAAGGACCAAATGGTCCAAAGAACTTAGAATAATGAACAAAGTTGATTCTTTTAAATGATTGTTTTCTCTCTCTGAATTTTATCAGTTTTAGTATTTTGGACGCTTGGCAATATGGCGATTTTAGCTGATTTTAATACGTTGTTTTATATGTTGTTGATCTAACATTTCGTTATGTTTTGATTTTTCAAATAAATATGTCATTTTTATTGTTTACTGTGTTCTTAACATGTTTAAATGTTGAATTCATCCTCCAAAACCAAGGCCAACCGCTCGGGCCAAAGACCACTTAAACAATAGAGATCTTTACGCTACCTTAAAGCAGGGCTTAACTGACCCAGCGCGTAACAAATTTCTTTATTGAAACCCATGCTGTTGTCTGTTGGATAACACTATTAATAGTTTGTTTCATTGAAAAATGAAGCAGATGGAGCCAGTTTCATGTTTTTCCGTGCTGTGAGACAAAGTCACCCCAGGGTAGACAAAGTCACCCCAGGGTAGACAAAGTCACCCTAGTTGACGGTATAGTTATTTTAAAATATTTATTTATTTAATGTAAACGGCGATGTTTGAAAACAAATGAGAAGCAATGTTTGAAAACAAATGAGAGATTATTGTTACGCTTGTTCATCACTGCAACCAGATCATATTATTTATTTCCTACATAGTTCAAATCATTAAATTTTGTCATATAAAAAATGAAAGAACTGTTAATTGTGTCAAATACTTATTCAAAATCAATATAAAGTTGATGTAGTAGGATATTATGTGCATAAATTTTTTCCAAAATCAGTTACAATGTGAATATTTAATTACTAATAAATAAGGTGAGTCTGTTGCATCTTACCTCAAAGTTGATTATTAAAAATAACCTCATAATCTTACTTCCTATTGTAATTTTATAGTATTGTAGCAGATTAGGCCGGGTTCATGTTCATGTACTTCATGTCGTAAATAATGTACACAGATTATATTTGAAGAGAAACATTTTTGCCTATTCCGAGACTTGAACACAGGACCTTTGGCTTTCCGGGCCAATGCTCTACCATTTGAGCTACCAAGGTGAGTTGTGATCTAGATGCAAATTTTTCTCTTATATACGTTGTAATTCCCTCGTGCCAAATGCTATGAAACCTTTGCTTCTATCTTTGTAAATGGAGGCTTCTTTATTAAGAAGACATTTATTGGGAATTTAAACACTACTTTATAAAGCCAGTAGGGCTTCTATTGATGTTTTTATTATTAATTTAACATTTCTCACTGAAGGATAAATTATATTTGAAGAGAAACATTCCTGCCTATTCTGAGACTCAAACCCGGGATCTTTGGCTTTCCGGGCCAATGTTCTACCAACTGAGCTAGTGAGGCGAGTAGCGATCTAGATGCAAGTTTTTCTCATATATACATTGTAATTCCCTTGTGCCAAATGCTATGAAACTTTTGCTTCTACCTTTGCAAATGGTGGCTTCTTTATTAAGAAGACTTTTATTGGGAATTTAAACACTACTTTATAAAGCCAGTAGGGCTTCTACTGATGTTCTTATTATTAATTTAACACTGAGAAGTGTTAAATTAATAATAAAAACATCAATCTACACATATTTCGAGTAAAATCTCACAAATCACTTTATTTACTTCTACAAATTATCAGTAAACTGGTAATCACAATTATAAGATAAAACTTAAAAAAAAATTATGTATATAAAATAACAAAGTTGAGGACGACAGCACCTACGAACAGGTACATTTTAATTTTTAATTTTTATCTCATGACTATTCATCTCAATGGAATTTTATATGAATTTTATTAGTATTGAATCACAATTAGTAACACCAATTAATCTTGAGTCAAACTTTTTCTCACACACAATTATTTCAAAGTCTCTGATGAATCTGCTCACTAAAATATCTCTTACACTTCAACTTCACTTCTCACTGTCAAAAACAAGACTGACTCAGTTCCTGCCCTTGCCACAGATATATAGGGCAGGGCAGGGGAATTTCTACGTACAAGGTTGAGATACCTCTACATGGAAAATTCTCGTAACCGATATATAGGGCAGGGCAGGGAAATTTCTGCGTACAAGATCGAGATACTTCTACATGGAAAACTCTCATCACCGATATATAGGGCAGGGCAGGGCAGGGGAATTTCTACGTGAAAGGTTGAGATACTTCTACATGGAAAACTCTCGTAACCGATATATAGGGCAGGGAGGGCAACTTCTACGTACAAGATCGAGACACTTCTACATGGAAAACTCTTGTCACTGATTTTTTTCAAAGGGGGAAGTAGATATGCTCAGAATTATCTGGATTGAGGGCCCAGATCTTTGTTGGTTTGCATGGGTCTTTTGACTTGCAAATGGGCAACTCGCAAATCTATTCTGACCAATGCAAGACCACTATTCTTGCCTTTGCCCACATAATTTAAACATCATTATTATGACATGTAACAGTACTTAGTATACAGTGAGCCCCAGCCAACAAAAAATAACATATCATATTTGAAGAGAAAAATTATATGCTCAGACTGGGGTTTGAACCCAGGCAAAAGCTCCTGAGTTCAAACCCCAGTCTGAGAATATAAGTTTTCTTTTTAAATATAATTTATCCATCATTGAGATGTATGAAATGAATAATAAAAACATCAAATAATATATCATAACTGTTTTTCCATCACCATTTTTACTGAAATATTCTTTTTATTATTTTTATTTATACTTCTCATCCCTACATTTTGAACCATCACTTTGTACATGTAGTACACAGATTTGATTTAAAAAGTTTGTGGATACATACCATTCTTTGTCCTATCTAGCTCTGCATCTTCAGATATAGATTCCCTTGCACTATCAGTTGGTTTACAGGAGGAGTGGATGGGTCCAAGTATTGCTTCTAACATATCACTGCACACAGCCATACTTGGTTCCACAATAAATTCTATGAAACCTAAACAACAGTAAAAACATATTGAAATTTCTAAATTTGCAATATTATGTAAGAAGAAGCTTTATAAGCTTCTCATATAAGGCAAAAAATTACACATCAAGGAAACAGCATACTTGCAGCAATAGCTCCTACCATCACTTCTCAAAGTTTATGTATGATTATGAATGTTCTTACAAATGCTTGTTCCTTCACACTACAAAATAATAGATTTATTTTACAACTTATCACCAATTAAAAAACTATCATTTAACATGTTCAAATTTTATTAGTCATTTTTAAATATTGTTTAGTCTTTTTCAGATTATTTCAGTTTCTACCATATTTTACGGACTATAAGAGTTACAGACGACCTCACAGGGGTCCTCATCTAGGGGATATGTGGATGGCGACCACAAGGTGCCCAAGCTGAGCAAAACATTTCTTCCACTTACTTGTGTTTTGCACTCTTTTAACTTTACTATCTAACCTCTCTTGGTTAACTCTTGTTTTTTTCGACCCAATGCTATTAGGGCATCTGAGGGCTAGGGAGTCTTTCCTTTCTTCCATTTCTTCTTTCCTTTATTTTCTTTTCTTCTCCAGAAAAGCCTGACCAGAGGCTATAAGATGCCTTCCTTTGGCCAGCAACCAATAGAAGGGACTATTATTATGCTTTCAAGTCTTATACGAGAATTTCCCGGAAGGATCAAACTTATGATGACCAAAAAGCATGAAAAAGGACAATTCTTGGAAGAAAAAAAATATTTTGCTTTTTGGTGGGAACATTTTTTATAGGATCGTAACAAGCCTTGGCCTAATACTTGGAAGGAAGAAGAAGAAGAAGAAGAAAGAAGAGTTACAGACTATAAGACACATCTTAATTTTTAAGCAATTTAAAAAAAAATACTATTTTTATTATTAGATTGCAAAGCCAGACTAAAAAAAAAATCTTAGTTTATAAAACTGTTCTGATTTTAAAATCCCTGAAAATCGTCATCAGAACTTTCTTCTTCTTCTTTGTCATCATTATTCTCTTCACAGCTGTGGTCTCGAGGTAGCGTGCTGCCTTGTCAAGCAGCAGGCCCGGGTTTGATTCCCGGTTGGGATAAGCTCCTGGGTGAGGTTTTTTTTTGGGTTTTTCCTCACCTGTAAGACAAACATCAGGAAGCTTTAGGGTCCAACGGTCCATGAAAATCATCCGGCCATCATTATCATCCTTATCCTTATCATCATCATCCTACACTGGTGTGGAAAGCAACGGAAAGCTATCACACCTATAATTCCCTAGTAAAGCTGCAAAGCATAGCATGAAAATGCTATGATTGCAGTGAAAGACCTGCCCTAGGGCAGAATTATTATGGATGGATATAAGATGGTCTTCACTGCCATTGAGAGTATTAGTTATGCTGCACTTCTTGAAAGATTTAACAATAATATCACTCCAAAATTTGTCCGGAAAATGGTTAAAAACAACAATAACCAACACCAAAAAAGTTTAGAAAAGAAAACTCTCAATTTGGAAAAAGTCAAACATTACACAACTATAAGTAAAATAGACGTAGAACTGTACTTTATACATCTAAGATTAACCAACAATTTAGGACAAATAATTTGGGATAACCTAGAAAAAAACTTCTACAACCAATTGAACCTCAAAATGAAGAAAAAATTTGATGTACAAAAGAAAAAGATAATTAATTTAAAACCTGAGTTAAAAAAATTGAAGAAAAATATAAGTACAAAAAGTATAACCACTACATTAGGGAGGGATAAAGAAATTGAGAATAATGTAATTAACCTATCATCTGAAAACTTTACAAAAGAAGAAATATCTATTTTGGACAAGGGATTGAAAACATGCATTAGTTACTCTAACAATTTAGAAGATTACATAGCTGATGTTGAAATTGCTATAGATGACATGAATTTTGAAGAACAAACAATAATCAGAAAAGAATGTGGGGAAGTTATTGAAAAAATTAAAAACACAAAAATAAAAAACATATGCAAAACAAACATGAAGAAAATAAGAAACATTAATAATAAAAATGTTGTTTTTTCAAAGTCAGACAAAGGGAATAATTTGGTAATTTTGGATAAAGACGATTATAATGATAGGATGGAGAATTTATTAAAGGGGGAAGAATATGAAGAAATTAAAACAAATCCTCTCGCAAAAACAATTAAAGAAGTTGAAACCAGCCTAAAATCAATTAAAAAAATTATGACACAAAAGGAAAAGTTTAAATTAAAAATACCAAATCCCAGAAACCCCAACATTCATAGTCTTCCTAAAATCCACAAGGACGGAAAGAAAATGAGACCTATCATCAACAATATCAACTCACCGACATATAACATATCCAAATGGCTTAACAATAAATTTAAAGGTATGGAAAAATTTGAAAATTTAACAGTAGAAAATTCTTACCAATTAGTTGAGAAATTGGAAAATGTAGAAATAGAACCTTCAGAAAGATTGGTCTCATTTGATGTTACTTCATTATTCACAAACATACCGACTGACACAACTTTGAAAATTTTAGAAAAATGGTTGAAAGAAAACAAATTAGATGATGATAGCGTTAAAGAATACATAAAACTAACAAAATTATGCTTAAATCAAATGTTCTTCACCTTTAGAGGAAAATACTTTAGACAAAAATCAGGACTCGCAATGGGAAATCCATTATCACCATTCTTAGCAGACATGTTTATGGGGAATTTTGAATGTCATGTAACCAAAGCACATCCTTTGATGTTTAAATTTTGGAGAAGATACGTAGATGATATCATAACAATAGTAAAAGAAAAACAATTAGAAGATGCCATTAAACTGTTAAATATTCAAAATAAAACAATCAAATTTACAATGGAAATAGAAAATAATCATGAAATACCATTTTTAGACCTTAAATTGATTAGGAATGAAGAAAAAAAGAAAATAGAATTTGGAATCTACAGAAAAGAAACTCACATCGACAATTATATAAAAGCTACTGGATTTAACCATTTTTCACACAAACAGGCAGTATTTAATAGTTTAACACACAGACTTGTGAATGTCCCCATGAGCAAAGAAAATTACAATAAAGAGAAAGGACACATCATAAAAATTGCTAAGGATAATGGTTTTCAAAAGAAAATGATACACAAGAAAATAAATAAATTCAAAGAACAAAAAGTCATCAATGAAAGTACTCTTCAGACAGATAAAAATATAGGCAAAAAATTCAAGAAGTTCACATACCATCCTTTCGTATTTGACAAGTTTCAAAAAATTTTCAACAAATTCAACATTAAATTAGCACCGAAAAATGATTACAGCTTAGGTAATTTAATAAAAACCAACAAAAATGAAAAGATTGAAGACTGCAAAAAATCGGGAATTTATCAAATTAATTGTAAAGATTGTGAAAATATATACATAGGAAAAACAAAAAGGAATCTAAATACAAGATTAAAAGAACACCTCAGAAATTTTAAAAATGGAGAAACCGAAAAATCTGCAATAGCTGCACATGCCTGGTCAGAAAAACATAGAATAGAAACCAAAACAAATTACTTAAACAATTGGAAAAACCGAAGGAACTACAATTTGGGAAAAAATTTACATATGCAAGAATGAAAATACAACTATGAATTTGAAATACCCGGTTATAAAGAAAGAGGACTGATTTGGAAATTCTTCGGTCGGCCACCAGATGGCGCGGAGGTCAGTCTGCAGGATAGAAGGCCGTTGGACGTCAGTTGTGAACGTGACGCAGCATTGACAATGTCACAAAATATGTGAAGAAACCCAGGGTCTGCTATGAATTATGAAGTATGAGGTGAGTGAAATAATAAAAAATAAACAATATTAAAAAACCTCATAGTGTTATTTCCTATCTACATAACTTAATAATGTCTTCTCTCACTCTAGACCACAACTTTATTATCGACTGACACACTTGTCTGATTGTATGTCATTTTAAAGCTCCCTTCGGCATGAACTCATGTTGGGTTTCATTCATCATACATTTGTTCAAGTTCACTGGCACCATAGACTGCAATGACACATCATAGGCTAGACAGTGTTCTGGGTTTGTGATGACAGGGTGGGAGGGAGACAGCTTGTGAATCCCTGCAACTCATGTTCGTCGCATCGGTGCACTGCTGCTGTCACTTGAATCCAATGTTGTCAGATAGAGATAGGTTTCCAGTGGCATTGAATATATGGCCATTTTTAAGACTGGTGGGAATTTTAAATCACACACTGGACATTTTTATATTAATTTCAAGTATAAGACACACCTGAATTTTGGAGGTAATTTTTCAAAGAAAAAAGTGTGTTTTATAGTCCATAAAATACGGTAATTGTATTTTATATTTTGCATATATTGTTTAATTTTAGGTCATTAAATACCTCACCATTGTAAAAATCATACAATTATGTTGTCTCTTGTAATTATTGAATTATATCTGGATATATTTTACCATTCCCTTCCAGATACCTTAATGATTTTGGATGTTGATATAATTGATAGTATTGAATTTACTTTTTGGCTTAGTGCATTCACCAGTATAGAATATATACTTACTTACTCACTTATTCACTGGCACTATCAAACCCGTAGGTTCATGGCCGCACGGACATAAGCTCTCCATACATCCCTATCCTGAGCTAATGCTTTCCAATCATTCCCTGTATAATCTACTTCCCTCAAATCATAGTTAATGTTGTTCTCCCACCTCATTCTTGGTCTACCAACTGGGTGTTTTCCTTCTGGCTTTCCTACAAGAAGTTTCCATGCACGTCTTTCATTCCCTATACGCGCAACATGTCCTGCCCATCGCAGTCTATGGGACTTAACTGTTCTTATTATATCTGGCTTCCTATAAAGACCATGTAGTTCCTTGTTATGTAGTCTTCTCCATTCACCTGTCTGTTCATCTCTCTTTGGTCCAAAAATTTTCCTAAGAACTTTATTCTCAAATACTTTTGTAATCTCCTTTCCTCCCTTAAAGTAAGAGTCCATGTTTCGCACCCATATAATATAACTGGTAGAATAATAGTTTTATATATTTTCAGCTTAACGTTTTTTGAAAGGAGTTGGGACATCAAAAGTCTCTGCAATGCATAATAGCACGCATTTCCAGAATTGAGCCTATGTTTAATTTCTTTGTGCATCTCATTCCTATTTGTGATTATTGTTCCTAGGTATTTGAATTCAGCCAATTCCTCAAAATTTCCCTCATTTGTCATTAGCTGTCCATTCCCATTATATAATGTATTTCTACGTGTGACCATATATTTAGTTTTACTGATATTTACTTCCAGTCCTAATTTCTTAGTGTTACTCAATAGTGTGTGCGTGTTTGCCTTTAGTATTTCCTCGCTATTGGCCAATAATACTATATCATCTGCATAAACTAACAGCTTATTAATACCATTGAGTTGTAAGCCTTCCTCATTCTCTAAAGATTTAATGGCATGCTCTAGTACAAAATTAAATAGTAGAGGAGATAGTGCATCTCCTTGCTTCAACCTATTCTGGATTTCAAAAGTGTCCAAAAACTGTTTGCCTACACGCATCCTACTCTTTGTGTCATTTAGACACATTCGAGTATAGAATATATACACATAATAATATATATAGATAAAGGGAGGTCAAAGCCTAACTTGAAGCATAAGTACTGCCTCATAAGTGACATCATTTTTTAATAATATTTTATTCAATTTTTTTTTTCTGACAAGTAATTAAACTATTCTTCAAAGTAGAGACTATCAGATTCTATGGTCTTGAGCCATCTTCCAGCAAAATTTATTATCCTGTGATGGTATCAGTCTCTGCTTTTTGATAAGAAAAAGTAATTGAGACCACTTTCACAGTTTCAATCTTTTCAATGTTTTCGAAATTTCATGCAAGAAATGGGTAATGGATCGAAACAGATGGTAATATGAAAGCACAAGTTCACAGCTATATGCTAGGGGATGGTAGCAGTTGATTGCTCCCAATTTCTGGATTTTTGTCATGGTTGTTTATGCAGTCTGGGGTCCAGATGGATTTGAACTCATGGCCTTCAAAATTTCATGAACTCGTTCCATTTGTTGAGAATAAAGATCCACGTCAATTACACATCCGTTTAAAACAAAATTCCAATGAATCACACTTAAAAATTCCATCAAATAAACATTACATTAAAAACCAACATTACTTATGAGACAATCTAGTTGCTATCGAAAATTACAAGTTACCAATGGATTTCATATAACTGAATGAAATAAATATTTAACAAAATAACACATATATAATTTTAGATTGCAATTGTCAGGACATGTGGGATGAATTGAAGAATGAAAGAGGGGCTTGGAAACTCCATGTAGGAAAACAGAGAGAAAGCACTTGGTAGATAGGCCAAGAATGAGGTGGGAGAATAGCATGAACCATGATTTGAGGGAGGTAAATTATACAGGGAATGTCTGGAAACCACTAGCTCAGGATAGGGATGTATGCTGAGCTTATGTCTGCACTGTCTTGAGTCTACTGTTTCGATAGTGTCAGTGAGTTAGTAACATAATTATAATTTTATAGGAAGACCTACAATTCTGATTAGTTTTTAAATTTGTAAAGATCTATAATTTTGTATACTTGTTAACTGGCATAGGGATATGGTGACCCCATCACCTAGTGGATTTCAACTGCAAGCAGCCATCTGAATGTTGGCAGAAACCACAACTACTGAGCATGGTAGGAAATGTCCAAACTCTGCCTTAATAAGAATTGAGAAATGCAAGTCTGGCTGCATTGATGCCATCCCCACCACTGGAATTGGAACCCACACTTCTTAAATCCCATTATTGACACATTGGTGACGGGCCACGGAGATCTCCGTGTTTAAATGGCCAGCGCTAGACGACGGGTCATGGAGATTTCCGTGTTTACGTTTTCTATGGTTTTCCAGCCTCTTCGCTTTTGAAGGAGCATGCAATTTTGTTTTTTCTCATTGTGAAATAAACTTTAGTTGTTTTTGTACCCCTCTCTTCTCTTTTATGAAATTGACAACTTTACAGAAAGAGTTGTTTACAATTTTAAGACAGACGGCTGGTGAAATATGGAATTCTAGTGCCGATAGTTAGGCGATTACGGGATACGTATGTAACCTGTAAATGTATGTTGCAGAGGGGAAAAATTAGAAGAAACACTATTTTGCGTTCTGGAGCCGAATTTATATCTGTGGCATCATGTCTACCAGGATAATTATTATAACAGTGTGGCTATAGCTGAAAATGTGCTCGAAAGAAAGATGATAGTTTGTGGAACAATAGGGATTAACAGAGGGCTTCCAAAAGCATTTGTGGAAGCAGGAAATAAACTCAAACCAGGAGGAGAATGTGTGTTTTGTAGTAAGGGGGACCTTTTGCTACAAACATCCAAAGATAAAAGAGACATAAGAATGGTTAGCACATTGTATCAGGCAACACGAGAAGGGGAGGGGTAAAGTTGTAAAAATGCCCTATTGAATACTTCACAAGTATAACAAGTATGTAGACAGGGCTGACCAGTACCTATCATATTACTCCATCCTTAGAAAAACAGTGAAATGAAGCAAGAAAGTTGTATTGTGGCTTCTGAATTGTGCACTTTTTAATGCTTTTTTGGGTCTATAAATTTCAAAATCCTAACAACAATATGTCAAACATAAGTTTTTTGCTTGAAACAGCCTCTTGTTTGGCAGTCGTGAAATTAGGAACAGATGACAGGGAAGAGGAGGAAATACAGAGTGAAAAGGACACCATGTCAAGACACACCAAGTAGGCTGAGACATGAAGAAACATAAATTAACACCAACTGTCTGTAAAAAAAAAACCTTCCAAACCTTGCCACGTTTGTAGTGAACACAAGAAAAGAAACTGGCTACATAATATTATGCTCTTTTGCCCTGTGCCTTTACATAAAGGGAAATGTTTCTAACGCTATCAAACCCTCAATTTCTACTAGAAGGTCTGGTGAGAACACTAATAAAGATTTATTTATGCATTATTGTTATTGACTGTAAATATATTGATGTAAAAATCACACTGTATTAGCGCGGTTTAAAATTTAAAAGTCCACGCTACTGACAGAAATGTCCGGTCTAGCAGCGGTGGGTGGAATGTACAGCTGTCGGTCATCAATGTGTTAAAGGATCAATAATGAAACAAGTTGGCAGGACACTAAGAAGATATTGTACATGAAATGTGACAGTTGAATTAGACTTTGGAATGTTAACAGAAATTGAACAAGGGAAAAGTTGGAGAGAAGTCAAGAATTAAGCAAAGAACAGTCTAGTGGCATTCTTTCACGAAGGTCCTATGCATTCAGGAAGAATGACAGGAACTACTGCTACTATACTACTTATTTGTTGTAAAACATTTAACCTTCTGTCGGGCGCATCAGATCTGAGAGGCACAGGTTATCAAATAATTCCCATATCACTGCCATCAGATGGTGTTGACGACTGGGCATCCGAGTAGCTGTTTCTTTTTACCTGCTGTAAGCAACCACCCCACTCAGTCTGCTCTCGACCATTACCACGTTGGGTTGTAAATATTTTGTTCAGAGAAGCTCATTGCACCCGAAGTCGTTACATTTTTTGAAGATGTGTATTTTGAAAATATTTGCAAAAAGAAAATTATTTATTTAACTTATTTAGACTAAATAATGTTATATTCTTGAATAATTTTGCCAAAAACATAGGCTAAATGTTGATAATGTGAACTATTTTCAAGTATATTTGAACTGAAGCCAACTGTTCTTACTTTTATATCATGTTGTTTGAAGGCTTGTCACAAATTTGTTTAATCAATATTATGTCCAATAAAAATTTTTCTAGCAGCAAATTTTGAATATTTTATCCTTTAAACATCCCTAACAATAACATTTCTTCGACTTCCTGTTGTTCAGATTGGCAAACAGTGTGTTAAATAAATTTTTAAGTATTTGCTGATCAGGCACATTGCACCCGAACTTGAAGGTCTGAATATTGCGCCCAATGAAAGGTTAAGGGTACCCAACTATAAAAAGATGAGATTCTTAGACCTGATTCTAAAAAAATTACCTTTCTTGTTGTTTGGTAGACACCATCACTTAAATTGTTCACTACAAACAAATGATGATAATATATAAAGCATTTTAACATATCTTCAATATGAAAAAGTAAATAAAATTTGGAGGTTTGAGCCAGAGAGATATAACTATATAAATTTTTATTTACATTATTGTTATTGTGTGAATGTTTTTCTTTTGTCCAGTGCCATAATGTTGTCTTACGATATTTCTGGCATTCTCTTCTGGAATTGACAAAATTGTAACTGCTTCTGAGTTTGGGACACCTGGAAGGTGGAGTTGCATTATCCTGATGATATGATGGTTGATAAATAACAACAAAACAACAGGAGATTCCTTAAACCTAAACTTAACATAAATTCCAGACCATGGGCAACCACATGAATAATTCTCTTCAAGGAAATATTCCTGTAGTGTGAGCAGGAATTGAACCCAGAACCTCATGAAATGTAGTCAGAAACTCTGACCACAAGGCCATGAGGCTGGTTTCATTGTGTGAAAGTAGAGCATACAATAATATCAAAGTACAGAGAGTTAGTGTAGTTCGCACTAAAATTTGAATTTTTTAAAATTTCAAGATATACTTTTGCTTTTCTTTTCTTAAAATAATATTACAGTCACTTTAAGAAAAAGTACAATTTCATTTTACTTTAATTTTTCAGTAAATTATAGGAAAATCTAAATTTGTAAAATACAAAATTACAATTTTTGTGCCAATTAATTTATTCATTATACAGGTAGCCTTGTGTATCCAGTAAAAAAAAATTGGATTTGTGTTCAAAATTAAAGGCCAGACATACCTATTTGTGATTCTGCTACAAGCGTATTATTGCGATCACAAAGTGGACTGAATGGTAGTCCCAATTCTCGTTCCTTATCTCCTTGTCTAAAGAATTCTTCTAGAAGAAGCATTGTCCATCGATGATGTAAATCCCATCTTTTGGCTGGATGTGAAATATCACAACAGTGGAGTACCAGTGACAGTGCTTTTGATTTATCAACACTATAAGATAAAATAAAAGATTCATGTAAAATGAAGGGAATACAAATCAAAAATCTTATACAGGATGAATTCAAACTCTAATGACAAACTTTCACATCAGAATTTTTTTAAGAAAAAAATATAATGCTCAAACTGGGACTTGAACCTAGATCTCTGATTCTATGCATCAGTATGATAACAGTTACACCATTCGAGCACCAATATGAACATCAACAATTCTTTAATCTTATATGATTCTAGAATTATAGATAGGGACAGAGGGAATCTCGATAATCCATTAATATAATTATATAATTATAAAAGAGGAAATAATATTGTTGACGTTCGTATTAGTGCTCAAATGAAGTAACTGGTATCATACTGATGTGTAGAATCAGACATCTGGAATTTGAGCGTTAATTTTTCTTCCTTAAATAAAATTCTATCCGGTAATGGAAAGTGTTAATTTAAATAAAACAGCAAACAAACTTTCACAAGTTGTTTAAGGATGTTTTCTGAGTATTTTGATATAAAGGAACCCAGGTCTCCAGTGGCCCATTTCTGAATAATTTCATTGTATTAGTTTTGTATGAAGACCTTGTGGCTGATAATTTGCAGGCATATGTAGTTTCAACATCATGGGACACCAGCACATTTTACAGTGAATGTTAAGGAATGCCTTGATGAACAGTTTCGGGAAAGATGGATTGGTTGTGTTGATCCTATTCCATAGTCAGCTTGTTCACCAGATCTGACACTCGTCGACCTTTTCTTCTGGGGTCATGTGAAGAACCTGGTGTATGTAACTCCTGTTGAAACATTAAATGGGCCTGGTTGCTAGGATTGTAGCAGCCACGGACAATGTGTGCCAATCTCCTGGGATGATAGAGCATGTGTCATGTGTGACAATCCATGAAGTATTGTGGTAACTGTAAAGTTTGTCGTGATCATTGTAAACAATTACTTTAAACAGTGCAATAGTGTAATTTGGAAACAGTCATATTCTGAGTAAACAAAAGTGGTTGATTTATTTAAGTAAATTTTATAACCTCACCTCATATTCTTCTTCTTCTTAGATCAGCTTTGGGCCCTCAGTATTTACACAACCATTGTTATGTCGTCTTGCAGAGCCACCTCTTGCTCCCTTTGTTGGTAGACTGAAGAACCTCAAAATTAAATAATTTTCCCTGGGAATTTCAAAGTTCATTAATTTCTCCTACATTAAAAAAACGGAGAAATTAATTAACTTTGAAATTCCTGGGAAAATTATTTGATTTTGAGATTCTTCAGTCTACCAACAAAGAGAGCATGAGGCAGCTCTTCAAGACAACATAACAGTGATCGTGAAAATACTGAGGATGGAACCAAAGAAGGTCTTGAAACCGATCTAAGAAAAAGAAAAATATGAGGTCAGGTAATAAATTTTACTTAAATAAATAATACCACATAGCAGTAATTCCTAAAAAGTTAATTTAAAGATGGCTGAGTTATACAAAATAAAAACAATGCAATTTCTCAGTAATGTGGTACTGAAGACAATGGGTTCCTTATATCAAAACACCTAGAAAACATCCATGAACAACTTGTGAAAGTATATCGGTAGAGTTTGGGTTCACCTTGTATGTGTAGTTCAGGCAGGTTCATGGAGCAAGCGTCCTCAACCTCTGGGTCCCGAGTTCATGTCTCAGGTACTCCATGTATGGTTCATGGTGGATGAATCGGTGCTACAGCAGGTTTTTCTAAGAGTTTCACCCATTTTCCCCCGCCAAAACCTCATAAAGATTTTCACCTGATTTCCCTCAATTGTGAAGACAAATGCTGGGTTGGAATTTCACTACCAAAAAACCTTTTCATCACATTCAACATGTAATAGTATCATTACAAATAAATAAAAAAATAAATAGACACTATGAGACCTTTGACATTGAAAGAATATATAAATAAGAAAAAAAAATGGAAGCATAAGCAATTTAGAAATAAAGCTAAATAAATATAATTGGAATAAACACATTTCTCTCACTGTAACAACGCTTAGAACATGTGATTTCCAGATTGATTCGTTAGTTTTAGCCGAGAATTCATGTATCACTGGTTGATCTATCAGCGACAAGAGACATGAAAATCAGCAGTTTTTCCCTCACAGCTCTTTCAAATCTGTAAACTGATTTCTGGGGGTTCACACAGAGAAGATGAACCTCCTCAGTCATAAAGTATGCTTGCTCATGATTTCTGTGAGAGAAATAAATAGCTGATTCAACTATCTAGGTATTCAACTTTTATAAGATTCATGATGTGTTCCGATGAGGTATTATTCAAAATTAAAATATAAAATTATGGAATATTCACCTGAAAGGTCCGTCTCCTAAACTTAATTAATTATTTAACTGTAGCGCTTTCGGGACTTCCTGCCGATGATGGGACAAGTCCCGAAAGCGCTACAGTTAAATAATTAATTAAGTTGAGGAGACGGACCTTTCAGGTGAATATTCCATAATTTTATATTTTAATTTTATCTAGGTATTTAATGAATTTTAAAAATAACGTATAAATACAGTTTGTCATTATAATTATTTACTATTCGTAAAGAAATGCACTTTTCTTGCAGGTTCAGTGAACCATTGAACATATACAACCCGCTGCCACTGATAATTACAAAATTCTGATTTCTAATTTTGAAATCTATTTTTAAATAAATATAATAAATTCTGTAGACTAATAAATACTTAATTGTATACCTTAATTGGAAAATTTCTACACTACATTTATAAAGAAATTTATAACAATTCTTGTACCTTGGTTCTGCAAGTGTGAGTAGGTTTTTCATATTTTTGAGCTGCTGGAAATGGAAGCTCATATCAGTGGCGAGGACCATGTCAATCACAAGAGTACGGAATTCACGAAATTCTTCTCTGGACAAGTTTTGAAGAATATTGCATTCATCATCTTTTATCACTCTGTGGACATACAAGTACAAATGTAACAAAACAAAATACAAAGAATATTTGCTTAATCTAGAAAATTACTTTAGGTTTGATTTTATAAGAATTATAAATAAACAATTTGAAGTTTAATATCTTGAATAAAACAAGAACTATAAAGTTAAATATTTTATTTAAAAAATACAAATAAATAAAAATACAAGCATAAATAAGCAAGATTTGACAAGTGTTATGTTATTAATAAGGCTATAAAGGTCTAAAAAAAATTCTGATCAAAATTTATATTGAAAGTTATGTTCCAGGCAGTAATTAAATTAATTACATTTTAAGTCCTCCCATAACAGCTACAGATAAAGTACAAAACATTTTGATGTTATATTCATTTTAACATGTTCCAGTCCTAGACAAATTAATTTTTTTGAGAAGAAAAATAAATTAATGCCTGAACTAGGAATCAAACCCCAGACCTCCGACTCTGGACATTGGAGTTCACGATACAAACATTAACATTTCTATGTTTTTATTATTCATTTCTTACATCTCAATGATGGATAAATCATATTTGAAGAGAAAATTTTCTCTTCAAATATGATTTATTCATCATTGAGATGTATGAAATGAATAATAAAAAAATAGAAAGAAGCCTTACTGGCTTTATAATGTAATGTAAAATTCCCAAATAAATGTCTTCTTAATAAAGAAGTCGTCATTTGCAAAGATAGAAGCAAAGGCTTCATAGCATTTGGTGCATGGGAATTGACAACGCATATAAGAGAAAAAATTGCATTTAGATTGGAACTCATTCAGATGGCTCAGTTGGTAGAGCATTGGTCTAGAAAACCAAAGGTCCTTGGTTCGAGTCCCAGTCTGAGCATACAATTTTTCTCTTCAAATAAGAGTTAACATTTCTTTTCATATATCTAATGCTCTTACATCTGATGGCAGTTTGGCAGAATTCTAGTTATCTGTCTTTGGATGTAAGAGAAATGGATATGTAGCAAGAAATGTTAACATTTGTATCGTGTCTCAAATGGTGTAATGGACTGCACATTGATAAACGGAGTCGGAGGCCTTGGGATTTGTTTCTGGTTCAGACGTTAATTTTTCTTTTAAAAAAAAAACCTTTGTCTAGAAAATATTTATTGATGCAAAGTCGCAGCCAAACTGAAACCCATTCAAACCTTTACAGGAATATAAAATTTGGGTTTAATCATTGTTTGTAGATACTTATAAATTTTATCTATGTTTGAACAATTTTGGTTGCAACATGGAATTGAAAGTTCTAGTTACCGGTAAACATCATTACAAAATGAGAACATGTAGAAAATTTACATATGAGGAACATGGAATTTCTAGAATAAATTTCTAGTCAACATTTTCTTTTTAAACTACAGAACTAATTGAATGAGTGAGAGTAAGAAGGAACAAATTCTCTAGATTGCAGTTTTGAGAAAATTAAATACTATAAAAGAATGTTAACAGCAGGGGTATATTTATTAGTTTGCTTTAGTCCTTCTTTTGGGGAAGAATTAAATACTTTTCTTTTAATTATTTCTGGATTAACAATATTTATAGCCGGTCTTAGTGCAAATTTTGAATATGATCTAAAGAAAATTATTGCTCTTATGCTAATAACTTTGTCAAAAACTCCATAATGGTCTGTTGAAGTTATACTACAACCTATGCAGATCCTGGTGCACATGGTTAGATACTCGCCCTCTACCTATGGGTCTCAAGTTCACATCTCGGTTCTCCATATGATGTTCATGATGGGAAAATTGGAGCCAAGGCAGATTTTTCTTGTGGTTTATCCCATTTTTCCCTGCCAAAAAATTAATTCCCTACTTCTCTATATTCATGTCATCCATTTCATTTCATTAATTTCATCTACCCTGGGTCGGGCCTGATCAGCCAGCATCATCATATATCACAGACTGTCAATAATAATAAGAGCTTCATCTCTTCATTTCTTGACCTGCCATTACCCTGGACAAGAGTATTGGGTTCAAGTTTTTACTTTTTTTATACTACAACTCTCTGTGGGTAATCATACAACATTTGCTTTCATTGATTGAATAAATGAAAAACAGCTTAAAAATCCCATAAGGGCAATTGTCTCCACTGTAGCAGGGTGAAGCTTGAAGACACCTCATTACTAGAGCCAAATCTAAAGATCTCATATGGTGCTACCTATTTTCTAAGTTGATGTGCAAGTGGCTTCCACAAAAACCTATTCCTGGCTTGCCATGACCAATGTTTCAGTGCTTTTCTTGAGAAAGTCAGTCTACCAATTAATAAACTGAGTTAGATTTGACAATTCACCTCATAATTGTAGATTTCTTGAAGACTGGTTTTGATACATCATTCTCAATTTCATCTAACTGTTGAATTGGTGGTTGGAGATCTTGTAGGTTGCTTTCTGCTCCCTCTGTTGGCTGATTAATGAATTTCCAAATTAAATCTTTTTCCTTGGGAATTCATGATTTTATTTTTATTTTTGTGGATGTGAATTTTCTCCCGAACTGTGAGTTTTTTAGATTTATCTAACTGTTATCAACTATTTCAATCTATCAAATTTTCAATCTTCCCAGATTCCTTTTGCCTGTTCCTGGATCTCACATGGTGATTTGTATTTCCATCTTGATTTACCAATCCTGGTAACATGCTCTCCCCATTTCCCTTGATATTTTCTGTCAAAACTATTACATCATTCATAACGGCTCTTTTTCTAATTTCTGTATTTCTTATTATATAATTCAGAGTTAGCTGAAGGATTTTGCACTCCTTATTTCATTAACATGGCTCCTTATTTCTTTAACATACCTAAGTATTAAATTGTGATTACAATGAATTTTAAAAATATTGATATCTAAGCATATTGCTTTGTTTTGATGTCAAGGTTCAAGTTTGGCATCCATACATGTCTAGAATGACAGGTTTCAAGGATTTCATTCTTCACACTTATACTTTGGAATTTGTAGGCATCCATGCAACATACAACATGTCTGGAATGACAGGTTTCAAGAAATTCTTTCTTCAACTTATACTTTGGAATTTATATGTCAGAATGAATTTTAGGCTCTAGTAATTGTTCCAGGCAAAGTTGATTTTCCTTTTTAGTCCTCAACCAATCAATCAAGTGGGGATCCTATAGCCTATGGTGCATCCATCACATAATTGATTGCCATTTCTCTCTGTCAATCCATTCTCTTCTCTAAAATTGCCCTGTCGAGCATAGCCTCTCTAATTCCTTCTTTCTTTTGTGTTGGAGGTCTTATTCTTCTCCTTCTTTTTCCTGGGTTATAATTCAAAATTCTATTTGTCAATCTTTCTTCTTCCTTCCTTTTCACATAATCATACCACAATAATCTGCTTAGTTTCTATCCTCTCAGACTTGTAAGAAACCTTCCAGTTTTTCTTCAAATTACTGCATTCAGCACATGTTGCAATTTAGAAATGTTTTTACTCCTTTCAAATGACCCATATATATACAATCTTGGACATACTCAAATAGCTTTCCATGTAATTTGACTATCTGTTTAACATCATTAATTATTAATTTTGTTTTCCTCAGATTAATTTCAGATAATTAATGAAATAAAAACATTAAAATGAGTCAGATTAAAATGGAATCTCTTCCTTCTTACTCTCACCCATTCAGTTATTACTGAGAGAAAAAAGACAAGTTACCTGAAAGAGGCACTGATGTGATGATTCTCCAGTACAGCTCGGTCATTATACAAGAGCGCTGTTTCAGTCCCAGACATCACATGGAAGTTGTTTGTCGTGCCCGTATGTTCATAATCGTGAATTAGAGCAGCCACTAAAGTGGCAAAGATCTCCAGATCTGTCAGCCAGTTCTTACAGCCCAAACAGATAAACAAGTACCCATAAAACAGAGTCAAATACATTCTATACACAATGTATAAGCTGAAACAATTACTGATAATTTTAATGTGAAAGGTGGCACCAGTCAGTACAAATTAACTACACAATCTCCTTAGGTGAATAAACTTTTACTTCAATCTTACATATTAAATTTACCACTTCTCACCAAAGGAGACATTTTATTTGAAGAGAAATATATTGCCTGAATTGGGATTTTTTTTCTTCAAATAAAATTTGTCTTTTGGTGAGAAGTGATAATTTAATATGCAAGATCAAAAATAAACTTCATTGGCTATAAATGTGGTTGTTAATTCCCAATAAAGTCTTCTTGTTAAAGAAGCTGCAGACAGCACGTAGAACGAAAAGTTCATAGTCTCAGCGTACAGGAATTCATATAAAGGAGAGAATTAATATGCGTTTGAATTGGGAGCCTGGCAGTTTAGTGTTCAGAGACACTAGGTTTAAATCCCAATTCAGTCATAAATTTTTCTTTTCAAATAAAACTTTTACTTTTTATTTTTATAGTTTTTAAAAACTTAGGGAATTCTAGTGCAAATAACAGTCTACAGAAATCAAAGAACAATATTTTAAAAACACACAAACTATAGTAGTAGATTTGAAATATGATCTGAGGAAAAAAAGTTAAAAAAAAAGTGAAGTACCAGATGACTACAAAATTAGCATTGTGATCCCAATCTTCAAGAAGGGAGATAAACAGGAACCAGAAAATTATAGACCAATAAATTTACTTGATACTCTATTGAAAACAACAACAAAAATAATTCACCAAAACTGTCTGAAATAATTTTCCTCCAAGATGAACAACAAGGATTTTGACCTGGTAGATCTTTTATAGATGCTATTTTTATAATCGGGCAAGTGATAGAAAAAGCTATTGAATTAAGTAAATCTTCATTTTTATATTTTATTGACCTTGAAAAGGCTTGTGATAGGCTGGAATTTACACGAGATATTTTAAATATTTTAGAAGATAATTATTGTGCCAAATGGGGTGATTTTACTTATTAGTGACATATTTACTGGTAATTTTTAACAGAAGATACCAAACAGAAGAGGAGTTTGGCAAGGAGATTCCCAATTTCAATTTAATTTAATTTAATAATGAATGAAATTATAAAAGACATTAGACTTCAAGATGGATTTAGAACCACATCATCAGCATAGCATACAATATTAAGGTCTTTAACACCCGCTTGTGATAGGCTGGAATTTACACGAGATATTTTAAATATTTTAGAAGATAATTATTGTGCCAAATGGGGTGATTTTACTTATTAGTGACATTTTTACTGGTAATTTTTAACAGAAGATACCAAACAGAAGAGGAGTTTGGCAAGGAGATTCCCCAATTTCAATTTAATTTAATTTAATAATGAATGAAATTATAAAAGACATTAGACTTCAAGATGGATTTAGAACCACATCATCAGCATAGCATACAATATTAAGGTCTTTAACACCCGCTTGTGATAGGCTGGAATTTACACGAGATATTTTAAATATTTTAGAAGATAATTATTGTGCCAAATGGGGTGATTTTACTTATTAGTGACATTTTTACTGGTAATTTTAACATGGATGGGAAACCTTTTGGTTCTATGCACTTTTACATTTTTTTGTAGTTTCATTAATTTATTTTCATATAGTATGATAAAAGCACATTCTGTTTATTCAAAAGTAAAATAAAATAAAATTGTTTATACACTTTTTTAAATTAGTAGGTTCAAAAAGAATTTCCAGAAGAAAACTAAGAATTTAATTTTTGTTGGTATAGAATCTATTATCACATATTATTAGGATAAGAAAAAGTCTGTCACACAGGAAATGCATAAACTAAGCAAATTCCTCAGCAAGTCGAACTTATTGTCCGATTTTGCAATTTAGAGAATATATTTTTCTCTTGTTAAATTTGGGAAACTCAATTTCTGATGCCAGCTTATTTAAAAGTGTCAGACTGCAGTGAAAACAAATCATGCATACCTACTGCAAATGTTGTATAATCTGATATAAATTATATATTAATTGTTGTATAATCTGACATAAATTATATAATATCTACTGATACTTTTTTTCATTACTTTATTAAATAAATTAAATAAATGTAGGAATACATTGCCAATTTAAGGATAAATTAAATTGTGTGGTATACCTGGGTCGAAGTAAATATGGTAGTAAGAGCAAATTTTAAATTTTGGGTTTCAGATAAATCCCTAATTTTAATGGTCAGATTTTGCTGATTTTTGGAGAATACCTTCCTCGTTTTATTTTAATAGCATATACTGAGTTTCATTCTGGAATATTGAAAATTATGATCACTAGAGTGATTTTTAATTATATCTCTGATTTTAATTACCTTACATGACTAAACTTTTTTTCTTTTTGTTATTTAACCCCTCAGCGTGGTTTGCCATATATATACGAGACCGGTTTCCTCCCTTCTGTGCGGTCATTTAAAAGCCCATGCAGTACCCCTGTGCTGTAGTATTTTTAAACTATACTCTCCAAGTAACTTATTTTAGACACATATCAAATTGTGATTAATAGAATGTAAACAATGAATGACCATTCTATTCTATTCTACAGTGTTCTGCCCAAGGGCAGGTCTTTCACTGCAATCATAGCATTTTCATTCTATGCTTTGTAGCTGTACTAGGGAATTACAGGTGTGGCAGCTTCCCGTTGCTTTCACACCGGTGAATGATAATGATGATGATGGCCGGATGATTTTCGGGTACCGTTGGGGCCCTAAAGCTTCCTGACATTTATCATACAGGTCAGGAAAACCCCCAAAATAAAACTCACCCAAGAAGCCTCTCCCGACTGGAATCGAATCTCGGTCAGTTGCGTGACAAGGCAGCACGCTACCTCGAGACCACATACCCAGTTCTAGATTCACACAATTCGTAAGTTTTAAAATCAAATTTGGCAGTTTTAAGTGGAGGGAATTGTTTGCTCCTCCATAACCATAATGATTCATCAATTACAATATCTTGATTTGGATGGTAGAGAGAATGGAATTTATTATTAAAATATTCAATGAAAGGGACAATTTAAAAAAAAAAAAAGGACATTGAAACCAACTTGTTTTGTGTTGTCTTAAAATGAATGGCACCTTCGAACATAGAGGTCATAATTATGCATACATAACATCTCCATACTTTGCTATCCCAAATAATATTTTCCAATTATTCCTGTATAATTTATAATAATATCCTCAACTCGTGTCCAGGTCAGGGTCGGGTCGAGGGATGAGATGAGAAGAAGCCGCTATATATAGAGGTCTGTGTATGACAAGTGTGTGGCCGACCACGTCTGACGCACCACCACAGAGGCAGATGAACGAAATGAATGTGATGAGTATGGAGAAATGGTGGAATGAAAATGCAGCAGGGGAAGGCGGGAGAAAACCCCGAGAAAAACCTGTCCAAGCTCCGTTTCTTCGGCCACGAAACCAACATGGAGTGACCGAGACTCGATCTCGGAAACCCAGCAGTGAGGGTCTTGTATAATTTATCTCCCTCAAATCCAGGTTAATATTTTCCTTGCACTTTATGGTTATCCCCCCTACTGGGCACTTTGCTTCTAGTTTTCATACACGAAGTTCCTATATAATTTCCTATTCGTGCCACATGCCCTACCCATAGCAGCCTACGAGACTTGCAATGTTTTATTACATCTAGATTACATAGATATCACGTTATGTTTGTCTTTCTTCCAAGTTACACCTCAATTTCCTAATAGATCTCTCATTGAGGCGATGTGCTAACCACATGTATGTTGTTGACATGTTGGCAAATAAGCGTAGGCCTAAGTGCCAATAAATAAAACAAATAACAAAATGAAAGGTTTAGTAAAATATGAATTATTATATCTGTGGTCTCGAGGTGGAATACTCTGTCTAGTCATGCAGTGGGCTTTGAGACCCAAACGGTCCATGGGCATCATCTAGCTTTTATCATCATTGTTACCATCAATATTATCCCCCTGGGTGGGAAGCTACCACACCATAAGTCCCTAATGAAGCTACAATCATAGCATGAAAATTCTGAGATTACAGTGAAAGACCTGTACTAGAACAGAACACTATAGAATATAGTACCGAAACAATGAATGATATAGAATGACGTCTTTCATCGGTTAATTACAAGTTATATTTAATTATAGATGGAGATTTCCTTATACTTTCATCAAGATGTAAGATAAAATACATGCATTTTTTATATTGTTGCTAAAGGTTTACTTATAATTTATAATTCTAAACTTTATCTATTTATCCTTCATTCATATTTTTAAATTAAAGATTTTCATAATTCCACACATCAGATTCACTATGTACAATATTTATAAAAGTTGGAGAATTTAAATTTTATTTGATATAAATTCATTTATATAATTACGGAAACTTGTTGAATGGATTATCTTGGTTAATAAACTCCCGCTGGGGAGCACCTGTGTTGGAAGTGTGCAGTACATACATCACTATTATTGCTATTATTATTATTGCTATTATTATTATTGCTATTATTATTATTATTATTATTATTATTATTATTATTATTACTAATTTTATTTTTAGTATCATTACTACTACTATTATAATTATTATTATTATTATTATTACTATTACTATTATCCCTCTATTATATTTTTTATTTTTTTATAATTCTACACATCAAATTCGCCACATAAATTTGTTTTAGAAGTTGGAAATGTCTGAGACATGTGATTTTTGTCTATAAACACAAGATCCACGTCAGTTTTGAAAGAAAGGTTAGTTATGAGACCACACAGTGGGACACTTTACAGATATTTCTTTCGCAAAATAGGGCATTCACTAGTTCGAACGAAGGGTGTAGCTGAAGAGAAAAAAAAAATACAAAGAGTTTCTCCTTTCACTAATAAGTAGCTAACTCACTCCACATGCCTGTCATAAATTGTCTTAACATGAAAGGGAGATTTTTCTACCACAGCAACAAAAAATAAGTTCTCCAGAATGTCTTACAAACTCCGTATAGGCCTTGAAAATCATAGATGTATCAACGCGTAATGTATGGCAATCTCCATTTGGATATTTAAAAGTCCAGGCATATCATCACGTCCTTCTGCATCTGGGAAAGGAACGCCATGTTTAAATGTCCACGCTGATGGGTTAAGGATACATTTACCTTAAAAAATAAATGTGTTATCAGATAATTATGTTAAACCATTCTGTCAAAAAAAATTAAGTTTGACTATCACGTACCTATATTGAGGTACTGTTTTGTAATTACTAGTATTTACCAACTAATTATCCTAATTACAATTGACAAATGTCATACTCACCATGAGGCCAGTCTGGCATAGCATGTAGTGGACGGTTTGGGCAACATCTGCTGCATGCAGGTTATTATGGTAAGGGTTTTTGTGTCTGCAGTAACCTTCCTCTACCCTTGAGAGGAATGTTTCCAATGTTACAGGAGGAACCTGTGCAAAAAAATATAAATCCATAATTACAATGATTTATTTTCATTTCATGTGAATTCCTCATGTTTTCCATTGGAGGACTTTTACTTTAATGTTAACGTCACTTCATTCTGGCTCCCAGCTGGAGATCAGAGGAGGAGCTATTTTACCTCCAGATATGATTTCATGAAAAAACTTCATCATGGACAGTTTCATAACCATTTCTAAGTGACCACTATATTTATTAATAGTGAGTGGAGAACATATTTTTATCGACTCACCTAATATGATTTCAAATTTCTTTGATACCGACGGTTTCAGACAATATCATGTCCTTCTTCAGTCATAGCTTCCACTGATGAAATTCTGTGATTGTTGATTTCTCTAATGACATCACCTCTTGTGCTGCCATCTTTTGTTGGGATTATAAACTTTGTAATTAAATTTTTATCCACCGGAATATCGAAATTCATAGATCGATATTTATTCTTCTGAATGAATATCATTTCCCAAATTGTCAATTCCAACGGTTTATCCAATTGTTTCAAGTTTTGCCTCTTTTTCAATTTTATGATGTTCTAGCAAACTATGTGCAGCAATTGCTGATTTTTCAATTTCATAATTTTTAATATTTCTAAAATGTTCTTTAGTGCGTGTTTCCAAATTCCTTTTTGTTTTTCCTATGTATACTTTGCTACAATCATTACAATTTATTTGATAAATTCCAGATTTCTTACTGTCTGGGATGTTGGTTTTTTTATTTGTACTTAGAAGTTTTTCCAGACTAAATTTATTTATTGGTGCCAAAGTAATGTTGTATTTATCAAATATTTTTTTTATTTCCTATGGATGGTAAGTAATTTTCTTCAAATTTTTCATTTCTTTACTAACAATTTGTAGGATAGAGCACTTTAAGTTGTTTTATCTTTCTGAATTTCTTTAATATGTTAGATATTATACTCTTATTGAAACCATTTAATCTGGCTATATTTAGGATATTTTCGTATTCTTTCTTAAAATTTTCTCCTTTTTCTACAACATTACTTTGGCACCAATAAATAAATTTAGTCTTGAAAGAATGAGTTCAAATCGGATCCCCAAAGCTGTTTATAATTATATACCAAGAGGACGAAGATCACTGGGCCGTCCTATGAAATGCAGGAGGGAAAATTTTCTATAGGATAGTAACAGGCCTTGGCCTAATACTTGGAAGGAAGAAGAAGAAGTCTGGAAAAACTTCTAAGTACAAATAAAAAAATCAACATCCCAGACAGTAAGAAATCTGGAATTTATCAAATAAATTGTAATGATTGTAGCAAAGTATACATAGGAAAAACAAAGAGGAATTTGGAAACACACACTAAAGAACATTTTAGAAATATTAAAAATTGTGAAATTGAAAAATCAGCAATTGTTGCACATAGTTTGCTAGAACATCATAAAATTGAAAAAGAGGCAAAACTTTTGAAACAATTGGATAAACCGTTGGAATTGACAATTTGGGAAATGATATTCATTCAGAAAAATAAATATCGATCTATGAATTTTGATATTCTGGTGGATAAAAATTTAATTACAAAGTTTATAATCCCAACGAAAGATGGTAGCACAAGAGGTGATGTCATTAGAGAAATCAACAATCACAGAATTTCATCAGTGGAAGCCATGATTGAAGAAGGACATGATATTGTCTGAAACCGTCGGTATCAAAGAAATTTGAAATCGTATGAGGTCAGTCGATAAAAATATGTTCTCCACTCACTATTAATGATATAACCTCATAATGTTTACTTCCCAATATTAATTTAAATATCACTATATTTATACTTAATATTTGAAGGAAAGTAACACCATGATGTTTCTTTTAATTATCATGGGTTAGGGATTCTGACTCACCTCATATTTTTTATTTTCTTGCAGACTATAGTTTCTTCACATCTCTGTGACATTGTCAATGCTTCCTAATTGTTGAATTTGTGGTAGTTGATCCTGTAGGTTGATTTTCACTCCCTCTGTTGGTTGACTGATGAACTTCCAAATAATTAAGTTATGTAGATAGGAAATAACACTATGAGGTTTTTCAATATTGTTTATTTTTTCTTTCACTCACCTCATACTTCATAACTCCTTGCAGACCCAGGGTTTCGTCACATCATTTGTGACATTCTCAATTGTGAACGTGACACAGCATTGAGAATGTCACAAATGATGTGACGAAACCCTGGGTCTACGTTCACAATTGAGAATGTCACAAATGATGTGATGAAACCCTGGGTCTGCAAGGAGTTATGAAGTATGAGGTGAGTGAAAGAAAAAATAAACAATATTCCAAATAATTTTTTTTCCTTTTCCCCAGGAATTTCAAAATTCATAGTTTTTTCCTTATTCTTGTGGATGTAAATTTTCTCCCAAATTGTGAGTTCTTTAGATTTATCTAACTGTTTCAGTAATTTGTCCTTAGTTTCGATTCTGTGTTTTTCTGACCATGCATATGCAGTACAGACTTTTTATTTCTCCATTTTTAACATTTGATGAAGGCAATAAATCAGGGGATTTATCAAATTGATTATAAAGATTGTGAAAAAATATACATAGGAAAAACAAAAAGTAATTTGAATACAAGAATGAAAGAACACCTTAGAAATGTTAAAAATGGGAAAATAGAAAAGTCTGCAATAGTTGCACATGCAGTGTCAGAAAAACACAAAATTGAAACTAAGGCCAAATTACTGAAACAGATAAATGTAAGGAACCCACAATTTGGGAGAAAATTTACATCCACAAGAATAAGGGAAAAAAACTATGAATTTTGAAATTCTCGGGAAAAAGGAAAAAAAAAAAAAAGATCGGTCAGCCAACAGAGGGAATGGAAATCAACCTACATGATTGACAGTTGCAATTCAACTTATTCCTTCCCGAAATTTCATCCTATGAAATTCAATCTTAGATACCCTTCACAAAGAATTTAAAACATTAATCGGCTATAAAAATATTAATAAAGGAAGAACATTTATTTTTATTTAGGAAGCATTGACAATCTCACATAAATGTGAATAAACTATAGTCTGTAAGAAAATAAAACAATTATGAGGTGAGTCAAAATCTCTAACTCATAATAAGCATATTTATATTTTTAAACTTTGGTGATTTCTTCATCTACACAAAGTACCCTTTATGAAAGGAGTGAAACACCTGTCATTGACGATTAGTGGATCTATTGAGACTAACCAGGAGGCCACTGACCACAAACCAATCCCACATCTTAACAGGTCAGTATGAGAGCATCTTACAAAATCCTCTGTACTTCAAAACTTTTAGGATCAATCCTTACCAAAATTGTTTTGGGAAGTAAGAAGGAGAATGGGAATCATCCAAGATCTTAGATATTAAGGTGTTGTTACTACTGTTGCTACAACTACTACTACATTTGTTTTATTTTAAAATCATGGTCTTCATTTTTTAAAATACAAACAAAATGACAGAATACTGAGCAATATGATTCAAGCTATAGTGTTTGAGATTCATATTCAAAAGGTCCTAGGTTCAAACACCAATACTAACCAACCTCACTAAGGGCTGCAAATACATTAGTCTCTACTCAAATTACTTCCAATTGCTGGTGAGCTGACTCACCGTGAGCAATTGCTGAGATCGAATTAATGGCCAACTTACCGGTCATGCATGAAAGTTGACGTTTTCGTAATATTGGCAACAAATTACCCAGAATTCTCAGCGATAAAACCACTTCCGTAATTTTCGTCTGCTATAGAGGAACGCATTTACACTTGCGTCCCGTAAATAATACCGTATACAACGACGTCTGCGTCGCGCAATATTACGCCGATTCTCCTGTTCTTCCAGTTGAATTCTTTGGTAGACTCTATCAAATTCCTCTTCTCCGTGTATACCGAAAACATGATCGAAGTCTTCAAGGTCCGACATCTTGGATAAAGTGGCAAGGTTTCAAACTACATCGGTTACCATCGGTTCCCTTCGGGATTCTCACGATAAGTTTCTACCTTGAGCTATGATCTTAAGTTACCTCATCAGGTAGCTTACAATTATTATCGCATGAATAGATTTCTGAGTAAGCAAAATGTATTAAGATAAAACTTTCTCAGCAGAGAACGCCTTTTATGGTCTAATGCGTTTATAAATTCGACCCTAAGAATTTTTGCTGGTTTTCTTCAGTGGTCAAGCCAATTGTTGGGTTGGAATTTCTTTACCAGGAATCATTTCTTCATATTCACTATTTCACAGTATTCTTCCATTCTGCTCTACAGTGTTCTACCCAAGGGCAGAACTTTCACTGCAATCATAGCATTCTCATGCTATGCCTTGCAGCTTTACTAGGGAATTATAGGTGTGGTAGTCCCATTGTTTTCCACATTGGTGAATGATTTTGATAATGATAAGGATTAAGATGATGATGGTTGGATGATTTTTGGGGACCATTGGTCACTAAGCTTCCTGACATTTGTCTTACTCCAAAATAAAATATCCTGACCATGAATCGAACCCGGGCCCGCTGCATGACAAGGCAGCATGCTACCTTGGGACCACAGCGGTGGATATTTCACAGTATAATAAAATAAATAATAATAAATGTATGCTATAGGACATAGGACATTAAAAGTATCTATAAATAAAAAAATGAACGACAGAATAATTTAGGTTCTAAAATGAGAGGCTGATATAAAATATCACAATAGTAAAAAGTAAGGGGACATGCTGTAGGACAGTTGGGTTAAGGCAATATGCTACAAACTGGAAGATCGAGGGTTTGAGTCCTGGTGGGTCAGGATTTTTATACTGACCCAAACTTTCCGGTGGGATCATGGCCCTGGGGTCAACTCAGCCTCTAACTGAAACAAGTACTAGACACTTACTCTGGTTGTAAAGACAGCCATCACACAAGGCTCATAACCCAACTGACTTCAAGTGCATGTTGTCTAGAAAAAGAGGAGCCTTAACCTCCTACTACCCCATGGGTCTCCTATAGCTTGTAGTGGGATCACTTTACCTTTAGTTAAAAGTAAATTATGTCTTAATGTCTTCATTTGATAAATTTAATATGAAGAGAAAAATGAGAAGTGATAAATTTAATATTATATATTCATTCGATAAACAAATTGATTTAAGAGTACTAAGGAGGGTTGTTCACGATTCCTGGGGACAAGTTTGCACCACTAACCTGCTTATGAAAATCCGTGTCTCCACCAGCGGTTGTGTTCGATTGGATGACCTTGGACCCTAGCTATCACTCTACAACGAAGTTCTCACTGCAGAAGTGCTTTACGAAGAACAGTGATGTCGATTTTGGTCCACTCCTCCTTGCAGGCTTTCCATAGACTTTCAATAGAGCATGATCTCTTACTTCCAAGCGCTCTTTTTAGGGGGCCAAACACACAAAAATCCATGGGCGCAGCATCGGGGGACTTGACAGGTATTTCACTGAAGGGCACTGCATGTATTCCAGTTGTCTGCTCCATTGTCTCCATGAACCGGCGTGTAGCAGCAGAGGTGTGGCTTGAAGCTTTATCCTGATGGATCCAGACGTTGTTCATTTCTCTACCATAGGGGGAAGGTATCTCAGAGGTATAAATTGGTGACAGGACATTCCTTTGGTAGTAGGCAGAGTTAACTTTAGCTTTTTTTTTTTCTACTCTGTGGATGATTAACTTGCCATTGTAGCAAAATCCTGCAATTATCATGAAGCTGCGTGAAAAACTTTCCCTGCAGTCGGTATACCACTTTTCAATTTTTTTTTCACCTCTTGGACGGTAAAAAATTGCTCGTGGCTTATTTGTATCATTGCCTCATCTAATGTCACTGTAAACTTTCGTTTATTACCCACAAGATGGCGTTCATAGAGCTTTCTACTGTTGGTGCGCCTTTCTGCAATGTGTCTCGGTAGGAGCTTGTGAACCCAGCTTTTATGTCGCTTTTCTAAGTTTAAATTTTTGTTTATTATGTTGCTTACGGTTGCTAGATAGATGCCCAACTTCACTGCTATTGCTCGTTGGGTGGCTGGATTGTTTCCTGTCATAAGGGCTTTAACCTTCCTGACCACCTCAGGGGTATGGCTTGTAGCAGGCTTAGGGTGTGCTTGTTTTTTCCCCTTAGGAATCAATCCCATATGAGTTTTACCTTTTTTGTTAAGAACTGAGTAAATCCCATTCCTGGATATATTGAAACCACGCTTCTTGTGCATTTCGATGATAGCACTATAGCTGTAATTAGCGTCGGAAAGGGCTGTTACTTATCCCTCCCAGAAAGGATTGATTTTCCTTGGCATACTAATGAGCAAACCAGATCCAAACACTGTGGCAGGTAGCATTCGACTGAATGAACATGTGCTGTTGTGGGCAGCATCTCTGCGTAAATAGTAGTGACGTCATCACTTTTTGAACTTGTCCCCAGGAATCGTGAACAACTCTCCGTACATGCCTTTTTCAACATATGTATTTTTGAAATTTATTCAACAGGAATTTGGTACATAATCTAGCAATAATAAATTTTACATCACTAGTTCTCCTAGTCCTGAGATTGAGGGAGCTGACATAGACATCCAGGATTTACAACATAAATCTAACCAGTCTGGCCACGCTGATGATGATTAGAAGACTAATCGAAACATGTTCGAGAACAAATCAACATTAAATTGAGGTCAGATAGTACAACTCAAAAAACTTGAACAAAATAGACCATTCAGGTGATAACACAGTGGATATTAAAAATAGAATCACACAAACAAAACAAACAATAAATGCTTTAAACTCTGTTTGGTGGAGCAAAAATATTACAAAAAATAGAAAATTAAAATATATCAAACCATAGTTCAGAGCATTTTAACATATGGTGCACAGAAGTTTGACAAATTCCTACTAGGGAAATAAAAATAATTTTAAGTACAGAAATGGATGTTTTATGAAAGAAAATCTAGAATGGAAAGAATAAAAAATAAAGAAATAAGGGAAATTATGGGTGTACAAGAGAAGCCAGACATCATAGACATTATAGAAAAGAAAAGATTACAGTGGTATGGCCGTGTCAAAAGTATGCCAGAGCAAAGATTACCTAAAATTATGATGGAATGGATCCCAATGGAAAGGAAGAAGAGAGGAAGACCAAAGAATGGATAGAAGGTGTACAGAGGATTGGAGGAAGATCAATGGATGGACAGAGAGGAATGGAGTTTGGTTTCCGGAAGACAGCAGCAGCTGTCATGATACCGGATGATGATGATAAAAATGCATGTAAAAGTAAAAGTAAACCCTTTAGTTGTGTCCAGCGTAATGCCAGATGATATGAAGCTTCTATTAAATGTTTGTGATATACAAGGATGCTGGCGGGTCAGGCCTGTTGAACATTTTAAATTGAAATTATATCTGCACTTTATTAACTGAAATTAATTTTTTATCTAAAAATATCTTTCATCATTATTCCTTAAAAAAGAATAAACATAGTTATTTGTAGAAAACTATTTGTAACTTATGTAAATCAGAAATTTTTATATTTTTTACTAAATTCAGTTAACCTAGAAAAACGTGACTACCTGGACTTGACTGAAAAATTAAATAAACTCACCTTGAATTTGTGAATCATTCCATAACGATTGAGGAGGTCATACCCGAGGTATTTGACTGGTTGACTAGAAGCTGCTTCACTTAATGCAAAGACATCAAATGACCATTCATCCAGCGTCTAAAAATATAATAAAACAATTTTCAGCATAAATTAATTACTTTATTGTTTAAATAAAATAATACTTCAAAATTTGTTTTCTTATAAATGTTTAAGGATATATGTTCTGCGTACTGAGTTGGAAAAGGAATTAATTTGATGGTAAACACAAAAGGTGTTATATATAATATTATAATTAAAATATTAAATATACATTTTTAGTTTCATATTAGAGGAAATCTTAAATAATTAAAATATAAATTTAATAGTACATTATAATATAAGAGTTTAAAGGTGGAATTCCATTTTGCGAGTAGGAATGTTTGTAAAATGAGCATCCTCATTTTATGGTTGTGATGGTTGACACAGCTGCGATGATCAATTTATAGCATCAGTGTTCAAAATACGACTTACAAATATATCATCTATAAAGAGTGAAAAGAGTGCAATCAAATTTTAATTGCCAGTAATTCATTAATAGTAACACTAAGAAATTGGGGTTGGAAGTAAAAATCAATCAAACTAAATATATGGCCACACAGAGAAATACATTATATAATGGGAATGGACAATTAATGATGAATGAGGGAAATTTTGAAGAAGTGGCTGAATTCAAATACTTAGGTTCATAATTATAAACAGGAATGAGATGCATAATAAAATTAAACCTAGGCTTAATTCTTGAAATGCACATTATACATTACAGAGACTCTTGTCATTCCAACTTCTCTAAAAGATGAAATTAATAGACCAGCAGTTACATTAAAAACTATTGGCCATCAATGATATTGAAGTTATGAATAAATATAAAACTGATTATAATTTGTTTGTGGTTATTCTCCAACTGTACATTTTCATGTTCTCTTTCAATGGAAAATACCAATACTACTTATGTATAATGATCATATTGAATTTTGTTCATGAATTTAAATCCAATTTGAACAGGATTGTCATTTTTATCAGAATTGGGATGGTCCTGGTACTAACTCTGATGTTAGAGCGTGGAAGACTAGAGCATGGAACTAACTTCCCAGTCATGTCAGGGACCGTCAATCGCTATCATTACTTAAATACAAATTAACTGATATCTTAAGTTTGACACAATGAAAACATTAACTGCATAACAACTATATACAGCATTCTATAAATAGTCATCTAGGAAGCTACTTACTTTATTTTATATCATTTTAATTTTATTATATTCCATGTTTTTGTTAGTATTAACTAGTATTAGATCATATCATCTTTGTATTTTGTTTAGTCTGTATTTTAATTATATCTTAAAATTGTAATAATTATGTAATTTTTTGTATAATTCTACTATTTGCTGGTTGAGTGGAAGAGAAGGCCTTATGGCCTTAATTCTGCCAGCTAAAATAAAGCATTATTATTATTATGTTAAAAAATCTTCTTAATATAAATTGACGATAAATTGCAATTAAAATAGTATGGTATCATAAAGAAGTGTGCATATATTTTTACACACAAAACTGAATAATGACAGACCTTCATGTTGTACTGTCATTAATCACAGAGAACTACAAAAAGTAAGCTTAAGAGACAAGAAAAACTAGAAACAGAATGAAACAGAGAGTCAGATGGACACTTCTAAGGAAAACACAGTACAAGAGGGCACTGCCTTATACTATCTGGACCACTGATTTTATTTTATTTTTCATGAGAAATGATTAAAATCTCATTTTAACTAAGATTGGTACATATATGTGCTTAAATTTTTGTACTCTGGATTTTGCATACTTGCATAGATGGCATTTATGTGGTATATCTTCAGTTTATACACCAGTACAGGAAACCACTTTATGTAGGTGATTGGGCTTATAGTGTAAAGAGAGTGGAAGTGAGTGAATGTTTATAGCTTTGTAGGGTGTAAGTGTGTTGGTGTAAGGGATGATGATAAAGATAAATAAAAAAAAATAAAATCCTGTGTTTGCATGTATCATATTCCTCTTGAAAATACTAAGGTAACTGTAAAACTTTACCCTTAATTACTCGTGCATACATAACCAACATGAGGACTCGCATGGGGTATTTTTTTTGTCTTCAAGTCTTTATCATAGTTAATAACACTGTATCACATTATTACAAAGTTTAATGATTTTTTAAAAAATAATAACATATATACACACCTCACTCAACAGAAAAGCAATCTGCACAGGCCTCCACCACATGATCTTTGCAGATCGGCTTGCTGTAATTGGTGTGACACTTTGTTGTCTTTCGGTCTTTGGCCCTTGGATAGAAGTGGCACCTCCCTCCTTTTCTGATGATCAGTGGTTCAGTTACCTCCACAGGTTCTGTGAGATGTTTTATTTTCGCCTGGAGAGGTTTTGGCAAAGTGTTTATGGTTGCCCTTTTTTTTTTCAGATAGCTGTCCAGTAGACTCCGACCAAGGTCTTTTAGGAAGTCATGGCGAGCAATCTTTCTTCCCACATTTTCTTGTATAATTATATGTGCACTGATGGTGCCAACATTCAACAAGAAGTAAAAAATAGTCAGTGGCCAGTGATTGGACATCTTCATCTTCCGACATAATATCATCCTGATCACTTTCAGCGCTCTGTATAGAGTTAGAATCATGATCACTGTCTTCTATACAGCCTTCATCTGACGAAGAAGAAAATCCTCCAACAATTTCATCATCTGATGCTTCCAACAGTTTTATAATTTCATCTTCTGTCAATATTTTCCTCTTTGTACTCATATTTACTCTTAGACTTCAAATTGTAAGCACGAGAATAGAAAATAACTCTCTACAGATGCTAGGCATGCACAGGGAAAAACAATTTCCACAGGCAGCAACAATGACATAAAATAAATATCCATCCATAGTAATTCTGCCCGAAGGCAGGTCCTTCACTGCAATCATAGCATTTTCATGCTATGCTTGCAGCTTTACTAGGGAACTGTAGGTGTGGTAGCTTCCCGTTGCTTTCCACACCGGTGAAGAGTGATGATGATGATGATGATAATGATAAAGATGATGATGATGATGATGGCCATATGATTTTGGAGACCGTTTGGGCCTTAAAGTTTTCCTGACATTTGTCTTACAGGTGAGGGAAAACCCCGATAAAAACCTCACCCAGAAAAACTGCCCCGACCGGGGATCGAACCGGGCCCGCTGTGTGACAAGGCAGCATGCTACCTCGAGACCACAGCGGTGGACAAAATAAATATAATTGCATCATTAGCTATTCCAAGAAACTAAATACAACTGAAACACGTGCTGGACAAGTCCATTTGAGAATAGGTGAGTTCCAGGGAATCTCATAAATGTTAGTTATCACTAAATAGTAATGTCTTTCAACCTAATGGAAAAAAATTACCCCACGCGAGTAATTAAGGGTTAATGACCTCATTTGATGGACAAACTGTTACCAACAGTACCATACAGCATTTATAAACAGTGGAGGAGTTTGAAATTTAATCCAGCATCTGGTACACAATCTACTAATTAAAAATTGTAACCACTATTTTTCCTAGCCCCATAATTGAAAATTTTACAACTAAAATTTCTAACATTGTTAGATATCAAACCCAGATCTGCTAGTCAGGTGACAAGCATGTTACCACCTGAGCTAATGCAAATAGTCATTAATATTAAGATGATTGATTTATAATACTGGTATTTTTTAAATTGCTATAAATCATTTCTTATGCTGATTGAATGACTTTGTTAAATATTTGTTATTAAATAAAGCTAATAAAATAAAATTTCTCCTTATACACTTAACCTTCCATTGGGCACATCTGATCTGAGAGGCAGGTTGTTAATTTTGTCCATTCCACTCCCATCACACGGCGTTGGCGACTGGGCATCTGAGTAGCTGTTTCTTTTTACCTGCTCTAAAGAACCACCCCACTCAGTTTGCTCTCGACCGTTACCACAGTGGGTTGTAAATATTTTATATTTAAAGAGAAAAATTTTCGCCTAGACCGAGATTCGAACCCATAAATATTTTGTTCAGAGAAGTTGTTACATTATTGAAGGTATGTATTTTGAACATATTTGCAAAAAGAAAATTATTTATTTAACTTATTTAGACTAAATAATGTTATATTCTTGAATAATTTTGCTAAAAACATAGGCTAAATATTTATAATGTGAACTATTTTCAAGTATATTTGAACTGAACCAAACTTGTTCTTACTTTTATATTACGTTGTTTGAAGACTTGTCACAAATATTTGTTTAATGAATATTATGTCCAATAAAAAGTTTTATAGCAGCAAATTTTGAATATTTTATCATTTGGACATCCCTAACAAGAACATTTCTTCCACTTCCCGTTGTTCAGATTGGCAAACAGTGTGTTAAATAATTTTTTAAGCGTGTGCTGATCAGGCACATTGTGCTCGAACTCTAAGGTCAAATATTACACCCGACGGAAGGTTAAAAACCAGTATTCTATGGTCACTAACAATGTAATATTTATACATTTTTCATAGAAACAATGCTTCTTTTAAAGAAAAGTAAGTTGGCTTTTTAAAAATTACACTTAATCCATTCTTGTATGAGAAGATTGCATTGAGCAGTTATTTCCATGCGGGTAGACATTCTTTGACATTCTTAAGACATTGAGAAGAATAGAGAAAAATATGAGAATAATTAAAATTATGTGAAGTTTTATGGTTGTAGGCGAGAGACAATAAAGGAAAAAGTTCAGGTAATAGAGAGAAAGAAAAATATATGATAAAAAAATCAGAAAATGAAGAAAGAGGATACTTATGCATATTATATGATTGTATATTATGCAGGTAACATAGAAAGCTTACTTTCAAATTATATAACATGAATTGTTTTAAAGACACTTTAATTTTTAATTTTTGTTTAAATTCTGGTGAAAACTATATATGTTAAGATACTTTACAAAATTTTAAAAATGGACATTTAAGATAATATAGAATTTGTCACTATCATAATCACCAATAATGTTATAGACCAATTTGGACCTTGGCTGTCTTAATTATTGACTTCCATTCCTATCTTTTGTCATAATGACCCAATTATCGACTCTCTTTCTTCATGGAGTCCATCCATCGCTCTCTCACTTTCTCCATCAGTGAATGACCAATATTTTATATCTAATGTAAGTTTCAATAAATGACAGACATTTGCTACAATTCTAGATTTTTTGAAACACAAACAGCTAAATTTTAAAGTAAAATATGATTAAGTGAAAACTTCACACTATTGAAGTCCATATTGAATAAAATAAATAGATCTATTACAAAGTTAACACATTTTTATTCAATGCATATAATAGGCTAATATAAAAATTGCCTAATATACTTTGATGTATTAAATGATAAAATGAAAGCACAGGATTTTAAAAAAAAATGTTAAATTGAATACAATTGAATTCCTGTAAATTTGTATTGGCTGCATCAAGACTAGTGGTTATTATCATTATATTGTGAATTTAAAGTTGGAAGTAACTATCTGACTAGTAACAATAACAGAATACTTAAATTTATATACTGTATCTATTTCTTTAAATTTATTGTGAAAAAAAAATGCATACAATAATTGGAGATTATATGTAATAATGAATAATGTAATTTGCAGGGGAATCACCCATTTTTTACTGATATTACTCTATATAATTGTTTGTATAGTTTTTAATATCTCCCATTTATAAATTATAATGCCACATTGTTTTTTTCAATATCAATAGCAATACAAGTTAAAATATTTTTAATCAGGCTAAAAATGTTTAATTAATATGTAGCATAAGCAAAAATAAGCACATTTTCACTTTGAGAATTTAAGAAGTAGGAGAATAGTTAAGTTTTATATCTGCAGAAAAATATTAGTTAAAGATGAACATAAGTTCCATGTAAGAGCTACATGTTCATCTCATTCTAAGGATTAGGTCTGCTAATAAGTTAGTAAACTACAAGTACTGTACATTTATTTTAAAACATATGAGTATTTACAAAACTGAAAGCCAAAAGAAAATGTTAAGCCAGGCTTCCCTTACCTATGATTTAGCTGAGATGTGAGGTTAATTATTTCTTTATAATATTAACAAAGTTACATGTAGAGATTAACCTCAATTTTATTTGAAGAGCATGAATTTGGTTTGGTAAATGAAGGAAATGAATAAATATTGGTAAAGCTTAAATTAATGTTGGGAAGTAAACATTATGAGGTATAATCATTGAAATTCATTGGAGAACTTTTTTTAAACAACTCACCTCATAGAATTCATGTTTTTCATGATACCGTGGTTTCAACACAATCATGTTCATCCTCAGCCATAACTCCAACTGATGAAATTCTTTGGCTGTCAACTGTTCTATTGTCACCATCTTCAGTGCTGCCATCTATGGTTGAATTTATGAACTTCGAAATCAAATTAATTTTGTTAGGAATATCAAAATTCATTGATCTATCTTTATTTTTCTGAATGTATATCTTCTCCCAAACTGTCAATTCTAAAGTTTATCCACTTGTTTTAAAAGTTTTGCTTCTCTTCCAATTTTATGATGTTCTAATAAACTATGTGCAGCAATTGCAGATTTTTCAATTTCTCAATTTTTAATATTTCTAAAATGTTCTTTTGTACAAGTTAGAACAGTTGACGACTGAAGAATTTCATCAGTCGGAGTTATGGCTGAGGATGAACACAATTGTGTTTGAAACCGTGGGATCATGAAAAACATGAATTCTATGAGGTGAATTGTTTAAAAAAATGTTCTCCGATGAATTTCACTGGTAAAGCTATTATTTTCAACTTTATAAATTAAATTATGCTCAGAACTTGAATATAAATAAAACATTAATTTGTAAAATGTGAAGAACAAAATTGTGACTAATATAGATTGAATGGCTAAAATTTAATTCCACATAACTAAAGACTTTTCTTCATTTGTATATATCTACGTTGTTCTTGTGCCCATCAAATTTCTCTTAAACTGAGAATGGTAACAGGAACTTTTAGCTTTAGGGTAAGTGTAGTCCTTATATATTTTTGTATAGTTGACGTCATAGAATAGAGTATATGTATTCACATTTCCAACAAACCTTTTATCCTACAGTATGGTTATTTACATTATCAAAATTTTTGATATCATCAGGCATAGTCATAAAATGATAATTTTTCATTTGAACTCTTTTAGGAATTAACACTATCAGGTATTATTTATTTAAGTATAATTTTATCACCTCACCTCATATTCTTCTTCTTCTTCTTACAATAGTTTTGGGACCTTCTTTGGTTTCATCCTAAGTATTTTCATGACCACTGTTATGTTGTCTTGTAGAGCTGCCTCTTGCTCCATCTGTTGGTAGACTGAAGAATCTCAAAATCAAATCATTTTTCCCAGGAATTTCAAAGTTCATTAATTTCTCCTTTCCATTTTTTTAATGTAGATTTTTTTTCCCCAAACTGTGAGTTCTTTTGGGTTTTCTATTTGTTTTATTACTTTAGCCTTTCTTTAGACAATGTTTTTCTGACCTTGCATGGGCTGTTACTGCAGATTTTTCTACTTCCCCATTCTCGACATTCCTGAGATATTCTTTCACTCTGGTTTTTAAATTTTTTTGTGCTCCCTATATAGACTTTCTCACATTCTCTGCATTTAATATGATAAATCCCTGTGAGAAAGTCTACATAGGGTAAACAAACAGAAATTTAAAATCCGGAGTGAAAGAACGTCTCAGGAATGTCAAGAATGGGGAAGTAAACAAATCTGCAGTAGCAGCCCCTGCATGGTCAGGAAAATGTCAAATCGAAAGAAAGGCTAAGTTAATAAAACAAACAGAAAAAACCCAAAGAAACTCACAATTTGGGGGGAAAAACACTACATTAAAAAAACAAAAAAGGAGAATTAATGAACTTTGAAATTTGCAGGGAAAAATTATTTGATTTTGAGGTTCTTCAGTTTTACCAACATAGGGAGCAAGAGGTGGCTCTTCAAGATGATATAACAACAGCCATGAAAATTCAATAATACCATAGTTTGCAATGTAAATTAGCTTTTATTATTGAATTTGAAATGCAGTAATTTGCCTAAATATATGATGACAATAAAATTATTTTTGTTGGAAAGAGTGATGTTTTTCAACCTTGAAACATGCATTAGGTGGTTTCTCCACCACAAATTTTCACACCACGTTGTGAAATCTGAGTGAAGACACAGGCAGTTCTGAGACAGGTATTGTGCAACTTGGATCTATAGTGCTGCAATTTTTGGACAATGATCTATTATGACTACAAAAATTATTTAATTGCAGAAGAATGCCTTTTTCACTGGTACATGTTTTTTTGTGAGTCTGTTCCATTAGAGCCATTGTCAGAAATTGGTTTTGTGAATTTTCAAGGGGTGAGGAGTCACTTGAAGATAAACCCCATCCTGGTCACCCAACAACAGCAGTGATCCAGGAAAACATTAAACATTGACACTGTGAGGAACATGATAAAAGATGATCCTCATCTCACATTTTGTATACTGAAGGGATCAGATTATTCTTCACAATCATCACCAAGAGATGTGTCTGTTGGGTGCTACATTCCTTGACAGAAGCCCAAAAAGACATGAGTGGATTGGTGTGTTTTAAGCTTGAGAAATTTGATGGAGGATAATCCAAAGAGTCCTACAATATTGTAACAGATGACGAAATATGGGTATGTCATTATGATCCTAGAACAAAGAGACAATCTTCAATATGTGCTTTCCAGGTGAGGAATCATCAATGAAAGTTTGGAGAGGTAGAAGCTCTGGAAAGAAAATGGCCACTTTCATCACCAAGATCGATCATCTCACCTCTGTGACCTTGGACACAATGCTGAGTGGTATGTGACTGAATTTCTGCCAAAAGTTATTGCCACATGGAGGTCACAGCATCCAAAATCAAAAAGAATGGGCATCTTCTTCTGCATCACATCAATGCCATACATAGGGCTGCCAGAATAATGGACTTCTTGGAGAAGAAAAAAGTGTGAGTGTTACCGCATTCACCCTATTCACATGACCTGTCCCCATTTAACTTCTTCTTATTCCCAAAGACCAAGAAACAATTTGTGGGCAGTGTTTTTCATCCAATGTAGAGGCATTAGAGCATACAACAATGTTCTAAGTGACCTCCCCAAAGGAACTTGGATTAAGACATTTTCTAAGTGGTTTCATAGGATGGAAAAATGTATAAGTGCTAATGGAGAGTATTTTGAAAAGTTGTAATAGTTATTTTATAAATAAAAAATTGTCTGAAATTCTGCAAAAACTTTTGGCATGACCCTTGTATAATATTTTAATGCATAAAAATTTATCTTGAACTTTATGTCCAGAAGAAGAAATTAGATTTGTTAGATCTCTCTTCAACTTTGTGAGGAAGGGTTGGTGAAGCAGTAAGGGACGACTGTCTCAGTCTATTTCTATCTTTCCTTTCTCTTTTTTCATGTCTATGAAACATTAACATTAACACTATCGTTAAAAACAATAATTCAAGTATGAAAATAACTTTAATTACATGAAGTAAGATTCATAAAACTTGCTAAATAAAATATTTCATGACTAAATTCCTTCTCCCATTTATCAGACCTGTCATTCATCATTTATTTCATATGATTCCAAACAGGAAACTGCCTAATGTCTTCTTCTATAGGAAGTTTCCATTTTCCATATAGGTCATCCAACTTATCCTCCTCCAGACATCTCTATCTTCCTTGTATTTTTTGGGCCAAAACTCTTTTGAAAGTATGTTTTAATCCACCGTTGGCTTGCTAGGCCTGTCACAGCATCACTGGAACCACAGTAGCTATTTCTTTAAAGTTCTTCTCATACCTTCACACTACCTTGGAGGTGCCAAAGACAAAGTCCTCATTGTACATCACCTGAGAACCATTCTCCTACTTGAACAATCCTCTTCTCTCATGACTCGGACATGGCGTCAGACTTCTGAAAGATGTCTTCTTTGTTCTTATAGCATAATATATTCCTAATTCTTTTCTTAATTACCAGAAAAAAATTATATAAATTATGACCAGCCTCGTAGACTAGTGGTCAACGTTTCTGACTTCAGTTCATGAGATCCTGGGTTCTATTCCCGTTCAGAAAAAATAATTTTTCCTTAAAGGGAATTATTCCAGTGGTTGCCCATGGTCTGGAATATAAGTTAAGTTTGGGTTAAGGACTCTATTTTCACTTCATTATCATTTATCATTTGTCATATCATCGGGGTAACATAACCGTGCCTTCCAGGTACCCCAACGTAAGGAATGGATTACAATTCTGCCAGTTCCAGGGGAGAAAGCCAGAAATGTTATAAAAGACAACCTGGTGGCATTGGACAAAAAACTATCAACAAAAATAAGTGAAGTTCATAATCTCAGATAACTTTGTTAATATCAGAGAATGAGACCTGCTGAGAAATTTCATTTTGGTACTCTGAATATTTATAACAAGTTTATACAAACATTAAAAATCAATATTAGTGAAATTTTCTCAATCTTTAAATTAAAAAAAATCTAGGTTGCAATGTTTTTGAACAATTTTCAAACTATTTGTGCTGTAAAATTCATGATACAATAGTATGTTCCACAAAATATTTAACCCATACTACTTTTTTACCAACAAAGAGATTTATTCTGCAACAATAAGTAAAAAAACTATTTTTAAAGTAAGGTATACTTTAAGTAACATTAGGAGTTAAAATAGATAAATGGAATTAAAAATATAGATTAATCAACAATATATATAGGTCTGCAGGTTAGACAAAGAATTTAACGATCTGCTGGAGTGGTAAATTTTTCTAAATTTCAATCATGTAAGCAGTTGAAAACTCAATTATTATAAAGAGAATATAGATCAAAGCAAATATGTGGAAAAATTTCGCTACATGTCAATATGTGTAGTCTACATCATTTCGTGAGACTACTGTGAAGGGGAACTTAACTTTTGAAAACTAGTCAACTGTCTGTAACTGAATGTGTATAATATGTTCTCGTAAGCCCATGTTTTCCTTAACAGAAATTTAGGCACTCTCCCCCTACAGGGAACAATTTGAACCATACTAATTTAGTTATATTTGTTTTCGTATAGATGTCATTTTGAGTGGTCTGTGGTCAGCATTCTACTTCATACTTACATCTAGAAAACCAAGGTAGTACTAGGACGGAAAAATTCGGTAAATTTTGCTTAGAGGCCTTTTCATTAAGGTTTAAGGATCTTTTACAAGCCTGAAAATCTTCAGACTTGGGACCCATGGCTTAAAGTCCCTCCCGGAGGACTCGCTCCTTGGATTTTTCCATCCTAAAAAATCCATCGACCCCAGCCAGGTTTGAACCTGCGACCCTCGGGACCAGAGGCAAGGAGCATAACCACTAGTCCACCATACCAGTACAAATAATATGATTACTAAAAACATGCTATTTTGTGTGGTAGTGTATCTTTGGGATTAGTCTACAACTAAAAAAACAAGTACTAGCAACATTTGATATGAATGGTCATATAGTATAAGTTTTAAAACAGTTGAGGTCAGTGTGTTACATAATAAACATATTAATCCTGGACTGCATACAGGATGTACTCACACTCCATCCATTGCTAAACATTGTTATATTTCATCATATTTGAAGAAAAAAATTATATGCTCAGACTGGGACTCGAATCTAGGACCTTTGGCTCTGGGTTCGAGTCCCAGTCTTATTGTATAATTTTTTTCTTCAAATATGATTTATCCATAATTGAGATGTATGAAATGAATAATAAAAGCATTCAATGTTTTGTATTATTCATTTCGTACATCTCAATGATGAATAAATCATATTTGAAGAGAAAAATTATAAAATAAAAACATTCAATGTTTTTTATTATTCATTTCATACATCTCAATGATGTATAAATCATATTTGAAGAGAAAAATTATATGCCCAGATTGGGACTCGAACCCAGGACCATTGGCTTTCTAGGCCAATGCTTTACCGACTGAGCTACCAAGGCGAGTTCCAATCTGAACACAAATTTTTCTCTTATATATGTTGTAAATTCGCCGCACCAAATGCTATGAAACCTCTGTTTCTAGAATTTACAATGTATATAAGAGAAAAATTTGTATTCAGATTGGAACTTGCCCCGGTAGCTCAGTTGGTAGAGCATTGGCCCAGAAAGCCATAGGTCCTGGGTTTGAGTCCCAGTCTGGGCGTATAATTTTTCTCTTCAAATATGAATTAAAACATTGTTATATTTAACCTATTTTTTATAGTAAAGAATTTTTGTTCCATGTGTTTTTCTTCACCCTTATGTTCTTGGAATTTATGGCCTTATTGTCCTTTTCATTTTGGACAAAGTGGAAGGGGTATGACCATACTCTGTATGCATTAGTGTCTATACTTTCCTGGTAGAGTGAACTTGTGTTTGTAATACAGTAATTGTAGGTTTTATTTTGTGTCAGTCAGTAGTATATAGTCAATTAAATATCAGGGTTGTCGGTAGAGGTGGGTTAGTGGTTATGTACCTTGTCTCTGGTCCCGAGGGTCGCAGGTTCATGGGGCCAATGAACTTTTTAGGATGGTAAAAATCTGCCTTCAGGTGATAAGAGAATTGTGTATGAGGAAAGATGTTGATTAAATTTGAAGAGAAAAATTTTTCTCTTCAAATTTAATTTATCTTTCATTGAGAAATGTTAAATCAATAATAAAAACATCATTAGAAGCCTTACTAGCTTTATAAAGTAATGTTAAATTCCCAATAAATGTCTTCTTAACTAAGTAGCCGCCATTTGCAAAGATAGAAACAATGGTTTCAAAAGCATTTGGCGATAGGGAATTACAACGTATATAAGAGAAAAATTTGCGTCTAGATCATAACTCGCCTCGGTAGCTCAGTTGGTAGAGCACTTGGCCCGGAAAGCCAAGGGTCCCGGGTTCGAGTCCCGGTCTAGGCGAAAATTTTTCTCTTCAAATTTAATTTATCTTTCATTGAGAAATGTTAAATCAATAATAAAAACATCAAAGATGTTGATGTTTGTATCGTGTCCTGAATGGTGTAACTGATTGCAAACTGGTGCATAGAACCAGAGGTCTGGGATTCAAGTCCTGGTTCAAGCATTCATTTTTCTTTCTAAAACAATGAAAATGTTTCCTCTGTCCTTAAAGTACGGATCAAAAACTTTGGGCTGAAAATGTGCAGAACCATTTTCCTAAACACAAATCCGAAGTTTGTGTGTGTGTGTGCATTTTTTTGTTTCAAAAGCAAATTTTTAAAATCACAATATGAGTGTATTTAAAATTGTATTTTTTTTATTTTTCCTTGCTATGTGATTACCTCAAATGGGGAATGAAAGAGATGCACTGAAGCTTCATGTAGGAAAATCAGAAGGTAAACTCTCAGTTGGTAGACCAAGAATGAGGGGGGAGAATAACATTAACCATGATTTAAGGGAAGTGGGTTGTACAGGAGATGACTGGAAGACATTGGCTTAGGATAGGGATGTGTGGAGAGCTTATATTCACGTGGCCATGAATCTATGGGTTCGATAGTGTCAATGAGTTAGTTATGTGATTACCTGAAACTGTAAGTATTGAGATTTCCATTGCAGTCATTTTCTATGCAGATACTTACTTTAAATTACTATGCAATAGTTACTAGCTTGTTAATAAATTTTAATTTCTATAATGCAATTAAATATCTATGGTTGTGCTAAATCTCTATGCAAAAACACAAAAATAGAAAATTGCAAATCATATTATAATTCAGTGGAGTGTGCCTACACTCTGTATGCAGCAAGTGGCTGCAAAAATGCATATGCAGTCTAGGGTTGAAGAAAATTGTTAAGACATATAAATTCTGAATGGTAAAAACCATCTGATATACGTAATTATTCCATCTAAAAAAGTAATAGTGCAGGGAGTCACATAGTTAGTGTAACACTATCCCTCAATTTTAAATTTGCCAAATCATTTTTAGCTATTATAACATCAAATGAATGTTTATTTTGGTCATTGTGTAATAAAGATATTTTTATGATTTGTTATGAGGGGGATAAATGAAAGTAAATTGATTTCTAATTCAATTCATGCTCCCAATCAAGATTTGAAGAACAATTGCCCCAGCTATCACTTCAATATTTGTTGCATTCAACACTGTTTTAGATATTATACTTCCCCAAAAATATCTATATATAGTTTGAGAATTGTAGACCTCTCAAGTGACAGATGTTTAATCATTTTTTTAATTATCACAAATTAATCATTATTCTTATTGTATTCAAAAGTTCATTAAATCTAATTTGTATCTGATCTTGGTGTTTTGCAAACTTTGGATGTCAACAACAGACACAAATGTTGAAAGCCAAGAGCGACAGTCATCAGTAAAATTAATCTGACTACCGAAAATTTCAACTCATGTTTAAAAAATGAAATGTTAAAAAATTAGATTGTACATGAGAAAATTTGAATTTTTTCCCCTAATTCATAGAGGTCAGCTATTGAAAAGTTGATAATAAAATAATTCAAGCCATTCTTCTCATTCTGTCTTGCATTGCCAATAATTTTCAAGACTAAGGAGGCTAAGAAATTTGTGTATTGAGGAATACCTCATTCTATTTATATTATTAATATAATTAAAATGGATCAATGAATTAGACTTTGGTGAAATGACCGATGGATTCCTTGGCAGGAAGGAGCTAATGTGCAAACTGAAAGATAAGATACAGTACAGTTTACGGTAATTAAGCAACCAAACTTAGAAACAATCAAAACAGCTGTAATTTATCGTTCTTAGCAGCTTGTAGAAATTGTTGTGTAAAAAAAATTATCCATATTGGAATTTAATACAGTCCTGCCCCTTCTCCCAATATTTCTGTAAAGTTTGTGCCTATCAATAGTATTGAATAATTTACTTCTATAAAATAAGTAAACTCTATAGTTAATTAAGCCTACTTAATTTCTCAGCAGATCTAATTTAATATTATTGTACCACCTTGTCCAGGCTGAAGACATATTGCGTAGCAAGCCATTCACCGCAACCAACTTAATAAACTTAATTGCTTACTGAAGGGTAGGACATCTGAAATGACGAACTTCCTATCTCGGTTCCAGGACTGCATAAAAGGCCAGATGAATCTGTTGTAATTTCACTGCTTACTTTGAGGACCCTGACGACATCCGGTGGGAACTGCATGAGAGCCGTGTTGGAAACCCTCCGGTAGATCCGATCGACGAAGATGCCAGCCCTGATCGCATGAGCAACTGATCGGAACTTAGGTTTCTCATCTGCCTTCCTTCGTGTAGTGGCCAGCTGTCGGGTGAAGGTGGAGGCAAGCCATTCTCGCACTTCGGGCGGAACAGCATCAGGTTGTACTTCTGATAGCTCATCGTCCTCATCTGCCAAACGTCTGTTGAGGAGAGAAAACAACCCAAAGCAAAGTATTAGATTTCTGTCAACTATTATGGAAATTCTGTTAGCACACCAGCCTTCAAGAATCAACTCATTTTACTGCATATAATATATTAAGCAACTTACATAATTATATAATACAGACATTAATAAACATGGTAAATGAAAATTATTTAAGACAAAATAATAACAGGCAAGAAATAATAATCGCCAAAAGTAACATTGTATAAGCCATAGAAAGATGTAAAAAAAATGCTATTTTGTAAGCAAAAAAAGTAAGAAGAAACTACAATTAGCATCATCTTTTTAAAAATACAGAATATGGTTTGAGGTAGATCTTAGCTATAAAAATATTGGTAGTTAGAAAAATAAATATTGTTTCAACCAAAATTCATTATAGACATTAATACTAATTTGTTCATAAATACTTACATTGAGTAAATATTATTTACATTTGCTTGAGATCTTTTTAAATTTGCTCATAAAAAAAAACTTCTAATTGTGCAAGTTTTTAATAAGATAGGCTCCAAAATATTTTTTATTACATTAGAGATAATTAAAACATTACAAAAAATTATACCAACAGTAAATTATTGCATAGGCTTGAGGTTTATGAATAAGTTAGAATTGAAAGTATTTTGTATTAGAATTATATACAAAGAAAAATTGTAATCTAAATTATAGTGGGAAATAACACTATGAGGCAACTCGCCTCGGTAGCTCAGTTGGTAGAGCATTTGGCCCGGCAAGCCAAAGGTCCCGGGTATGAGTCTCGGTCTAGGCGAAAATTTTTCTCTTCAAATATCATTTATCCTTCAGTGAGAAGTGTTAAATCAATAATAAAAACATCAATAGAAGCCCTATTGGCTTTATAAAGTAGTGTTAAATTCCCAATAAATGTCTTCTTAACTAAGAAGCCGCCATTTGCAAAGATAGAAGGAAAGGTTCCAAAGCATTTGACACAAGGGAATTACAACGTATATAAGAGAAAAATTTGCGTCTAGATTGCAACTCGTCTCCGTAGCTCAGTTGGTAGAGCATTTGACCCAGCAAGCCAAAGGTCCCGGGTTCGGGTCTAGGCGAACAAAATTTTCTCTTCAAATATAATTTATCCTTCAGTGAGAAGTGTTAAATTAATAATAAAAACATCAATAGAAGCCCTACTGGCTTTATAAAGTAGTGTTTAAATTCCCAATAAATGTCTTCTTAACTAAGAAGCCGCCATTTACAAAGATAGAAGCAAAGGTTTCAAGCATTTGGCACGAGGGAATTACAACGTATATAAGAGAAAAATTTGCATCTAGATCACAATTTGCCTCGATAGCTCAGTTGGTAGAGCATTTGACCCGGCAAGCCAAAGGTCCCGGGTTCGAGTCTCGGTCTAGGCAAAAAAATTTTTCTCTTCAAATATAATTTATCCTTCAGTAAGAAGTGTTAAATCAATAATAAAAAACATCTCTATGAGGTAATTTTCAATTTATAAATGAGTTGGATAAAATGTTTTAACATCTTACCACATAAAATTTTGTTTTCATGATACCAGTTTCAAAGGCCATTTGCCTTCATCTTTAGTCAAACTGTGAGATGTTAAAACATTTGATCCAACTCATTTATAAAAAGAAAATGCTTTTCATACTGTTATGCTGTATGATATATATAAAAATTAGAATAACAAAATATTTATTTTACTAATAAGAAATTTTCTTATATGAAAATTAATCAATGAATTATAAAATTGGGAATAAATTTATCAACAAATTTTTCTTAATGATCAGAAAGATAATGCTACTTTAGTTAGAACATTACTTTGTCAACAGCCAATAAAAACATTGGAAATTAAAAGAAAGGCTCATTGTCCTGTGTTGTTCCTTCACACACTATCATTGTGATTGGAAAGAGGGAGAATAATCATGAAGTAACTTAATAAATTATCATGTTCTATTTGAACATGTTTCAATATGCCATGCATACCATCATCAGCTTTTCCAGACTGTTGGCTAAATGTTACGGTTGACAAATTTTTAACAATGTTTTCTGTTAAGTCCTTTCCCATTTCATTTTTATTTCATATTTATTAAGAAGTACCTCATAATGTTACTTCCTACTGTAATTTATTAATGAAATAACTTATTTGTCTAAATTATAAATAAAGTCTCTCAAGTAAGAGGACTATATTTTATGAGGTGAGGTGTAAAGTTCCCGATTTATATTTGTATTCAATTAATAGACAACTTATTGAATTCATGGTAAGAAATTATTTCTGATATGGCATGTATCAATGAATAAAATAATATTCAAATTGATATGGATAAACTCAGAATAAATAATATGGTGTAATTTTTTTCTTTGTTTTAAGCATTTATGAAATAGTAGTTTGGTTTATTTTTAAATGTAGATATTAAACCTATATTTAGAAAGAATTTTTTTTAACTGTAAGAAAATGTTTGAACAAGTATATGATACAGTCTTATTTTTGTGGTCACTTTATATGCTAATGACATAATTTGAAGCAATTTAAAAATTAATTTAGCAAATATTATGAATGTTTTTATTATTAATTTAACACTTCTGACTGAAGGATAAATTATATTTCAAGAGAAAAAATTTCGCCTAGACCGAGACAACGTATAAATAGAAAAATTTGCATCTAGATCACAACTCGCCTTGGTGGCTCAGTTGGTAGAGCATTTGGCCCGGAAAACTAAAGGTCCTGGGTTCGAGTCTCGGTCTAGGTGAAAATTTGTCTCTTCAAATATAGATATTATGAAGTTTTATTTTTAATTTTAAAGTTATAATTCAATTTTAACATTTGCAATGGTGGACAAATTATTAATCTGTAAACAAAAATTAATGCCTGAACCAGGATCCGAACTCAAATCTCCGAGTTTGTACACTGACGTGTTATCCATTACACTAATCGAGGCTTCTGGTAAATTAGCTTTATACACGGTAACAAAACATTGAAACTTAATTCAAGTTACCTTATAGCTTATGTAACATTATTAGGTCTGAACATTTAAACTTAAATATAGTTTCTTAAAAGATTATAATGAGTGAAATTGCTTGAAAGAGTCTGATTCTGCCACAGAATATCCATCCTTCTTAGTAAAATATTCTATAACTAAAATGCTATGTCAATATCAAATATCTAAAATTACCATGCTTACATTACTATAAGATTTAAATTTACAATTTCAGGGCACAAGTACTAAATTATATAAATCTACAACTACTTCATTTCTTATTATATATGTTGTATGTTACTACAGTATACTCACAACTTGATGCAAGTGAAAATCTGCACCAACTGGTAGCACAAAACAATGCTAAAGCTTATATCAACGACACTGCTTAAATTATTACTATGTAATTTAAAAGAGTCTAATATACTGTTTAATTTCAAATTTGTATCAGTTAAGAAACATTACACATTTATGAATACTAAGGTTTTCATGCTGTTTTCTTGTTAATTCTCCATAAACTGAAGTGTGTTTCCAATGAGAAAGAATTAATCAAGTAGCAGTGACTTTTTTATAATACAATACCATGTTTTGATTAATAATAATAAATAGTCCATTTATAAATACTAAGGTTATTTTCACACTGTTTTTTAATTCTTCATAAACTAAAATATTTGTTTAAATGAGAACAAATGAATCTAGTAGCAGTGACTTTTTTTTATATGATCACATGTTAGTGTAGAAATTAATTTTGTTAATAATTGCAAATTTATAAACAGTAAGGTTATTTTCATTGTTTTTTTTTTAAATTCTCCATAAGCTAAAATTTGTTTGATATCAGAATAAATTTGTCAAATGGCATAGCTTATTTTTTATAATAGGATTACATGTTAGAGTAGGCACTAATTTTATTATTATTATTATTATTATTATTATTATTATTATATTAATAATGTTATAATTCTGTATACCACAACATAATATATAATACATAATATTATTAATAATAAATAAGGTGAATCCACAAATATCTTACCTCATAAATTGTTGTGTTCTATTTGAACATGTTTCGATATGCTATGTATACCATCATCAGCTTCTCCAAACTCCTGGAAAAGGTGATGATGGTAAGCATGGCATATCAAAATACGTTCAAATAGAGCACAACAATTTATGAGGTAAGATATTTGTGGATTCACCTTATTTATTAAGAAGAACCTCATAATGCAACATCCTATTTTAATTTATTAATTATATTATTAATAATTACTTTTACTAACACCAATAATAGATTAACATTTATTATGGATAAGAATCAAATGAATCGTGAATTATTCTTACCTCATACATCTATATTTTTTTAACACAAAACTGCAGTATTTTCATCTTTTCATCAAGAATCAAATGAATCGTGAATTATTCTTACCTCATACATCTATATTTTTTTAAAACAAAACTGCAGTATTTTCATCTTTTCATCAAGAATCAAATGAATCGTGAATTATTCTTACCTCATACATCTATATTTTTTTAACACAAAACTGCAGTATTTTCATCTTCAGCTGTATTATATTAATTATTATGGAATACAATATACTATTAAGGGAAATTTTCTGTTTTAATCTTATATCACTATATTAAATTCTGACTTCTGCACCATGGCTGAGTACACAGTTACAACCATGCTAAAGAATTAAGGTATGCATACTGATTTCAGTCCCCATTGAGAAAAAAAAGAAAAATCTCATGGAATTTCAACCAGGTTTCAGGGACAAGTAACCACTAAGCATTGTGACGAATTAGAAGTAGTAGTTCCAGTTTCACAAATATAACTATAATGCCTGGAGATTTTTGGCATGCTGACCAGATGTTATCCCTATATAGCTAATTACTGTTCAGCTTTGTGATTTATATATTTGAATAATAGGCCAGAGTCAATGGAGGAAACGGGCCTTGTAGGCCTTTTGCACCATGGAGATTTTATAATAAATTTCCATCTGAACTTCAATGACCTTGCTTATGATATTATGATTAGTAGTAAGCCTGATTCATGAGAGATTTGTATAAAATTCATAATTTTTATTTCCACTCCCTTTAACTCCTCATAATTAGATATGTATTTGTATAAAAATGATTTATTATCAAAGAAGAAAGGTTTGAATCCAAATTTTATTGCTTATATGTCTCTAGTAAAGTTAATTCAACTATCTTTGCTATGAGGTTAATCAATACACCAGTTGGTGAGGAACTATACCTTTTTCATTTTGATACCAGTACCTAAGGATTCCTAACATACCTTACATACCTGTATCTACAATAGTCTCTTAAGGAAGTTGTATACTGGTATTCAAATTTTTCTCATCACATCAAATATTAGAAGTTGAACTTAAGATTCATTTTAGGAATATGCTTAGGAATTCAAATTATTACAAGTAGGCTCCATCTTTCAAACTCAGGCAGCCTTAGCCAGGATCAAAATCTGAATTTTATGGGATTTTAGTACAACATTTCAAGAAATTTACTGTTTTTACTAAGGTTTTATCCTGGCCATGCGCACATAAAAATCATGATTATGCTTTTAAGAGATTTTGAAAAATAAATAGCTTTGATACCCTTAATAACTAACTGACTGGTACTATTGAACCCGTAGGGTTTTGATACCCTTAATAAAATTTATAATTATTATTTTGTAATTAGATACAGATTTATAGCCTAAATTTCAAAGACATGTAGTAATTTATGGTCCCACATCACAGCCAAGTGGTTAAGACAAGATGCCTTGGCACAGAGTTATGGGTTCTAGTTTTCATGCGGGAAGAAATTTTCTCAAGGAATTTCGGCCAGTATGGGACCAGTGACCACTCAGCATCGTGAGACATTTAGGTAATTATAATAAGTAGCAGCTCCAGGTGGAGAAAACCAGCTATAATGGCTGGGGAACCAAACATGCTGACCACATGTCATCCTTACAGTGACTGGATGATTGTTTACCTCTGTGATTAACACATGTGGATAGGTCTAGGGCCTTCTAGGCTTCTTGTGCCATGACTTTGTTTTTTTTGTAACAATTAATTTAGCATAAAATGTTGTTTTATTCAAATTTTACTTTCAATAAAAACTCTATATATATATATATATATATATATGTATATTCGGCGGGGTTTTTCCTCACCTGTAAGACATATGTCAGGAAAATTTTAAGGCCCAAACAGTCCCTGAAATCATATGGCCATCATCACCATCATCATCCTTCACTGGTGTGGAAAGCAACGGGAAGCTATCACACCTACAATTCCCTAGTAAAGCTGCAAGCATAGCATGAAAATGCTATGATTGTAGTGAAGGACCTGCCCTCGGGCACAGTTACTATGGATGGATGTATATTCGGGGACCGTTGGACCGAAAATCATCCGGCCATCACCATCATCATCCTTATCATTAACATCATCATCCATCACTGGTGTTGAAAGCAATGGGAAGCTACCACACTTATAATTCCTTAGTAAAGTTACAAAGCATAGCATGAAAATGCTATGATTGCAATGAAAGACCTGCCCTCGGGCAGAATTACTATAGACAGATATGTATATTCATTCATACAAAGTGTGTAAGCAATAGCATACCTATTATATCTAACTGTATTTAATTGGATCCACTTTTATGTTACCGGTACTCACAAATATAAGACCAGATTGAATCAATTTGCACAAATGAAAGCAATCTATTTTAAGGATGAACAAAGTGGTGAACTGAATGACCTGAATTTCATGGGTAGATTTTCATTTCATTCAGTCTGGTATTGGGCTCAGTTAATATCATTAAAAAATGAGTATCAAAGCTTTTCTGGGCTCTGTCTATCTATGTAACGGAATCTTTCAACGCGATTTTCACCCACTTAGAATCATTGGATCGACTTGAAACTTTGTATACTTGTAAAAGACCCGTGACAATACAATAATTTCATATTTTGTTTCTAAAATCATGGCCAGAATCATCAGAAAATAAAAAAAAGATTTGTATCTATGTAACGGAATTTTTGAACACGATTTTCACCCACTTAGAAACATTGGATCGACTTGAAATGTTGTATACTTGTAAAGGACCCGTGAGCAATACAATATTTTCATATCTTTTTCTAAAATCCTGGCCAGAATCGTCAGATAATCAAAAAAAGTGTCTTTGTGTCTATGTAACGGAATCTTTGAACACGATTTTCACCCACTTAGAAACATTGGATCGACTTGAAACTTTGTATACTTGTAAAGGACCCGTGACAATACAATAATCTCATACTTTGTTTCTAAAATCCTGGCCAGAATCATCAGAAAATCAAAAAAGTGAAAACTGGTATAATAGGTTGCGGACTTGTCGACTTCTTAGTCAGTCGTTGTAAGAGCTCAGTTGGTAGAGCGGTGGTCTGTAGTGGTATATAATTTCACTAATCCATAGGTCGCAGGTTCAAAATCGACCCGGATATTTTTTTTTTAGAAGAGTATTACTTTTAGTCATACTACAATAGTATCGAATTTAAAGATATTTACATTTTTATCTTATTCTGTGCCCCTCAAAATCCAACCTCAGTGGTCCACGTCCCGAGGGGTGGGCAACGGGAAGTACGGAATAGCCTATTGGGGTGATGTACGGTGGGGACTAGTTTCCCCGTGACCGCTACGGTAGCCGAGAAGGCCCAATAGGAATCCCGAAAACCGGCAAATGAGGCTCTGGTTAGGTCCCCCAAATGCGGGGGTTGGCGAAGGGCTGACAACCCGTTCCATAAAAAATAATTGTTACGTTTCCTGCAAAGAGAGATAAAGCCGGACAGATCAACAGGCATAGACTTTGACTAAGAAAAAGGACAATGATTTTGGCAACTTGGAACATACAAGGTTGGAATACTAAGAATAATGAAGTACTTAACGAGATTACAAAGAAGGGGTGGATATAGCAGTTCTGACAGAAACGAAAAGGAAAGGGAAAGGTCAAGAAATGATTGGTGAATACATGCATGTATGGAGTGGGGTGGAAAAATCGGAGAGAGCTAAAGGAGGAGTATCAATTTTAATTAAGAAGAAATGGAAATCCTCAATAAAACAAATAGAAGAAATAGATGAAAGATTTATAGTTATGGAAATAACAATGTATGGGAAAGAAGTAGTAATAATAGGTACATATGCCCCAACAAACGATGCATCACAAGTAATAAAGGAACAATACTTTGAAAAATTTACTGGATTGGTAGAAAAGATTTCTCAAAAGAAGGAATTAATAATTATGGGAGATTTGAATAGCAGAGTTGGAAAGGGGACAGGTGACATAGTTGGTCCATATGGAGAAGATATTGAGAATGAAAATGGACAACGTTTAAAAGAAGAATGCAAAGTGAATGACCTAATTATTATGAATTCGATGTTTAAACATCGGGACATCCATAGATATACGTGGGAACAACGCACTAAAGGTCTAAGATCGATAATTTATTATGTAATAGTGAGGAAACGGAGAAATATTATAGTTCAAGATGTTAGAGTGAATCGAGGACCCGAATGTGGAACGGATCATTATATGCTGTCAACTAGGATAGTATGCCCTATAAACAGGCAAAAGGTAAATAAAGATCAAAATATAGAAATAGAAAATGAATTAGAAAAATGTAGATATAATCTACATTTACTACAAGATGAGAGTATTAAAAATCTATATGCCCAACGCCTCACCGAAAAATTAAAATTTGATGAAGATTGGAACTCTGTCGTTATTTATGAACATTTGAAAAAATATATACATGAAGCAGCAAGAGAAGCACTTGGTCTGGAAAATGATAAACACCATAAAAACCATTGGGTGAATAAGGAAATACTTGATATCATAACAGAAAAGAAAAATGCATATCAAAAATATTTAAGTTCCAAGAAAGATGAAGATTATCAAAGTTATAACATACTTAAAAGAAAGGTTAAAGCAGAAGTCAGGAAACATAAAAAAGAAATGTGGAATAGGGTATGTGGAGAAATCGAGCATACAGTAGGCTATTCAAAGTCAGCCCAAGCATGGAGGACAATTACAAACATGCGAAATGATAATATGGCAAAGAGTTTTAATTTAGTACCAATGAAAACTTTTCAGGAATATTTTAAAATGCTTTTAACAGAAACTAGGAGAGAATTTATAGACTATGCTACACTGGGTAATGGAAACGGTGACTTAATAGAACCTATAACAGAAGAGGAGGTAAGAAACGTGTTGAGAACAGCAAAAAATGGAAAAGCGGCAGGTCCAGGAGGAATAACCATGGAACTAATTAAATATGGTGGTTCAGGAATTATAAGAATTTTAACTAGACTTTTTAACCAAGTGATAGAAGGAGATCCTATTCCAGATGAGTGGAAGTTATCGTATATTAGTGCAATATACAAAAATAAAGGGAATAAAAGAGATCCATCAAACTATAGAGGCATCAGTGTTATGGCAGCAATTAGTAGAACATTAAGTACAATTATTAAAATCAGATTGGAGGAACTAATACAAAATAGAATATCAGAAGAACAAACAGGTTTCACAGCAGGTAAATCGTGCCTTGATAATATATTTGTGATCAGGCAGATTACGGAAAAGATGTTGGCTAAAGGAAAAGAAGTTCATATGGCATTTATAGACCTGGAAAAGGCATATGACTCTGTACCCATCAACAAGCTTTGGGTGGCAATGGAGAAGTTTGGAATACCTAAATCTCTCATACATTTTATAAAAAGAATGTATGATTGTAAAGCAAGTATTAAGGTTGGAAATAGAATATCCTCAGAATTTGATATAACAAAAGGATTAAGACAAGGATGCGGGATGTCACCAACATTGTTCAAGATATATTTAGAAGATGTATTAATGAAATGGAATAAGTCATGTAGGGGAATGGGAATCAACATTAATGGCCATTTACTGCACAATTTATTATTCGCTGATGACCAGATTATAATAGGACAAGATAAAGAAGATATAGAATATATGATCAGAAAGTTGGTCGATGCATTTGAGGTAGGTGGACTGAAGATAAATTATATTAAAACAGAATATATGGTAATCGGAGGAAATTCAGAAGACCTACAAATAAATAATATGATAATTAAACGTGTTGAAGAATTTAAATATCTTGGATCTATAATAGATAAATCTGGTACTTGTGAAAAATATATTATTAACAGAGTAAATTGTGCAAGGAAGGCGATTAGATCCCTGAATGGTCTTTTATGGAATAGAAATTTGACCAGAAAAACAAAAAAAGGGATTATACAGACAATAATAGAAAGTATACTTACATATGGATCAGAAAGCTGGACAATAAATGAAAGGATGCAGAAAAGAATCTTGGCGACAGAAATGGATGGATTACGGAGAAGTATGAGAATATCCAGGCTACAACATATTCGAAATACATATATCAGACAAGAAATGGATGCACAAGAAACTGTTATCGATAGGATAACAAAGAGAGCTCTACAATGGTATGGACATGTACAACGGATGTCGGAAGACCAGTGGCCTAAACAGGTGTTGGATTGGATGGTACCAGGCAGAAGGAGGAGGGGGAGAAGTAGAAGAGCATGGTATGAGGGAATATATGATGCCATGATGAAGAGGGGTATGGAAGATGGACAATGGGAAGATAGGAATCTCTGGAAAGCAGGAATAAAAGGCAAACTGCTGTAAAGTGGAAAGCCTGTATTAAGTATTACGTAATCTTATTCTGTAAAATATTAAAACTAAAAAATAAAAAATAAATACTAGTTTTAAAAAACTAAAACAACACGCTTTATTAGAAAACCGAACTAAAAAAAATGAAAAATAGTTTTAATTCCCAACACGCTTGGGATAAATAATTTTACCATCAAAAGCGCGGGGTGCTTTTTATGATTTTTACATTTCTTCTTAGAGACTTTACTTTTACCAATATATGTTTATTATCAAATATATTAATTGATAAAGAGCACCCCACGCTTTTGATGGTAAAATTATTTAACCCAAGCGTGTTGGACATTAAAATTATTTAGTTTGGTTTTCTGATAAAGTGAGTTGTTTTAGTTTTTTTAAACTCTTATTTATTTTTTTAATTTTTAATTTAATTGATTGTCATAAACCGGAATCCCATGAAAATTTAGCTTAATACTGTTCTAAAAAAGTCCTCCGGGCCGCATTTGAACCAGCGACCTATGGATTACTGAAATTATATACCACTATAGTCCACCGCTCTATTAACTGAGCTCTGGCGGCATTATGGCCCTGGGGTCGACTCAGCCTCTAACGGAAATGAGTACCAGACGCTTGTTCTGGGGGTAAAGGCGGCCGTCACGCAGGGCTGACAACCCGGCTGACGTAAAGTGCCGATTGTCTAGAAAAAGTGGGAGCCTTAACCTCCTACTACCCCAAGGGCTTCCGGGCCTATTGTGGGATCACTTTTCTTTACTTTACTTACGATTGACTAAAAAGTCGATAAGTCCGCAACCTATTATACCGGTTTTTATTTTTTTGATTTTCTGATGATTCTGGCCAGGATTTTAGAAAGAAATTATGAAATTATTATATTGTCATGGGTCCTTTACAAGTATACAAAGTTTCAAGTCAATCCAATGTTTTTAAGTTGGTGAAAATCGTGTTCAAAGATTCCGTTACATTGATACAGGTCCGTTACAGACAAATACAGGTCAAGCTAATATACAACATGTAATAACCAACATTTAGGTTATTGGTCAACCGCTGTGTACCTTGTCACGCAGCGGGCCCGGGTTCGATTCCCGGTCGGGACAGGCTCCTGGGTGGGGCTTTTTTCGGGGTTTTTCCTCACCTGTATGACAAATGCCAGGAAGCTTAGGGCCCAACGGTCCCCGAAAATCATCCGGCCATCATCATCCTTATCGTCATCATCATCCTTCAGTGGTGTGGAAAGCAACGAGAAGCTACCACACTTGCAATTCCCTAGTAAAGCTAATTTATTTTTTTTAGTAAACTCAGTAAAATCAAGGAATCTGTTTATTATTCTATATTCAATGGATTTGTTGGAGAGTCAGCCACTGCAAAATAATGCTCTCACTTGTTCAGAATATTAAAAAGGAGTAACTTATAAAGAAAACTTGATAAAGAGCGAGGCGAAACACGACTGTCATTGGTTGTAAAACCAAATTCATTGAAATGTGATTGGTCATCGACTTCCTTTTGGGACATGAATTAAATAGTAAAAATAAATATTTCTCCACTACTCCGATTAGCAATAATTATCGTTACGCAAGTCTTCTTACTCACATATTTCACGTATCACAATAAAATGTTAACCATTATGTAGGGTTGCGAATGTTTGTTTTCAATAATCGCGCAGGGATATGTAAAGCTGGCATCAATGCTAATTTAGTGATAGGTGCTAACTTTAGCTCATTAAAGCTGTCCGTCCAGATAAAGCATCTGTGGCTGGCAGCAACTGACAATCTGCACCAGACAGCATAGAGTGTTCCAGACAGGTAAAATGCAGCAGTTCAACTTCATTTACTGCTTCATTTTAATCTCTTTCAGACGGAGAATCATTAAAAACTTGTTTAGATTAGTTGAAAGTACATACCACAATAATATCCTATAAGATGGCAAATTACACCGCCACATTTGAAGTTGATAAAGCTAAAGAAAAACAATGACATTAAAATACATTATACAATTCCGTGGAAGTACTAGTTTTCTTCTTATTCTTTTTTTTAACTAGGCTCATGTCTTACTTATCATCACACAGGAGATGATTCATTAGAATATGACATTTTTTTTTTCTGCCAAAAACACAAGAGTGTGAACTACGACTACAACTGGTCTGTCAAACGCCGTGACGAGTTCACAGTTTGAACGAGCGCAATAGAAACTATCGAAATGTATGTCAAACTACAATTTGTCCGGTGATGAACATAACACGGTTTGCAATGATGCTCCTCGTTATGTCGTAGTTATTTTATCGTTAGTCATTTTACAATCTATTATCTGTATAATGCGTTATGAATTGTGAAGTTGAGATTAAATGCCGTATTTTGTTAATATGCTAACAAAAGTTATTTAGCTTCATAGCTACCTATTACAATTGACTTCCAATTAACTTCAATTACCGATTCTAAAAAGCATCGCAGCGAATTTCCCACAACACGATGCACAGTGACATTCAAAGCTAAAATTCATATTCCATCATAATATCTGCGTTCAAATACAATCAATATTTTTTTTCCAAATGCCCCAGGTTTGTCTTTCGACATTCCTGGTTTCTCTCCTGGCATGGCGTACTTGTAACCCACTTCTGAGGTTGGGGCGCCTGGAAGGCGGGGTTACGTTGTCCCGATGATATGATGGGTGATGATGATGATAATGGTGCGCCAGGAGAGTCCCTAATCCTAAACTTAACATAAGATGAATATGAATGATGATGATTACGATGGCCATATGATTTCGGGGACCGTTTGGGCCTTAAAGTTTTCCTGACATTTGTCTTACAGGTGAGGAAAAACCCCGATAAAAACCTCATCCAGAAAAACTGTCCCGACCGGGGATCGAACCCGGACCCGCTGCGTGACAAGGCAGCACGCTACCCCGAGACCACAGCGGTGGATACAATCAATATTTAAAAGCTTTTATTTTCAACTAACTAATACCCGGCGTGTGCTGGTACGTCTAGATACATGAAAATTAATGTGTTTTTATGTTTAATCGAATAAATGGAAGGAAAAATTATTATAAATTTATATCATAACTATTTTTCGATGCTCCATGCTGATTACCCGGCGTTACCCGGAAATCTACTTAACCCGATCTTCTTGGCATAAATGAACTGAAAGACGAACATTAATGTGTTTTTACATTTAGTTAATAAGTAGATGGAAATATTTATATAGTAATTATTGTTATAGATATCCCGTGCTGATTACCCGGCGTTGCCCGGGAATCTACTTATCTCGTTCTTCTTGGCATAAATGAGCTGAAAGACGAATGTTACTGTGTTTTTATGTTTAGTCGAATAAGTGAAAGAAAATATAATTACAAATTTGTATCGAAATTAAATTTAGATACCCCGTGCTGATGACCCGCTTTTCCCGGGAAAATACTTATCCTGACATTTTTGGCATAAATGAGCTGAAAGACAACATTCGTTATTGTGAGTTATCCGTAAAAGAATATCCGCCGTGCGCTGCTACGCTTGCTCGAGAAACTACTTATCCCAATTTTCTTTTCACGAATGAAAGACAAAAATGGTTATTGTGAGTTATCCGTAAAAGATTATCATATGGTGTCACGGACTTTTTTGTAGACTTTTTTTTACGATATTCAATTCTGTGTACATTTATTTTGTGTATTTGCCATTGTTTAGGCAGCGTAAGCCATTTATGCGTCCAAAAAGCTACTTTTTCATGTTTTTTTACTACAAAGGGTAATTTTTAAGAGTGTAGGAGTAGAGTATCAAAATTTTCTTATAGCCTATGTTCATCCCGGGAATCTCCTGAACATTTTTGTAAAAAAAACATTACAATCGCTTAAAATACGAACAAATAAACAAACAAACAAACAAACAAACAAACATTATATATATATATATCATACTAGTTAATATCCGGCGTGCGGTGCCACGCCTAATTATTTTTTTTTATGTTTAGTCGAATAAGTAAAAGGAAAAATAATTATACATTTTTATCGTAATTACTTTCAGATACCCCGTGTTGATTACGGACGAATCACTATCAATAGTGTTACATAGCTTCTTAACATATTTACTGTGGAGGGATTTGCAATTTATTGCAGGAATCTGGTGCACAATTTAGAGACTAAAAATTGCACACAACCCTATCCAACCTGGATTGAAATTTTTACAATTAAATTGAATTAATTTTACAATTAAAAATTTCCACTCCGCAGGGTACCGAACCCGGGCTCGCTAGTCAGGCATGGTATTGCCTAAGGCAGCACGGGGAACTGTATCTTGAGAATAGTTCTCTTTCTAATTGCAAAGAATCAAAGGAAATTTTCGACCATAGTTATTTTAACAAAATAATACATACAGTTGGCTCTGATTAAAAAAAAAGTTAGTGAAGATAACAATGCTAATCGCATTGCATATAATAGCCTATACACATTATTTCCCTTAAAGAAACTCCGGATTTTTATGAAAATAAAAAACCCTGTTTCGAAAATCGTTCGGTAACACAAGAGTAGATGGCAGTGCGATTACTTATTATTACTAAATTAGTTATTCATGATTTATGAGCAACGGATACATAGATACTTGTTAATTACATGATTACTTATCATGTTTAAATATCTTGTAATAATACATAGTGCGAAACCCCTGAACTTGATGTTACAGTACTTATACTAGGAGAATTTCACTGAATGTGCCAACTACTGAGTTGCGTCGCCATGTTAAGCACCACGTATAAATATTTAGCACTGCATGTTTTACATTATTTTCATTATATTGGATTTTTGGATAGGATTTTAGGTTATTGCCTTAAAATCCTGAAATATATTAATCCCGACCGATTTGAAACAGAGTAGCATATCGAGGTACCTCTGTATAATCCTTTATACATTTATCAGAGATAGAATTAATTAAAATCGTTATTCAGATTGCTATGAACGACAAACCAAAGCCCAAATGTAAAGCATTTATAGAGAAGTTAAAAAAAGTATAATGTGACTCATACAGTGCAATACATTTTTATTTCATTTTATTATTTTTTAGAGGAATTAAACCCAATAGGTACAACTGGACACGATATACACCCAGTCCCAAGGTTTGAGATTTTAAAAATACCTTACCCGCCGGGAATCGAACCCGGGTCGCCGGAGTGGAAGGTAGGGACTCAACCGACTACGCCACACTAGCTAATGTCCAACGTGTGCTACCACGCCTAAATAAATGAAAATTAATGTGCTTTTAGATACTCTGTGCTGATTACCCAGCGTTGTCTGGGAATCTACTTATCCCGATCTTCTTGACATAAATGAGCTGAAAGACGAAAATCAGTGTGTTTTTATGTCAATTTGAATACGCGAAAGGAAAACTTTATGACGTAATTATTTTTAGATACTCCGTGCTGATTACCCTGTGTTGCCCGGGATTCTACTTATCCCGATCTTCTTGACATAAATGAGCTGAAAGACGAAATTCATTATTTTGAGCTATCCGTAGAAGAATGCCCGCCGTGCTCTGCTACGCTTGACCGGGAATGTACTTATAACGATCTTCTTGGCATCAATGAAAGACAAAAACGGTTTTTGTGAGTTATCCATAAAAATATAAACATATGCTGTCGCGGGCTTTTTTGTTGAGTTTTTTTTGAGATATTCAATTCTGTGTACATTAATTTAATGTATTTGTTTAGGCAGCGTAAGCCATTTAAGCGTCCAAGAAACTACATTATTAATGTTTTTAACTACAAAGGGTGATTTTTAAGGGTGAAGGACTTTTTTTTAACGTTTTTCAGTACAAATATTGTGATTTTAAGGGTGAAGGGGTTGAGTATTCTACAACTCTCTTATAGCGTATGTTATCCCGGGAATCTCCTTAAATAACGAACAAACAAACATTCTCTCTCACACACACACGCACACGCGCACGCGCACGCACACGCACACACACACACACACAAACTACACACATATATATATATAGCCTATATATATGTGTGTGTGTGTTGTGTTTATCCCGGGAATCTCCTGAACATTTTGCAAAATGCCCCATCACAATCGGATTGAACGGTGTGCACATAAAATGCGAATAAACAAACATATATATATATATATATATATATATATATATATATATATATATGACAAGATAAGAAAAATAAATGCATATATATATATATATATATATATTAGGACTTTCTCTATAATACAATAGTTTTCCTACAACCCATTATAAATTTTACTCCTCCATACATCCCTATTATCAGCAACACTCTCTGTTAATCCTCTCGATACCATAGTCCTATGCATTCCTGGAACTCACTGTTGTTTGATCTCCCCTTTCTTCTGTTTCCCTCCTCTTCATAATTTAATATAATATTATATATCCTGTCATCTGGCATCCTTTTTACGTGGTCAAACCATTTCAGTTTTCTTTCTTCAATAAAATAATTTGCAGAACATCTTTTTGAAACCCATTATTTGTATGATTTTAGTATTCCTAATATATATAATTTTTATTATGATATTTATGCTGAATTTCATCTTGGAGAGCGTGACCTTCAAGGTAATATCTTTAATGCGTTCAGAATTTTAGAATCTTACGGTATTTACTTTATCTATTTGGGGATTGAATTTGGAACCTTCAATGACGAGCGTTTCCACTAATGAATTGATAGAATGGGCAAACCGAAATATACTATGCGAATTACTTTCCGATATTATTTTCGTGAAATTAGTATTTTTTGGTACTTTACCACTAGATATATTTTTTTGTAAAGGTATTTATCTTCCAATGCCTAACAAACTATTCTGAAAATGTTCTAGTAATAACAATAATTAATTGATATTGTCAGCATAAAATGACACGCATGCTGAAAAGAGTAGATAAATTGACAACTGAGGGCAGGTCACGGAAAATAATACACCTTGTCATGCGTGAATGCGTGCTTGTGAGCCCCAAGGGGGATTCGAGTTACCTAGGTAACTGTGACGTCATTCAATAATGTCGTACTGTTTTATCCCTATTTTGTTCTTTTTATCTAACTTCCCCAGGCTTCTATGTGTCGTGATTTTCCGTTCCTATGAATGCGATAATTCTAATCAATGTTTGTTTCTATATAGAATTCGTGCTCAATTAATGTACATGCAGCAAGCCTCTTAGTTAAGATAGGACATTTTGTATTAATAGATAACGAAAAAAAATTGAATACTGACAAATCATTTTTTTCGGTAATTTTTTTACTTGTCAATCATGGATTTCGTTGAAGTGAACTATCAAAGCTGAACTATTTCATTGTAATTATGACAAGACAATATGAATAACGAACTATATTATTTTAACTATTATATTTGAATTTCCTTCATATTTACACACGTCGTTCTTAAAACTTAACAAATAATTAACCTTATATTTGTCGTAGTGTTTATTATTAGTTATGTTGAATTCCGGTTAGTTAGTTTTTTATATCTTTTAATTTGAACAATTCAGGTTGCACGAAATCGTTGGTTGACAAGTAAATAATTACCTATTTTTCTGTGTAATTTTGATAGAGAACGAATAGAAAGCATATAATATAAGAAGATGACGATAAAGAAGAATATATATATATATATATATATATATATAGAGAGAGAGAGAGAGAAGAGAGAGAGAGAGAGAGAGAGAGTTAATTTATTCACTTACAAATTGACTTTTCATTGAAAGAATTTCGGAATCATGAAATTATAAAGGATCATATGATTTGAGACAGTTGAAAGCGAAATAATAATGTCTTCAAATGTGAATCGGATTAGATATTTTTGAGATATAAAAATCAATTTCATGACTTACAAATCTTTTTTATACTGTACGAACATCGAAGTTCTATTTATTTCATATGTTATTCCAAATTTTAAATTAATAATAGCGAATAAAATTTAAAATGCACGCAGGCAACCATAAAACTGCTTACGGCGGTACCTCATTACTGATTGTGATTATTTACACCTGGATATATAAAATGTTGAAAAAGTAATAAAAAATAACACACACAAATAAAGAATAATAATTCTTTTTTTTCAGAACTCTAGGCTATATTATTTAGTGTTGGCCACGATGGTCTAGTGGTTATGTTCTTTGCATCTAGTCCCGAGGGTCGCGGGTTTAAACCCAGTCGGGGTCGATGGATTTTTCTAAGATGGAAAGATCCAAGGGACAAGTTCTTCGGGAGGGACATCTAGCTGAAGGTCCCGAGTCTAAAGATTTTTCAGGTTCGTAAATTAACCTAAAATTTATCTAAAAAGTTGAAAATTATGAAATATTTACCTAAAAGGTCCGTCTCCTCAACTTTATAGTTATTTATCTGTAGCGCTTTTGGGACTTTTAGGTAAATATTTCATAATTTTATATTTTAATTTTGAATAACACCTCAACGGAGCTCTATCATGAATCTTATTAATGTTGATTATCTAAAAAAAAGTCAATTTATAAAACCAGTTGTTCGGAAAAATGTTCTAAAAGCAAAACAAGAAATATTTATTTAGATTTCCCGAAGTAACATTTTTGGTTATTTTACACATTTAAATAAAACGTAAAATGATCTTAAAAAATAATATGAATATCCTTGCCAGATATGAGGTTAGAATCCAAAATGAAAATGCTGGCCTATTCTACGCTCTTGCCGATTCTAGCCCTTGTAAAGCATCGATACTCATTTTATTGAGACTTTAGTAATTTGAATACTTCAAAAAAGGAAACCTGGTTATTTATTTCCATGGATTCATCTGTCTTAATCAGAAAATTTAATAAAACATGCCATATAAAACATTTTTTTTGTATGACATTAGTTGCATGAAATTATCGCGTAGTAATCATTACGTCATGAAATACCTTTAGGTCAAAGACAAATTAATTAAAATAAGCTCCATCCATACAATGTCATAATAAAAAGGAGGTATTTACTTCCCAATAATACAGGTGCGGCATAAGTCAGTTAACCATTGCACATGGTCAGAAACTAGATATGATGATGACCATTTTCAAGGAACAAGGTATCTTAAAACCTAACCGACTGAAATTGAATCTAATAACTTACGCTTGACAAAAGGGATAAATATAAGGTTAGAATAAGTAAATTTTGTTAGCATTTTCGGTTCACTGACTTGTGCTGCACCTTGTAAAATCAATTTATATTATTTATATTAAATTAATTTTATAATCAATTAATCTGTTGTATGAAATATTATATGAAACTCAATCATTGTTAAATGTCTTACAATTATTTTGTAGGGATGGTAAAAAAAAGGAAATTACAATTTTTTCAGCGTTCAGAAGGTGACCTACAAATAAACATAGAAACATAAAAATAAACTGACCCTTTCTCAAAAATATCAAAACTTGAATATATAGCATACTTTTAAGTGAAAATTAAAATTGTGGAATATTCTGATGTGATGAGAAAAACCTTACATTTTCGTTATCAGCACAAAAGAAATCATAAGAGTGCAATTTACTTTGAATTCATAGAAAATAATGCGATATTGTAAAAGTTATGAAACTCATTACGTTCGTTAAAATAATTACTGATATAATAAAAAACAAAAATTTACATAATTTAATAATATAGACTACTATTTGTCAAAAAATTAAGTATTATAATTCAAAATTACTACTTTTGTTGGCTACCTTTCTTTATATACTGTTCAAGTTTTGAGCATTAGTATATCGAAATATATCTTAAAAGTAATGTTTCACAAATACCTAAAAAGGTAGGCCTATAATAGAATAATGACATATAAACACATAGCTTCTTACATTTAAGGAAAAATATTTCTAGGGAATTTCATACATTTAAGGAGTTATATATTTAGGTAATTTCATACATTTAAGGAGTGATATATTCAGGTAATTTCATACATTTAAGGAGTGATATAGCTTGGTAGTTACATTTTTTCGCATTCATTCAAATTTAGGATTCGTTCTATATTTCAATAATTCGAAATCATAGTAGGAGCAAATATTTTACAAATGAACCACTCCTTATTACTGCGCTATTTTATTTATACTACTGTACAATATATTGCATTAATATCATAGAATGAGATAATAGCACATATCTACAGTTACTAGAAACATAATTGACTTTGTTATCGTGGCATGTAAAACCTATGAAGACTACAATTATTCAATAACTGCGTTTTACCGTGTTAAAAGTACTTGAATGTTTATCTACATTCACCTGTCGTATAACTTTTATTCTTAAATAAACGAACTTTTAATTTGATGCACGTAATCTACTCTTCATGACACGGAACGAAAACAACTTCATAATCTACATTTATCCTCTGTTGTTAAACATTTTAAATTAAAGACATAAGACAATATGTAGGATTGTAAGACAAAGAGAGGCTTTTTAACACAATTCTGGAAGTAAAATAGTGAAATATAAGTTATTTTTTACAAAAAGCTGTAAAAAAAACTGCATGCAAACAAAAGGTAATCTCAAATCTCGTGTAAAAATTAACTACAGGTACAAGTATACCTATATCAAGCCCATTTCTACTTATAACATTTTGTTATTTTAGTGGAATATTTTGAAATTATTTCACAAAATTATCAATATTATTATAGGCTGAATGCAGATTTTGTTTTGTACCGCTTAGTAGAAAGAAATTGGCTGTTAATGCTAACGCAAAAAAAAAAACTACATTATACAGTACAATAAATGCATTTATGAATCTATCGTAGACAAAATAAAACTCACATTATAGCGTCGGTTATATTGGATTTGTGAATACTATAGATTATGGAAGAACTAAAACAGGTTTCTTTTCAGGTCTAAATTATATTCTTTAACTCTGAAATATAAATAATTGGAAGTTTAAACATTAAAAAATGGAAGCGATTTATGTAAAATAATTGTATTAAATTGATGTGTCATAGTATAATTGGAATTTCTACTCCTAAAAATGAAATAATATATTACTCATAAAGTAAAGCCTCTAAAACATGCAATCAAATATTTACATTTCTTCTTAATGCCATGCAAATATCAGTTTCAAATAAAATATTAATAATTCGTATACATCTTAGTCGATTTTTTTAAACTGAAAATGTTTGTTCTATGTTCATTGTTCGGACTTTTATTTCCATAAAGTCCTCTAAAGGAGGCCTTGAAACATTGTACTCCTGAATTCGTAATAAGCCTATGCTTAGTTTTTCCGAATTTTAACTTCGCAGGATATACTCGTAGACTTACAAAAAAATTAAATACTAAAATTAAGAGAATTACAAAGTATTGTGGAATATTAAATTGCACAACCATGAAAAATTTGAGCGATTAAATGAATACTCTAATAATATAAATAGTGCAATAATTGATAAAAGTAGAGTTTTAATGACAATATTATAGGTCTTCGTTTAACATTCGAACGCAGGGTATTAATAAAGCTAATAAGAACGTGTGGAGAAAAATAAGGAGGAGGTACTTATATATAAACCAACAAGATACTTTCGCCGAATGTACAGGAAAACGCTCACTGTGTTTACAAAGAGACCTAAAACACGTCTGGGGAAAAGAATCGTATATACTCAACCTAGGATTTAAGGAGAGATCAGGGCTTGCTTGGTTTAGGCTAGGGGCATGGAAATTTCTAAAAAATTAGCGACGATCACGACATGCGAATATGTCCAATGTGCGGGAACTTTGAAGATGAGATACATATATTAGGAAAATGTAATGATTTAGAATATTGGAGACGTCAGTTATTACCGGAAAGATTTCTAAATTCAAATCGGGAAAGATTGGCATGCTACGAGTTATTGGTAAATCCAGAAAATTGGATAAACCTCGGTAAATTTCTGGACAAAACGCGAAAAATAAGGACAACACTCATTCATGAATAAATATATGTTATCAAAATGCAATACCATTAATTATTAACAATTATATATAAATTAATTAGTGTATAATGCTATTGTGTTATTATTTAATTGTAATATTAATGTGTTTTCTTTATGTAATTGTAATGTTAATGTTTTCTAGTATATAATACTATTGTGTTATTACTTAATTGTAATATTATTGTGTTTTCTTTATGTAATTGTAATGTTATTGCTGTTTTTGTTGTTTATTTTTCTTTACACTAGTACCAATTATTACTTTATTGTAACGGACTGTCAACAGCACGTACGGCTTACTGCCCGTGCGACCCATATTTGTAACTAATATTGTAAATATCTTACTTTTTGTCTAATAAAGTCCTACTACTACTACAAAAATAAAGCTAATATAATAATTGTGATATTTCACATACGTTTTGACTTATTAGATAACATTTGAATGAAATAGAATGTATAAGATAATTGTAAATATTTTATAAGCTATGAACTTAGATCTTATCTATAATCTAAAATTACAGTAAAGTAAACTCTCTGCTTATGTCCGACGTAATGCCAGGTCGAGGAATGAGATCCATCCATAGTAATTCTGCCCGAAGGCAGGTCCTTCACTGCAATCATAGCATTTTCATGCTATGCTTCCAGCTTTACTAGGGAATTGTGTACGTGTGGTAGATGATGATAATGATAATGGGACCGTTTGGGCCTTAAAGTTTTCCTGACATTTGTCTTACAGGTGAGGAAAAACCCCGATATAAACCTCACCCAGAAAAACTGTCCCGACCAGGGATCGAACCCGGGCCCGCTGCGTGACAAGGCAGTACGCTACCTCGAGGAATGAGATGAAGTCTCTATTATTGGCCTGTAATATACACGGATGTCGGCTGACCAGGCCTGTCGCATCGTCACAAAAACAGATGAAATTAAATGAAGGGATATGGATGCTATAAGTATGGATTGAAGTTTTTTTCTGGGGAGAGGGGTATCGGCAGAAACTCCAAGAAAGGCAGGTTTTCTCAATTCGCAATATTGCAGAAAAAAATGTTAATACGAAATTACCAAAAGTAGGTCTGTAATTTAACTCGAGTCCAAACAGAACAAAAGACTCGCAAACCACCGCTTCCTCCTTCACTATATACGCGAGGAGATAACTCATTCTAGATCTTTATGTTAGTCGTACCAACATAGCAAAAGTGATTTTTTTGTAATTGAACATTTAAATTAAGATTTGTAAAGTCATATCTCGTTTATTTATTTTTAATGGTACTATGAAATGAATAGTAACGTGACAATGCAATTCCAAACCAACATTTGTCTTGGCAACTAATGAAAATCAGGAAGATACCTCTCAGGTTGATCGGAACAGGGGTTTGAGCCTGGGACCACCAGAATACGATTCTAAAACACCTACCGCTTGAACTAAATCGCTCGGCAAATTATTTTTATGTAGAAAAATAGAGAGTACAGCTAACAAATATATTTTAATACGATAATGAAAAATCATAAGAAAACTCCTTTGAATTACAGTTTACATTAAGTCGTTTTTAAATATTCAATTTTTCCATCTAGTATTCACAACCTTTATTGAACCTGTCAGAAAAATTCTGAGAATAATGATGTCTATTCTGAAATAACGAATCCCTTATGAGCTGAAGGGTATAAAGACCATTACGATACTGAGAGATATTCCAAAACGATTCTCCTAACAAGCTCCTTAGAAATACGAAGCGAAAGTAAACAGAAAAATGAAAAGCGTCTGGGAGCCATTCAATTTTATTTAGAAGCTAATAAAGTTCAAGATGAAGAACGTTTATTTTGTAAAGCTAGTATAGAGGATGGGTATTACACTGTTACCTCACGTAAATAATGAAGCATTGAATTTACCGAAGTTCACGTTATATAAATCACACTAATAATTCTTACATTTCAGGCTCAATATTGAAACACCTAGCGGGATTAAAAATCTTATTAAAAATTTCTCATGTAGATAACGCCGTTCTGCATGGATTTCGTTTTCTTGAAATAAATGAGCGTTTCTTAATCACAATTTCACACTGATTGCAAAAATGAAATCCGTTTTCGCGTACTACGTCAGAATTTTTTTACAATTAAACATTTTATGTTTTGAATATTTTTCCTAATGTACGTACTGTAGTAGTATTACAGTATGCTTGTGGTTTGTTAGAAAGGCCCAACAGTTTATAATTAAGACTATATGACTTAAAATATGAAATAATGTAACTATTATTATGTTTATATTTTAAATTATGTTCATATTTATTAAATCTAGTAACTATATCCGCCCTACGTCCATACAAAAATTGCTGGTTGTGTAAATGATCCAAATCTGTTTTGCTATAATTATATGTTGGTCATATACGTTAGCAAAACAAAGAATATAACTGCTTTCGTGAAGGAAACTTACTTTTAATATTTTGATGCCCTCACAAAGTGAGTCGTAGTTGTGTTGCAGAGTTGAGGAGTTGGAAAAATGGAAAAAAAGAAGTCATTCCCTTTGGTGTACCTATGATTTGGAGGGAACCTACAAATCATGGAGACGATTGTTATTTTTGCACAGTTAAGGTAGCAGGATATAATGCTAAAAACACGAAATATATTGTATATACTAACATTCCCTCTGCCATTCAGCCTGTACCTCATGATCCTGATATCCCGGTTCCCTTACACCATGAATCAGATACATTGCCGTCTGAATCTCCTGTGGATGATGAACCATATAATTCTGATGATGATAGATGTTTTATTCAAAGTGAGCCTAATGATTTGGTGAGGGTTTAAAATTTCCTTAAGAATCAGCAGAACTGTTAGACTCTAGGTTAAAAGAAAAAGCATTGACTGAGAGTACATATTTTTCATGTTACAGGCATCATGAGAAGGAACTTGCCCTTTTTTGCTAAACAAGAAAATTTAGTGCATTGCCAAAACATCCCTGCTGTCTTAAAATTGTATAACATAAACTATAATTCCAAGAGTGGAGGTTCTCATAGATTCTTCTCAAAAAAGTCATAAAGGTGTTTTGCTTCATAATGGAAACATTCATCCTTCCATTTCTGCTGCCCACTCTTTTGTTTTAAAGGAGACATATGAAAATGTAAAGTTTTTATTACAAAAACTGCACCACGAAAACCATCTATGTTAGTCTGTGGATGTTTCATGATTAGTGGACTATTAGTTGGTCAGCAAGCTGGTTTCATAAATACTCTTGTTTCTTATGTGAATGAGATAGCAGAGCTAGATTAGAACACTGGGAAAGGGAACAGTGGCCACGTAGGAATAATTTAATACCGGGCGAAAATATATTAGAAGTGAACCTCTTATTAATCTCTTAAAAGTATTGTTGCCACTTCTTCATGCCAAATTAGGTTCAATGAAACAATGTGTGAAAACTCTAGATAAAGACAGTGAGTGCTTTTTTTGCGCTGCATTTCCTTCATTATCCCGTGAAAAAATAAAGCTGTTGTAATCGTTGGCCCACAAATTCGAAAAGTGATGATGGACAGTCAGTTCGAGAATACTATGAGTCCTAAAGTGAAGTATGCCTGGAATGCTTACAATTATTAATTATTTTTATTAAGTAATGATTAATTAGTGGCAAATAAATAAATTCTGTCCTAGTTTTTCATATAAAATTCTTGTTGAAAGTAATTTTTATTACGTTTCACAAAGCTATAATTTCATTTCTAGTTATTCATGAATATTTTGAAAACCTGACGTGATGGGAGAAAATGGAGATCATTTTCGAATTCAGCACAAAAAAATTCGTTTAGAATCACCTATCAGAGTTAAAAAAAAGTTTTAAAATGCAGAACGGTGAATTATTGCTAGCTAGTTGATGAAAATCCCACTGAATATATGGATAATTTAAAATTTAAATAAATAATGCCTTGAAGTAAATTTACTTTCGAACAAAAATTATAACTTGTTTTTGTATACATTAAATAGTACTCTAACAACATTTTTTAAACTCTGTTATTCCAGCAATTGTACCTAAAATATATAATTATAATATCCTCAATTTAAACGTTAAATGCCTTCGTAAGATCACAATTTGTTCTTCCACTTCCTTTTTTGTATAAGAAAATAATATCATAAAAATTGAAAACGTATTTGAATAAATAACAATAAGCTATATTAAAATATTGAAACGGAAATATATACCACGTCCGATAATTTGTTTTCAGGCTTTACCATGTTTGGATGAACATCTTCATCATTCTCTCCAAGTATCTATTTTGTTTTCTCACCTGGAGTTATTTCGGTGAATATTTTCACAATTCTCAATTAGTATCAGATACTATTTGTTCTCGATTGGATATGTTTCGGCGAATATCGTCTCCATTCTCAAGAGGTATCTGGTTTCGTTTTCTCGCCTGAACATGTGTTTCGGGAGACACGAGGAGAGGTGTATATTTCCAATTCAGTTTCTTATAATAAATCACCTCACAATGTTAATTTATATTAAATTACTCTAATGTTTATATAATGTATAAGTTTTGAAGTAATGCAAGTATTAATAAAATATGTTTATATATAGACCGGAATTTGAATCATGCAATTTATTTATCATAAAATTATTTTCTGGATGTGAGATGTTATCTTTAACAGTAGACATTTTTGTGTAGTAAATTAGTTATATTTGCAAATAAATAATAAACACACATATAGTGAGCGATACTATGAAATATTTAATTAAAGCATAGCCTAAGAAAGAAATGTAAATTTTTAAAACACAATGATATGCGACAATTACGATATAAAGGAACACACCTATATACAACAGTCGGAGTCACTTTGGACCTCGGGGCCACACGTCTAAAAGGACACAGACAGAAAACATAATATGTACATTATAACAAACATTACATGCATATTGAGGATAAGCTACGTATTTATTATTTGGGTTAAATGTACAAAAAGCTCAAAGCAATGTTTTTGACTTAATTTTACTTACTTATTTTTCACAATACAGTCGATTTTTATCTTTATAAGTTATCTACGCTATTTTAAGAGACCGATCAATTTTCCTATCGTCAAAATCAGAGGCTATTAATACTTATGTCTTCAATTATTATTGTGTTAATTCAAAACATATGAATTCATAAAAAATTATAAAATATATCTGTGTTTGCTGAGTAAAGGGCTTTAAGTCAAAAATGGACTAGATATGATGTCGAGCATGTTTGAAAAATACCATTTTTCTTAAAAGTGCAAATTTGGACTTAAGTGTGTTAATTTATAAATGGGCTAAAATTATTTATTATGCCGAACATGTTTGAAAATAAAATACCATTTTTCACAAAAGTACAATTTTGGACTTAGTACCTTTTATGCAACAAACATAAATATAACCTGTAATCTTGCGAGTGCACAAACTGTTATTTACTTAATTTTATTAAGACAAATTACAAGAGTAAAATAAATTTCACTATTATATACAAGGCGAGGGTACTTTGAATAATACATTTTATTGGGAGATGAATAGGGATGAAAAGTAGATCATAAATAATAATTACACCTCTGATTTTAATAACCTGACTTATTTTTGTGTCGTTAAGGGTACCAGTAAATTTATTTAGCTTTAAACATAATTATATATATATATATATATATATATATATATATATATATATATATATATATAACACATAAACCACCCAGTATGTATGCATTTTTTTATTAATGGAAAGAAAAAAATATATTTTTGAATCTATTAGTACATTTTTCTCAATATTTGAAGTAAAGCACATTTTCAGGACCTTTTCTCAACAATATGATGAAACTCCTGTACCTGCTTCACTAGTCTTTCAAAAACTGTGTTTTCAAAAATTGTTTATATGAATTATAAATATTATAGATGCAAAAATAAAACTGCTGGGCCAGTTGGTTTAAATATAACTACTACTTGAAGATACAATTTCACTTTCTTATTTATTATATAAGATGAGAGAACTTATCTAAATATATGCGATTGCTAAACTCCATCCATATAAAATTTAATTCATATTCAATGATTAAAAATATAAAAAATACATATATACTTCAAAAGTTAAAAATACCTGTAAGCAGCACAAAAATTAATATCAGGTAATTAAAACCAGATTTTTTTTATTACGAACTACTTTCTAAAAATAATCTAATCAAAAATAGTTCAAAGATAAACTCACGTTTGAACAGTGAACTCAATATTTATACCGATTTCATGAACAATGAACAGCTGCATTTAATTTATGTAACAAAAGGCCTATTACGTTGCATAGAATAATATTTAAAACAACAAAAAATGTACCTGCGATGACAGTCGTCGTCAATAAATTAATATTGTTTAAATAATCAGCTAGGCCTTTCGGAACTAGTCCCATTTTCAAAGTTTTCTTTTGGGTACAGCTTTGAAAATGGCAATACTTGCGAAAGGCCTGGCTGATTATTTTAAACAATTTTAATTTGTTGAGTACAACAGTCGTCACAGGAACAATTTTTTATAATTTTAAGTAATTAACAACCACCCTAATGAAATATAATATTGTTTTTTAAAAGTATATAGAACAATATTCGGTTGTAAAAATATTGAAGCTATTTGTCCTGATAAAATTAATGAAAGAAATGTGTGTCTTAATGTAAAAGGTTGTACGGCTATATACTGTATTTTTATAGGTCACATAATATGGTTTGTACATTATATTAAATAAACTCTTAATTTAGTTATGGCGACTTTCTAGTGAGAGTTGGAGGTGTGTGGTCAGTAATCTGGAGAATTAAATAACAGTCACGTATCAAGTTTGAACCCGTTACAGAGTTTAAAACAATTAGCAGCTTAAGTGGATCATCCGCTATGATCTTGCTAGCAGAGGAATAATTAAAGCGGGGGCTGTGAAAATGATGAGAAGGTGATTAAACCTCTCTTACACTGCGAAAACACAAGTAAACAACCTTAAAATAGACTGTAGTATAGATGCTGTTATTAATCTCTTCGTAGCCTTGTATATCCTATATGATACACAATAGACTGATTTTTCCCCTAACTCTTCAAACAATTCAAGATAGCTGTGATTGGTTTTATCTTAAATAAAAACGCATCATACTCATATTTTAATTTATTTATAACTGTTAACGTTAGATGGAAGTACTGTATAACTAACTACCTAACTGACTCACTAGCACTGTGAAACACGTAGGTTCAAGGCTGCGCGGACAAAAGCTCTCCATACATCCCTATCCTGAGCTAATGTTTTCCAATCATTCCCTATATAATCTATTTCCCTCAAATCATGATTAATGTTATTCTCTCATCTCATTCTTGGTCTACTAACTGGGCGTTTTCGTTTGGTTTCCTACAGGAAGCCGCCATGCCCTTTTTAAATTCTCCATTCGTGCCACATGACCTGCCCATCATAGTCTACGAGACTTAACTGTTCTTATTATATTTGGTTTCCTTTAACACTATGTAGCACACTGTTACGTAGTCTTACAAATTCGCCTGTCTGTTCATCTCACTTTGGTCCAATATTTTTTCTAAGAACTTTGTTTTCAAATATTCGTAATTTTTTCTTCTCCCTTAAAGTATGAGTCCATGTTTCGCATCCATACAATATAACTGGCAGAATAACACTTTTATATATCTTAAGTTTAACTTTTTTGAGGTACGTTGTAACGACAAGACTCACTGTAATGCATAATATTATATAACTCGTAAAAGCTTAACATAAACTAGTTTTATCATAAATGATAAACACTCAATCCTCATAATAATTTACCCCTAATTTGTTTTTGTAAAACATGTTTCTTGACTATTTAACTCATGTCGCAAATGGTAGTCAATGACCAATCACGTTTGAATGAATTGTGTTTTACACCAATGATAGTCGTGTTTCACCTCGCTCTTTATCGATTTCTCTTTATCAGCTCCTGCTTTTGTGATAAAGAAAGCTCCTCCTTTTTTAATATTCTGAACAGGTTAGACCATTATTTTTCTCCAACAAATACATTGAATAGATTCAGTGATTTTACTGAGTTGTTTATTTAAAATATAAATGATTAACCTATAATGTTGATTATAATAGTTTGACGTGTTTCATTATTTCTCCACTAGAGTGCATTCTTACAATATTGCGACCCTATTTGGCAATACATAATATGATCGAGTTGCAGTGAATATACATAACCTCACATTTCTAATTTGTTTTCAAACATCGCCGTTTACATGAACTATATACATATTTTAAAACACCGGTAACCATATTCAAATAATTATTTTTTAGTAAAGAGCTAAATTTTATTCGTTAAATAGTCCTAACAAATGCCACTCTTGATTTCCAAATTCTCTAGATAAAGTCGTGAATTTATCGATAATTTGGAAATCACTCGTGGCGTTACTCATGATAAATCTGGTAATAAAAAGGTTATCCTTATGAGTTATATAATATTATGCATTACAGGGAGAAAAACTTTTGTTTTGATAATAAATATTACTTCGAACTTTATTATATATATACACGTACATTTAATTTTATTTGTCTTAGTTTCACTTCAAGGACTTAAGATATTAAAAAGGGAAATATAAAATTAAAGTTTCGTGAAAATGAAAATGGAGCAAAATAAATTTTAACAAAATCATCGAAAAAACCAATCACAGATCGTTTAGTTCAGAAAAAAAAAACATTTGAACAATTTATGAACTTCTATCCATGCGATAACCAATTAAGATATTTTTTAAGTAGACAATATATTCACAGGCAAAGCTAGAGATATCGAATTATTGAATTTACCGAAGTTTTTTTTTCAGTCTGTATACCCAATTAGATCGTCCCGCGCCGTAGCCGAGTGGTTAAGGCAGGAAGCCTTGGCGCAGAGCTACGGGACTTGCGCTGGTTCGAGTCTCCGTGGGGGAAGAAATTTTCTCATGGTATTTCGGCCAGTATGGGACCGGTGCCCACCCAGCATCGTGAGGCATTTGGATAGCTACAATAAGTAGCGACTCCAGGTTGAGAAAACCAGCTGTAACGGCTGGGGGACTCGACATGCTGACCACATGTCACCCCAACACTGGCTGATGATCATCTACCTCTGTGATTGACACATGTGGATATTAGGCCAGCAGCCGGCTGGTAGGCTAAGGGCCATCTAGGCCTGTCGCGCCAGGAGTACGAGTACATACCCAATTAGATGCCCTACTATGAGCCCATAGCTGCTGCTCGTCTTTGGAACGAAATGCTGTCAAACACTACAAATGTTCAAAAATTTCTTATGTAACACACGTAGCTCCTGGAATTTCCTTCCTCAATATATCAAGGGTTGCCGCACATTTGGCATTTTTAAGTCACGCGTATACAAATATATGTTATTAAATAATTCATTTTTCTCGACAACTAAATTTATTCTATGTCATTAATAGTCTTTTTATCTGACTTTTCTATCTTGCACATTTTATATTTCAATCGTTAACTCCAGATTGAATAAAAATATTTTGTAAGTAATAATTATATTGTAGACGTAACATGTATATTTATGTTTATTTTAATTTATATGTAAGAATAATTTTTGTATTTTTTTTAACCTGGTTGAGTGGCAGACATGGCCTCTGCTAGGTAAAATAAAGCTATTATTATTATTATTATTATTATTATTATTATTATTATTATTATTATTATTATTATTATTATTATATTATTATTATTATTATTATTATTATTATTATTATTATTATTATTAATTTGTAAAAATTTCACTGTCGATTGTTCAAATCGTCTTCTGACGTGAATGACTGTGTTCCAGAGCGACGTTTTGTCTACTGCTGAGGTAGACAACCCTGAGAAGACTGTAGTTGCCATTTAAGCTCTGTACCACGGCCATTTACCCCGGAAGACAATTTAAAGAATCAGTACATCAGCAGTGAAAGCCTACAAAGTTTTTTAAACAACCAATATGGGAAGGATATATAAACAGAGGGCAAACATAGTCTTATGAGGATGTCTACCGCAGTAGCAGACAAAACGTCAAGTTGCATAAACTTTGGACCACGGCCAGTCAGTATGGAAGACTATTGCACACAACATAATATTGTTACGCATCGTAAAGCGTCGCGACGTTTGAATTGCGCGGGCGGGGCGAGAGTGGTGGTCTCGTATTAGTCGGAGAGGATTTGCGAGTTGCCAATCACGAGTCAAAAGGCCCGCGCAAGCATCGAAATGTCTAGGCCATTAGTCTAGACCAGTGGTTCCCAACCTTTTTAAGACTCGAGAACCCCTTTTACAACGATCCGAGTTGAGTGAACCACTGACTTTTAAATATAACTTACATACAGTTAGATATGCATACAATTTAATTCCAAGAAAAATGTTTAATAACCTTAAATTAACTTAACTCTTAACGGTTAAAACTAATGTTACTCTAGTTATGGCATAAAAGTTTCACAACGTGTAGGCTTAGTTGTAGCGAAATTAAATGCTTTACTAACGTTGTTACATAATTGTAAATCAGGCATTCGCGGTAAATATTAATTTATTGATGAAATAATGTGATAAATTTGCGATTTTACACATATGTAGCAAGGGGCATTATAGGGTTACATTAATTTTAAAATAATAATAATAATAATAATAATAATAATAATAATAATAATAATAATAATTATTATTATTATTATTATTATTATTATAGTAATGCCGCAGAAGCGAAGGAAACAATAATAGGCCTAACCTCGAAACCAGCCATTACGGAAAAGTTTTGGCGAACCCCTTGAAATATTTTGCGAACCCCAGGTTGGGAAACGATGGTCTAAGCGACTCTACCAACATCTTCCTACCCGTTCGGTAAAGGTCCGTGGCCAGAGGCTTCTACGGTTCGAAATATCTCGAACCTAAGCCTGGGAAGTTCCTCGCAAATAAGCAAAGGCAGGAGACCAGTCAGTTTTGGCTTGACAGCTATAAGAGTCAGTCTCGTGTTTGACAGCGATAAATTGAGTGTAGGAGAAATTTTGGCGAACGGATTCATCAGTGACTATGAAAATAATTGTGACTGTGATAAACATTAAAAGAAGATTAATTGTGATTGATAATTGTGATTAAAAGCTACTGATAATTTGTAGATAGAAATAAAGTGTTAAGTGAGATTTTAAACAACATCTGTATCTTCATTTACGCCGAAATAACACAAAGGAAAATCCGGCCATCCTTAATGACAATATATTACTCTAGAATCTAGCGCTCATTTGCATGCTACTTTTATTAGTAGAATTATTTTAATTCGATAACTGATATTATACAGTTTTAAATTTATTTGAATTTGTATTCAATTTTTTTTTCATTATTAGATTATTTATACGGCGTTACTATAAACGATTATTCCGATTACAAATTTGAATAACTACTACGTATTGTTAAGAGACATTTAGAAACATGATATTGGTATTATCGCCTCACTATGATGCTTCCCCGCAGCAGTTATATGTTATTAAACTACAAAGATCTCGACAGCCGCGACTACCACTGTTGCCAGATTGCTATTCTTCCCTCAGTTTCAATTAAACTCAGAACGTATAGCAGTCGATCCAGTTTTAAAATTGTATACCGTAGTTAATTGTTATAATTATAATTATCAGTGATTTATTGTGATATTTAGCTCGAATAATAATACAATATCTGATATTATATGTGTTTAATATATAGGCCTAACTGATTTCAACAAGTAGCGACCATGGGAAAATATTCAGACCGAACAGTTAATAGTAATAATAATAATAATAATAATAATAATAATAATAATAATAATAATAATAATAATAATAATAATAATTTAATCATGATGTTGTATGAATATTAAATGTATGTAGACCTACAAGCTACATAATGTAGAATTTAAATTATTAAATAAACAAATAGGCCTACATATATAATTTTAATTTTAAAAGTTAAACAATACAAATAATAACATACATATAATCAATGTCTTCTGTCCTTGTGTAATAAACACCCATAGGGCTATGAGAAACGTGACAACACCGCATGTCAAGTAATGCCGCGCGGCACCCGCTTTTATATAGGCTAAACGGTTAACTATCAGAGTGAGGCAATAATATCAATGGAAAGAGAAACTCAAATATTTTGTTATCCATTCTGTTAAAGCACATGTGTTATTTAAATGAATACTTAAAATAATATATTTCTCAGAAATATCCTCAGTTTTTAAAATACTGTACCTTATTGTCGCGAAGTTAGAACCAAAGGGGTATATCTATATTTTTTTATTTTTCTTGTTTTCGCATTGAATCGTTCTAAAGTAATTTCTATAATATTCATGTTTTGTTCATAATGTTTAATATCTTTGAGTATTGTGCAGTTCAATCATTGCTATACACATTTTATCCATTTTATACTTTAAATCGCTCTCCTGAAAAACACTATCGTTCTAAACTCGCGATATGTTGAAACCTTATTTATAAGATTACGTTGCTATTTTCTTATAGAATTTAAAGGAAATTGAAGCAATTAGTTAATGGTATGTCAAAGTTCATTAAACATGATAGCAAGCTTCAAATTTGATTTACGTACTATAAGAAGATGTTTATTTAACTTATTTTCCTTTTGCCTTGAGATATTCTCTGCGTTGACAACTAGATAAGAATCTTTCTCACGTTTTTTTGTGTGCGCACAAGATGAATATGTATTTCATGTACATGTGCACAGTTTAATTTGTACGACTTATGTAAACATGAATTCCACCAGACATTAATGTGGTTTGCATTACATGTGCTACACATGTCAGCACGATAATGATCACAGTTGCAAATTACGGTAAGGAAGTGACATTTATTTGACGGCGTGTTAAATTTGAAATAAACATGCAAAATGTCATTTTATTCTCCCTTTAATGAAAATGTTCGTTATTTTAACTTTAAAATAAATAAAAATAAATTTTATGTTACAATTAGTTGCTATTTTATACATTTGAATTAGTATAACGAGGAGGTAAGATTTTTATTTCGGGAAGCTATTAGATTAGATTAGATTTATTTAGCCTGGTGGAGTTAAGGCCATGTGGCCTTCTCTTCCACTCACCAGGACAAACACATATTACATCAGAATATAACAATCTCAATTAACTCTAATATTAAATACTAAATAAAAATTTGATCAAAAAGATAATATCTAATATATTACGATCTATAATGCAACCAGTTAATGTTAGTTAAAATTAATAAAATGTATACAACCAAGACATATTAAATTGTCCCTGTCTAATGTATATAAAAAACAAAGCAAAATAATGAGATATAGAAAACTAATTTTACGATTATACAATATTTAAAACAAAACAAATGAAAATATTTGTTATTCTTAATATTATTTTCATAAATAATTAAATTTATTAATTGTCAAAATAATATTATCAGTGAGGTGTATAAGTTAGTGTGTTATTAAATAATTATTTAGTTTGTTTTTGAAGGATGTTATAGTTTGACAGTCTCTGACATAGGGCGGAAGGGAATTCCATGTTTTGGTAAGTGGGACCGTAAAAGATAATGCATAATATACAGTGTGATGAAGAGGGATATAAAGGACAATGTGCTGATGGGATCGAGTGTCAAGATTATGTGTGTCTGATAGTCTGATGAAGCGGCGTGATAAATAATTAGGCGATGGTGTGTGAAGTATTTTATAGAGAAGGGATAAGGAATGGACAGTTCTACGATCTCTTAGACGAAGCTACGATAATTGTTCCAGGGACGGTGTAACATGGTCAAATTTGCGAATACCACAAATAAAACGTGCGCAAGAATTATGAACACGTTGAAGTCTTTGAGTAAAGATAATATTTAAGTCTGTAAAAAGAGTGTCACAATAATCAAAATGGGGCATTGCAATAATCAAAATGGGGCATTCTAGCTCTTGTCTTTCTTTGTACAGCTGATAGACTTCTTGTTTATCCTAAGCTCTATCGTCGTCGATCTGTGGCATCCTAAGCTGAGGTATCTAATATTAATTGCTCCAAACAGTCTCATTCCAAGAATTTCTTGGTTTTTCACTCTTCTGTCTCCCGACTGGTTCCCATGTGTATATTGTCTTTAATAATTTATTCTCATCCATTCGTACTAAGCACACATATTTACCAAGTAATTTATCAAAACGTTTTCAAAATTTATCGGCTCATCACAATTTAGGAACAAGATCACAATACTCTCTTTACTTTTGATACCACAGCACAGGACATGTCTATACTCTGAATCTTTAACAATATCCATTATTAGAGCATGAAACTCACTTCCCAGTCATGTCAGGGACTGTCAATCATTATCATTATTTAAATACAAATTAACTGATATCTTAAGTTCGACACAATGAAAACATTAACTGCATAACAACTATATACAGCATTCTATAAATGATAACCTAGGAAGCTACTTACTTTATTTATATTATTTTAGTTTTATTATATCCCATGTTTTTGTTAGTATTAGATCACATCATCATTGTATTTTGTTTAGTCTGTATTTTAATAATATCTTCAAATTGTAATAAGTATGTAATTTTTGTATAATTATACTATTCGCTGGTTGAGTGGAAGAGAAGGCCAGCTAAAATAAATTATTATTATTATTATTATTATTATTATTATTATTATTATTATTATTATTATTACAAGCTGTCCTAGTAATTTTAGCTAGTTTCTTTTAATTCTATCCAAAATTCCTTCCTCACTCCTAATATTCTCTCAATTTCTTCATTACGAATTTTGACCAATCTGAGAATTCTATACTTCGACTTAGATAATTCATTTCTACTATTAAAAGATTCTCCTTTTTATATTATCTTAGAAAACTTGTCTTACATCCGCAATAAGTGATATAGCCTATACACAATTATCCTCTCAATTAGTAGTTTTACATTTATAGAATTGCTCTATTCCAGCTTAGGCTGTGTAACCTTATAAAAAAATATTTTACGTTTATTCAGGCTAACAAAAAATTGCATAAAACAATATGCATTACTTTCTTTAACGAGTTACTCTGTGTCTCACATACTTTTACTACTTTTTAAAAGTGCAGTACATAATTTTATGCCTGATGTTCCATTTTATAGTGTGGATTAATTTTTGTCGTAATTAATGTTGTTTTATTGTTTATTATATTAAATTTTAATATTTGTATTTATCGACTGTCTACTGCATTGTATATTATTCAAAATTTACTTAACAAAATCGTTATTGTTATTATATTTATCGTTATCAGTATCATCCTTTATAGAACCTCCTCTCTCTCTAATCCGTTTTCGTTTGTGATGCAAAAAATGTATTTGGAATAATCTAGAGGCTTAATATGGATTTAATTATATATTTTTTGGACCTAGTGTCGGATGAGTACTACCGATATTTTATTAAAATTTACAGCATGAATTATATTATGTTAAAATAAGAACATAGTTTTGTGTACTCAATTACTGGATAATATCTAACAGAAGTTTATTTAGAATTTTTTTTAAAAGTCAGCTGCTGAGGATGGGACAAGAAATTCTGAAAGGCCTTAATTATTGTAATGAATTTTACTTTGTTGAGGACGACTGATATTTCAGGTACAAATTTTAATATTATAACTAGGGAAAGGATTTTAATGCACAATAAAATATAAGAAAATGCATTATAAAAATACAACAATGCACTAAAAATTATAAAAATGCACTAAATTAGAAAAAATGCAATATATTTACAAAATTCACATTTAAGGTTCACTTCTTTAGTCCTACATTGCAATTAACAAAAAACAACTTCTGTAGATTGTCAAAAGAGAAAGATTGTTGATTGTCTCTTAATAATGATTTGTACATCGAGAGATTCATTTTCACTTCTACAGATACTAAAGGTTTATATATTTGACTAGCTAACACCTGGTATGCGCTGCTACGCATAAATAAATAAAAATTAATGTGCTTATATGTTTAGTTGAATAAGTAAAAGGAAAAATAATTATAAATTTATATTTTTTAGATACTCCTTGCTGATTACCCGGCGTTGCCCGGGAATCTACTTATCCCCATCTTCTTGACATAAATGAGCTGAAATACGAAAATTAACGTGTTTTATGTTTAGTTAAATAAATAAGTGAAAAACAATTATATCTTAATCATTTTTAGATACCCCATGCTGTTTACCCGGCGTTGTCCGGGAATCTACTCATCCCGATCTTCTTGGCATAAATGAGCTGAAAGACAAAAATTAATGTACTTCTTATGATTAGTTGAATAAGTAAAATGAAAATTAATTATAAATGTGTATCGTAATTATTTTAAGATTTCCCGTACTGATTACCCGGTGTTGCCCGGGAATCTACTTATCTCGATCTTCTTGGTATAAATGAGCAAAATGACAAAATTCGTTATTGTGAATTATCCGTAAAAGAATACCCGCCATGTGCTGCTATGCTTGCACAGGAATCTACGTACTTATCTCGATCTTCTTGGCATCAATGAAAGACAAAAATGGTTATTGTGAGTTATCCATAAGAAATAAACATACGCTGTCGCGGACTTTTTTTGTAGAGCTTTTTTAGATATTCAATTCTGTGTACATGCATTTTGTGTATTTGTTATGGTTTAGGCAGCGTAAGCCATTTAAGCGTCCAAAGAGCCACTTTTTTACGTTTTCCACTACAAAGGGCGATTTTTAAAGGCGTAGGAGTTGAGTATCACAACTCTCTTATAGCCTATGTTCATCCCGGGAATCTCCTGAACATTTTGCAAAAAGCCCCATCACAATCGGATCGCATAAAGTACGAACAAACAAACAAACAAACATTTTTATATATAAGATAAACTATATCACTAGATTATAAGTCGCCTGGTAGTTCTCCTACCGAAAAATTTCACCTGACAGAGCATCAGCTATTGAAAACAGCACATCAAAGCCTTTATTTTTACTCAAAATAGTTATCATCTTCTTCAGTACAGCCTTTCCAATTTCCCCACTCACTTTTCATAGATCACTTACTATAGTTTTCACTAGGTTCCTTTGCTCCACTAATTGAACTTCTGATTTCTCTAAACGAGTTATTAGCACAAGATAGGATTCCAAAATTTGATTTTATATACAGGAGTTTATCTATCAATTCTTTCTTGGAGAGAATATTCTGTGCAAGTTTGATGCATGCCGCATTGCTGCTATCAAAAGTGTCAATTATGTTTTTCATAAGTATACCACGAGTGATTTCCAAATTATCGATAAATTCACGACTCACGAAGTGAGGAGTGAATTTATATAGAGAATTTGGAAATCAAGAGTGGCATTTGTTAGGACTATTTAACGAATAAAATTAAGCTGTTTACTCACAAATCATTATTTAACTATAGTTATTTTAAAATATTTATATATTTAATGTAAACGGCGATGTTTGAAAACAAATGAGAAGCGATAGGTACGCTTCATCTGCTTCTTTTGTGTATCACTGCAACCAGATCATACTATTTATTGCCAAAGGAACGCAATATTGTAAGAATGCTCTCTGGTGGAGAAAAAATGAAACACATCAAACTGTATATTAATTCATTTTTGATGTCGTATGATGTAAATACGACAATTATATTTTTCTGGATTGTTACCTGGGAAAAAATACATTTAAGAAAGTGCAAACAGTGGTTTCTTTTTTTGGTGGTATAATCAATTGCTACAAATGTTTTTATATTAACTCCCGCATGCGGCATGTGTTGACATTCATGCACTATATATACAATCTGGTAGCCGTATTTCTGATAGGCTCAGTCACTGCAGAATAATGGTCAGACCTGTTCAGAATATTAAAAAGGAGGAGCCTTCTTTAATATGGTAATTATAACACTGATAAATATTTCGTGAAACACGACTCTGATTGGTTGTACAACAAAAATCAAATCATTGAAACGTGATTGGTCATTGACACCCATTTGGGGCATGAGTTAAATAGTCACCATAATTATGTGCTCGCTATATTAGTAGCATGCTTCTAGCCAAGAAGGTGGAGAAGGTGGCAAAGGAGCTACAGAAATTGTGCCACTCGTGAAGGCGCTTTCAGGAAGATATTCACACATCCTATAAGCTGATCGACTTCTGGGAACTGATTTCGACCTTCCTCTGCCACTCTATCTAATGCGTGTGCTATACATGTTACATGCATCATTTTGGGGTAACCTTGCAGGGAAGTAGCAGCTTTTACCATGTATGATGCAGGAAGAGCAGTACGTTGTCATGTTGAATTTCACTGGGGTATAAGAGACTCAAAGAACTGTCAAACAGTTTACTAATTGTTGAAAAATTCACTATTTCCAGTTGTTGACAGTTTATTAAGAAAACTTCACCGGAAACATATTCTTCCATTGTGCCTACCACAACATTAGCGACATAGCATCCTTGCAAATCTTTAGTTTCGTCTATGCATACCCAGATTTTTTTTTCCATTCACTTTTGCCCTAATGTTCTTTTTTTTGTAGCATTTTCCCACACAATTTTTTCTTAATGTAGAACAGTTGGGTATAACTTTTCCAGTACATTTTTCTAGGAATTCCCGGACTTTGGATTATCGTATTTACTTTCGTAAGTGGAATATCAGCAAAAATTAAAGCTTTGCAGAGTTCTGCGAAAAAGGGGAACTTGGAGTACGTGGTTGACCAAGTAGCATTTGTTGAACCACGTGTTTTCCTCCTTGAATTCGTTGTAGACTTATTTGATCCTTCTATCTAGCCACGTGTTGATTGATACACCAACTCTGATGTCGCATATTTTACAATACAATATTTCACCACCCGCGCTGGAAACGTTTTCCCCATATTGTGAAACATAATGTTTTAATTTAAATCTCTTATTATTTTTTTAGTACGGTAACTAAATTATTTAACATGTAATAAAAAAGCAGATAAAATAATGAAAACAACTTGCGGAAACTCATGCTGTTATGCACTGTATGGACTCTTGTCCCATCTTCTCTCAAAAAAGTTGAACTAATATTATATAAAATGCTTATTCATCCAGTTATATTGTATGGATGCGAAATATGGTATCTTAATTTAAGAGAGGAGGAAAAAAACAAATATTTGAGAATAAAGTTCTCAGGAATATGTTTGGACCAAAGAGAGACAGATGAACGGAGTAGACTACATAACAGCGGGCTAAATGATCTTTATGGGAAACCAGATGTAATGAATATTCAAATCTTGTAGACTCCCATGGGTAGGGCATGTGGTAAATGGGGAACTAAAAAGGATCATGGAAATTTGTAGGAGAATTGGAAAGAACGCGTCCAATAGGTAGGCCAAGAATGAGGTGGGAAATAACATTAACTAAGGGTGGTGAATTATTATTGAAGGAAAGATCAGAAAACTTTAGCACAGGATAGGGTTGTATGGAGAGTTTATGTTCGTGCGACCCCGAATCTCCGAGTCCGATAGTGTAAATTAATTAGTTAATTATATGTTTATCAGTTAATCAACATTTGGCAGTAAACCGACTTTAATCTGTTTTGAAATATTCTAATTGTAATTGTTTTGATAAATACTATGAAATTAGATTTCTGTCCTTGGCAACGTCCCTCTTTTTTCTCTTGAATCGGTAAGGAACATTTTATGATCCTGTAAGTTTAATATAATGCCACAACCAATATTGAAACGTTCAATATTGTTTTCTACAAGCTATAGAAAAAAATTTAAATACACAATTTTACCAAAACATAAACCTAATAAGATAGGCCCTATAAAATTAAACTAATTAATAATATTAATTATTTATGTTTATAAAATACCTGAATATTACACAGATTTATATGATAAATTTGCACAATCTCACTTTCGTGATAGCTCAGACAAGTTAGTATTAATTGTATCTGATATTTTGGGTCTTTGCGATTACAGTAATTAAACTGGCGTAAATTCTTTTCTGAAATTTTTAGATTTTAAACACATTATGCCATTATTGTTTAATCGTTAAAATAAAAAAAATAAAAATATATTTTGTGAAACGATTTTGATAATTTGAGTAACAATTATCGTTGTTTTTAAAGGATTGAATAAAATCTCTGAAACTGAAGCTAAACAACACTATAAGAAATTACAATGTTACCATATTATATGACCGAATATTGCAAGATGCTTTTTAATTTAACGCTAAGACTTTAATAATCTCATTGAGAATAACACGCTAAATTTATTAACAATGGATTATATGATAATTAAAAAAATTTATTCATAATCTGAATTTTCATATCATATTGAAATATAAATATTACAATATTCACTGGGCCGTCCTATGAAACGCTGGAGGGAAAATGTTCTATAGGATCGTAACAGGCCTTGGCCTAATACTTGGAAGGAAGAAGAAGGATATATTACAATATCCATATATATTCTTCAGTAATATATTCAGGATAAAAATATGCGAGTCCCCCAAAAACATAGCTATAAAATATTTTTGACACTTATGATTTGCAAATTGCTGAGCTAATTAACAGAATTTTTGTTTTTATGTGCTGAATTATCAATTAAAATAGATTATAAAGTATACGATCTGAGATTTAAAACTATTGAAAACTCTAGGGTTCGAATTTTAAAGTTTCCCACACTAGAACTTAAATCATAAAAAAAATGGCGCTCATAAATTGAATGAGCTCAACCAAGGTCGTAGAAAATGTTTTTATAGCAAATCACTAATGACAGAAATGTTAATACAAGTTTAATATACTTTATGAATTAAAAACTTAGTATAATATAACAGCTCGCAACGTACATCAATAGAAAATCGCCACAATATTAGATACAGATTCATTGAAAGATGCCTTAGATTATCATTTTGATGCCACCTAATAGGAAAGGAACATTTTAACAAAAAATATATAAATAAAACACACCACAGGTAGGCTAAAACATCTCACAGAACATTAAAATATGGTACAGTGATAAAATTCTATACATAATAAAAAAAATAGCGTTAGTAAGGAGACATGACAAAGGTATAGGCCTAATTCTAGAACACTTGCATTGAACATGCTTCAACGTCAATTGAAAACTCAATTTGAGAAACATTAGTTTAAAAATAAATATTTTATTCATATTCTAATATTGTTCAAAATGGTGTTTACTTTAAAAAATCCGCTATATATTATTTTGATTATGCATAACGTAATTTTCCAACTTTTATTCTTTATCCATAAATAACCTTTCATTTAATTGAGTACTGGAATACCTCCAAGAATATAATAATAATAATAATAATAATAATAATAATAATAATAATAATAATAATAATAATAATAATAATAACTATAGTAGTAGTAGATTTATTTAAATTGGTGAATTTAGCCACAAGGCTTTAGATTCCAATCAACCTTTAAAATAATATAAACAAAAAATGTAACTTAATACAATATAATTAACTTTCAAACTAATATTAACAACTACTAACAAAAACGCACTTAATAAATATAATAGTTTGATATACTTAAATAGGCATACTTAGTTATAAATACATTTATAAATAATTTGAATGTTACGATATAAATGGTACAGTAAAAAAGTGACATACTGTAAGTTTATATTTGAAATATGCTATTTACAATAATTGTATACTTGAAGCTAAACAATTACGAATCAATATTTTTTGATCTAAGTATACACAAGGATACTATATAATGTGTTCTGTCCGATAGTTTTAATATCCAGAACTTAACACATAGGTATATAAAATATGAAATGTTGAAATTGCCAATATACCTATTATAAAGGCTTACTATTTTTATATAAAATATTAAAATATTACATATATAAGAGATAATAAAGGCTAATCGTTAAAGTTAGTTGAATTAAAATTCTGATGTTGAATGGAAAGTTTCACATCGTTTCTCAAGACTTATTTTTCAATCGACGTTACAGTTAGATTTTTCGAAGAGAAAGAGGATAATAATGACTATTAGAAGTTGTACACTGTGATAAGCAAACATTAGACAACTATAACAACATATTTCAGACAAACAATCGTAAGGTTCATGCTGTAAGATGGAGGAGCTATGAACAATGAAGACCATCGGTACATTCACAGGTTTTAGATGCTTGCTAAATGGCACAAACACAGCTCAAAATTATATAAAAATATAATTATACACGTTAAGAAAATATCATTAGCTTGCTAGATTGTGTATAATGTGATCTTTTGTTAGATTGTCTGTGGCATTGCAGAATGTTCAATGTTTATTTAAGACAATACATTTTTAGATATTTTATAATATCAGACACATTATTTTATGAGGTAGGATCCCCCTCCCAAATTAGTAATTGTGATCAGACATATCTGAACACACAGGAAAGAACGTCAAGGTGAGGTACTTTGGATTTTGCCTAGATTCAAAGGTAAGTGATTTTTACATTTATTTATTTGTTTATTTATGTATATACAGTATATTTATTTACACACATATGTACACGAAAGTACATTTCAAGCTATACCCGAATTAGCAGTAACTCCTATATGCGTACAACAGTACTCGAAATTACAAAGAAAAAAAGTTTATTAACGTATTTACTGGCATAATTCACGTCATCGCATAATCCACGCACTAGGATTTTTTGCATTAAATTAAAACAATTGATACATGTATTCCTGATATTCCTCGTATATTTCACACATGTACGACAATAAGATATATTTTTTTAGTTTTTACTTTAAGTTGGGGCAATATGAAATTCCCTTTAATACGTTTTAACATTTTATAGGAAGCACTACTTACGCTAGAGTGCCAGGAGGGTCATTTACCATTAATCCGCAGAAAGGCAGTCAATTATGTTTTGTGCTATTAATAGTCGGAATTATCGGGGTGCAATCCTTTTTTTTCCGAATAACATAGTTTTCAACAGCCTGGCACAATAGATAGGGATGAAGGTATAAAGGCAACCCTGGCCTTGGGTGGGAGGGATGTCACTTGAAGACAGTGCATAATAAAATAATTAATAATATTAAAAGTGAATAGAAAATGAAGTAAAGCGGCTAGAATGGTGGTGGGGTAAAAAGCAAATGACTGCCTCTTAACTTTTCTCATACCAATAATGTACAACAAAAACAATACTTCTTCAAAGGGAAAATAAAATTAGTGTTAATAACTTATTGTTCAGTGTAGGTCCAGGGTATGTTTAAGTGAAGTGTTATTTATTTATAATATTCGTGCTGTAGTATTTCAGTTTTGCCCTGAAAAACCTTTCTTCCTGGAAAGTGTGTCCAGTAAACTACAGATCCTTGAAACTTTCCACGCATAAATCATGGAACAATCTTTTTGATCACAAAATATGGTAAAAAGTGCTTGAAATACGCGAGTAAATACGGTATTAAAGTTATTTGGTTTTTATGTCGTATACATAATAAACGAATAGGAAATAAAAATAATTTTGAAACAACACTGAGTGCTAATATGAGATAAAAAAAAAGTTAATGACTTACTTTTATGGAGTTACTATAATAATTGTTAATATAAATTACAAATTTCATAGATAAATTAGTGATACCTTTTTATATATGAATGGGCGAATTAATAATTATTTATATACTGCTTGTTGGATATGTTTTGTAATTTCAGTTCTGAATTTACCAATATTCTAACTGGCTTAGTTTTCATAACATATTTATAAATCTTGGACCAATTATTGATAATTACAAATTAGATATATTCCAACTTAAATTATACCCCCCTTAAAAATAAAACTTTACAAGGATAATAAAACCAACTGGAGCTATAATACATTTTATAATCTTATCATCTATATTAAAGGAATATTTTTTTAAATTTCTGCTATGTCTTAAGTTGTGTGACATCGAATTCAATTAAAATATTATTCAGAATTTTTATGCTGTGAACTATAATTTTATAAAATAAGTTTAAACATATTTCATATGAATAATAATTATGAAAATGATAAACTGAGTTTATCTAGGGACCAATTATACGAGTAATTTAGTTAAATTTACGAGTAATTATTTTCTATATCACCAATACTCGTATAGTAATTGGATTAGTTTAATACAAAATATAATGTTTTAATATATTTGTATTTGTAAATTTTGTAATTAATTACAGATATTTATTAAAAAATCTTCAATATAATTTTATATAATTTAAGAGTACTGCTTTGGATTGTAAAAATGTACTGTGAAGTAAGACAAACACAAAAAAAAGTTTTAATATTCCTCTAGCAAGTTCATGAAATCATCTTTTTCAAAGAGGGGAGCAATAATCAAACAGTTCAGATTTAATCATTGCGCTAATTTAGAGAGAATATGCAAAATAGTATATTTTTACTAGAACTTCTGTTGTACACATTGAATGGGGAATTTTTTATTTTAAATTATCTTTTAATTTCTTAAATACTTAAATATATTTCAACAACATAAACATTTCACTAACTTTATTCAAAACATTTAAAAATATAAGCGTGATTTTTTTTTCACAAAATGAGAAAAAGTTACTTGATTCTCTTTGAAAATTGATAAAAAGAAATTTTAATTACCGATTCGACCAACGTAAGGATTTATGTTATTTGATATTTGTATAACATTTAACATCTGAACTGGCAGAATGTTTCCCTCTTTGATGTAAGTAAAAACTAGGTAAAATTGGAACATAACAAGACACGACAGGCAATCATTGGGGGAGGAGGGAGCTAAAACAGACAAAGAGCTGCAAAGAAAGAAAGAAAATAACTCAAAGACAGAAAAGTTTCCAACATCTTGACGCAGGAAAAATAACATAGCCACATAAATTTTCTTTCAATATACCAAAGAACACTAACTCTATAAAAAGCAAAATATGAATATATTAGAATGTAATTTTAATGAGACACAAGTCGGTTGTATTAAAAAAAGTTCACAAGTTAGAAATTACTAAATAAAATATTGCATCTTTTATTTGTTGATTTTATATAAGATTTGAGCTTTCTAAATATTTATATTTATAGTTGAAGAAATATGGAAGCGATAAGTTAAATGAAGGTTAATATCTTAAATTAATTAATGAAATGTGAAAACCAGAATGATGTATGTCATGTCTCTTGAATTTATATAAATAGAATGTTTTATTTGTGTTTGAAGAAAGGACAATGCCTAATGTACGAAACCACCCCGCAAGTCCGTTTTACGTTGTTAATAGGTTTTTAATTAAACATATTAATTTAGTCATCTCATATACAATTCATTTACATTATTGAAAGCTGTATTACCAAACTATCGTTTGTAACTTTAAGTATTTATTTTGGGCATATATAGTTTTCTTGTTATGAAAAACAAAGTATTATGGTGATATTCTTAAGATACAGCAGGTTGCCTGCGTCTGAACTGATTATAAGAACTTCAAGAAGCAAAGCATACTATTGTGATGTGCAATTATAAATTAAAATTGGAGAATACCCACTTCAGCAAAAAGTCAAACAATCGAAAGCTATTCTAATTTTTTTATAAAAGCAAGCACATGTTGAAATTTGCAACAAAAAGCAAATAACATAATATGAGATTTATTTAAGACGTAATTCAAAAGGCGAGAAGGATGTTCGAGTGCAGACGTATGACAAATATAGAGAAAGAAGCGGGATGCTAAGGGAAGTGCTACAAAATAATCCATCATCATCATCATCATCATCATCATCATAGTACATTCACAAATTTAGGCCATTTGTTGACCTATTTCGGGCTAAATAGAAACACCATCCAAAAGTCTTTTGAGTGGACGTCCTGGTCTTCTTCTTCCTGCAGGTTGATATCTTAACATTTGTTTGGGTATCCTGTGATCTTCCATTCGATGAACATGTTGCATCCATCTTTGACTTATAATCAGAAATTATGTTTTCTAAAGGTTTCATGTGTAATACTTCTAAGGTGTCTTCATTTTTTTGTGATCTAGTAGTGTGTATCCTGCAGTCCTCCGAAGGTATCTCATTTTAGCAGATCCAAGTCTCTGTATATCCTTCTGTTTCAACGTCCATACTTCGCTACCATACAAAAGAGTTGGAAGAGCCAGTGTTTTATACACTTTTAGTCTTGAATGTCTTTGGACTAACTATGGCTTGAAGGTAGAATTTATTAACCCTAAAATTCTTAAAAATTTAGATATGTTTGCATTTACACCCTTTTCTTCTTCATATGAGATATTGCATCCTAGATATGTAAAATTATTCACCTGCTCCCAAATTTTATTGTCCAATACAATTTTACTTCTGACAGGATCTACACCTTGAAATGCCATAATTTTCCTTTTCTCTGTAGATATTTTCAATCCATATTTTTCTGTAATTTTGTTAAGTTCATACAGACCTTTCTGTAGATTATCTTCTGAATTTGCTATTATTGTTTGGTCATCTGCAAACAATAGGGTGTTTAATTTTCTATTTTCTGATATTCTTATTTCAAATTTATATTTCTTGTTCCAGCAACATATTACTTCGTTGATATAAATCGCAAAGAGTGTTGAGGATAGGGGGCTGCCTTGTCTCACACCACGATTTATAATTCCTTCTTCAGAAGATCTGTTATTTAATTTAATCTTTATGGTGTTGTCTTTGTAAATATTTTTATGTTCTGCAGAAGTAAATTTGGTATATTTCTGTCTTCCAGTATATTGAAGAGTTTTGATCTCTTGACTGCGTCGAATGCTTTTTCAAAATCTATGAAAGCAAAATGTGTTTCTATGTTGAATTCTCTTCTTTTTAAAGCAATAGTTTAACAGAAAATGCTGATCAATACTAGATTGTTCTTTCCTAAATCCATTTTGACATTCCATAAGGAATTTTTCGCTGAAACTTTTCAATTTTCCATTTAAAATATCTGCATACATTTTGTAGCATTAATTTAACAAACTGATTCCCCTATAGTTGCCCATTTTTCTCTTGTATCCTTTCTTGAACAGGGGTATAACAATGCGTATCTTCCATTCTTGTGGTATATCTGCATTTTTGAATACATTATTATAGAAGGACAACAGTCGTTCATGGAACTGTTTGCCTGCATATTTGTACAATTCAGAGTTCAAGCCATCTGTGCCAGTGCCTTCTCATTTTTCAATTTCTTTAAACTATCGTTCAATTCCTCCAATGATTATTATGGAATCTGTTTCATTATTATTTCGAAAAATTGTATCTTCATAACTATTGTCAGTCCAAAGACTTTTATAATAATTTAAAAAATCTTCTTTTGCTACTCCGCAATTAATTTTGGTAGATTCTTTAATATCTTTATTCAAATGTTTTAATATTTTGTAGGCATTCGGTTGGAGCTTGTGCAAGTCTGATTCTAAATGTGTAACAAAATTGAATCATGTTTCCCTATGTCTCTTTCTTATTTCCCTGTTAACAATAGCTCTACAGCATTTGAATTCTATTTCATTTTCTACTTTCTTTGTGTTCAAATATTTTTATAAGCTACATTTTTCTCTTAAATCAATTGTTTTATTTGATCATCCCAGATTTTTAGAGTTCTATTTCTTCTTTGTTGTATATTTACTTTTCCTAAAGTTTCATTAGCTGCATTTTGAATTATCATTTTAATGTTTTTCCATTCTTCTTCGACATTATTACTTTCTGGAGTTGTAGCCATATATTGCTGAGTTCTTCTCGAATATAACCATTTAATGCTGTCATCATAAAATAATTTTACATTGTACTTTTGTTCTATGCTCTGTTGTTGTTTCTTCATTTTTAAACATCTTGGTGGAAATCTTATTTTTGCTTCTACTAAGTAGTGATCTGAACCAATATCATATCCTCTGTAGGCTCTGACATCGAGAAACAATTTAAAAGCTTTATTATTTGCAATGAAATAATCAATGATTGATTTTGAGTCCTGACGATGCCATGCATACTTATGTATGTTTCTATGATTGTAAAAGGTATTCGTTATCTCAGTTCATTGTATATAGCAAAATATGTTAACCTTGTCCCATTCCTGTTGCTAGTTGGTTCGCCAAATGTTTCAATATTATTGTTGACTTGAGCATTGCCCACTCTGGGATTTAAATCTCCTATTATGAGAATGTTATCATTTCTATTTATTTTTCTATAAATTTCTTGTAATATTTTATAGAATTCTTCATTATCTTCTTCGCGGCCTTCCTCTGGCGCGTATACACCAAGAAATGTCAAATTACGTCTATTTATTTTCAGTCGAAGCTCTAATATTCTTTCATTCTAGTAAGTGTAGTGTTGAATTTTATTTCTTATGGTTTTATTAATTCAAATCATTACTCCAGCTTGTCCATGGGTTTTCCTGTCGACACCGCTATATATTTGTACATAATTTTGTTTCTTTCGTTCCTTTAAGTTTCTTCTTAGTTTCTGTAGTTACTGCAATATCAATGTTTCTATTCTTAAATATACTGTCTAGTTCCTCTTCTTTTTTCATGGATGCTTCGGACATTCCAGGTTGCATATCTTACAATATCATTGTGCCGTTTTCTTTTAACCATATTTCTTTGCTGTGGGTCGTCATATTTCAATTCCTTCTGGATTTTGTCATATTGAGACTTGAAAATAGATTTGAAGTTCCTTAGGACGGGTTACTGGCCCGACGCTAAGTAGTCCAGTGGTAGGGCTGCTACCTTTTAGTCTCTGGACAGACATTAGGATACCGCATTTACTCAGTACCCGATGGAACGGTTATACCGCCGTGACTCGGTCAAAATAATTTCAGAGTAAAACTAAAACTTCACAATAAAGAACGAAAAAATTGCTAGAAAGAGAAGACAGATATTACCAGGAAGAATATATCTCAAGAGTTAATGGAGAAGATAACAAGAAAAAGTTTGATTTTAATATATGCAACTATTCAGACTGACTTAAGTTAATTAATTGAAAATATTTCAGAATAAAGTGAATGAAGACCAGAAATAATCTAAAATTTGCTCGATGCGCAATTCAAAAGTGAAAATGAAGTTTCAACAAAGATAGCTAACATTCAAGACAATGTAAAATACAGAATCGAAAATAAAGTCGTAAAGGAAATAAAAAATAACACTTTGAAATAATTAAAAACAAATATCTGTTTAATGAGTAATGTAAAAATATATGTGGGCAAATATCAAGCATGGTAGAATATACCTTTAAGATTAAAAAAAGATAGTGGACATAACAGTAGCTTAATTATACAGCTAGTGGATGCAAATGTAGAGACTGATGACTTAAGCGGTGGTTCATTTAGAAGTGGATTTAAGGAAGAAAGTATTAGTGCACGAAAAATCTTCAATTGTAAATACAGATGATAATCATGCATAATCAGGAAGGCGTCACAATTTTATAAGGAAGGAAAATGTGTCTAAAACTTATACATTATTGAAAAATCCAGAAAATAAAATAAAGTGTAATATTAATATGTTCTTGAAAGGATGATATGACGAAGAAATTCTACTTCATGAAACAACCTTTATTGCATGCTGATCTCTATGTTACTCTGCATTTTAAATATATTATCTTAAAATATGTTTGTGAGTACAGACTAAAATGTAACCTTTGTTACTTCAAACTATTAGAAATAATTTTTAACTTTTGTATATTGTTAACTATTTTGGCATAGAAATGCATCAGATTTAGAATTGGTTAACAATACACACTCTTTATAGAATTTCCGTTAAATGGTGTTTTCACGAAAACTTCCATATTACAAAAAAAGGTAGACCTATTTTAATAACTGGTCTAACTGTAAGTGACCCGTGAAATACCCTTGGTGAAACAAGGTTTGTACCATTTACTCAAATAAAAAACTAGTTAATATCAAGACATTCAATTAATTTAAACTTTCTGGCGTTTGAATGTTCTTGGGGATAGATTATAGGAATATGAGAAAAAGTTAAATACGTATTCATTACATTATTTTGTTGCTGTCATAAAATACTAGGAAACATTTTGAATTTAGATATAAAAATGAAGCAAAGTAGAGTAAGAAATGACTATGAGGTTATTACTGCCACTTCTCATGAAAAAGAAAAATTGCTTTTGATTAACTTCCCGTAATAACTCGATTTTGATAATCTTCTAAATTATGAAACTAATTCAATAAAACTAACTAGTAGTGGCTTTAATCTTTCACACGAGAATGGTAATAATTATTAAAATGTTAGCCTATATTATTTCAATGAAATGTAGAAAAAATATCTTGAAATGAGAACAGCACTCCTGTACGTATTTAGAGTTCGAATTTGGCGGTACAGTAAACTTATTATTTCCATTAACTGGATTAAATTACACAATTGAAAAATTATTGCACGCTATTTTGATAATAAATATCTAATTGTCATGTCATTTTCTGTGGCGTCCCAAACGAATTATCACATCTATAACTTCACGAATATATCATTATTTATAAAACGTTTAATCATAAATTAAATTTGAAACAATGTAATGAAGCAAGTAATAAACTACAGAGTACACTGAACTAGTACCTAGGATATAATTAAAATATTACGAAAATTAAGATATAGTAAATATAATTAAAAAAACGTTATTGTATCATAAAAACCTTCCGGTAACAAAATATCATCTAATTACCATACCAACATAACATCGAGTTATATACAGACATGTAGTGGCGTCAAGGTTACAAAGGACTCAAATGTTTGCATTTCACACTTTCTGTAACTTGTGAGAATTAAACAAAAATCTACTTGAGTTGTGTTATTAAGTCGTACTTATTCATGTTAATATCGAAATAAAAAATAAAAATAGCCTCATTTATAAAAAAATTATAATAAAATATATAATAAAATATATAATATAATATAATATAATATAATACGTATTCTATTATAATATCTTTCTTTGCTACCTCCTCACATAAAAAAGTGGACATTTTCGAACATGAATGTTAAGCAGATACTTCGGTAGTATACTAGAGCCCTCACGACATAACTGAAATGAACAATATATTACAGGCATATGTGAAGACTAACAATCATTTATGTAGAATGCTAGTGCATATTTTTTATATAACAAAATAGCACGGAAATATTTTATTATAAAATGTTTATTATAACGATACTATTTTCTATTTTATTTAATATTTATGATTGTTTGAAATGAACAAGTACCGGTAATAATATTTTAAAATAATTGTACAGGAATTGCAAAATTTACAAAATTAGTTGTATCTCAACAATATATATATAAATACTTTATATTGGGATCTTTCTTTAGATTAATTAAAAATACACTTGGATATGTAAATATATGTACCGGTGAGACATTTGTCATCAATATTATCAGAATCATAATTTGTTAGAGTGTACACAGAGATTTATTGTAAAAGGGATAAGCTAGTTTTTATACAAGAATCACATGACGACTGATAAAAAATACGACGACCATAATTAAATTCTAACAAGTTACTTAAACAATAGACCTTTGTGTGACGCGAGGCAGCGCCACCAATTGGAAGAGTAACAATTACAAATTTGTAGATATTTAAAACTATTACGAATTAATATTTTTAAGAACCTGAACTACATTACAAGATTTACCAATTTTATAAACTTCTTGTTCATTTTAAAATGTCTAACAGAATAGTAAGGGTACAAACTACTGTTTAACATTACATTTCCAAATATATATTATCTCATTTAACTAGGGCTATTTCAGTTATTCGATTATCAATTGCTTGCAGCCTTGACACCACTGACGAAGGGATTAGTTACACGGACTAAGGGATTCCATAAACAGAAAGTGAGTGATGGTGTTCCTTGTGAGTGAGTGTAATGAAAGAGACCTGGCCCAAACTGGGGTCCGTAGACGTCGTCGTTGCACTGGGGCCACACTGGTGCTACTCTGCCTGAGCAGGGGTGACGCTGAAGAGGAAGAAGAAACCTTCTGGTCGGTGTCGCTGCTCATCCCCGCTTCTTCCCCCCGCTCCCTGTGCGGGTCACAGATAAAGTTATGTCTTTGTCCTCTTCCATCACCTCCAATTTAGCCCCAACCACACAGATAAGATAATGAAAACAAACAGCAGCACTCCCATCTCTGACAAAATGATACTCCAGTCAACAGGAAAGTTAGCAAGATAAGACAAGTACATGGCTTTATCTATAATAAGCTCTACTGACCTTTAGGATATGGAATACAACTAAATTATACATGAAAAATATAACTAAATGAAGGAAGAAGCGAGAGAACTAAAGAAGCAGGAGATCTGAGAATTCATAATTATTTCTTTAAAAAGGTGATAATTGTAATTGGTGAATATGTTTTGCTATATCAACATTTTTTTGAATTACATATTTCTAAGAGTAAATGTCTGTTGATGTATTTGATAAATTATTCATAATTCGTTTTTCATATAATATAAACTACGATGAATATTCATTTCCATATTTTTTAATAAACAAACCATGTCTTCGTTTTATTAAAAAAATGAAAATAAGGCAATAAATTGATTATGAAAAGATAAATACATTTAAAATAAACATATTATGTTCCATAAACAAATTAATAATTTTTTAGAAATATATTTTATGATATTATGAAGATTTGAACAGAATTCTAACGAAGATTTTAGTTTCAACATTAAACAAAATTTGTAATACTTTTATTACAGAATTTATAAAATTAAATATTATTTACATAGGGATGATATTTTCCACTTCGTTAGATATACAAATAATTAGAATTTCTTACCTTAATGAGTGAATAGGAAATGATATTAGAATATTTATTTCTAAATTGCACTAATGGAGGAAACAGCAAAACCATCTTAACTGGATAAATTACTTTATATTTAAATTGGACAGTTTCGTAATAAAACCCTCTTAATAATTGTCATGAAAGATAAATTTAAATACAAAAAGTAAATTAGATTAAAATGAACAGCAATGCTTCGCTTTCCTCTCTCATATTTATGTTAATACTTAGAAAGAAACTTGAGTCGAGTCAACTTGCTAGGAAACGCCCGATGTTTAATCCAAACTATTTCACTCGAGTATTTGAGGGATTGCTTAACACAATTGTGCTAAGTTTTTGTCTTACCCCAAAATTTCACTGAATAGGCAAGAACGTCAAACAGCCCTACGCGCACCGAAATGTAAATTTATTTATTTTTTTTACAACAAAAATTCAATAAATTCCACTATTTAATGGCTATTGTGATTTAAAGGAAGTCGAGTGCGAATAGAACAATGATAATTCTTGGGTGTGAGAACTATATTCAAATAAGGTTAAACTTTCTTTCCATTACTGTTATATGCTGAGCTGAACAGCACGCTATAGGGTAATGTTATAGTGACGTCAGGGGTCGGGCGAGCATGTACAGACAGAATACTGTACATTTTTAAAACATACTACTTACGTTATTCAAAACAGTAAGACTGGAGGTGGCAGCTTAAGGTCAATGTTTCTGGATTAATGTATGTGATTACTTCCTTGGTTTGTTTTTGTTCGTTCCCTCTCCTACAGCTGGTTTTCAGATCAGCATATAACAGTACATATTATAAAAATGTACGATTTGTAGGATCTTTCCTAATAATACTGCCTTCGTTTTTTAAAAAGATTTTTACGTTATACTTTTGATTACTTTAATTATTGTTACATCTAATTTTAATATTAAAGTGCAATATTTTATCCTTAAAAGTAGATAAAAGCAAAACTGATTTATTATAGTAAAATTATTTAGACGGAGGTACAAAGAACTTTCAAAAGAAGAAAGACAGGACAGAGAGATTGGATAAGAAGGGCAGTTAGTAAATAATCCACGAAGTTTTTCATCTCTATTAGTTATTACAGAATATTAGCTTTTCTTTCACAGTAACATTTTAATAGTTCTGATTAAGAAAATTGAGTTGTTATTATAGTATTTTAGTAATGAGTATTTGGAAAGCTTAATATTATTAAATATTAAAATCTGGGGATATAAATTTGATTGTAATAATTTATAATTTTAAACCTAATTAATGATTAAAATTCTGTTTCAATTAACGTACCGGGTAAATACAGCCTTTAAAAAAAATGATGGCGCAACTCTTGATGGTGGAAAATTATAAGTTTTGAAGAGCGATTCACATTAGTAAGTTGTTACATGTGCTGTCTCCTTTGAGGTCAAATCCGGCGGCATAAAGGGCCAATCATAGATTTATACCAATCGTTATTGAAAGAATTTCAACAAATAAATTTATTAATTGAATTTCTAAGTTAAGAGAGTTATCAGATGACTGAAAGCAAGTAATGTTCTCTTAAACCAATCAATAGAGTAATTTAGCGCTTACTTCTGTGCAGTATTTGTATCGTTCGCTTCAGTAGAGCAGTCGGTAATATGCTTTCGTGCGACGACGCAGGCCCAGGTTGGATCCTGGTCAGGAATTGTTTTCAATAACGTCGTTATTTTTTTAAAATGTCTACACTTTACCAGGCTACGTTATATAAATACATTTGTATATGTAGGGAAATCAATTAATTAAGGGAAACAGATCATATTTATATATATATATATATATATATATATATACATAATGAATAACGGTTGTAAAATCTCGTTACTTTGTTTAAAAAACACAAGGCATAACAAGATTGTTTATTTCCACTATCAATGTAAAAAGCGTCTGATTAATTTAAATTAAGACAAGTTAATATATAATTTCATTATACAAGTAAGTCCTGGAGTATTACATCGCTTCATACAGACAGGTTATAGGGGTTGTGGTCTAGTGGAGCGAGCTTCTATTTCCCATGCAGGAGGTCGCGTGTTCGATCCCGCTGTCATGCTTATTTTTCTCTCTCTCGTACCTATCTCAATTAATTTTCTTTGTTTTGTTTTATTTACAGCATTTACCGCACTACTTATATACGCGAAATTGTTTTCCATTGCACGACACACAACGAAATAGAACGGATTTTAGTTTCTCAAATAGTTGTATACTTGTGAACCAAACAACTGACCTCTTGTCATGCGCAGTGGTTTCTTCTGGGACTTGAAAATTACCTGTGCGCCAACAATTATTTCAAAGGTTGTACTTAAAACTATATTTTCTATTGAATATTTTTTTTCATAAATTGTTAGTAAATCTTTTGAATTCTACACTTAACATATCTTCATAAAGAAAATGCATATAAACGCCTATAATTAGATATATATCTCTGTTTATGAAGGTAATTAGCTGTACGAATTAAATTTATTTTAAATGACAGGATCCATGATGCAAATTACGGTGTAGGTTGTTATGTTAAGGATATTTATTATTTTTTTAAATTTATCTTTCAGTATTTAGAGATGGTTAGCTTTCCGATTTGTGGTCGGGTGTACACATGCATTTTTCAAATCTTCAGGACGAAATTTCGGAAAGAAAAGTCTTTAAAGAAATACATTGTGAATTTGATTATTTTAAGTAATATATTTTAAATACATTGAATTATTACAAAGACTTAATTCTTTGATATATTAAATAATTATTCTAAATTTTTATATTTAAGTGTAATAAATATACTGAATGCTAATGGGTTGTATCAAAGATAACTGAATAAATAAAACTACTTTATTCAAAGCATCATAAAACTTTAAAAATGGGAAAGTAAATTGATATAGTTACACAGCTGAAGGAATTATTGTAAAATTATTTAGGAGAGTCAGTAGAGCGATAAAGCAGATGACAAAATATCCCTGAAAAGAAATGAGAAAACAAAACGAATTTTTAACTGATCTTAAACATGGCCAATTTATCACACAAAAAAAATGTATTACATCAAAAAGAGAAATGCTGTGAGAGTTACGAGAATAACACAAGTTGAGTAGGATCAGAAGACGATAAGTACAACATACATGTATTTATGTACCTGAAAGCAAGGAATATGTAATAAACTGCGCACACATGTTCCACAACCTGCAATACAAATAAAGATTTAGAAGTATAACAACTAGCTTACAAGCGCAGCAAACATGCAAATGCTAGCTCTACTGCTTCTGCATGGAGAGACAAACAAAACAATAATACTGTTAATATAATCATTTACATAGTAAGCAACTGACATACAAATACTCTAGTTAATGAATAGTTTACAATTTAATGTAAACTGACAACGCAGTAGAGAGAAATGCTTTCCACTTTTTGTTAACACTATATAACATTTTATAAAAAATAATAAATTAACCTTACTAAAAATAGGTTATAAACGCTAAAGGAAAATAAATAATATTGTAATAAATACCGGTATTTTTTAGGATTAGACATTATTCTGATTATACAGCCTTAAATGTAGTTTCATGTATTGTTCAAACATTAATTTTATTCAAGTAGTTATATTTATTTTAATTATCTGAGAAGGAATAATTACCAATAGGCAATTACTATTCTCTATACAAAATAGAAACTCGATTGAACAATTTCAAAATACAAAATTATTTAAATTTGTAAAATAAACCGTACAATAAATAAAATATAATTTTACATATGTTTATAGATAAAATATATAAATTAATGAATGTTGATTTCATTGTATTAATAGTAATATACTGATACATGATGCAGATTAGGGTTAAGTATTAGGGCGGGTGCACACGGCAGACTTTTTCTCGCACAAATGTTTTGCTTTTGTGATTTTAGTTGCTTCGATTTTTGAGAGTGCGCACACGATCAGCAATTTGTTTCCTGACAGCCGCCAAGTAGAACATACTATGTCCCTTATTATTAAAATGATAAATTATGATAATTAGATTATTTCTAGCTCCACTTAGAATTTATTTGTTTGCTATTTTTCGAATATTATTCTGATAGAAAACTACATAATTTTATATATTCAAGTAGCTAATCACAGCCACAAGAAATTTCTACTTTTTTTGTAGTGCAGTTGACAAGTGCACGTTGTTTAAATATGCATTTTTGTAAACTGGAGTGGTTTATGCTCTCTTCATTCGACATAGGAAAAATCCGGATTTTTTTTCCGATTCTTCTATTGCGACATTTACCGCCTTCTCTTATTCTGCTCGACATTATAGTTCTCAACTGCAGAGAGGTCGTTGAGCTGGAAAAGAGAGTAGAGAGATCGTAGAGCCTGAGCACCAACAAAAAAGCCGTCCATGTGAACACGTGTTGTTAAACTATGGGAGGGGAGACAGGACGGAGACAGTTTCGTCGCCCTCCTGTCGGCGGCCAGAGCAACTGAAAAGTTGCGTCGTTGTCGCGTCGCTCCGTGAGTGCACCTACATATGATTGTCCAGACTTTGTGGGAAAGACGAAATAGTTTCTCGACAAAAAGTCTCCCGTGTGCGTCCGCCCTTAAAGTTCCGATTCTTAGGACGAAACATGAAAGCGGACTAACAACATACGAGAGGATTCATTTTCCTAACAGCTGGTTTATACCAAAGTGCCCACATCTCCAGATCAGCAGAAATGAAGTTATCACTACTTGAAAATTAACTAGTCCAAGTTTCCTGATGCAATAACGAGATTGTCCAAAGCTGAAACGTTTACTAGTGTGTCCTATAAATATATGGCTCGAAAATGCATTTCTTAGGCTGCAACAGTTTTTCTAAGGTTAACATTGTAACGTTAATAACTGTTATGTTTTAAAGTGATTTGATTTTTATTAATTTTCCTAATTAGAAACATAAACATTACACATTTACTTGATGAATGAAGTGATAAATTGGGAGCCATACAAAGTCCATAGAGTATTTTCAAATACTTTTGTAAAGTAAACCTCTACAAGTGTTCGGCTTAATATGCCAAGTTGAGAGATGAGATGATAGCCATATTATTGAATATCTGTGATATGCAAGGATGCCGGCTGATTAGGCCTGTAATACCATTACAGAGGCAGATGAAACGAAATTGTTGACACAATAATGGAGAAGTTGTGGTAGGGAAAACGAAAAAAGAAAGAAAGAAAGAAAGAAAATAAATAAATAAAAAAAAGAAAGGCCCGAGAAAAACCTACCCCAAGTCCGATTCGTCTACCATGAGAATATGGAGTTCAAAGGTGTTTCATAATTCGACAAAATCGTGTGTTTTATTCCCGACTTCACCTCAAGTGAGTCACAAAATAAGATGACAGATAATTAACACCATAATACAGAATCATTTAAGTTGAAGAATGCTTTATTATAATATTAGCCTAAAGTTAATCGATGCAATTATTTTGATAAGGTTATTCTGGGTGTTCGGAAATTCTCGTAACAAACTTCTAGGGCTTGTAGAGGGAACTGAGTAGTCAATGTTTTAAATATGAACATTTGTCCAGAAACGTACTGTTTTCGTGCCACAGGTGCAACAAGATCCTATTAAGCGTTTAAATATCCCACTTTTGTCGGGGATAAATCGATAGTAATTTAATGATTCATTCATTCACTCATTCATTCATTCATTTTGAGAATTTTCCTCATCATTGAGGGTTTTCTCCAACCAATCTTAGTAATTAACATGAATTAAAAATAAATAAATACATATAAATGACTAGACTTATAGACTATCAGTTTGCAACAAACATTCACAAATTTTCCTTAATTAAAGTTCTCCATGGTTCTCTGTCCTCAGTATCTTCATCTGTTACACCAAATTTCCTCATTGAATGATTCATGACTCAATTAATTATATTTACACAACATTCACTGATTTCGTGATAATGTCCAATATCATGAAATATAAAGAAACTTCCTTTGTGACTGTAAGAATATGATAGAGCGAGTGTACCAGAGCATAATAATTGGCAGCTACAATGTGTGCGAAGACCTTGGTAGTCGTCACATCGAAACCGCTTTAGTAGTGGATAAGTGCTAACCCAATGTTAAGTACAGTAGACAAGTTCGGTTAGTTTGTGTATAAATATTTATTCTTACAGTGACAAAGTGAAGTTTCTTTATTTTTCCCTTTGACATTGGACATTGTCACGAAATCAGCGACTGTTAGGTGTATAAATTTAAATGAGTCATAAATAATTGAATCACTATCGATGTATTCTCGGCAGACACGGAAGACTTAAAGGCTTAATGTACCTGCTACATAAAAACGGTACGTTTTAGGACAAAGGTTCCTATTTAAAAAAGTAATCTACTAAGTCCTTTATACAAGCCCTAGACATTTTTAATGGGAATTTACGAACGCTTGTAGAGGCCTATCCAAATATTTAATTTTTATTTCAGTGCTCTCTCAACAGAACTATTTATTTACTATGAAAAAGCAATTTCTCCAAGTCTACTAAGTGAAGCATGGTTCGGGTTTTTGTCCTATCCAGTAAAATTTGAAATTATAGACATATGACCTTTTCGAATCCATTCAATTATAAATAAGAAGTTGGTTTTAATTTTTATCGTTTCGGTAACAATTGTGTATAAACATTATTCATACGAGTCAATCAGGGTAAAGCCCTATCGACTTACAAAAGGAATTACACCTACATTATTTATTTGAAGTACATTTTTAATTTCAGACTATGTGCTACTTCAATTAAAAAAAATATTATAAAAGGGAAGTTTGAAACATTAAACGTAGTTTTCCGATTTTTTTTTAAATTCTCTCTCTGAAATGTAAAGGAGTTAATTTTTCGTTTTCGTTATGTTATTTTAAATGAAAGGCTGAGGAATAATATAATTCTCTACATTATGAATTGCTAAAATGGAATTTTAAAATATTTTACAGAAACATAAATTTGGCTGATTACACATCCAAAGATGCCCTCCATGTTCTTGTGTGATAAAAAAATTATCCATGTGAATCAGAATTTAAAATTGTGTCCCGACATCTCGTGTTTCTCTAAGATCTGGGAAGAGTGGAGTACATAGAAATATAAAAAAAAAGATAAATAAAAACAAAATTACACTTTATTTGGCGAGATATAAACGAGAAAGTTCCGATCACATTTATAATGGCCTATATTTTTTAATCGAATTGGCGGCATTTAATCAAACCGACGGCAAGTCTTCTTCTTCCAGAAGACATGAACGAAGATCGCAAACGTAAACAAAAGGGGCTGTACTTATCCTATGACGGTGAAGTTTTTTTTCCTAAGAAGATATTACAAGAAATATGCTATAAGTCCATATAGTATATTTTCTAGTCTAGATCAGAATCGTTATTAATATTTTTAAAACTTAACAGCCATGTTTAAAATAAAGGCCAGCTGTAAATGTTGGGCCCAGGTAAATTGAATGGGATATAGAAAGTCAACAACTTGTGAGACAAGTTACATTTCAAAGAATTACAATTATAACAATATGAAATGACCAGCCTCATTTCATGGTCTAGTAGTCACAGTTTCTAACTACATTACATGAGATCCCGGGTTCGAGTCTTTGTCAGAACAAAGATATTTGTCTTCTTAAAGGGAATTATTCCTATGGTCGCCTATGGTCTGGAATTTAGGTTAAGGTTAGGTTTAAGAACTCTCCTGATGCTTCGTTATTTATCACCAGACCTGGCACTTTCCGACTCTCGGTAGTATAGTTTATGATAGAAAAAACTAAGGTAATGGCATTCCAAGGGAAACATCAAATCAGTTCCAAAATAGTAATAGGAAACAAAATCATAGAACAGGTGAACCATCTCAATTATCTAGGATGTGACATTTCATTTAATTATGATAACGATATAACTAATAAAATAGCAAAATTCCAGGGAATATGTGGTACGATAAAACGATCATTAAATAATAAAACAACAAGAGAAACCCATGAAATTTTATAAAACATTGGCAGTACCGGTACTGATCTATGGATCAGAAGCCTGGATACATAAAAAAACAAGATATAAGTAGGATAACGGCGGCAGAAATGAAATTTTTGAGATCTGTTAAAGGGTGCACTAAGGAAGACAGAATGAAGAACACAGAAATAAGACAGGAACTTGAAATATTTGCAATAACTGATAAAATAGATACATATAGACAAAAATGGAAGCAACACATAGACAGAATGAATGAAGATAGATATCCAAAACAAATAACAAAATACAAACCTAAAGGCAGCCGAGATGTGGGCAGACCTAGAAAGAGATGGACTGAAGTCGGAACGGATCAACAGACCTAATCCATGAATGCAGATGATGATGATAGATGTACTATAGATTTTAAAAGTGTGAATGTGTGACATGATCAGGTAGCAAGACATAGAGGAAACCTAAACGAGCCGACCCAGTAAACATACTCTTTATGAAGTGAGTACACATAATCATACATCTCTTGAAATCTAACGTGAAATGACAAAATAGGGGTATATTCAGTAGCAATGCTTCTCCATCTGTGGAGAATTAACTATTGTTCAATTCTTTGACAATGGTATGTAATATTGTTTCGTTGAAACACATTAAGGACGAGAATGAACACAAACACTGAACTGTACGTGTATAATCATTTTAGTGTTCCACAGCCATAACAGGCCGACAATGATCCTAACGTAGTGGCTGAGCTATTGGAAGATCCAGCAGTCGAATCCCGTGCGCTCAAAACTTATTTCTCTATCATGGGTCGCAATTCGACAAGCATGTTCATCACCCATCATATAATAGGGGTATCGTACCGTACTCCCAGAGAAAGAACGTCTCATGTAGGAATGCGGCTGAGTCGAATACCACGCGAGTCTAGGTTGTATTGTACACTTCGAAAACATAGTTTGGTAATGCGCTGTAACACAATTAAAAACTGATATAACATATAAAACTAGTGTGATGTATGAGTACATTAGCCTCTTACCTTTTTCTAACCCTTATTGCAATAGTCAAAATTATTGATATCTTTAAGGTTCTCTACGTCAAATAAATTAATGAATAAACCATTACGAATTAAATAGGCCTATCTATTACTTAAAACTGCAAATAATGACTTGATTGAATTACCTTCTCCCTCCAACATGACATTTCGGCTCCCACTTAGGGCTATATTGAAATAACTAGAGGTGATCAATTAAATAACATAATTATTCATTTTGGCAAATCCCTAGGAAGGGAGGAAGACTCCCGGTAATAGTCAAATAAACACAATAAAACTTGCTTGATAGAAGTGATCTGTACCAAGTATTCGAATTTGCTAATGTACAGTACATCGGAACAAAAATTGCAAAGTTATAATTAGCCAATGATATTCGAGGAATCCACCTGCCTCCAAACTCAACACCTCCGTTCCCCACTAACCATTATCACCTCACGGAGACTTTCACTGAAAGTATACTCCGCCTTCTAGGCACCATACCTCAAAAGTGGATTACAATTCCGCCAATGCCAGGAGTGAATGCCAGAAATGTAAGATAATCGATTTAATAAAATAATGATCTTCTTGGTGATAAAATCGTAAAACATGTAGTCAATGTACCCAATTCACCAATTAAAAATTAAAAGAGTCAACATGTTTCAACAGCGAAGCTGTCATTTTCAAGACTAAATACTGACTAAAGTCAAACATGGTAAATGAATAAACATAATATACAGAATCCAATTGAATTGGAAATTGATGTATATATATAAACATTAAAGTAACATTTAATTCAAATGTACTGATTTTTTATCTCTTACACGAATATCACATCTAAAACTATGGAAAACGTGGCTAATTCGATGACCTGGATAACGAATATTGTACTACGTTATAACATTGCGGTTTATTATCTTGATATTGATGTTTATGCTATGTTGTTACTGAATGACGAGGTACAAATGAACAATAGAATGTTACAAGCTCACATGAGAGTTGATTTGTGAAATAATTAAGGCTTTAGGCATCTGTTTTCATTGGCAAGATACAGCCTGATATGATGTCCTGTATATAAGTTCCATATAACAGTACGATCTACTGCCTCTAGGGCATTCAATACAATGTCACTATTCACTAACGTGCTGTAATTAAGCTTTCAATTATAGGCATACTGTAATTAAGGCAAGTGGAATAATATGCTACGTATTTTAAGGTAGATATTATGCATAACGTATATTTAACCCTTAAATTGGCAAAACACAAATTTCATCTGTTAGTTATTTGAATGTGGCGGACCACAGTGAAAACGGAATCTTGTATAACTGTTGTTATTAGGTGTATGTGTAATAAGACACACATTTAAGTGGTTTATTTTTGTTCGTTTTCTTCTAATTTATTTCAAATATTAAATTAATTGAACCAACTGATGTATCCAAAAGGATACATTACGAATTTAAGGGTTAATCATTAATTGAATCAGTCATTTTGAAAAGTGATCATCTACGATTTTTTGTGAAATTCACTTTTTTTTGTTATTCCATGTTTACATACGTCCTTGCATCGATTCCGCGTGAGAAATGATCAAATACACAATTCTTTTACCACTTTCTGACTTTAGCATTCATGTAGTCATTTGGAAAAAGGATCAACTCGCCGAGTTGTACCCTTTTCGAACGGATTGACGCACGAATGTGATCTTAACTTCAGCTGCATATCTATCCTCTTGCAGTATTTCTGTGTTATCAGAGTAAACAATATTAAAACCATGCTACAATCGTTATTTATGTATTATTTATTTAATGCAAACCACTCCGTATACAGAGTATGGGCAAAGGTGTTCCAAAAGAACAAAAACATTATTTTGCAATAAATACATTTTACGAATTTGAAAATAATAGTGGCAAGCCTAGATCCGTAATCGGCCGGAAATTCATTGACACCATTTTCGGGGAACAAGAGTTCAACTTGCTCAAACCAAAGCCCCCAGAAATACTGCAAATACCAGATGTGAAAACATACCCTGCCGCAAAGTACCAATCAATCACCAAAAATGGATGATGTAAAGAAACTTCATCAGTACATTCCTGATATCATCGACATTTTTATGATGATTTATTCAAATGGCCTACAACCACAGCTGAAGTAATAGAGAACGCCGAAGATGTTCAATGATGACATTTTTCGGATATACTTTTTTTTTATAGTCGCTTCCAAATGATGAAATGTAATAAAATGTATACAGTATTATTCCATGTATGTAGTTATTTCGCAATAATTTTTTTTTTCAAAGAAATGTGTTTAATTTTGTAAACGTTTTTTCGTTCATTTCGAAAAGGGATCATCTCCGGAAAATTGTAATTCGTTTTTTTGGGAAAACCATAATCAAGAAAGTCATGTAAATCGGTAAGTGAACGTGAATGGGCATGGCAATTATTCAGTAGAAATTTCAGATTCATAGCTTTATCCTGGACAAACTGAATCAGTTTTTTCCCTCTCCTGTAAAATTTGATCAGCTGTAAACGATCCCTTTTCGCAATGACTGATTCAAGTGTACAGTTAATATGAATTAATATTTATTATATTGTTTTATACAATTTATTGTTGTTGGTTATAGTGTATTCTTCTCCAAATCCTATCATTTAAGGTATTTCAAAAAGGTAAGTTATTATTTATTCTAAAGTTCTACTAACATTTCTAATATAAATAAAAGTAATTGAATAGTTGCCCATAAAAGAGATCTAACCCATAAAAATTCGAAAGTTGATTTAATTTTTCAGTGGATTAGTGATCTATCCGGATAATATCACGGCATGTTGCTTGTAAAACTATCGCTGCTCTCATCCAGACCTGTTTTACTTATTTTAAAAGTTGTCATTATTAATTTTTAATTATCTTAAATGGATCAATATATTATATTCAAAATTTATATTCTAAACACAATTTTAGCCTCTTAATTTCTATAACTTTAGTATTTGATGGTTGTCAGCTAAAACGATCAGACGCATTATAATTTTGTTTTTTAGTATTTAACTTTTAAGGCAGAAAATATATAAAATAATCTTACAATAACGGTAAACATTAATGATTAAATCTAATGCAGAAAAGACTCATTTGATTACAGATAAAATGAAGGCAACTAATTTTTATACACATAGGGAAATGACACTACAAAATCGTTTTCTTAAAAATAGATCACGAATATTTTAGTTGTCACTCTTCATTTATATTATTTAAAACATTTTCAACATTTATTTCTAATAACATTGCATACATGAGGCTGCTAACCATAACTAAAAATATAATAAAATAAAATAAATCTGAAATGGGATTTGAATACAAGATCCCCATCTTTTGCGTTGAGGATCTATAATTGAGGCCCACAAGTGTGTCTCTTAACCCTCTTGTCCTCCCGCAATTAGCGGAATTTAATTCGTAAGATTTTGTTACATACGTCAATAGAGAACTTGTCTGGAATCATTAATTTTCATTTTAGCCTGACTGGCTGCATAATCAACTTTTATAAGATTCATGATGTGTTCCGTTGAGGTAATTATTCAAAATTAAAATATAAAATTATGGAATATTCACCTGAAAGGTCCGTCTCCTCAACTCAATTAATTATTTAACTGTAGCGCTTTCGGGACTTGTCCCATCATCGGCAGGTTTAAAAAAAATGAATATCCTGCCGATGATGGGACAAGTCCCGAAAGCGCTACAGTTAAATAATTAATTAAGTTGAGAAGACGGACCTTTCAGGTGAATATTCCATCATTTTATATTTTAATTTTGAATAATACCTCAACGGAACACATCATGCATCTTATAAAAGTTGATTAATTTTCATATAAATTTCATAATTAGCTGAGGAAACAGAGAAACCCCACGATGGATTCTCACAGTTGAATTATTCTTATTAAATTCGTTAACTGAGTTCCAATACTTAGATAGAGTACGGAATTTAAGAGAGAGAAATCTGTGATTGCGCGGCGGGGGGTGTAGACTACTATATCTTAAGGAGTTTCTTCAATTCTTAGAGCTAATTCACAATATATTATTACTATATTAACTTAAGACATTACGTATCGCGTCCAATCATTCATTTCTTTATCTAAAAGAAACTAGTTCAACGGTAAAGCACAGCGCGTTAAGTTAGAGATCTTGGGTTCAAATCCCAACTATGTGCAACATTTTTCTCTCTAGTTAAGTTCACTAACGTAACAGATGGCTAAACTTGAAAAGCTCCAATTTCCATTCAAGTCTGTTATTAAAAAATAAATTAGAGAGTACAAATGAGTAATTATTAATATTGGATTATTATTAATGGAAACAATAATTTAAAAAAATCATCTTATTTAAATTACATTACGCCAAAATCCCTCAGTGCATGGAGATACAGTAAGTAGTAATATTTTGTATCACCAATACAATTTTATTACCTTAAGTGCTTTCCAACCTGGTCAGTATGTGTACCACTTTTAGACCTCTGCAGCCTACAGCTATATTCGTTATAACGTTTCAGAACACAAATTCGGATTTTAACTGTGTTTATATTGGAGGACAAGACATCAATCATTTAAATACATAACTAACTTTGAACATCAAATGTACATACAGATGTTTAAAGACAACGATAAAACTGGCGTGTGATAAAGGAAAAAAAAAAAAAATACATTTTACGATATATAACCGATATCCGAAAATGCGTGATTTGTAACTAGGGAGTGACAAAACTGAGTTTTTCAATATACGAATTCAATAGCCATCGATAAATCATTGATATAATATATTTATTTTGTATGTCATTCTTCATTGTATTAATTCTTTGTGTGTTAGAGTGAGTTTTATATTTTGAAATGTGCTCCTAAATTTGTTTTGCTTTATATTATTATCAAGCGTATTTGACTTTTTTTCAGTTTCGTTTTAATATATTATGAAATGTTTTGTTTATATCATTCTCTTTTTTATTAATTCTTTGTATGTGAGAGTGCGTTTCACATTTTGAAACTTTCTCAAATATTTGTTTTGCATTATTTCCTAATGTCTTTAATTATCTTGAACCGTGTATGCGTAATTTTTGGACGTTGTGTTGCCGCGACGTCTGTTTAGAGTTGTTACATCTGCGCTTCCCTGATCCTTTTCTCCTATTGTGTCCGCTCCTTTCCGAACTCACCCTTCTCCCACTCCTCTGCGCGGAAGCATTGCGCGAAAGAGGAGGTCAGTCGGCGTACTGGCTTCGTATAGATGAGTGGTCTTCCTAAGTATGGAAGAGACTTTCTCCAAGATGGGGACTCTTTAGTTGTGGCGATGAGGTCCAAGGAAGCGAATCCCTCGGCCATCGCTTCAAGATTTGATATACCGTATGTTTTTGTTTAGGCTGTGTTTACAAGATACTTAAAAGAGTTAAGTATTGTTTTCGTATGAGTGTTTGCAGTTCAAATGTTTAAGTATGAGAGAGGTTATTATCATTATTGTAGTTGGAGAGAGTTGTTATTGATTATGTTAACTTCCATTATTCTTTTGATAATTTTGGGTTACAGCCGCTATCTTGTTAATTTCATTTATATGACTACTTTCAAATTAAAGATAGTTTCATTTTTTTAGTTAATCATTGTGATTATTTATTATCTGTATTGCAAGTATTTAGTGTCCTCAGATCTCCTCTCTCATGATCTCGTTAAATATCACACTAAGTTCAGTAAAGTTTAGATTGATGCACTGTTTGTTTTATACTAGCAGTTATTTATACGAAATGAAGCAAGTCTGCGTAAACTCGGGCCCAGCGCGCAGAATCTCTGCTATCCTTAATGAATAGTTATGTTTATCGGTTATCTTGTTTATATTGGTATTGCGATATTATGAATCTTGATATTGAATATTGTCAATAAGCTATAATCGTACCTTGTAGAAATATTATGGTAAAATATATGCCCGTGGAGGATGAGTAATGTTCATATTAGTATGATTTATTCTGTTATAATCCGCGGAGCATGCAAGTTGAGCAAGAGTAAACTAATATGGCAATCAGTAGAGACGATATTAAGAGATACATCGTACAACCTTCTTAAGTCTGGTATTAATACATTCTATATTGTTTTGTTCATTTTATTATCCTTTGTATTATTTTTTAAATTTATTATGTGTGAGCATTTTTTTATATTTTGAAACCGGCTCCTTAATTTATATATTTCCCCCCTTCCTTTAACTAAAACTTTGCAATGTAGACTATATATATATATATATATATATATATATATATATATATATATATATACAGGGTGTATAAAAAAGGATGGCGCAATCTTACATGGTTGAAAGTACACGATAATAGAAGCAACAATGTCCCAGTAAATATGGGTCCGCAAACGAGCCGTTTGCGAGATAATTACGAATGTATGGTTAAAAGCAGCCACTGACGTCATTGTTTGTAACATCGTGCGGTTTACTCCTAGCGCACTTGAAGCCGTCATTTGTTCTTTGTTTACAAAACTGAACATTGCCGAGAGGTGGAGTTGTAATCAAACCATACACGCAGAATGTATAGGACGGAGACAGTACACAGTCTCAAAAGGTATCAGTCTCGTCTGAGGAGTGCCATTTGTGCTGTGTTGTAGTTACAATGGAACCTTCCAGTAACGAAGAGTATGCGGGTATGCATTTAATGTATGGTAGGGCTAATGGCAATGCACGGGAGGCTGCACGCTTGTACCAAGAAACATATCCTAATCGAAGACACCCCAAAAGTCGTACATTTACAAGGGTTCATCAGCGCCTGAGAGAAAATTGGGGTTTTGCACATGGCAGAGCAGTAGGTAGGTCTACTCGCATTACGCCTGAGGTTGAGGATATGGTGTTGGAAGCAGTACAGCTCTCTCCAGGAACCTCGACGAGAAGAATTGCCACACAAGTGCCTGCATTAAGCCATGGTAGTGTATGGAGAATTTTACAGCGCAATTTACTGTACCCTTACCACCTCCAACGAGTTCAATGTCTCAGTGATGCGGACTTTGTTCCTAGAGTGTTTTGTCAGTGGATGCAACAACAGACTGTAGTCAACCCTCGTTTTGAATGTAACATTTTATTTACAGACGAAGCAGGATTCACATGCGATGGTGTTTTTAATTATCATAATACACATTTTTGGTGTGAAATAAACCCACATGCTGTTCATGAGTCACCACATCAGCACCGTTTCTCACTGAATGTGTGGTTAGTGGTACTAGGTGATCATCTCATTGGGCCACACATTCTTCCACGAAAAAGTTAATGGACGGAGGTACCTTAGGTTTCTGCGGAGTCATCTTCCAGGATTGCTTGAGGATGTTCCCCTTCAGCAACGTCGGAGTTTGTGGTACATGCATGATGGAGCTCCGGCACATTTTGCTGCTGCTGTGAGGCGGCATCTAACGCGCAGATACGGCCAAAGATCGATAAGTCGAGACGGATCTGTACCTTGGCCTCCAAGACCACCTGATCTAAATCGTTTGGATTTTTGTATCTGGGATCACCTCAAAAGCGAAGTGTACAGCACACCCGTTAACACGGTTGAAGAACTGGAGCAGAGAGTTGTACATGCTTGTCAACAATTCAGAAATTATCCAGGTGGTTTGGAAAGAATTCGACATTAATTGCAGGGACGAGTACAGTATTGCATCCAGATGCAAGGAAGAACTTCGAACACCTCCTTTAACAGGTAACCCATAAGTGAAGTGAACTGTGAATGTGAACTAAATGAGATGAAAAATTAATAGTAAAGTCTAAATTCAAATTAATTTGTACTAACTAGGACGATGTTTACAATGAAGTCAGTGGCGGCTTGTAACCATATATTAGTAATTATCTCGCAAATGGCTCGTTTGCGGACCAATGTTTACTGGGATATTGTTTCTTCTATTATCGTTTACTTTCAACCATGTAAGTTTGTGCCATCCTTTTTGATAAACCCTGTATATATATATATATATATATATAATATATATGCTGTTTGTATTATTTCTGCAACTGAAGTGCATCAGAACATGAGTAATATTGCTCATTCGGGTGTCTATATTGTGTACAACATTTATTTGTGAATAAAATTTATTCTTTATGCTTAAAAACTTACAACTTAAGATCTACAGCACTCCATAGCGCTTGGTTCACATCCATTGCGCTGTTTTTCTTTTTGTAATGAAGTTGAAGTTTTAAAATACAATATTTTTATAACTGATGTATTATGTTTCATCAAATAAAAAAGCGTTTCTCATATATTACTCTCAAGCTTCGTAAGAGCCAAACTATTTGCATTGGATTGCCTATCGAAAAATGTTAAACTTTTACATTATAACTAATAATGCATGTTGACAGTATTTTTAAGCATCTTATAGATTTCCTACTAATTCAATATTGAGCAAAATTTATGTTTATACAGCAGTGCTAGAAACAGCAAAATAGTTTTGAATATGTGATGGCGAAACAATAATCTAGTATGTTTCTTGATTACGTGTGTTTCATTCATGAATATTAAAATTTGATGGAAGCTGCTGTGAATTTGCAAGCGAAAGCACGTTTCCTATACGTGATGTGAAGATCAATAGATTATATACAATATTCTAAATAGAGTTCCACTCGGAAGAATTTAGATAGGCAGTAGGGCACTACTTTAAGTAGGTAATCTTCCTGAATATAAAATTTGAAAAGCTTATCGTTAAAAATACAACACTGAATAAAATAGAAGCAGAAACCAATACGAAAAAACTTAACATTTTAACGTTATTTAAGATTGAAATTAGCTTTATGAGTGAAAACGAAATAGATAAAATAGTTCGGAAAAACATCAGCTTAATATCTGACTATATTCGAGTTCAAATACCTAAATGCTCTTATTTTCTCGGAGATGGCTTCGGTATTGAGTAAATTAGAAATAGACTGATAACCAGAGAAATAATTAGGGATAGAGATTGAGATAGAGATATATTGAGATAGGGATAATGGGATAGAGAGAGATAAAGAGAGGCTCAGAGAGATAGAGATAGAGAAAGAGACAGAGATAGAGAGAGACAGAGATGTTGAGATAGAAAGAGGTTTTGAGATTGAAAGAGATTCAGTTTGAAATAGATTGCGAGGGAGATTGAAACAGAGCAATTGAGATTGTGATAGAAAGAGAGGGATTGAGAGAGAGGTCAAGAGGTTGAGAGGGAGAGAGAGAGAGAGAGAGAGACAGAGAGAGGGAGGGAAAGAGAGAGGTTGAGAGTGAGAGAGGTTGAGAGGGAGAGAGAGTAGTTAAGAGGGAGAGAGAATAGTTATGGAGAGAGAGAGGCAGAGAGTAAGAGAATTTGAGAGTGAGAGAGGTTGATAGCGAGAGGGAGTAGTTAAGAGGGAGTGAGAGTGAGAGAGGTTGAGAGTGAGAGAGGTTGAGAGTGAGAGAGGCTGAGAGGGAGGGAGAGAGAGGCTTGAGAGCGAGAGAGGTTGAGAGTGAGAATGATTGAGAGGGAGAGAGAGTAGTTATGAGGGCGAGAGAGTAGTTAAGGAGAGAGAGGCTGAGAGTGAGAGAGGTTGAGAGGGAGAGAGAGTAGTTAAGAGGGAGAGAGGGAGAGGCTGAGAGGGAGAGAGAGTAGTTAAGAGGAAGAAAGAGGCTGAGAGTGAGAGAGGTTGAGATGGAGAGAGAGAAGTTAAGAGGGAGAGAGAGAGGCTGAGAGTGAGGAGAGGTGGTGAGTGATAGCGGTTGAAAGAGAGAGAGAGAGAGAGAGAGAGAGAGAGAGAGAGAGAGAGAGAAGAGAGAGGAAGTTAAGAGGGAGAGAATGAGGCTGAGAGTGAGATAGGTTGAGAGTGAGAGAGGTTGAGAGGAAGGGATAGTAGTTAAGAGGGAGAGAGAGAGAGGCTGAGAATGAGAGAGGTTGAGAGGGAGAGGGAGAGGCTGAGATTGAGAGAGGTTGAGAGGGAGAGAGGCTGAGAGTGAGAGAGGTTTGAGAGGGAGAGAGAGAGAAGTTAAGAGGGAGAGAGAGGTTGAGAGTGAGAGAGGTTGAGAGCGAGAGAGGTTGAGAGCGAGAGAGGCTGAGAGCGAGAGAGGTTGAGAGCGAGAGAGGCTGAGAGCGAGAGAGGCTGAGAGTGAGAGAGGCTGAGAGAGAGAGAGAGAGAGAGAGAGAGAGAGAGAGAGAGAGAAAGAGAGAGAGAGAGAGAAAGAGAGAGAAAGAGAGAGAAAGAGAGAGAGAGAGAAAGAGAGAGAAAGAGAGAGAGAGAGAGATGTTGAGAGGGAGAGAAGGAGTTTTATGATTAGTTTCATGTGAAGACATAATTCCGTTGAAGACTAGTATTAACTGTTCACAGTAACAGTGTATTACTTTGACCAGTCTCATCATAAAAATGTAATTGGCCTAATCGTTTTATTATGTTAAAACGATGTAAATTTAATTTAGAGAATATAAACTTGTCCACGAATGCTGAGTTATCAATCATAAAACAACAAAGCGTCAGTTGTGTCATATTTATTGCTGTTGCGATCTCTTGCCATAATTCATTTCTGCCACATTAAACATCATAGCGGCGATGTACAGACAGTATTGTGAAATATGTGCCCTTATAACTCACCTAGCCTAACATTTATAGCTTTTCTATAACAAATTCCATGCACGCCATGTGGAGAATTTATTCCAATTTTCACAAACCTATAAGTCCTGAAAATGTAAGCAATTTTAAGCAGTTCATTAGAGTATAGCCATGGTGGTGTTTCAGTTCTCTTTAGGATAAGAAGAAGAAGATGATAAAGAAGAAGAAACACATATAGACTGCGTGTATTATTTTACAGAGCATCTTAAAAGGTTGGTAAGCATGGAGAAGATATATCTTGAAAAAGCATATACATTTGCATTGATTTTGAATTTTTGGAAAGGAAACTTCCTCAGAACTGCATAGGAAAATGTTAGCCTCGGCGATCTACTGATCTTACGCATTTACAATGACAGATTTACGAGACGCACTAACGTTCTAAACTGAAAAGTATTTTTTCTATGAATAATGAACTCTAAACTTAAATAGTAAGAAATATATGTATTGCATATTTTTAATATGTGTAGTATTAATATAATATCAGCGTATAATGTTTTAATGTTTTATTTTAATCATAACATTTGAATTTGGTAGTCTAATAGTGTATTTATAAACATTAGACAAATAATAAATAAGAATGGAAGGAGAATTAATTGTATAAGTAGAAATAAATGTTACGTTCTTATCGGAATTTCTAATGGCGTATCGGTTACCGCACTGATGTACAAAGTCAAAGGCCCGGGGTTCGACTCCCGGTTCGAACGTAATTTTTATTTTTAAATTAAAACTATATCCAATTCTGGAAGATGTTGATTTAAAATATAACATGAAAATAAATAAGAGATAATTAATATACGAGGGGAACACAAGTTATGTTGTTTGCTACGGGTTAATATATTAAGTTATTTTATTTTTTACGTTTCAATAAAATTAGAAGACGAGACTAAATATTAACCTACTTTTATCTATATGGTTTCTACTATGTAATTATAAAACTTATATTTAGAAGGGCAATGCCGTTTTTTCGATGTTAATATGTTTCAATAAAATTAAAAATCCAAACTAAATAATACCTTCCTTTTATCCACATAATTTATACTCTGCTATTATAAAATTTACATTAAAATATATATGTACTTAGAAAAATTCGTGTACTCAAATACTGGTTGCGAGTAATCCAAGGTGAACAAACAATGCTTAGAGCAATTTGTTACGACCACCAAATTAAAAACATAGATATTAAATTTTGGGCAGACGAGGTTAGGAGAGAACTCCAAAAGATTGGGATGGGCTGGATATGGGAAAAAGGGACTGAAAATCGCAAGAACGTGTGGAGAAAAATAAGGAGGAGGTACTTAGATATAAACCAACAAGATACTTTCGCCGAATGTACAGGAAAACGCTCACTGTGTTTACAAAGAGACCTAAAACCCACGTCTGGGGAAAAGAATCGTATATACTCAACCTAGGATTTAAGGAGAGATCAGGGCTTGCTTGGTTTAGGCTAGGGGCATGGACATTTCTAAAAATTAGCGACGATCACGATATGCGAATATGTCCAATGTGCGGGAACTTTGAAGATGAGATGCATATATTAGGAAAATGTAATGATTTAGAATATTGGAGACGTCAGTTATTACCGGAAAGATTTCTAAATTCAAATCGGGAAAGATTGGCATGCTACGAGTTATTGGTAAATCCAGAAAATTGGATAAACCTCTGTAAATTTCTGGACAAAACGCGGAAAATAAGGATAACGCTCATTCATGAAAAAATATATGTTATCAAAATGCAATACCATTAATTCTTAACAATTATATATAAATGAATTAGTGTATAATGCTATTGTGTTTTCTTTATGTAATTGTAATGTTAATGTTTTTTAGCGTATAATGCTATTGTGTTTTCTTTATGTAATTGTAATGTTATTGATTTTTTTGTTGTTTATTTTTCTTTACACTAGTACCAATTATTGTAACGGACTGTCAACAGCACGTACGGCTTACTGCCCGTGCGACCCATATTTGTAAATAATATTTTAAATATCTTACTTTTTGTCTAATAAAGTCCTACTACTACTACTTAGAAGGTTTAAAAGAATACCTTTTTTTTAAAAATTAAATATAGGCCTATATATTTTAATATCAGCTTAGATTATCATTGAGAACTGTTATGTTGTATCCCAAAGTGCCCTGCATTTTCATGTATGTATGTATATATATATATATATATATATATATATATATATATATATATGACAAGATAAGAAAAATAAATGCCTGACGGGATTTGAAGCCGGACCTCTGAATTGATATCTCAGTGCGCTACCCTTTACGCTACCAGGCGAATCCAGAACAAGCATTTATTTTTCTTATACATATTCTCTATTATTACCAGATGTAGCGGGAACTCGGTCTCCACTGCCACCTAGTAGCTACTATAACAAGTAAGCAAATTAAAGAGAATATTTTTACTTTATAGCAGTGACGCTTTATCGATGTTGTAATTAAACCTTTTTGACATTGAGCAATGCAAGCTTAATATGACAAGATAAGAAAAATAAATGCCTGGACGTTATTTGAACCCGGACCTCTGAGTTGATATCCCAGTGCGCTACCAGGCGAATCCAGAACAAACATTTATTTTTCTTATACATATTCTCTATTATTACCAGATATAGCGGGAACTCGGTCTCCACTGCCACCTAGTAGCTACTATAACAAGTAAGCAAATTAAAGAGAATATTTTTACTTTATAGCAGTGACGATTTTTTCGATGTTATAATTAAACCTTTTTGACATTGAGCAATGCAAGCTTAATATGACAAGATAAGAAAAATAAATGCCTGGACGGGATTTGAACCCGGACCTCTGAGTTGATATCTTAGTGCGCTACCGCTTACGCTATCAGGCGAATCCAGAACAAACATTTATTTTTAATATTTATTATATATACAATGCATTAATGACAGTTAGATAAGCGCTGTACAATATATATATATATATATATATATATATATATATAGAGAGAGAGAGAGAGAGAGAGAGAGAGAGAGAGAGAGAGAGAGAGAGGCTGATGAATATTATTTATAGGCTAATATAAAATATTTTATTTATTTAGATTTTATCTATCTTACACAACCCCTCAGTGTACGATTTTTTGTAGACAAGAATGGAGATTCCCTATAAAGAACACAGCTTTTAGTACAAGCTAAAATTTTATCGAGAACTGTTAGACTGTCTCCCAAAGCTTCCTTGCTTATTCATAGATTTCAATGATGACATTCTGATAAATGCTGACATATAGAGTGTGATGGACGGAATTTATTTCTCCTTCTTCTTACAAGCATTGAACCTTTTTGATTCGATCCAGCTCCAAGCATTATAGCTGTTGTGTCCATCTCTTTCGTGGGCGTCCCCGATCTCTATTTCCTTCTCTTGGTTGATAGTTCAGACTTTTCCTAGGCAATCTGTTGGTATTCATTCTGCAGAAATGTTAATATCATTTTCTCCTATACTATTCTATTTTATCTGTCAAACTGAATATTTGTAGTTCTTTACGGATATCTTCACTTCGTTTTTTATCCATTAAAGTATATCTTGCCATAAATCATAAATATTTCATTTCTGGTGCTTCTGTTCTTATAATTGACTGTTTATTCAGAGTCCATATTTCTGAGCCATACAATACTGCAGGTACAGTCATTATTTTATAAAAATTTAAATTTATTTCTTTTCTACTTTCTTTTAAGGGTGCCACATAAATATTGAAATATTTACTTATATTTTATTTAATAGCTTATAGGCTATATCAGGCGTTAAATATAACAGATCCTATATACATTTTTTTCAATGCCACCTGGTTGCTTTTATGGCATTTCTGGCTTTCACCCCTGGTATTGGCGCAATTTTAATGCATTTCTTAGATTAGGGTACCTGGAAGGCGGGGTTATGTTACCCGATGATATGAAGGGTGATAAATGATAATGAATGCCAGGAGAGTCCTTAAATTAAACTTAACCTTAATTCCAGACCATAGACAACCACAGGATCCCTTAAAGAAAAATTCCTGTGATATGATCAAGAATCGAACTCAGGACCTCATGAACTGTAGTCAGAAGATATGACCACAAGACCTTGAGACCGTTTTTTATTATTTTTATTTACAGGTTATGTATTTATATAACTTTTCAATGTACAATATTTTTATAAAGGAAATTCCATGCTATTTTATTTAATGTTATATTATATTAGTTTTAATAAATTTGCTGTTTTAAATTGATATAAATATAATAATTTACCTGAAAGCATAATAGAATACGAACAGAAAGGTCAATTTACAATAGTGTAACAATAACAGGACAATAAGCACTATGTAAACATTGGGAACGGATGCTAGTTAAAAACAACTGAATAATAAAAATGTGTGTGCATTATTCAACTTCGACTGTTTCCACAAAAGCCAACACAATTAGTGGCTTTCAATTAAGAGAAAGCAAACCGTATTTCCCCAGAGCACTAAATAATTCAGATTTCAGCCATGTTCACCTATATTCGAAGATACCGATGTTATAAACAAAATTCTCTAAGTCAGTGGCAAATTATAAACAATGCAATATTTAAATATGGCTTCATTTTAATTTAACGAATCAATCATATTTAATGTATTCGTCACGAACTAAATATTATATTCATTAATGTTAGCAACGTTACCGAGTAAAATTGTAATTAAAATTGTTAATTAGAATTTCATTAGCCACATAGTTCATACATTGCGAAAATAAACTTCATGTTATTAGCAAATAATATGATTAGTAAATTAAAAACTGCTAGAGGGAGAGCTGTTATATTGATATTTTAAATGGGGTAACACAGGAAGAGTGATGAAAGGTATATAAGAAAAGTATCACATGTAAAAATATTGAAGATGCATTAATCTCCGAGGGTTACAAACTCACTGGCTGCAACAATAAGTAAAAAAATACATGTTTTAATCACATAGGCTACGTTAGAAGACTTCAAATGCTTTCTCTATTTCTAATAAAACAAACAAAAAATTATAATTTTTGAGTTGTGTCACTGTAAGCGTGATATATGTATTATCTACAAATACCGACACTGCATTTATATATTTTTTAAACTGGCAAAAACTATTAAACTATCAATATATTACTAGGGTAATTGATAAGTAATGGGAACATTGTTATAGGATCACAGAATTTATTTAGGTTACTTTTGATATTACGAACTTATTTTATAGTCTCTTGTCAAGTCAATTATACATTGCCGTATCCTTGGAAGATTGAGCACTCCATCTGCAGCACCATTTCTAGATATGTGTTTCATCTGATCGATCTAGCGCTTTCTGGATATCAACTCTTAATTTAAATCGAATGCTCTTGGAGGTTCTGTGATCTTTGAGAATACGTTATAGTCACAAGAACTCATGTTTGATGAATTTGGTGGATGTTCGAGCACTTCCAAATTTGACTTTCTAAACAAATTCTACCGAACATCTTTTTAATGCGGTATTACTTACTGAATGTGATACACAGTGAATGTATTCACAAAATATTGCTATTTCGAACATTTAATATACAACAAAGACTACTCAACAACATACCACAAGTTACAATGTATATTTTTTAAGCTCATAATTATTTTTTATACCGTTGAGGTTATAACAATATTAAATAATACAATTTTTTGTACCTTGCATACTACCGTCTTCCTCAACTATTTAAAATTTTCGTTGATTTTTAACAATATCGATAATACAACGACAATTATACACAGAGAAAACAACAGACACAAAATTAATATTTTTGAAAAAAAAAATCGAAATTATCAAGGAGGCCAAGAATACAAACATTCTCAACGAAAATATGCCTAATGAGCAAAACTTTCTACTAGACATATACAGATAATTCAATACTACTACAACAACTCCAGAAGATGAAGTAAGCGTCGAAAGGCTTAGACTGAAATTAATGAAAATTTTAAATAGTCGAGGAAGACGGTAGTATACAAGGTACAAAAAAACATAATTTAAGATTACAATGGTCACCACTAGGATCACCGATTTATAACAGTGTTGTCATTACTTATTGAATGCCCTAATAGAGTAAGAGAACTTCAATTAATAAATGTTCTTTCTGTTGAAATCCTCTAGGTTAGTAGAACACTTACAATTCTAATTTAAAATTGTATCCAATACTACGAAAAAAAAATGGTAAAATGACTGCACACAAAGACTAGGACCTAATGCAATAATATAATTTTGATAAAATGTTAATTTTTTATTAAAATTATTCCATAATGTAATATCAACCTTTAACATCTAGAAAATCTCAGAAGCTATAATTAATTTCTGTACACTCTAACGGTACCAAATGAAAATTGCAATGTTGTTTAGGACACGTATTCCGTGAAGAAACGATATGATATGGTGAAAGTAGGTGGATTAATCGTTACATGCACGTGTTTAAGTTCAGAGGTTAATGAATAATAATCTTAGCATTAGTATAAGCAGAAATCATGCAATATGGCGAGATATAAATTTAATATTATATAATTATTCATATTTTTTCACACTTCCTCTACCTAGTCGACGATTCTTTAATTCAATTTCCTTATAATTATTATTTATTAATCAGTGGAAGAAATGAACAAAATGAAAGTAATAACAGTGAATTGACAAATCGAAAATAATTTCTCTCCTTGCCGGATGTAAAAATATCTTCAACCTTAACATGGGGGAAAAAAACTATGATTATTTCTTTACAAGAGATAAGTGATAATTTTTTTCTCTAGATCTGGACTATAGAACAAAACAATAAGTAACTGAAACTTCTATATGAATATGGTTATTACCGAATTATCCAAAACATGTAAACATTTTATAAATAGAAAACTCCAGGAAACTAATAATATCGGGCGTGAAAAATTGTATCCTCCTGTCTTAATGAAAGTTTAGCCAATTGATGATAATGAACATATCGTAAGACTAAATATAGTTTATTTATAAAAATATAAAAAGGTAGGCTACCCTGTATCAGTCTAGCGACTACTGTATGTACATAGTAACAACACATGAATAAAAATTAAGAAAATTAATTCATAGCAATTCTTTAATATCTGCTTTAAACATTAATTCAGAATTACTTAAGGTAAAAGCCTTGATTATCACATTAAATTCGGCAATGTCTTATTACTGTACATTTTTGCAATAGTTTGTAAAAGGTCTGTTATAGATGTGCAGAAAAAACATTAAAATAAATTCATTAATTATGAACATTAGAATCAGGCTTGTTAGAGAAATAATTAGATATTATATAAAGGTCGAACAGACTTATCATTATTTAAGCGTCTACACCTAATAATATTCTTAATCCAACAGGATAGCTGAGAATGACGCTACACGTCACATTGATACCATTGTTATTACACCCAAAAATTCCGCTCCCGTCTTCGATTCTACAATACGTTTTGATTCCAGCCTTGAACAAGCAGATGAGGTGAATTTGGAGAAGAAGGCTACATACGAGCCTATTATCCCTTATTACAAGGATAAATACCACCTGTACATAATATCTGTTCAAGGTTTACTTGTAGGTGCTATAGTTACTTATAACTAGAGTCAGGATTTTTATGTAATAAAAGATAAGATTGCAATACAGATAGTATATATTATACAACTGTTTGTGCGTGAAACCAAGATAAAAGACAGTCAGGAGTCTTACTTCTCATTATACTATTCAACTGTTTGTGTGTGGAACCAAAACAAAAGGCAATCATAAGTCTAACTTCTCATTATACTATGTTGCAATCTTAACTTTTAGTACATAAAAATCCGGACTCTACTTATAACTAGGGTTAGGATTTTTATGTAATAAAATATAAGATTTGCAATGCAGATAGTACATATTATTCAACTGTTTGTGTGTGAAACCAAAACAAAAGACAGTCAGAAGTCTAACTTCTCATTATACTGTTCAACTGTTTGCGTGTGAAATAAAAACAAAAGATAGTCATAAATCTAACTTCTCATTATACTACGTTGCAATCTTAACTTTTAGTACATAAAAATTCTAGCTCTACTTATAACACATTAAAAAAACATGAATAAATAAGTCATTCATAAAGCAAATAGGACTGGTAAAGATCTCATAGCACTAATTATAACAACCACGTTGATGGACTATATCCATCTTGAGAAATCATTTATATGGCCAGTCTCTAAATTCTAGTTCTCGATTTTTCGCCTTCATTCAGAATTACTCTTTCAACTACAGTGTAGTTCTACCTTGTTCTATGTAAATTGTACAAATTCCAAATTTGATTTTTTTGTCTCTATATTATATAATTTTTATCGTTTTCCTTCTTTATTGTCAACTGTACTTCGTTACTTTGGAAGACCTTATTTGCATAAGTTTGTTAAAATAAATTCAGTAGGTACTAATTAATTGAGCTGGGCACGTTCGGTAACATTTTAAATATTACCGAAGTTGTAAACAAACCCCATTACGATATTCAGTACAAATAAACCTATCTTGACTGCTATGGCTAAACTTGATATATTAATTTCATATTTGTGAATCCACGGAGTATTATTTTGGAGAGACAGGGCTAAAATTTTTCAGAAATACTGATGTAGACCGAATTATATCCTTGTAATATATAATTGGAAATTGTCTTTTTAAAAATTAATATAATGTGATTTACTCTGTCGAATGCTAATTCAATATTGTGACAATAATGTATTGCTAGAAAGGACCCAGTATACTAACACATGGATAAAACACTGCATAAAATAATAGGATGGGCATTATTATGACCCTTATGTAATTACGATAGCATTCATTTTACAGATTAATTTCATTTAAAACACATTCATATCAGTTTCAAAGCATACATCAGAAAATAGTCCTAAAAGTATTCAAATTAACACAAATATTTATATTACACATTATTATAAATAGCGGATTTACACAAAAATGCTGAATTTAAAGTCCTCCTAAATGCAATCTGAACGGAATTTTAAAACATACACATTATAGGAGACAAAGAAATAAAAGAAAGGCAGGCGATATACATACAGTGGAAGCAGTGCCTCTATTTAAAAACATCTGGAAGTCCTCAGGTGTGCTGTGCTAATTGATAGAAGAGTGAATTCAGCGTTAAGAGTGAGATTAACATGTTGCTAAACCACTGAAAACTAAATTTGCACACTTCTAGATTCACTGGAATGTTTCTGTTTTTAATTAAGAACAAGTACATATTAATTTGATAGATGGTAACCATATTTTACAGGTACAGAGTGTACATTAATAACACCGAAGACATTTGCCTGGTTATAGAGAAATTGCAGAGAAGCAATTTGAGATAAAAGTACCTCAGTTATCAGTTATTGGCGTCCGTTTGAATCTTATAAATCAGTATACAAACAATGGAATGCTATGGTTTCAGACTAGTCCTGCACCGTAGTTGAGCGGTTTAATGCACGATGCCTTGATAGAGAGCTATGGAGTGTACGCTGGTTCGAGTCCCCATGGAGGATGAAGTTTTCTCATGAAATTTCGGCCAGAATGGGATCTGTGCCCACTCAGCGAAGTGAGCAAATTGGTAGCTACATTTAGTAGCGGCTATAGGTTGAGAAAACTAACTACAATAGCTGGGGAACCCGATATGCTGACCACATGTCGTCCCCTATACTGGCTAGATGGTCGTCCATCTCTGTAACACATGTGGATATAAAGCCAGGAAACGGCTGTTAGGTCAAGGGCTGTCGCACCATGGAGATAGTTTCAGACTTTCAAAGGAGAGATTGGATGAACTCTTAAAAGTAATGATTAATGAAACACACACGAAAATAGTTTTTTAAGCATCTGTGAAATTTACTGCAAATAATGAGGATAGAGCCTTATGAAAGCTTAATTTTGAAAATACGGCTAATTAGTTCTTAATAGTTGGCTTCTCCCAATCCAAAATTAAAGTCCAAAGCCATCCCATATCATACCATAGGCCAACCCCTATTACATTTGTCATACTGGATTATGAGTATCAAAGATAAAGAAGTTTAAGAACTGATTTTTATTTTGAGAACTTAGGTTCTTTATTATGTGTTGTGTGTGTTATTTAATGACGTTCTTTAACAGTTAAGGTAATTAGCGTCGCAATTAAAATCTGGGCGTTAAAGGGTCGAAAATTTTGCCAAGATGCTTATTATTTAAGACTTGAAGTTCTTTTATGGCATGGGGCCCGATGTATTAGTTCCCTTCCAAAAAAACCTATACTCAGGATTTTTACGCCCTAAAAAATCCATCTACTCCGGCTAGGTCTGAACTCGTGAATCTTAAAACCAGAGGAGAACGGTCACCACTATTTCATCGGTACCGATGTTCCTTACCTCAGATAATTTGTCTGCAACTCATCTGTAATCAGGTAAATTTCTTTGGTTGAATCAATTTACACCCTACGTTCAATGTGCTATAAAACTTAAATCGACCTCAAAATTCTTATAGTATGTACAGTGTACATGTAAATGTACGGTATAATCCGTACAATTGGGGGTTCTTCACCATTTTAATCTCATTAAGACATTTTTATTTAATTTAAAACAAATATATTTTTAGAAATTATTAATAATGGACAAGAAAAATATTAAAATTTTTGTAAGTTATAGAAGTGTTAAAAAATGGTGCTAAAATAATTAATATAAGCCTAATAAAAAAGTTACGTTACATTATTAAAATTTACTTTCCGTAAAATAAATGTTATCGAATATATTTTATGAAACGTGGAACATTATCAAACCAGTTGAATGCTTAAGATAATGACGTATCTGATTCTAGAAGCGTACAAAAAAATTAACCAACGTTTACTATATAAACAAAATTGAAAATAATTAGTTAATGCATTAATAAGCAACACCAATGAAATGTGTTAAGCCTGATAGAATATGAAAGTACAAGATTAAAAAATGTTCAACTTCATATTAATTGCAAGTAAATATTTTAATATATGAAACGGTTGTAAAATATTCTCAATTTACTTATTAAACAGGACAATACAAATGTTAAAATACTGCCATTACAATTCCAAACAAAGTATCAATAAATAACTTTTAAACAACTTTGAAATTGTGTATATATATATATAATTTGTCTAATGCCACCAGGTTGTCTTATATCGGTAATTTTTTAAATGCAATGTATTTTATATATATGTTTTTAAATTATTTGTGAGTTGTTTTAAAATATGTAAAAAAAAGGCTTTATTAACTTTTTACTATTAAAAAATACAATACAAATTGCTAATAGTAAAGGTAGTAAAATTATGTAGGCTAGACTATAATAGAATAACGATTCTACTTTCACATTTTATTTACTTTTATGTTGCTAAAAATAGTTTCAATACTTTTTTGTAAATAATTGTTAGTATTTCATTTAACGATGAACAACATCTTAAATTAAAACAGGGATGTGAAAGGGCTGACATTTTGCTCAGAGGTTTCCATCTCAGGACTAAGGTTGTTTTACGTGCTGTAAACTAGGACCCATATCTTTACATTCCTCCAAATGAAGACATACTCTGCATTTTTGTACCATTAAAACATTCATCCACTTCGGCTGAGTTTGTACCCGGGAACTCTGAACCAGAGGCGATCATAGGAACCACTAATCCACTGGGACCGACTACAAGTAATCGTATTCAAATATGATTGTATGAAATAATTAGTGTGATACTTTTTTTTATCGAAACGAAACATTCAATGTCATCGATAAGTTCCCATATCTTTATAGAATTCAATCTGGATTTGAGTTTATATAAAGTGGAACGAAGTATCTATTTGTATTGTTTAATGTCGGGGGAGTCTGCTAGATCATAAATATTATTATTAACTGAACATAACTTTTATAAGATTCATGATGTGTTCCGTTGAGGTTTATTCAAAATTAATATAAAATTATAGAATATTCACCTGAAAGGTCCGTCTCCTCAACTTAATTATCATTTAACTGTAGCGCTTTCGGGACTTGTCCCATCATCGGCAGGATTCAAAACTGGTGTTTCACTGAAGATCTGGTAGAGGGGGTTGCATGTATTTGGTTCGTTTTCGTTTATCAGGCTGTCGTTGTCAGCTGCTTTCATGATTTCCATCTCTTCGAGTACGTTTATCTTCGCTGGCGAAGTTGAGGAGACGGACCTTTCAGGTGAATATTCTACAATTTTATATTAATTTTGAACATAACTTAGGTATAAATAATTGAAAATGTGAATCGGAATGATAAAAAAAAGTAAATTGATTTCCATGAGAGGTCTTAGAAGGCCCTTGGGATACTAAGGCTGGATTTCTCAACCGAAGTCTAAACTACCGCGGTTTTCCGATTTTTATCGTTTCCATAACAACCATAAAACTGAAAATCTACGGCTGTTAATTCCTGAAACAAATGTCTGAATCATGTCTATGGTTTCATAACAATTAATGTAAATTTTCAGTCATTTTTATAGGTGTTATGGAAACAATAAATAATCGGAAAACCGCGGTCGTGGTTTAGACTTCGGTTGAGAAATCCAGCCTAAGAGTTTAATGCATCGAGTACTTGACTCGAAGAGACGAAAACTCGAATGCCGTGATTTTACTGTATTTTATATATTATGATAATATATTTTTTTATTCAGAAAGTTGACAGTTTACTTATCGCATTGTTAATGACCAAAACAGTAACATTTTGAAAATAAAATACTGCATCTTACATGAAGTTTAGTAATATTCAGTAAATTTTAATGTATAATTGTTAAGGGCAGTATGTCCTATGTGTTCAATGAACCACCAAGGAACATTTATTTATTAATAATAGTGAATAGTTGTGATAAGTAGCATACATTTCAATTTTTTAAAGCTAATTCCTTAAACATATAAATCGTTTGAATCAGCAGTGTATTTCTGTTGCTAAAATCTCGCGCAAAAACGCTTTATAAGAGCGAAAATGCATCTACTCTCTATGAACCATCTGGAATCAATCTATGGCCCTAAGAGACGCGAGAGGCGAAGGAAAAGATGTCTTGTCGCTGGTCCAACAACCAACACGAAAACCCGAATTCTGGCGGATACTAACTACCCAATCCGAAAGTCGTGTTCCGAGTGAAGTTGTAGCCAGATAAATAAGTTCTTCTTCTTCTTCTTCCTTCCAAGTATTAGGCCAAGGCCTGTTACGATCCTATGGAAAATTTTCCCTTATGGGAAATTCTCATATAAGACTTGAAAGCATAATAATAGTCCCTTCGATTGGTTTCTGGCCAAAGGAAGGCAAGACCAGTGATGGGGCTGCCATCTTATAGCCTCTGGTCAGGCTTTTCTGGAAAAAAAAGAAAATAAAGGAAAGAAGAAATGGAAGAAAGGAAGGACTCCCTAGCCCTCGGATGCCCTAATAGCGTCGGGGTCGAAAAAGCAAGAGTTAACCAAGAGAGGTTAGATAGTAAAGTTAAAAGAGTGCAAAACACAAGTAAGTGGAAGAAATGTTTTGCACAGCTTGGGCACCTTGTGGTCGCCATCCACATATCCCCTAGATGAGGACCCCTGAGGGGAGATAGATAAGTTGAATGAGTCAAACAGGAAGTCGCATGTTCTGAATGGAGTTACAGCCAGAAAAAATCCCAATTATATAATTGTAGGCTTTTAAACAACATGAGAGAAAAACAGAGATTGATAGGTGCTGATTTCTACACCTCAGGAGCTATGCTGGGCAGAAACTGGACGAAAACCAACCAAGAGCTAAGACATGTTGTAACACGATATGCGATACATGGCTTTCATCATAAGGTGTGCAGAATCAAGAAATACCACGAACCTGGTGAGAAGTGCGTGTGTGAATTGTGTGGCGGACAGTGCGACCGATATCATATACCGAAATGCCCAAGATACAAGAAAACGCTGAATGACCACAGCAAAGACTAAAGAACAATCAATGCCCATTAGAGCGAACCTTCCTTCTTATTATTATAATTATAGGCTTTCACGGCCGGTGTCTCGATTCATGTGTGGTTCGTCTTCCGGGCTAAATGGTCGTGGCCAAGTTTTTTTTTGAAACTCGACGTTTTGTTCTACAGATGTCTACCCACAGTAGTAGACGAAACTGGACCACGGCCATTTAGCCCGGAAGATGAACCTAGCAGGAATTATTCCAATTGCATTTATTTGTTGAGATTGTAATTATTATATAATGCACTCTATTAAATTTTTTAAAGCTAATTTTAAGAGTAGTCTAGTGAAATCTCAGTGTTTAGACAGGAATCGCCATTGGAAATGACAACTTTTTATTTTGATAATATTTATCTGTGATGTGACAAGTATTTTACAACCGTTTCATTGTTTGTTTGCTTGTTCAATTATTCTTGTTAGAAACAAGTTAACTTCTTTTCATTAACTTTTACTGTGAAATTGATGTTTGTACTTACTTGGTTTCGTCGATAAAGACAGCTTCCAATACTCTGGCAGCATAATGAAGATTTTTTTGCAGAAGTTCCGCTGAGATCTCCCCCCTTTGTAATTGTCTTAGCAAGCATCTTAACCTGCAATCAAATAGAAAAGAAATTTCTTTAATTATCTCCATTGAGAACATTTAAAATCTACATTCCATTCCATTAACGTAGTTTAACCTCTCAACTTATAAGTGCTTTTTTACATGCTACACGCCATCTGGTCTTACGTGGCGCGACCTGTCGGGAGAGGGATTTTAGGTACGGACCAAACACTTTGACCACACAAGTTCATGGAGGGCTCCCCGAATGAGTGATTAGGTCAATGTCAGGGCCTCTTTCGAGACAATACAACATTAAGACGAAAAACAATAATCCACACATACATTCATACTAAAGATGGCAAATATTATTTTGATTATTATGATGGCCAGTTGATGTTCGTAGGCTGTTTAGGCCTTAAAATGTCCTGACATTTGTCATCTTACAGTTGAAGAAAAATCCTCTAAAAAAATATCACCATGAAACTTGTTCCGACCGTGGATCAAAACCAGGCCCGTTGCGTACGAGGCAGCAACACTACTAAGAGACCACAGCGGTGGGCATGAAGCTGCATAAACGCTTTATTTAAAAAATGGAGGTACTGTAGTGTGCCAAAACGATTTGAATAGTACGGTCCCAGGTTCAAATCTCTACGCTAACTAATCTGATCTTTTTTCCCGGTTTCCTTCAGTCGAAGAGGTAAATTATAAGTTTAAAATTTCATTGCTACGGTTCATTTCAATACTAAACATGTGAGAAAAAATGCAATTTAATATCAGTAGCATTTATACATCCAGAGGCATTAAAACGTCTTCAGAATGTAAACAGAAACGGTTGATTTGTATTAGTCTACAAAGACAGGAATATGATAGAAGGGTGTCGCTAGTATAGCGAGAGGGTTAGTATAAGAGCAGACTTAGGGTCGGTTTCACCAACAGAGGTATTACGCCAGTTTAAGCTATGTATTATACATGGGGAAAACTGGCGTAATAAAGTTACATCTGTTGGTGAAACTGACCCTTAGAGCATATATCTTAATATATAAAAATTACGTGTCACGTTGTTTGTCCGCGATGGAATCCTAAACTACTGAACCGATTTTAATAAAATTTTGCACACTGTGTGATGTTTGATCCAACTTCAGACCTACGGTTGTTTATACCTAAATTTATAGTAGCATTATTTGTATTGCAAATTATTTGTTTATTATTTAACAAAGAGTTGTAATTATCTGTGAGTTCCATATGATTATAACAGATGACGGTGTAAGGTAAATTGGTTTATTATTTAACAAAGAGAGTCCAGGTGGCTGTGCTTTTTGTTGCAACCGCGAATTTCAATTGAATAACAAATATTGGTTATTTCATAATTTAAGTGTGTTCAGTGTTTATTTTATTTTCAATATATTGATAATAATACGATTAATTTCGTATTAATTTCTTGTGTAAGTATTAGTTCTAAGTAATCTGGCTGAAAGACAGCAACTTAATTTAAATTGTCCCGTGAAGGGACATTGAACAATATGGCGAATCAGTTCTAGAGACCATGAATGATAAGATATCAAGTGAATTTCCGCAAATTGGTATAGGCCTATGTGACATAAATCTTACATTTAAGAAGAATGTCAATTTAAAAACATATGAAGGTCCTAGGGAAAGGAATAACAGAACTATAAGTAAGTCTGTTAGTTATAATAATATGCCTAATATCATCATCACTCCAGGGATTAGGCAATTGCCCGTCCCGACTTCATAATGCATCAGCCCAACGTCTCCTAGGTCTTCCAACATCACGTCTTCCTCTTGCTTGATAATTTCTTGCTAACAATGGATATCTCTCCTTACTCATTCCATCCATGTGATCAATCCATTTCTGTCTGTAATTCGTGACTTTATCCAATAAAGGCTGTACTTTCAATTCTTCTCTTATATCCTCATTTCTTATTCTATCAAGTCTTGTACATCCTTTTACTTGTCTTAGGAACCTCATCTCTGCCGTCTGTATTCTATCCTTCTGTCTTTTCACTGGAGCCCAAGTTTCACATCCATACAATATTGTGGGAACCGCCATAACATTATACATTTTTATCTTGGTTTCTTTTCTAATTTTATTTTTGAATGTTCTCTGTATTGTTCCACACACCGTCTGAAATTTATTTATTTTGGAGTCAATATCTCTTTCCACATTGTAGCCAACATCACAGCCCAAATATTTGAAACTAGACACCTGTTCTATACTTTGATTTTCTAAAATAATTTTGGATCTCACTGGATCTCTTCCTCTAAAAGCCATGGTCTTCGTTTTCCTTACAGAAATCTTTAGATCGTATAATTTACATATTTCATTTAATGCATGCATTGATTTCTGTAAGTCGTCTTCATTTTTCTGTATTATGATTACATCGTCAGCAAATAGAAGATTATTTATGCACACTTTATTATCCATTCTTATTCCTGGATTTACTAAAACTTTCCATTTATTTAAAATATCGTCTATATATATATATATACATATATATATATATATTAAACAAAGTGGGTGATAAACTACATCCTTGTCGTAATCCAGTATTTGTTTTGATTTTATCTGTTCTTTTGAATCCGGTATCTATAATTATATTTGTGTCTTCATATAATTTCTTTATTGTTTCAACAAGGCACAGCGGGTATCCTTTCATTCGTAATATTTCCCATAATTTTTGTCTGTTTACTCGATCGAAGGCCTTATCCAAATCTATAAATCCTATGTGAGTTTCTAAGTTATGTCTCTTCTCTTTTCTATGAGTTTGTTTCAGTGTAAAGACATTGTCTATACATGACCTTCCCTTTCTGAATCCACTTTGATTTTCACTTATTATTACTTCTGTTATGTTTCTCAATCTATTATTTATTATTTTCGTATATATCTTGTAGCCAGTATTCATTAAGCTAATCCCTCTGTAATTCTCGCAATTTCTCCGGTCTCCTCTTTTGAATATATTCTTCACAATTGCTGTTTTCCAAGTGGTTGGAATCCCATAGGTCTGCCAACATATATTAATTAGATGAAGTATTCGTAGTTTACACAATATTCCACTATATTTGACTAACTTCATATTTATATTATCTAATCCTGTTGCTTTCCTATTCTTAGTGGTTTTCAAAGCCATTTCTAATTCATTTATGTCTATTACATCAATATTTTCCACTTTTATTTCTTCCTCATTGTTCTCTTTTCCTTCAATTTCCTCCTTTTTCCAAAGTTTTTCATAATGTTGGATCCATTCTTGTTCTGGGATTATATTCAATCTGGCAGAATCTTTCTCAGTCTGATTTAGATGTTTCACTAATTTATAACCTATTTCTTGTCTTCCATACATATCATGTTCTACTGAGCTTATAAATTTATCCCATGACTCCTGATGGGCTTTTCTTATAATGCTTTTAGCAATTCTCCTTTTCATTTTATATTCTTCATAAGATTCTTCTGTTTTCAGTCGTAAGTATGTATGATATGCTTTTTGTTTTTCATTCACTGCATTTTGTATATTCGCATTCCAAGTTCTCAAGCCCTTCCTATTTCTTATTCTATTTTTCTTTCCTAATATCTCATTTGCTGTTTTATGTATTACATTTGATATATTTTCCCATTCAATATTTATATCTTCTGACGTCGCTATCTCTGATATATATTTATTCATTCTGCTTTCATAATGTTGTCTAATACTTTGATCTTGTAATAAATATACTTTATATACTTCTTCTTGGTTTCTTTTGTTCTTTATGTTATTTTTCCGCCATTTAGCTATTATGTTTATTTTGCTTATCACGAGATAGTGATCAGAGTATATATCGCTGCCTCTATGTACTCTCACATCTTTTACCAAGGCTCCTAGCTTGTTGTTTACGATTAAATAGTCAATTATTGATCTTGAGTTATATCCACTTCTTGTATATTTATGTATGTCCTTTTTTCGGAAATAGGTATTCATTATTTTTAATTGATTATAGGCTGAAAACTGTCTCAAATCCTGTCCATTATCATTTATTGTTATTTCTCCATTATTTCCTATTACATTAGGTATAGGGACATTGCCTACTCTGGCATTTAAGTCTCCACTTATTATTAAATGATGATCTTTTGTATATTTATCAACTAATGTTTGTAATGTTTTATAAAATTTTTTTGTTTCTTCTTTCTTACCTTCCTCTGGGGCATACACAGCAATTATCATCATATATCCTCTTTCAATTTTAAATCTGGCTATCAGGATTCTTTCATTTATAAACTCATAGCTATTCAATTTGTTCTTCCATTTTTCATCTATTAAAATTGCTACTCCACACTGCGCTCTTGTTGTCTGTTCTACTCCGCTATACAACATAGTATAGTGTTTTAAGTCCTTCGTTCCTTTTAGTTTGTTTTTTGTTTCTGTTATTGTTGCTATATTTCTTTCTTTTTTCTTTAATTCTCTTTCTAATTCTTCTTCTTTTGTATTTATTCCCCTTACGTTCCAATTTCCTAATTTCAAAATGTCCTTTATTCCAAATCGTATCCTTTTATCTTGCTTGGGTCGGTTCCTTTTATGACAATCCGGCTGATTTCCATGAAGCTTCTCAGTAAGATAAATGTCTCCTGGAAGCGTTACGAGCGCTTCGCAGGACAAGGATGGTGGAAGGGCTGCTTCCTCTGAGCCTCCAAACATGCTCCTCTGGGTATCCACCCCCCAAGAGAGGGCTGCTTCTTCCGCTCTTCAAGCCCTAAAAGTTTAGCTGTGCTATTCCTTGTCGCCCTGTTGACCGTTGAAGACTTGACGAAGATGTGGCCGCCCAATATGGATACAGACGCCATTCCTTCGTTGTGAGCTATACTTAGTTCCCCTCGCCTCTTACCCACCAGCAAGATTAACCTAAGTCAATCTTCCCCAGTAGGGTCGTCTGGTTCATCGAGTACTAAGCCCCCCCACCACGTCAAGGTGATAGCTCCTGGGGGGCCTAATATTACAGAAACAATCTCCATGCCTCAATTAAATGAAAACAAGGTGACTATAATATATCACAAGATGATATTACTATACAGAGACTTCTTGATGATGATGAGAATCCAAACTGCCAACAAGTTCGTAGAAAAAACGAAAGTATAATGAAATCAGCAAGCCTCCTCAAAATATTCCATCAATAAATGTATATAATCCTTATGGTACACTTATGGATGATACTGAGAATGTAGACAACACAAATTCATCTCAATCAACAAAACCATACGGAAAAATTAACGTAAAAATAGTTAAAGGCGATACGAAGTTCGCCGGGCCATCTAGTCTGCAGAACATTAAATGTTGAGCATGATATGTGAAATGAATTCAACTCTTTTACGTAAATAATATAAACAAGACAAACTACAAGCTTACCTTTATAATAATGACAGTTTTAAAATCGTTGAACATATTTTATTTCTTCATCCTCATGCTACCATTAGTTGAACCTAACGCCACCGCGTACACGATACTGAACTACGTCTATTGTTGTAGTAAAAAAATTGAAGTACACGTGACGTTGAATTCATGTCACAAGCCGTAATTTCGAAACACGTCGATCCTATTCCGATCTTTGTAGACTAATACATCAGAAATATTACTGTTTACATTATTTTCTGGTATCTTTATAATAATCACACTCCAATCTGGTTAGAGGCTTGGATTTATATTAAGCTCTTGGTGAACAAATGGGAGTGCCAATCAATATTTTTATAAAAAATGTACATGAGTAAATACACTAACTATTCGCCGAATAAAACAGCATTATATTAGATACAGGCTTATGTTTTTTCATCATGAGCATCAGCATCAAGGATTAGACCTTAAGATGTGTTCCGTTCTCATGTTAGAATTGGTCTGTCCTTCTTTTACTGGGTCTTCCTACATGTCTTCGTCCCAGTGGTCTGTAGAGAGGAATCTGATTCGGGAATTTGTTGTTATCCATTATATTGATGCGGTATTGTGAAATCCTATCTAATAGCTTGAACATATTTAATTCTGTTCGTGTACCTTCATTTCGTTTCCGATCTGCTATTGTTATAGCCAGTCACATCCTTCAAAAACGTAATTTCTGAAGTTTCTATCCTTCGTGTTTTTTTGTTGTCGTTAAGACCCGATGTTCCGATCCATATAGTAGTGTTGGAACCGCCATGTTTAATACAATTTTAAAATGTATTCCCTTGAGACTTGGTTTTATTGGGCCAAACGTATGATTACATTTTTTATTTTGTTTGCAATGTCTTCACTTTTTCTATATAACACATTGTATCCCAGATAATTAAAATCGTTCATCTAGCTTATTCCTGTTTGTGTTACTTTATTCATAGCAACATATCAGATAAGTAGACACAAATTCCTACCATTAAACACTATTTTTGTTTTTGTTTATAAATCCTCAGTGATGCCAGATTCAAGTTTTAATGCTTTATGAGTGTTTAAAATATATGGTTAGATACGTATCCTACTGTCATATATTCAAAAATAATAATTGGTTTATGACTAAAAGAATATGGAATAGTGGTAGACTCTTCGTCTATAGCTCGAAGTTCACAGGTTCAATCCGACAAGGATTAATTATTTTTTAAGGACGTAAAATGCGAAATATGGCTTCTTTCGAAAGCAAGTAAAGCCGTGAATTCCTTGTCGTAGATTTAAACCATGTAAAAGAGCCTCAAAACCTGAAACGCGAAGTTCTTGAACAAAATTTGTCGGTCCTTTCAAACTCAGTTTTAAATTGCGACACTGATAATAATAATAATAATAATAATAATAATAATAATAATAATAATAATAATAATAATAATAATAATCTGAGTTGTTAATGTGAGTCGTTGAATAAAATTGAATCGAAATAATTAGTAGTAAGTAACACACTAATTAATACTTGGAACAGTCGAACCCCCAGATTAATGCCCGCGAGGACATAAGCTAATCTATCTTTATCATGAGCTAATGTTTTCTAAACATTAACTGCAACATTCTTCTCCCTCAAATTATGTTTAATGTTATTCTCCCGCCTCATTACTGGCCTACTTAATGGACTCTTTTCTTCTGGTTTACTTACAGTAAGTATCTATGCCCCTCATTTAATTTTCCATTCGTGCCATATAATGTGCCTATCGCAGTCTACAAGGCACAATTGCTCGTGTTACTTCTAAAAAAAGGTAAAGTGATCCCACAACTCGCCTTAGGAGGCCTTTTGAGTAGTAGGAGAAAGATTTAACCTTTATAGACAATCGGAACGATATGTTAGCCGGGTTGTCAGCCCAGCGTGACGGCTACCTTTACCCCCAGAACAAGGGTCTAATACTCCTTTCCGTTAGAGTCTGAGTCAAGGTATGGATCTGTTTAAAAATTCTGACCCTACCTAAACTAGAAGCCAGATCTTCCGGTTAGTATGGTCTCCTGTTTCCCATAAATATAGTAAAGGTGTAATCTCATTCTTATGTAATTTTCTCCCTTCACCCCTGTTCTTCTCTTTTTGGTACAAACATTTTCCTAATCACTTTATAGTCAAATATTATTAACGTTTTTCTCTTCTTTTCAAGTAAACGCAAAGTTCCGTATTCATATAGTAAAACTGAAGTTATACTATAACTTTTTTGAGAAGATGGCTTGATAATACTACCTGTAATGCATAATAGCACGCGTTCCCAGAGTTGAGCTTATTTTAAATTTATATTTGCATCTCATTAACTATTTGGACTAACTTTTGTTCCCCATTCTATTAACTTAGTTTAATCTCTTACCTTATAGGTACTTTTAAATGCCACATGCCACATGGCATTACAATTAATACTATCTAACAAAAAATGAATATATAATTTCGTATATACTTTTATTTCCCAGTCAGAGCTTACTACAGATTCTTAAGAGTTCCTCAAATTACACAAATAACAAACAAAGGAAGAAAAAACAAAGAAACGAGAAATGAATTGTTATAGGCTTACTTCATGCTTATTATTTGGAGACGCTTAAATAATATGCAAGATCATAACGCATCTGACATATTTGAATCCAGTAGGTTATGTATATACCACAAGTATAAAAAGTTTAATTCAGAGTTATTTGCAATTAGGGTTTTAAAAATATATAGTAAATTCAATTTTTGATATTTACACAATTTCATAATGTCTCCATTCTCTTGCGCATAACTTGTAGCCATAAAGAAATAAATTTGTACAATTTTTTTCTAAAAAATAGTAGTCTTAACTCAATTTATGAAATGTTTACACTTGTGGTCTTATTCTACCCAAGGTGCGATATATTGTACGAAATAATGTTTTTTGGGGATATTTTAATTGTATTATAATTATATTGTGAAAAGAAAAAAAAAATGTCTGAACCAGGAATCGAACCGTTCTCCGTACGAGTGTGCATACCACTACACCATCCTAGACATGGTACAAACATTAACAATTCTTTCCACATATACAAATCTTTTCACAATATCATTATAATATAATTGCATGATCCATTATTGGAACTGTATTAAAATAACAGTATTGGAAAATGGAAATAACATCGATTACCGGGCACTGCTTATAAAAGTGGTGCTGTAAAATTCTCAAACGTAGATACTTCTAAACGAAGCCGGCCGTTGGCGTTGGTAGTGACACCTACCTGGCAGCGGACGAAACGAGAATTATAGATTTGTATATGTGGAAAGAATTGTTAATGTTTGTACCATGTCTAGAATGGTATAGTGGTCTGCACACTTGTATGGAGAACGAGAGGTCCATGGTTCGATTCCTGGTTCAGGCATTAATTTTTCTTTTCACAATATCATTATAATATAATGATATGATCCATTATTGGAACTGTGTTAAAATAACAGTATTGGAAAATATTTTAATTGTGCTATGAATTGGTGATAATGATTAAAAGAGTTCTGGCGATAAAATTATAATTTGGAATTTGCCTTGACATCTGAGGAAAACCAGGGAAAATATCTCAGTCAAGTTGGTTGGCTCTAACTGGATTTTGAACTCGAGACCTCGTGAATACGAATCCCGAAAGCCACCGCCTTAGCCCACTCGATCATTATAATAGATACAGGTTTATTCAATTCTGTTTGTGCATATTCAATTGCATTGATTAATTAGGGTTATTACAAATTATCCGGTGGAATAAACTATGACTGAAGTTGGATTGCACTATTGTGTTAATTATCCGTTCTTAATTATGACATTAAACGGGCACCGAAGTGCATATATACATGAATACAGGGAAGTTAAATCGTTGATAATAGTTAATCTTGTGGAAATGGCGAATTTGTGTTAATTCTTGGAACGTCGAGTGCTGAAGGTAACGAATGAGTGACAGACAGGTCAACAAATGTGTTGTGTGGTTAAATACACCAAACTGAATGCTGCGGTTAGGTTGCCTCCCTGAACTAATATTTCAAACTCCTAACTTTGTACTGTTACGCTTTACAGACGAGTAAACACTCGCTTTGGGAGCGAGTACATTAATACACACTCATATGAGGAAACTCTATTCCATTATTTTTAATAAAGATAAAACATTTTGCTTTCCAGGAAAAGTATAAATTCATTAATTCAGCTTTGCTTCGTTGAATATAGTATGAGGAGGCTCATTAAGGTTTTAAAGTCATGCTTTGTCGTATTCAAATGCTCACTAATGATTATTTAGACGGTTAGTTACAATAGCAGAGGCTATTGCTCAAGTTAGAACACGGCCGGAATGTTCTAAGAGCAGCGAGTTACTAAACATAATTTTGTAACGTGTTGTCTACAATATTTTATCTATACAGAGTATTTTAGTGTGTATATTTAGTATATTTAATGAAATTTATTAATCATAAGTACGAGTGATTTCCAATTTATCTAGAGGATATGGAAATCAAGAGTGACATTTGTTAGGACTATTTAACGAATAAAATTAAACTGTTTACTCACAAATCATTATTTAAATATTTATTTGATGTTTGGAAACAAATGAGAAATGTTTGGTTATGCTTCTTTTGTTCATCCAATGCAACTACATCATATTATTTATTGCCAAATAGGATCGCAATAGTGTAAGAATACACCCTAGTGGAGAAAAAAATGAAACATCAAACTGTATATTATAACGAACATAATAGGTTATTAATTATTTTTTCAGCAAACAACTCCGTAAAATCATTGTTTAAAAACACAATTATTGAACACACAATTACCATATGTGTAGTTCCAAAGAATCTGTTCATCATTTGCTATGTTCAACACACACACAATTATCAATGTTTAGTCCGAAAGAATCTGTTCATTATTTATTATATTCAACGTATTTGCTCGAGAGTCAGTCACTACAAAATAATGCTCTGACCTGTTCAGAATATTAAAAAGGAGGAACTTTCTTTAATATGATAAACAGAAGTAGATAAATATCGAAGTGAAACACGACTGTGATTGGTTGTAAAACAAAATTCATTGAAACGTTATTGGCCATTGACTCCCATTTAGGGCATGAGTTAAATAGTCGTGGAAACAATATGTTTAGATAAAGAGTAATGTGGGCTTTGGGAAAAAAAAAACACGATAAATCAACAAACATTATTGTAATGTGGGCTTTGAAAAGAAAAAAGAGACACGATAAATCATCAAACATTGTTGTTTATATATATATATATATATATATATATATATATATATATATATATATACATACATACATCATCACTAAAGTGTATTTTACATTTTGTTGATCTTGTAATTTGTTTTGTGTTTTGTTAGATTATGAAATATATGTTTTGTTGCCTTGTAACTACGAACTAAAGCGTCAGTGATTGTTATAATAGTGGATAAATAATTTATTGGCAGCACAGCAACACATTTTCTTCAAAATACCTCTTCTCGTAACAACTGCTTCCTCCTGTAGCTTCATTCGTCCTCTTTGTTCTCCTTTATTCTCCAAAACTCTTTCTAGATTGGGTTTAATGGATCTTTGGACTTCTGACTGTTCGGTATTTGAGAATTTTAGTCCCATTTTTCCATAGCAACATATTCACTACATAATTACCTCTTACCATAAACTCAAACATTCCCGTAAAATATTTTTAAATTTGCCTAGCTTATCGCTGTGCGGAATCATCGACGGGGGGGCATGTATGAGCGGCAACTTAATACCATTCCTCTAAGACTCCAGTTGTAGCTGCCATAAGTCTGAAGATCTATTAATTGCTTATAAAATCCACACTTCAAGTCAGCTGACGTAGTTCGCAGAAAAGTTTTTTGCTTTATATTTACTTGAATTATTATCTTCACTCTGTTTTCTGTTTGTAAGACTCCAATGAGATATAATAGATAATGCCATTGACGGATCGCCTGTAGGCAATGAACACAAACTTTGAACTATATATTTGACAGACAGGCAATAACGGAGCATCCTGAATTTGAAATAGAACGCCAGGGCCATCGAAGATACATAATAGGACATAATAAACGCATGCACACAAAATAACGATTCAAATTCCCGTACCCTATAAAGAACCGAACTCTGCCCGTAAATGTGGAAGGCAAGATCTCTACTCACCACGCTACAGATACTGATCTATTATTTAATTTAAATTTAACATAAAAAAAAGCTTCTCGCCGAGAAGAGGACCTGACAGCTCCTCCATCTCACTCAAAAGGATACAATAATTTTAGGAATGCAACGAATATGCATGCCAGTCTATAAGATCACAGAATTGCTGACAAATTACACCATATTCATGTTTAGCACGAACATTAATGGAGAAGCATATTTTATTTTTAACTGAAGTATAATACACCTATTTATTTTTTAATTGACCTCGTAAGGCAAAAAAAAAAAAAAAAAAAAAAAATTACGAATGTACTAAAATGTGTTAAACGTTATATAGTTCATAGTCTATTTACGAATCAATTAAGGGATTATCTGTTCGGATAACCAAACAATTAATGAAATCGACCCGCTATAGATCTACCACCTAACTCAAGGATGCACAATTCTTAGTTAAACATGGAGAAGTGGTCTACGATCCTTGCGAATGGCGGTCCGATCCACTCGCACTCTCTTCTCAGCCGAGTTCCTGATCTGAGACCATTAGTCAACCGAGTGAGGGGAAAAGCTTAAATTTCCCGTCTACAGCCGTGAAGCAATGAAACATTTGCTATGTGGAAGTGTCGAACATTCATTTCTAAGCCGTTCTATTTTGTTAGGTTGTTTATTTGGTAAAGAACTTCAGAAAATTCAGAGATACTAACCCTATTAGAGAAACACAATTTCTTAGGTCAGCTTATTTAAATGTGTCGGACTACAATGACAACAAAATCAAGCATAACCGTAAGTTATTATTGCATATCTTTTATATAATTTGACACAAATGTGATTTATACTGAATCATTTTTCCTTTGCAATATTAAAACTATTATATTAAATCTATCTTATATAATAAATTGCAAATTTAAGGATTACAATTTATTGCATCTGGCATCACTGGAGAACTTTAAACAAGAAAGAAAGGAATAACAAATAAACAAAGAAAGAAGAAAGAAAGAAAGAAAGAAAGAAAGAAAGAAAGAAGGGGAACATTTTTAAAGGCCTTATATACTCTTGTTGAAGGATCGAAAACTGAGAATAAATTAATCATTTTCAATTTATTGCTTTACTGTTGTGACCTAAAATCTAGTCGTTAATTAGTTTAACACTAGCTGTAAAGTAAAACAATAAATGACGGCATATGCCCATTTCGAATGACATTGTCATATGGTGAATAGCCAAGTAAATTTATTTATCTACATGCGTTTATATAACACGTCTCATTTATTTTTCACCAAGTGTTTAAATAAATATACATGAAAGAAGTTAGTTCATAGCTAACAGAAAATATAAATGAAGGATACAGTAAACATTGTACTTAAGGAAGGAATAAAATCTAGAGAATAGGGAGTTGTGTTTTTATACGCCCAAAGGAAACAAAGGAACATATATGGACACTTTTACAGATTCGACTATCAGACAGAAAATTCATGAAATCTATCCTATTAAAATAATGCTTTTCACATCGAAAATTATTGAATGCTCTTAAAGATGTTAATGTTATAGAGTGCTGTCGAATTTTAACCCAACGATGAAGAAAATAAAGGGAGACAAATGTCAAACCAGTAAAAATAATTTAGTGAAAACATCAGACATTGCAGTGTGGGTTACTCGGTATCTCTATGAAATTAAAAAACACAGGAGACAAATCAATATGGACGAAAATTACGTTTAGCAATCACAATCTCATTACTATGACACATAGTAATCAAGAAGATCCCATTCTTCTCGAGAAAGTTGCAAACTTCTTATGAAATATTATACTTAATTCAGATTTTTATCTAAATTAAGTCTACTCCAAAAACAAAAAGTTTAGCTTTTCGAGGGTATGGACCACTAAGAGTAAAAATATAATTAGAGAATAAAACAATAGAACAGATGACAATTTCTTTTATTTGGGATACAATGTGTCATATAGAAAAAGTGAAGACATTACAAACAAAATAAATAAATTTAATCATATGTGTGGCACCATAAAAATAAGTCTCAAGGGAGTTAAAAAAGAGACACCTTTAAAATTTTATAAAACAATGGCGTTCCAACACTACTGTATGGATCGGAACACTGGGTCTTAACTAAAAACCAGGAACGAAGAATAGAAATTTCAGAAATGAATGCTATACAATAGCAGATCGGAAACGAAATGAAGATATACGGACAGAACTAAATATATTCAAGTTATTAGATATAATTGCACAATATAGAGACAAATGGAATGACCACATAAATAGAATGGATAACAACAGAATCCGGAAATATATTCTTCACTACAGACCACTAGGACGGAGGAGGGTAGGAAGACTCAGTAAAATATGTATAGACCAGTTCTAACATAAAATCGGAACAGACCTTAAGGTCTAACTGGTAATGACGACGATGATTTAAATTAAGACACAATTATGAGCTAAAAGTTTTATAATAAGGCAGTAACGTGTAAAATACTTCTATATAAACCTAATAAGCTTTATATTAAAAAATAAAATAATATTAATTACTTATTCGATACATTTACTGATCAATTAGTTTTTTCTGTAGCGTAAAACAGATTTTACTTGTAGGCCTATGTGACTATACGAAAGTTTTGAATATAGTACTGTTTTGTATACATGAATTATTTGAGTTACTTTTGTTTTACGAAACTCTTAAAAACTAAGGTTGTTAGCGTCGCAAATTCAAAGAGACGAACACATTTTGCTCAGAGGCCTAAGAGAGGCTTGAGATTATTTTGTGTCCCATAAATCCTATGGAACGGGACCCACGGTTTTAGTTTGCTTCGGAAGGAACCCATACTCAGGATTTTTACCACTTGAAAATCCATCGAACCTGGCCAGAATTGAACCTGGTATCCTTGGAATCAGAGGCGAGCATGGTTACTGCTAGTGTAATGAACCGACTTTACGTACCTACATTAGTTAATTAAAAAATTGCATACATTCTTATGCTTAATTTTCACGATAAGTTACTTTTTTCATTTGGGGTACATAGTAGGCGTATGTGCAGTATAAAAGAACAGATTTTGTAGCTAGCGAGATGACATATCATGTGTCAAACATCGAACTCCACCAAATCGGTTAAACATTTCTCCATTCTCTAAATATCTTATTCCTTCCTTAAGTACAGTGATCCTTCTTAAATCCAAGCAGCTTCAATGTTTTCATGGCTACTTAATTTCCGTTTTAAATTCATCATCTTTTTAAAAATTATTTTTGACAAACTGTTCCACGTTAAAAATGTGTTACAATAACTTCATATATGAACAGTCTTGGATTATATATTCAGATATCAGCAGAACTCAAAGGGGTACCTCATAAAAAAAGAATTTATTTATTTTCCTTAAGGTAATAATGCTATATTGTATAAAATAAGAATGTTCGCTAGACGATAACTCTTTCGAAGCCGACAAGTTGTTTAGCATTCTGAAAAGAAAGATATTTCGAAAAACCCTTTCTCAGACCGTAAAAATTATTCTAGAACTAAAAGACGGGAGGGCGATCGTGATACACTATTATAGGAATAAAAATTTTGAACGAAACATTTAAAACTATATTTTGTTCCTAGCTAGGCAATAAAATTTACACCGGTGTCAGTTCGAACCACAGTGTCTATCACTGAAATATCGTGGAAATGTAATTTTCAGAGCTGATGGGCTATTGCTCGGAAATTGTTGTGCCTGACTCGCAAATGTTTCTGATTTTTGAACTACAGAACCCAATGTTCTACCAAAACAATAAAATAATACACATAATGTATAACTTATTTCCATTTTATTAATATTCTTTACCAAAAGCTTAATTCACTAAATATAATGTTAACTTCTTGCATTAAGTAATGTTGTAATACAACTCCGATTTTCATCATTTTATAAAGTCGCTCCCGTAGCTACGCTCAGTTCGTGAATTTACAAAATGAAAACTCTTGTAGTACCCTCTATTAATTTGTTAGCATTCTCTCACATTTTCTCATAGAATAAACACACATTATAACATGATTTGTTCATATTCTGAATTTAAAAAAAATATATAAGTAATTATTATTTACAAATTGAGGCAGTGATAAGATAATAACTGACCTGATTGCTGCTTTGTCGCAGGCATCAGGCGTGTCAACGGCAGGTAGGTTATCAGTGGTCAAGTCTATAGCATCTAGAGACTCATTGTCAGTGAAAGAGGTGGAGGGACATCCGCCCACAGGGCTGTGATCCTGGTTCTTCTTGGTGCTGCTTCGGCGGACGATAGTCAAGGATCCCTGTTCTGCAACAAGAAATCAAACAAATACACATTAATATCTTAATATATACAAATTTCGTGTCACGTTGTTTGTCCGCGATGGAATCCTAAACTACTGAACTGATTTTAATAAAATTTTGCACACTGTGTGCAGTTTGATCCAACCTGAGACTTAGGGTAGTTTATAACTAAATTTATAGTCGCATTATTTTTTATTGCAAATTATTTGTTTATTATTTAACAAAGAGTTATAATTATCTGTGAGTTCCATACGATTCTAACAAATGGTGGTGTAATTATCTGTGAGTTCTATACAATTCTAACAGACGACGGTGTAAGGTAATTTGGTAAGGTAATTGGTTTATTATTTAACAAAGAGAGATCCAGATGGCTGTGTTTTTTGTTGCAACCGCGAATTTCAATTGAATTACAAATATTGATTATTTCATAATTTAAGTGGGTTCAGTGTTTATTTTATTTTCAATATTATTAATTTCGTGTGTAACTATTAGTTTTAAGTAATCTGGCTGAAATACAGCAACTTAATTTAAAATTTTAACATATACCTTAGCCACAGCAACGCGTGGCCGGGACTTCTAGTATTTTATAAATATTCTCCAAGCATTACTTTTTAAAACTGTCTAATCCTATTGCAGGTATACGGTCGCTCCCATTAATATTAGGTCATTCAATTCTTAACAGTTTTACACTCTTTTGTAATGTGGGACCACATGTAAAATAAAAAATCCAAGGGGTAAGTCCTTTGAGAGGGACTTCATGCCGTGGGTCCGAGTCTGAAGATTTTCAGGCTCGTAGAAGATCCTTAAACTGAATAAAAATGCCTCTACCAAAATTTATCGATATCAACATCCTAGTAACACTTAGTTGCCTGCTAGATGTCTCATTGTGTCGGTAAGTGACCGCATGCCGTTCATGAGATATATGGGCAAATAAAGTAACTGAATCAACTTGGTGTATTAACTCCGAACAAAGAACATGCTATGGCTCAACTTTGGGTTACGCTATTATAGATAGAAATGTGTATGTTTGTGATTTATATATTAACTTCTAAATCGCTCAATCGATCTTCAAGAACATTTGTACATACAGGTAATTCAGATGTAGAGAGTGTTTAGCCGCTGTTTATTTGGCTCTAAAATCATTAAGTGCATGAGTTCATCTGAAACGAAAATTTAAAAATCGGTCTAGCGGTCGCAATTTTCGAAATATAACAACGGAGCTCAATATTTACTATTAAAACAAACTGAGGTAGATATTTTTTACAAAGTCAACAAAATTCGACCATTAGGAGTGGGGATTTACCAGACATATGAAATTAAAAACTAACTCCAGATATCGCCGTTTGATTCGTCACAATGTTTAGGCCAACCAAACAGTTTAATTAACCCTTCAATTGACAAAGTATCATATAAGATAATATTATTTTAATTTCTTTAAACCATTTAACAGATCTTCATGAAATATTATATATATATATTATATATATATATATATATATATATATAATTTAGTCTACCGCTGTGGTCTCGGGGTAGCGTACTGCCTTGTCACGCAGCGGGCCCGGGTTCGATCCCCGGTCGGGGCAGTTTTTCTGGGTGAGGTTTAATAGGGGTTTTTCCTCACCTGTAAGACAAATGTCAGGAAAACGTTAAGGCCCAAAGGGTCACCGAAATCATATGGCCATCATCCTTATCATTATCATCATTATCATCATCCTTCATCGGTGTGGAAAGCTACTACACCTACAATTCCCTAGTAAAGCTGCAAGCATAGTATGAAAATGCTATGAATGCAGTGAAGGACCTGCCTTCGGGCAGAATTACTATGGATGGATGGATATTTAATTTATTTAGGCATAGTAGAAAACGCCAGGTATTATTCTTCTTCTTCTACGTCATGGAGTTAGGCCATAGACCTGTTTCCACATCAAGAAACTGTATCCCTCTATCATGTATTGACTAGTATAATTATAAAACAATGTATATTAAAAAGGGAAATACCCTCTGTGCTAGATAAATAAAAATAGGAACATTTAAAATAACTACTGAATAGGCTATTTGATTATATTGATACATACAAATACACACTGTTTTAATATATCATAAATATTAAACAGTAAACCTTTCAGGCTCCAGAGCTGCTATTACATCAATATGTTCTTTACTGCGCAATAGTTCGTTTTATCACTTACAGCAATGGCGAGCATGATTGAAAGTTCAACTTCCTACATTTCGGGGTTGCCAACCTAAATAACTATACGTAATAAAATAACTATCTGTAATGTTAGGCCTACATATTACAAACACGACTATGGGAAGTAAAACCACTGCCCTCTGTGTAGTATACTACATACAATGTATATACAAAAAACATCCAAAGGGTAGTGTTAATATACATTATATGAAAAAAATCACTGCATTTTAAATTAACTGCATTTTATTGAAACAATATAAAACAATAAATACGTAGTTGCCACTATTTTATCACTAATTGGTCTCACGACGTCCTGTTGTTTCAACTAATTAACATTGACCACACTGTTAACGTTACTCAATTGTTTATAATGAACGCAAATATTTCCAACAAATATGTTATTATTTTACTATTATTTATTATTTTGAAAACACCATCGCGCAAAATAATGTACAACGCATGTTTGTGAAATGTTTTACAGAATCTCGGAAATTAAACATTTCCTCGATTCTGTATAAACCACTTCCCAACCTCGCATCGTAATATACTATTTTCCCACCTTTGTCGCAACTACCAAAGCTGTCGTAATATTGTGAGGCAATTGAAAAGTAAAATAAAATCTTCCATCTACAATGGATTCTGGGATTCTACCTAATTTCCTTAAATAAACAAGCCTTTTTTTTAGCAAAATATGATCTATGGTACTTCTTCCCTTCAGTAGCCAATTATCACTTCAAAAAGAATCAAGGAATAATTCTTTCATGAATCAGAACGCAGAACAATTCTGAATAGAAGCAGTTATGTTTAGCTTGACTACAGATCACAATATCCTCGCTAAACATCTCCATTAGTTCGGCATTCTGATATTTCCAGATTGCAAACTTTGTACTCTTGACGTGGAAATAGATCGAAATTCATACTTTCCCTGGGCTACAACACTCCACTGAGACCAGACGATATTGAGAAGACGATTAATGACCCAATGGTATTTTATCAATGTGCTTGCCATTTTCTAAATAAATATATAAACATCAATAATTCAAAGAATATTCTGTAATACTGACTATATATATATATATATGTCCACCGCTGTGGTCTCGAGGTAGCGTGCTGCCTTGTTACGCAGTGGGCCCGGGTTCGATCCCCGGCAGGGCAGTTTTTCTGGGTGAGGTTTTTAACGGGGTTTTCCTCGCCCGTAAGACAAATGTCAGGAAAACTTTAAGGCCCAAACGGTCCCCGAAATCATATAGCCATCATCCTTATCATTATCATCCTTCACCGGTGTGGAAAGCAACGGGAAGCTACCACATCTACAATTACCTAGTAAAGCTGCAAGGATAGCATGAAAATGCTATGATTACAGTGAAGGTCCTGCCTTCGGGCAGAATTACTATGGATATATATAGCCTTCATCCAGGAAACTTGTCCCTGCCGGGAATCGAAACCGGACTCTCTGCATATGAGGTAACATCGTTACTCCGAGACCATAGCGGTGGAAAAGATTAAAAAAATTATAAACTACATTATTGAACTGTAATAATAATAATAATAATAATAATAATAATAATAATAATAATAATAATAATAGTAGTAGTAGTAATAAATAATAACAATAATAACTAAAAAAGTACAAATCAGAAATTTAGGTTGCGCGTTAATCATTCTTAATTCAAATCTTGTTGTACACAAGAACTTTCAATGTAATTAATGCATGCAGTGTTTCAAAAGTTTCATTAATGACACACTCTCTGTTAATAATAATAATTTACACAATGCCGAGGGCGCTATGAACATTCTACTGCATTATATATTCCTCTGACGTCATTGTTTCATCTCTCAGAGTGTTTCTCACCAGATAATATAACACAATTTCTAATAATAGTACTAAATTTTCAGTTAGCAGAATTCAAATTTAGCATATTTAAAGATAGACATATTAGAGATTTGTCAGTCCATTGGTATAGTAAAATTTAGAAAAAATCGATGTTACACAATTGGGAATGGAATATTTTATTATAAGTAATGCCACAAGTGATTTCCAAATTATCGATAAATTCACGACTTACGAAGTGAGGAATGAATTTATCTAGAGAATTTGGAAATCAAGAGTGGCATTTGTTAGGACTATTTTAAAGAATAAAATTAAGCTATAAACTCACAAATCATTATTTAAATATAGTTATTTTAAAATATTTATTTAGGCCTATTTAATGTAAACGGCGATGTTTGAAAACAAATGAGAAACGTTTGTTATGCTTCATTTGTTAATCACTGCAACCAGATCATATTATTTATTGCCAAAGGATCGCAATATTGTAGCGGAGAAAGAATGAACACATCAAACTGTTTATAACCAACATTATAGGATATTAATTAATTTCTGATGCCCTTTGATGTAAATTATATTTTTGTGGAACGTAAATCCCTGGGAAATAATATGTTTAAGAACGTGCAAACATTGGTTTCTTTTTATTGTGGTATAATCAATTACTATGAATGCTTTTATATTATATCCCCCAAGAAGTATTTGTTTATATTCGTGCACTATATATACAATCTGGTAGCAGTATTTCGTAGAGAGTCAGTCACTGCAAAATTATGTTCTGACCTATTCAGAATGTTAAAAAGGACGAGCTTGATTTTAATATGATAAAATTAAACTGATAAAATCGAGATGAAAAAACGACTGTGATTCAATTTAAATGTGATTGGTCATTGACTCCCATTTGGGGAATGAGTTAAATAGTCAATCAGAAAATTATATTTGTATATTAAAGATTAAGATTCTATCACAAATAATGACATGTAAGGCTTCTGAATATCTTTTGTCTTGGTTCCACATATACAATGTACTAACTTTATTATAATCTTACATTTTATTACATGAGAATCCTAAATGGCACAAGATAGTCAAGATATCTTGAGAATATTAAATTAATCAATGAAATTCTGCAGAAAACATAGAAATGACAAGTACAATATTACTGAAGAAGTTTCTCAGACAGTAGCATTTGAGACTAGCATTCGCAGAATACTAAATTAAAATATTGGGCCGACCAAAATTTTTTTTCATGGTTTTCCCCACTCTCAAGGCAAATGCTGATTAGGTATTTCATAACCATTATTCATTTAATTTATAATGCTAAGATATGCTTTAAGTAGTCATATTGAACTCATTAAAAATAAATGAAAATCTTAATTTTTTTCTGTAAAATCAAAGTTACAATGTAGAGAATAATTTATTGAGCAGTTAAATTATTTAAATGTCCGTATTGTTTACACAAATTCAGTTTATTATTATCATGTTTAAGTAAACTCATATAATGCTCTCAAATATTATGTGAAGTGTATTTTATCAAATAAAATTGCAATATTTTCATGAATATTAGTACATTTTTAATTACGAAATTTATTCTTAACATTCATTTTTACAATTTTCGAAAAATAAAACCCCCGAATCTTGGAAAACATACACAACAGAACGCAATATAGCAAACGCTAAAATCAGAAAAATTAAGCAAGATTATTGGGAAAAATATTCCAAAGATATGGAATATGATATATATGGAGGCGAACGAAAAATATGGGGAACAATAAGAAGAAATAAGATGGAAATTAGGGATAATATACAAACAAACAAATTGACAATGCAAGAATGGAATAATTATTTCCAGAAACTATATAAACAAGAAGAAAATAATCAGGATGTTTATGAATATCAAAATCAAGATGAATTAATTGAAATAACAATAGATGAAGTAAATGGCACAGTACGGAAATTGAAAAATCGAAAGGTTGCACGATAAAAAATGAAATGCTGAAATATGGGGGAATACAACTGATAAATGAACTTACTTATTTACTCACTGGCACTTTCGAACCCGTAGGTTCATGGCAGCGCGGACATAAGCTCTCCATACATCCCTATCCTATCTTGAGCTAATGCTTTCCAATCATTCCCTGTATAATCCACTTCCCACAAATCATAGTTAATATTTTTCTCCCACCTCATTCTTGGTCTACCAACTGGCCGGTTTCCCTCTGGCTTTCCTACAAGAAGCTTCCATGCAAGTCTTTCATTTCCCATACGTGCAACATGTCCTGCCCATCGCAGTCTACGAGACTTAACTGTTCTTATTATATCTGGCTTCCTATAAATACCATGTAATTCATTTTTATGTAGTCTTCTCCATTCACCTGTCTGTTCATTTCTCTTTGGTCCAAAAAGTTTCCTAAGTACTTTATTCTCAAATACTTGAATCTCCTTTCCCCCATTAAAGTAAGAGTCCATGTTTCGCACTCATATAATATAACTGGTAGAATAATAGTCGTTTTTTGAAAGGAGTTGGGACATCAAGAGTCTCTGCAATGCATAATAGTACGCATTTCCAGAATTGAGCCTATTAAATGAACTACAGAAGTTATTCCAAAATATCATAATAAGCGGTACCACTCCACTAGAATGGAAATCGAGTATAACTATCCCAATATTTAATAATGGTGATAAAGTAAACCAGAGAAATTATCGTGGAATTATATTACTTAATAGTTCTCTAAAAGTATTCACAAAAATATTAAACAATAAATTAAATGCATCAATCCATATTAAAGAACAGCAACAAGGATTTCGGAAAAATGATCCACATTAGATGCAATTTACATAGACAAATTGTGGAAAAATCATGGGAATTCAATAAACCAGTATTCTTACGTTTCATAGATATGAAGAAAGCTTTTGGTAGAGTACAGCTTGAAGATGTACATATCTTGAGAGAGAATGAAATTCCTAATGAACTGATTAGAGCAATAATACCCGTATCAATTAACACACACAGCAAAACGGTAATCAAAGTAAACGAACAGCAAACTGAAGAAATAACACTCACAAAGGGCATCAGGCAAGGTGACTCTTTAAGTCCATTCTTATTTAATATTATAATGGATAAAATGATTGAAAACATACCACCACGTTTGGGTTATAAGATGGGAAATACTAGATTTCACTTCATATGTTACGCAAATGATGTCGTTCTCCTTTCAGAATCTGAAGATAATTTACAAAGATCTTTACATTAATTTAATATAGGCCCTAAATGCCAGAAAATACACTATGGAAATTAACACGAATAAGACAAAATGCTTAACAATATCAAAAGAACCAGTAAGATGTAATTTAGAAGTGGAAAGAACAATTATAGAACAAGTATCAGAATTTAATTATTTAGGTGTATTAATAACAAACACTAACGATTTAATAAAATAAGTAAAGAAACAAGCTGATAAAGCAGCACAAATATCAGGATATATGAAAGATTTAATTTGGCGCAACAAACATATGTCAATAGAAACATATACAAAACGATAGTTCGACCAGTTATCATATGTGTAGCACAAACTAGGGCTGATACAACAAAAACTAAACAAATAATAAGCACATGTGAAATAGAAATCTTAATAATATTCAGGGGAAAATATTATTTGATAAAATACACAACACAGAAATTAGGGACAAATGTCATATTCAAGACATAACCAAATTTATTATAGATAGACGAAAATATTGGAAGGGTCATATAGAAAGAATAAAAGAAACCCGACTTGAAAAAAGAGCTAAAGAAGATAGACCAATGAACGGGAGAAGAACAAGAGGAAGACCAGCCAAGAGGTGGATAGACAGTGAATGCACATCCAATACGTCTTCTTCTGAAGAGTGATTTTGGAAATAAACAGGATGAAAATCCTACAAATTATGTTTAAGAAGAAGAAGAAGAAGATTTTTAACTTTTATATATAAAACTGTTATTCTACCAGTTAAATTATATGGATGCCAAACATGAACATGTGAAAAGGAGATTAAGAATATTTGAGAATAAAGTTCTTAGGAACATTTTTTGGCCAAAGAGAGATGAACAGTCAGGTGAATGGAAAAGATTTACTCAACAGTGAACTACATGGTCTTTATAGGAAGTTAAGTCTCGTAGACTGCGACGGGCAGGACATGAGGCACGAATGGGAAATTAAAGACGTGCATTGAAGATTCTTGTAGCAAAGCCAGAGGGAAAACGCCCAGTTGGTAGACCAAGAATGAGGTGGGAAGTAGATTATGCAGGGAATGATTGTAAAACATTAGCTCAAGATAGGGATGTTTGGAGAGATTATGTCCGTGAGGCCATGCACCTACGGGTTCGATAGTGCCAGTGAGTTAGATATATTTTTAACGTTTCTATGAAGGATTCTTTCACTTTCAAATTAGATTAAATGAGGATATCTAGTAGTCTTTTTTTGGCTCTACACAAACAAATAAAATAAAGATATTTCTGGGTAGTTTTGTACATGAAATCTAACATATTCTATTGAAGAAGTCTTATGTACAAACTACATTCTATTCTATAAAATACATCACACACTATTATAAACTTTGTAATGTAATCTCAGAAGAATGAGATGTCTTAATAAAAAGGTAACGATACGTGAAATGTCCAAGTGCTGTAAACATGTAATTGAGGTTTTCTTTGTTGAGTAAACAAAACTAATTTGTTCTGGCTACAAACTCGATACAAGCGCCTCAAATTGCTTGAGAGCACCCGCGCGTGCAACTTTATAGGCCTTCTTAGACACAGCTTGATAAATTCTCTGTTTTCTTGGCCTGAGTTACAAGACAGTTGAAAAGGAATGTACGAGCAGAAAGACTTCATACGAGAGAATATCATCGTTTCCATATACATTCTACTTTCCTTTATGAAAGAAAAATAAACAGCATGTAATTTATTATATAAGTCCACTGCTGTGGAGCTCGAGATAGCTTGCAGTCTTGTCACGCAGTGGGCCGGGATTCTATCCCCAGTAGGGACAAGTTTCTTGTGTGAGGTTTATTTCGGGTATTTTTCCTCTCCTGTAAGGCAAATGTCAGGAAACTTTAAGACACAAACGGTCCGCGAACACCATCTGGAATCATCATCATTATTATATTAGCCTCATTATATTAAGTTTCAAGTCTCTCATGGTGCATCATTACCACTATCATTATCTCTCATACCATCGGGGCAAGTAATCCCGTCTTCCTGGTGAAGTGGGTTACAAGTACGCCATGCTATGATATAATGACAACCTGATAGTATTGATTAAAAAAGTATATATTATGTATAGTCGATCTCGGTGACCTAGTGGTTATTTTCTTGCTTCTAGTCCCATAGGTCGCGGGTTCAAACTAGGCCGCCAGGGATAGATCCATTTTTAGAATGGCAAAATCTAAGGGACAATCCTCCGGTGGGGGGACTTTAAGCTGTGATTCCCGAATCTGAAGATTTTCGGGCTCGTAAAAGAAGCTCAAGCCTAAATTAGTGGATTTGAGCAAAATTTATTCGACCTTACCTATTAAAGTAATACTATAGTTGCCTACGGATGTCTCGTTATGGCGATGTGCTGTCCCTCACTGACATATGTAGGGAAATAAGAGTAACAAAATTAGTTTAAACAAGAAATTCCGGCTAGGCGAGCACCCATGACCCCACGAAGAACGTATGAAGTATATAATATATAACTATGTCCATTTTTGTTGTTGTAATATTAGAAGGAAAACGTCTATTACTGAAGATGTAAAGCATATTTATATTAGACTTTTATTTTGATCCTCAGAAAAACACAGTCCTTTATAACAGCGGTTCCCAACCTTCTTTTGACTAGCGAGCCCCTTCCACAACAATCTGAGTTGGGTGAACCACTGACATTTAAATATAGCCTACATACAGTAGACTTTCATAAAATTTAATTCCAAGCAAAAGGTTTAATAACTTTAAATTAACTCAAACCTTAACGGTTAATCTAAAGTTACTCTTAGATTACGGCTTAAAAGTTACAAAACATGTAGGCCTAGTTGTTGCGAAATCAAATTAATTCCTAACGTTGTTACATGACTGTAAATCAGACATTCGCGGTAAATATTACTTTATTGTGGAAATAATGTGATAAATTTCCGATGTTACACATATGTAACAAGGGACATTATAGGGTTAATTTAATTTTAAAATAATAATAATAATAATAATAACAATAATAATAATAATAGTAATAATAGTAATAATAATCTTTCTTCTTCACTTCACGGGCCAGGCAAACTGCCTGTTCCGCCTCACAGTTGTTCTGTCCATCTTTTCACTGGCCTTCCTACATTCCTTGAATCTCTTGGCTTGTAGTTGAATGCTACTCTTGGTAATCTTGATATATTCATTCTTTCCATATGTGTAAACCATTTCTCTCTATATTCTCTGATTTGCTCATCCAATGGATATATATTTAACTCTGTTCTCATATCTTGATTCCTTATCCGATCCAATCTTGTGCAGCCTTTTGTTCTTCTAAGGAAGTTCAATAATAATAATAATAATAATAATAATAATAATAATAATAATAATAATAATAATAATAATAATAATAATAATAATAATAATAATAATAATAATAATAATAATAATAATAATAAATAATAATAATAATACTAATTATTATTATTATTATTATTATTATTATTATTATTATTATTATTATTATTATTATTACAATGCTGCAGAAATGATGGAAACAATGATAGACCTAATCTCGAAACCCACCATTAAGGAATAGTTTTGGCGAATTCCTTGAAATATTTTGCGAACCCCTGGGGGTTCGCAAACCACAGGTTGGGAAACGATGCTCTATAATATTGCATCAAAACACGCTCTGAAGGAAGAAAGTATAACGCCGATGAGTCAATACTCTATTTCAGAGTGGAGTACATGTTGTTTTAAACTTTACAACCTCCTAACACCAAATGTTGATGCCAATGTTTTCTGCGTTATGTGCATTTTGACGATCTCCCGGATGTAGTAAGCTCAAGTCATTAAGGGATAAGTAATAAACACATGGTCATTAGCCCATGTTCTAGAGAATCCAAACACGCTATTTTCTTTTTAACTTCTTCCTGTGTTTAAAATCCACATTAAACCCGCGTTCTCCAGAGATTTTATGCTATGAATAAAATTCAAGCCCAGGAGTATCTTGAGGTTTGAACTAATGGGTGAAAAATATGAGCTAGTAGATGCGATTTTAGCAAACCACTAATTGGTAGTTCCTCAGATGCTTACATTTCAATCAAAGATCTACCACTGCTGATTTATAATCAACATTGATTCGAGGCAGCATAACGCACACTTGGGCGCATCAATGCCCCATTGTATTCTGTAATAAGGTATGATGAATGCACCAACAGACACCCATCCTAGTATTCAGCAATCAATAACATTTCGCTGAATAGAAAGTCAGTAGTATGATAGAACTCTGGTTTAGTTAATTATTAGATCTTTTTATAGTCACAAGATTAAAATTATAATACAAAATTATAAAATTGTTACCTTATAGGTCTCTTTCCTCAACTTTTGTATTCATTTTATTTAGGTATTTCGGGACTAGTCCCATCATCAGCAGAAGGAGCAGGATATAGGTCTGTATCTACTGACCCTGTATTCAGCACTGTATTCAGGCTCATTAGATACATACCTATTTCCTACTTATTTTGCTGATGATGGGACTAGTCCCGAAAGGCCTACAGAGAATTAATACTTTACACAATTGAGGAGACGGACATTTTTATAATTTCATATTATAACTTTAATTTCTTATTGAGCCACATATCTGTTGAAATATCCCTAATTTATTTTTCATATCCAAATTTTGAGTCCACCGCTGCCTTGTCACGCAGGGGCCCGGGTTCGATTCCCGGTCGGACATGCTCCTGGGTGTGGTTTTTTCGGGTTTTTCCCTCACCTGTAAGACAAATGTCAGGAAGCTTAGAGCCCAACGTTCCCCGAAAATCATCCGGCCATCATCATCATCCTTATCGTTATCATCACCATCCTTCACCGGTGTGGAAAGCAACGGAAAGCTACCACATCTGTAATTCCCTAGTAAAAATGCAAAGCATAGCATGATTGTAGTGGAAGACCTGCCCTCGGGCAGAATTACTATGGATGGATGGATCCAAATTTTGCAGGTACGATAACTTGCATCCCAGATAATTAAAACAAGTTAGGCCTACCTGGGATGTATGTAATCGTACCTGCAAAATTTGGATATGGAAAAGAAATTAGGAAAATTTCAACAGATATGTGGCTAAATAGGAATGTGTTTTGAGAAATAAGACCACAAAAGAAACTCAGTTGAAACTTTACAGAACAGTAGCCGTTCCATCGTTAACATATGGTTCTGATGTATAAACAAAAATAAATTTAAAGTGTTTAGATTATCCACTTGATTCTCAAAGTTGAATATTTTATTTATATTTGTAATTTTAATTTGCTATTTAAAATGTTGAAAACTGCACAATAGATATCAATAAAAAAGTTAAGTATAGGAATTTTATATTTTCTTACAAAGTCAGATACTTTTCAAACATTTTTTTTATTCAATGCTCCAGGTTGTCATTTCGACATTTCTGACGATCTCCCCTGATAATCTGATAATATTTAATGTATTTCAGGATTATCTATGATTTATTTTTTTAACTTTACCTTTATCTTTACTATGATTTACTTCTTGTTTAGCTGAAACCAACCGAACTCCCTTTGATTTTGCTGAAGGGGAGTCGGAGTTGGTTTCTGGGTTTAAGGCATTGGCGTAATTGTAACCCACTTCTGAAGTTGGTGCGCCTAGAAGGCGGAGTTACACTGCCCCGATGGTATGATGGGTGATGATGATGATGATGAAAGTGGTGCGTCAGGAGAGTCCTTAATCTTAAACTTAACCTAAATTCCAGACCATGGGCAACCATAGGAATAATTCCCTTTAAGGAAAAATTCCTATGGTTTTACAGGGAACCGAACCCGGCACGTCATGAACAGTAGTCAGAAATTCTGATCACTAGCCCCTGAGGATGATCACTTTTCAAACATTGGGAACAATAGATAAGAGTTATCATTTTATTTTTATTGCGCAATTCGGGTCTATATGTAAATAACGTTACATTAATAAATAATAGTTTTAAAAAACTAAAACAACACGCTTTATTAGAAAACCGAACTAAAAAAATGAAAACAATTTTAATTTCCAACATGCTTGGGATAAATAATTTTACCATCAAAAGCATGAGGTGCTCTTTATCAATTAATATATTTGATAATAAACACATATTGGTAAAAGTAAAGTCTCTAAGAAGAAAATGTAAAAATCATAAAAAGCACCCCACGCTTTTGATGGTAAAATTATTTATCCCAAGCATGTTGGATATTAAAATTATTTTTTTCATTTTTTAGTTCGGTTTTCTAATAAAGCGTGTTGTTTTATTTTTTAGTTTTAATATTTTACAGAATGAGATAAAAATGTAAATATCTTTAAATTCGATTCTATTGTAGTATGAGCTGAAAGTAATACTCTTCTAAAAAAAACTCCCAGTCGGATTTGAACCAGCGATCTATGCATTACAGAAATTATATACCACTAGAGTGTACCGCTCTACCAACTGAGCTCTTACAACGATTGACTAAAAAGTCGACAAGTCCGCAACCTATTATACCAGTTTTCATTTTTTTTATTTTCTGATAATTCTGGCCAGGATTTTAGAAACAAATATGAAATTATTGTATTGTAACGGGTCCTCTACAAGTATACAAAGTTTCAAATCGATCCAATGTTTCTATGTGGGTGAAAATCGTGTTCAAAAATTCCGTTACATAGATACAAAGACACTTTTTTTTCTGATGATTCTGGCCATGATTTTAGAAACAAAATATGAAATTATTATATTGTCACGGGTCTTTTACAAGTATGTAAAGTTTCAAGTCGATCCAATAATTTTAAGTGGATGAAAATCGCGTTAAAAGATTCAGTTACATAGATACAGGTCAAGCTAATATAAAGCGTGTAAAAACACTGGGGCATTTGTATGCGAAACATATAATTTATGACTAATTAACTAACTGATACTATTCTGAGCTAACGTTTCAATCATTCCCTTTATAATTCACCTACCTCAAATCACGGTTAATGTAATTCTCCCACATCATTCTTAGTCTATCTACTGGACGCTTTCCATTCGGTTTTCCTACAAAAAATTTCCATGGCATCTTCCATTCTCCATTCGTGTTACATGTCCTGCCCATCGTAGTTCATATGCGACTTAAATCTTCTTATTATAACCAGTTTTCCATTAAGATCATGCAGCTCAGTGTTATGTAGTCATCCAAAATCTGTTTGACTCTGTTACAGAGATATTGATAGCAACATTAACAATTTATTGAACTCTTAGCTCCGGAAGATGGAGACAAAACATAGGAAAATACATTATGCAACAAACAGTAATAAATTAATTTATAATACAAAAATAAATAATAGTTTAAAAAATCAAAACAACACGCTTTATTAGAAAACCGAACTAAAAAATGAAAAATAATTTTAATTTCCAACACGCTTGGGATAAAATTAAAGTGGTCAACAAAAAATCATCTCCAATACATCTGGAATAAAACTAGAGTTATCTACAAAAAAATAATAATTTTACCATCAAAAGCGTGGGGTGCTTTTTATGGTTTTTACGTTTTCTTCTTAGAGACTTTACGTTTACCAATATCTGTTTATTATCAAATATATTAATTGATATAGAGCACCATACGCTTTTGATGGTAAAATTATTCTTCTTGTAGATAACTCTAGTTTCATTCTAAATGTGTTGGAGATGCTTTTTTTGTTGACCATTTTAATTTTATCTCATGCGTTTTGGAAATTAAAATTATTTTTCATTTTTTAGTTCGGTGTTCTAATAAATCGTGTTGTTTTAGTTTTTTTAAACTATTATTTATTTTTTAGTTTGGTTTTCTAAAAATGTAAATATCTTTAAATACGATACTATTATAGTATGAGCTGAAAGTAATACTCTTCTAAAAAAATTCTCCGGGGCGGCCAGATTTGAACCAGCGACCTATGGATTACTGAAATTATATACCACTATAGTCCAACACTCTACCAACTGAGCTACCAGAGGATATTATATTCATTTCTTACAACGATAGACTAAAAAGTCGATAAGTCCGCAACCTATAATATATTATATATATTATTTATTAAAGTATTACATTCTCATTGACCCTTTACAAGTATACAAAGTTTCAAGCCGATCCAATGTTTTTAAGTGGATGAAAATCGTATTGAAAGATTCCGTTACATAGATAGATACAGGTGAAGCTAATATAAAGCATGTAATATTAAAAAATGGGATACATGACATTAAACTTTCGAATTTTACAAGTTCAGTCACCAGATAATAAGTCCTCATAAAATATTTATGACCAAAGTTAGATCAAATTCGAGATAAGTTCTTACAGTAAAATGGAAACCGCTGAAACAGCAAGTGTTATGCTCCATAAAGTCAGGATGATGCCAGGGATTAGAGTTTTTGTTTTGTTTCTTTAATGCTTATTTACCAATCTGCAATAGTATCGGAAACCATAAAATTCGCGACGTATTTAATGACTGGGGAGACGTCCAAAAAACAGACCTTTTTAAATGTGATCGTTTCTTATTAAGATTTAATTTGAAAATAAATTTAAAATACACTTGCATTTCTTTTATATCGCTATACTGCCTGTCATATGGGATCACTGGAATGCAAATAATAGCTATGCAACCATTAACAATATGAACGTTAAAATATTAAAAGGAAAGCTTTTTATATAGATAAAAAATGAATAAATTTGAAAATTATTAAAAGAATATTATACAGTAAATGTTATACCCAAGATATTTCATTTATTAATTTGATTAATAGTCCCGCGCCGTAACCGAGCGGTTAAGGTAGAAAGCCTTGGCGCAGAGCTACGGGACTTGCGCTGGTTCGAGTCTCCATGGGGGAAGAAATTTTCTCATGGTATTTCGGCCAGTATGGGACCGGTGCCCACCCAGCATCGTGAGGCAATTGGGTAGCTACAATAAGTAGCGGCTCCAGGTTGAGGAATCAGCTATAACGGCTGGGGGACTCGACATGCTAACCACATGTCACCCCTACACTGACTGTTGATCATCTACCTCTGTGATTGACACATGTGGATGTGAAGGGCCAGCAGCCGGCTGGTAAAAGGGCAACCGCTGAAAAGTGGAAAGACCCTCAATCGGAATTTGATTAATTATTTTAAATTTACTTACTTATATTTTCCATATTCAATAAAATAAAATGCTGTAAATATATACCTTGTAGGAAAATATAAATTAATAAATTACTGAATAATAAGGAATAAGTAACCTGCACTAAATCTTAATAAGAAACAATTACATTTAAAAAGGCCTGTTTTTGGACTTCTCCCCAGTCATAAATACGTCGCGAATTTTATGGTTTCCGATACCTGTTGCAGGTTGGTAACTATGCATTAAAGAAACAAAACAAAAAAATCTAATCCACGGCATCGTCCTGACTTTATATATATAGGCCTATATATAATTGCCTATATAGAATTAAATATGAGGTCATACCATCATTTAACTGGATTTAATTTTAATTTGTGAGAAATTTTTAAAGCTTTTAGACAAGTTCTCTCCTTAAGTCAAGCGATGTACGTAAGTTGAATTCGCGAGTTGTCGACATAAGACCTATAAAAGACGTAATAAACGCTAATCATAATTTATCTGCTTATATACAACATTCGTTACGTTCAGACTTTTCAGTATTTCTAAAACACCATAACGAAAATATCGATCAAAAGGCAGTCTATGTAAAGTAATAAAAATTGTAACTGTAATTTTAAAATAATTTTTCCATGTCATTTCTAACTTGAAACTAAATTTCGAAACACAATTCATGCTTAGTTAATAATTTAAATAAATTGAAATCTAATCAAAATAAATTATCGCCTAATTCAATTCTCTTATTTTTAACAAAAAATGTAAGTAGAAATATTTAAAATCTTGCCATAAACTCGCAGCATTGTTCGTATAGCTACGTATAAATAAACATCAGATATAAAAAAAAAATGTGTTAGATTTAACTACACAATATTTAAAATAACTTTAAATTATATATTGCATATATGTCTGATTAGACGGTTCCGTGACGTAAGTGGTTATATACATGCGCCTTCTCCTCTGGGTCCCGAGTTCGCATCGCGGTTATTTCATGTGGCGTTCGTGATGAATAGGACAGATTCTTCTAGGAGTTTCTCCTGTTTTTCCCTGCCAGAAAGCTCATCCCACTACATTTTCATACTCATATTAACCATTTCGTTTCATTTCATTTCATCTGCCCTAGTGATGGTGCGACAAGCCTAGTCAGCCGGCTTTCATTAATATCGCAGACCTTTAATAATCCACCCATCCATAGTAATTCAGCCCGAGGGCAGTACTTTCACTGCATTCATAGCATTTTCATACTATGCTTTATAGCTTTACTAGGGAATTATAGGTGTGGTAGCTTCCCGTTACTTTCAACACCGGATGATTTCCGGGGACCGTTGGGCCCTAAGTTTTCTGACATTTATCTTACAGGTGAGGAAAAAACCCGGAAAAAACCACACCCAGGAGCCTGTCCCGATCGGAAATCGAACCCAGGCCCGCTGCGTGACAAGGCAGCACGCTACCTCGAGACCACAGCGGTGGACGTCTTTAATAATAAGGGCTTCATTTCATGCTATCCTCGATCTGGAACTAGGCCAAACACGAGTATAGATTCTAATATGTCTTAATATGGTACACTTATATTAGTGTAAAATCAACCCGATGTTCTAGGTATAGTTGAAATTTGATTTCTCCAAGAGAAAGTGGAGATATTCGAGTTGAGAGGATTCATTTTCAAGAAACTAACTTCATAAAAAATGCATTTCAAGATATCTGTGTTTCCTTTCAACTCGCGTTCATGATTTTTTAAAGACACAAGAGAGTTCCAACGCCAGAAGTTATTTACCTCCGGCCGTGAGCAAGAGAAGATTGTTGTGCCCTTCTTATTACAATTACTCAATTTGAGAGAAGATGGAGCCTGTATATCTTACAACTCCATGAAACGTTACAAGAGTTATATAAATTGTACAAATATTTCACAATTTATTTATCAAGTTATCCTGATTTAAATTTGTATCTGTAAAAAATCTGTTATGACAAAATAACGCGAAATTTAACGTGGCTGGCTGATATTAACGAGATAATTATGAAAAACAACTTATAAATACATTTAGTATGAATATTATTATCCCGAGATACAATAATGGAATATGATTTTATCAATGTTTCTGTTTAATGTAGGGGCTGATAGTGAAAATCCTGAATTTTGATTAAAATTGTGATTTCTGATAATAATTAATTATATGCAACATATAAGTAAAACTATGGGAAGGTATTTTATTTATTTATAAGGTTTCCATCCATAGTAATTCTGCCCGAGGGCAGGTCTTTCACTGCAATCATAGCATTTTCATGCTATGCTTTGCAGCTTTACTAGGGAATTATAGGTATGGTAGCTTCCCGTTGCTTTCCACACAGTTGATGGATGATGATGATAATGATAAGGATGATGATGATAATGAACGGATGATTTTCGGGGACCATTGGGCCCTAAGCTTCCTGACATTTGTCTTACAGGTGAGGAAAAATCCCGAAAAAACTCACCCAGGAGCGAATCGGGCCCGCTGTGTGACAAGGCAGCACGCTACCTCGAGACCACAGCGGTTGACTTTATACGGTTTAAGGTCACATTTTATTATATGAGACTAATGTCAGTTTCTATACCACAAAAAAATCTTTCGATTTCGTTCGGATTTGAAATCGTGTGAGCAGAAGGGAGCGTGGTGGTCATTATTTATTTTAATCGACTAATAAAGGTGCATGCTATGGGAGCAATACGAGATATGGCAACAATTAGATGGGGAAGAAACGTGCTCGAAACTGATACGAATAGATGTTAAAGTGTCATAAATAAGAATAAACTAGTTATACAGACTAAAATAATTCCTACTTTACAGAAGAAAAGGATAGTCGTAAAACCAAACATCACGTGATACAGTGATTCAATTTTGAGTATAATACCTCAGTAAAACCTGTCTATGAAGGAACATGACGGTTCCTTAAATATATTTCCGCCTTGGCAGTTTTCCTTCTTATAAAGGGTTCCCTAATTACAAGCTTGAATTTTCTCACACTGTGTGTTTTACATGCACGCTTTAAAGACATACCGTACTGAAAGAAATACAGACAAAATAGTGTATGTAACACAGCACAGTTTGCACGGCAACACAAAACAATTCTATTACACAAAAGCGAAAAAAACTCAACTACAGGAGGACTGAAGAGTTTCCCACCTCCCTCGTAGGTAACGTAAGCAGGCAAGGAAAAGCGAGGGATTCCCCGCTGTTACACATAAGCAAGGATATCCCCGCAATACAATGGCAACACAAGAAGGAAAAACGATATAATGCAGCGGCGTCATATGCAGAATTTTCACGTGTGGTCATTAATTCTGTAATTAGAACGTGCTTAAGAATAATTTTCCGTCTTACTGAGGTAAAAATTAACTATTGGTAGGCCTACTTTAAAAATCATTCCGTTTCCGCGTTATGAAGGTTTCCGGCTTATACATGACGATTTTACATATAAAATCATACCGTTCTGGAGATTTTTTTCCGTCTCTACAGGTTTCCTTCTTATAAAGGTTCCGGCTAAGACATGTTTTTTTGTATTTTCAATCGTGGTACGTATTGATGGAATGATGATTATGGATGAATGGAGAAGACTACGTGACAGTGAGCTACCTGATCTTTATGGGAAACCAGATATATTAAGAATAGTTAAGTCTCGGAGTCTGCGATGGACAGGTTTTATGGCACGAATGGATTATGGGATGAGGTGCAATGGAAGCTGCTAGTAGAAAAAGCGGAGGTAAAGTGTCCAGCAGGTAAACCAAGAATGAGATGGGAGAATAACATTAACCAGTATTTAAGGGAGGTTGGTTTTTACAGGCGACGATTGGCAAACGTTGGCTCGGGATAGAAATGAGTGAAGAGCCGGGGGGGCATGAACCTACAATTTCTATTGTGTAGTGAGTTAGTTTTATAAGTGTGTGTGATCGCTATTTTTTTCTCGGAACTAATCTCGGAATATAACAATAAATTAAGAAACTTAAAGACGAGTTCGTTAACCAGCAAAATCAGGCATTTTGGAGTGAGGGTTCATCTGTAACGAAAATTTATAAATAGGTCTCTCTCCTCATTTTTTTCCCCCACGAAACTCTGTATATACATCGAAATAAAACGAGAAAGATATTCTTACAAAAAGCGAAATCCTAACATTAGGAGTGGGGGTTTACCTGAAAATCATAATTCAGAAATCGCTCTAGCAGCCGCCACGTTTTTTCTCACAACATAATAATAATAATAATAATAATAATAATAATAATAATAATAATAATAATAATAATAATAATAATAATAATAATAATAATAATAATAAAGCTGGCAGAGTTAAGGCCATAAGGCCTTCTCTTCCACTCAACCAGCGAATAGTAGAATTATACAAAAATAACATAGATATTACAATTTTAAGATGTTATTAAAATACAGACTAAACAAAATACAATGGATACATTCAATTTAAATAACAAAATACATATTAGACAAAAAGTAAGATATTTACAATATTATTTACAAATATGGGTCACACGGGCAGTAAGCCGTACGTGCTGTTGACAGTCCGTTACAATAAAGTAATAATTGGTACTAGTGTAAAGAAAAATAAACAAAAACAGCAATAACATTACAACAAAATACATATGTATATATTCCACAAATCAATAAATCTGGTCATGAGGAATTCACTTAGTTTAAGCAGACCCTGCGTTTTTGATAAACTAACGTTTAGTGATTGGAGCAATTTTCACGTTTACGCATTATATTTGCAGGCATATGAGCTGAAGATTAAAATTATTCTGACCATGAAACAATCACAATAAAATTATACCATTAAATTAAATTTACTAGATATAAATTCTAATAGTATTAACCTACTGGAACCTGGGGCTAGATTTTATTTAAATCTAATTTTAAGATTCATGACATGAATACATTCTCGCTACAGGATTCGATATGAAAGAACGTTTTGATAGGTAAAGTAAAATGAATTATCGATATGGGAGCACTCACAGTCTAGTAAAACGTGTTTCGCATTAAAAGTATTCAAATCTGTGCAAACATCACTTAGTATTCAACTCTTACTGCAATATCGATGCACGACTGCATTTACTTCAATTTCCGCACGTTCCCCGCCTCTCCTACGACTATGTAATTACCGACAAGTCATTTTATTATACGGATTTTAGTTTCATTGTCACTACACGACCGAGAACAGATTTAAACATTATAGCTGCACGTTTACAGATATATATATGTGTGTGTGTGTGTGTGTGTGTGTGACACCTACCAACCTGTATAACAATCGTCATTATCTTCTTCGCAAACTTCTACATCATTATCAAATAATCCATAATGTCTAGTGGCTTGTTCCGGTCTCATTATCCATCTAGTACTCATCTAAGTGGCTTTCGTTCCCAACTGAACAGTATTTTGATAGTAAACTGGGAAGTATTTCTCTAGTCATTCTTACTACGTTTGATTCGGTAATTTTATATTTCATTAATAATGGGTTCAATTTTAAGTGTTGATAATACTTCTGTGTATGTATACGATCTTGCCATATATATTTTCCTATTCTCCTCCTGAGTTTCATCCCTGCTATCGTGATAGGAGTATATTATTATTTTAAAATATTTAATAGTTTTGTTAGTGATATCCTTTTAATTTTCGTATAATATTGAATATTCTAGGCAATTACATGTATTTATATCTTCTTCTTCTTCACTTCATGGGCTAGACAAACTGCCTGTTCCGCCTCACAGTTGTTCTCTCCAACTTTTCACTGATTTTCCTACATTCCTTGATACTCTTTGCTTGTAGTTAAATTCTGCTTTTGGTAATCTTCTTACATTCAATCTGTCTACATGTCTAAACCATTTATCTCTGTATTCTTTGATTTTTTTTCATTGAGTGGATATATATATATATATATATATATATATTTAACTCTGTTTTTATATCTTCATTCTTTATCCGATCCAATTTTGTGCAATCTTTTGTTCTTCTAAGGAAGTTCATTTCTACGTTTTGTATTCTACTTTGTAATTTTTTTGTCCTGCCCAAGTTTCGCTCGCATGAAGTAATGAAGGAACTATCAATGTTTTATGAAACTTCAACCTAGTATTTCTTCTTGTTTTGTTCTTTAATGTTTTACGTATAGTTTCGCATATCATTTGAAATTTCGACAGTTTCATATTTATGTATTTTTCAGATTTTGTGTTTATAGTAAAATTACAACCCAAATAATCAAAATTTCTTTGTTCCAGAGGCTTGTGTCTTTTATTATTTTTAACATATATGTTCATTTTCCCAAAATGCCATTACTCTTGTTTTTATTTTGACATTTTAGATATTATTGACTTAACTGATTTAATTGATGTAAAGAGAACTGCAAATTATTTTCATTTTCTTCAATAATCGTCGCATCATCAACATACATTAAAACGTATCCATCCATAGTACTTCTGCCCGAAGGCAGGTCTTTCACTGCAATCATACCATGTTCATGCTATACTTGCAGCTTTACTAGGGAATTGTAGGTGTGGTAGCTTCCCGTTGTTTTCCACACCGGTGAAGGACGGTGATGATAATGATAAGGATGGTGATGAAGATGATGGCCATATGATTTCGGGGACCGTTTGGGCTTTAAAGTTTTCCTGACATTTGTCTTACAGGTGAGGAAAAACCCCGATAAAAACCTCACCCAGAAAAACTGCCCCGACCGGGGATCGAACCCGGGCCCGCTGCGTGACAAGGCAGCACGCTACCTCGAGGCCACAGCGGTGGGCTATTAAAACGTACAATATTTTATATTTTAAACGGTTCATTCTTATACCTATATTAACATTTATTTTTCAATTTTGGATGACATCATTAATGTATAAAGTAAAAAGTGTAGGAATATTATATTATTATTTGTCCACCGCTGTGGTCTCCAGGTAGCGTGCTGCCTTGTCACGCAGCGGGCCCGGGTTCGTATTCCGGTCGGGGACGTTTTTCTGGGTGAGCTTATTATCGGGGTTTTTACTCATCTGTAAGACAAGTGCCAGGAAAACTTTAAGGCCCTAACGATCCCCAAAATCATATGGTCATCATCATCATCATCCTTCATCGGTGCGGAAAGCAACGGGAAGCTACCACACCTACAATTCCCTAGTAAAGCTGCAAGCATAGCATGCAAATGCTATGATTGCAGTAAAGGACCTGCCTTAGGGCAGAATTACTATGGATGGATGGATACTATTGTTTATTACTATTTTCCTTTTAATTAGGTTTGTTCCTTCGAAGGTCATTGTCTTCGTTTTGGAATGAGATTTTTAAGCCATGTTTCTCTGCTATTAATTGTAATTTGTAAGCTGATTTTTGTAATACGTCTTCTGAGTTAGCTACCACTACTTGGTAATTTGCGAAAAGAAGTTTTCAAACTTTAAACAAACATATAGCATAAACATAAAGAGGTAGACTGACAATGCTCTGTCTCGTAGGCTAGCATCGGATCTAAGGAAAGAGAAAGCGGAGGAAGAAATTAGCTCTTGTCGCCACATTGAATGGTTTCGGTTGCACACATGCTGAGTTGGAGTTATAAATTTATTGATATCTTATTAATATATACTTTATTTATGTATCATAATTGAATTCTGCTGTATGGCGAATTATTGAGTTGTGTTGAGGTGCAGTTTTCATATTCTCAAAGAGAAAAAAAAATATATGTATCAACAATATACCAGCTCGTGTACGTAGATTCGTTATTTTTATTAAACTTTGTATATAAAAAATGAGTGAGAGTCTTTCTGTCTGTTTGTTTGTTTGCCTGTCCTTTACGGATTCAAAAACTACTTGACCGATTTGAATGTGTTTTTCCCAACATTTAGAGAGTTTTTCTGGGATAATTAACATATATATATATATATATGGTATGATAAGAAAAATAAATGCCTGGACGGGATTCGAACCCGGATCTCTGAGTCTGTACCTCAGCGTGATATCCATTACACTACCAGGCGAATCCAATTCAAACACTTATTTTTCTTATATATGTATTATACTCTCCATTATTACTAGATGTCGCGAGAACACTGTCTTCACTGCCATCTAGTAGCTTACTATATCAAGTAAGCAAATTAAAGAGAATATTTATTTTACTTTATAGCAGTGACGCTTTATATATATATATATATTATATATATATATATATATATATAACATATTACTCTACTGCTATAGGGGTGGAGCTAAAAAAAAAAGGGCATCGATGCACTAAAAAGTGGCTTTTGGGACGCTTAAATGGCTTATGATGTCTAGAACCATAATAAATCCATCAATTAATGTGCACAGAATTGAATAGGCCTATCTCAAAAAAATTCTACAAAAACGTTTGTGATAGCATATGTATGGGAATAGTCCTAGAAAGTTATTAAATATAATGATTGAAAATAATGAAATAAAAATAAATGTTCTTCCTTTATTAATATTTTTATAGCCGATTAATGTTTTAAATTCTTTGTGAAGAGCATCTAAGATTGAATTTCATAAGATGAAATTTCGGGAAGGAATAAATCAAAATGTTGAGGGGATGATTATTAATCCTAGAAATGTTCTAGGACAACTCACAATAACCATTCTTCTGTTTCAGCTCATTGATGCCAAGAAGATCAGGATAAGTAGATTCCCCGGCAACGCCAGGTAATCAGTACGGGATATCTAAAATAATTATGATATAAATGTAGAATTATTTTTATTTATACTTATTCAACATAAAAATCGTTAGACTGAAAATATATAAAACAGTTATTCTCCCAAGGGAAACGGAAGCAATGGTCCAATCATTTCTAAATAGAATACCCAGTAAACAAATCAGGAAAACAAACGTCTCCGAAGTCTAATGGTTAATAAATCACCTTCCCGATAAAAAAGCATCTGGCCCTGATGGCATACAAAACATAGTACTGAAACAATTACCAATATCGGATATGCATTTTTAGCACAAATAATAAATGCCACGTTCGAATGAAGTATTTCCCAGAAAACATGGAAAACTGGTCGTATAATATTATTCCCCAAACCTGGAAAAAAACCCTAGAGAACCAGGAAATTATCGCCGATGACATTATTAAACACAATGAGTAAGTTATCTGAAAAAATATATGTAAGCGCCTTAATCACAACCTAAAACAATTAAATGTAATTCGGGATGAACAGAACGGATTCCGTCCAAAACATAGCACAGTAACCCAGCTAATGAGACTCGTTGAACGAATCACTAGAGGGTTCAACGAAAATCGTGCCACGATTGGATTATACTTAAACATAAAACAAGCCTTCGACAGAGTATGGCATCACGGCCTACTACGAAAATGATCGAAACAGGTTTAGATGACGGAATAATTCATTTAATAGCTAAATATATAAACAATAGTCAATTCGAAGTTGCTTTTCATAACTCAAAATCCGCCCTGCAGCACGTCTATAGTGGAGTGCCACAAGGCAGTATCCTACGACCTACACTTTTCAATATATATATACATAAATGATGTTCCACATGAAAATAGACATAACACTCATCTATATATGTATGCAGATGACACTCTTAATCACTAGTCAATCCTCCCGAACAATACACGCGTCTAGACCGATTCGAAATAACCTTAATATTCTCGAACCATGGTTGGAAAAATCGAGAATAAAAATAAACATAGATAAATGCCAAGCAGTTCTTTATACAAAAAGGTATTCTCAATATCGATACATGCCCCCACCATTAAGTCTTTATGGACACAACATCGAGTGGAAAAACGAAGCAATTTATTTAGGCGTAACACTCGACAAAAAACTACTGTTTAAATAGCATATCCAAAATACCTTAGGCAAAGCGTATGGGACACTGAAGCTGCTATACCCTATTTTAAACAACATAACACAATTCGAATAACACAGGGCTAACAATCTATAAGGCACTATTAAGGCCAGTACTCACATACGCAAGCCCCATATGGGGACATGCCGCTAGAACTCACATAAAGAAACTGCGAGTTTTTCAAAACAAATTACTATATGTATATGATTACAAAACTACCGCGTGTAACACCGGTTGACATATTACACGACCAAACGGATGTAGAAACAATCGAAGAGTATATTAAACGCATGGCTCTTAAATTTTATAATACATGTGAAGGCCATGATAATGCACTCATGGCATTGCTGGGAACCTATGAAATAGCCAATAACAAACACAAGCGCCAAAATGGATCCTGGACAACACTTGGCCGGTAAAAGCTGATAGGACACGCGCACGCGCACCCACTCGCAAACCCACACCCACGCACGCACACAAACACACACACAAACTCACACACAAACTCACACACACATACACACACTCAAACACACGCACACACATACACTCACACAAACACATACACTCACACAAACACACAAGTAAACACACACATAAACACATACACAAACACACACACACAGAAACACATTACACAATTATTCAGTTATAATTACAACATTGGCATATAATGTGTTTTATAAAATATATTAATACAACAAATTAAAAACTAATAACTAATCCTACTGCTGCAGGTTCATCCTATCAAATCCAGAGAATATGACATCACCTTACAACTACAGATAGAACAGGAACAACAACCGAAGAGTAAAAATTAAAAAAAAATGCACATGTTACCATAATTGTATGAATAATTGTAATAATCTGAAATGTACACATATTATATTTAAATAAAGAGAAACCTGATGTCCGGTTTTGGCTCTCCCAATGTAGAGTCATCCGAAAGCCAAACTTGGCAAGATCCCGCGTAATTGACTATTCCGATTGAGATTTTAAGCGGTTTCCATTAATCCAAAGAGCAAATGCTAGAATAGAACCCCAAAAGGTCCGCTTCCGACTTCACTCTGCTAATTAACTTCAAATTTGAATTCAACATTTAAACCGGGGCTAATGTATTTTACAGGAACTCGGGGTCCTACCTACTAAGGAGGATCAAAACGGATAGCTCACCGCCAAGACTTAAGTGATGACCGCAGAGCTTTCCATCCATCTATCTATCTACTGAGGGTGCGAAACACGGACTCTTATTGTAAGGGAGGAAAGAAGATTACGAGTATTTGAGAACAGACAGGTGAATGGAGAAAACTACATAATAGTGAGCTACATTATATGCATAGGAAGCCAGATATAAAAAGAACAGTTAAGTCTCGTAGGCTCCGATGGGCAGGACATGTGGCACGTATGGGGATGAAAGAGGTGCATGGAAACTTCTGGTATGAAATTCAGAGGGAAAACGCCCAGTTGGTAGATCAAGAATGAGGTGGGAGAATAATATTATCCATGATTTGAGGGAAGTAGATTATACAGGGGATAATTGGAAAACATTAGCTCAGGCTAGGGATGTATGGAGAGCTTATGTCCGCGCGGCCATGAACCTATGGGTTCGACAGAGCCAGTGAGTTAGATACATAATAATAAAATCTATTTTGAATTGAAACAAAAAAAATTAATAAAATATTCGTTTTTCTATTATGACTAACTTCTGAAAAACATGATGGGTAGCATTTTAACATTAGTTATATGGGGCATATTGAAACCTCATTTTTTTTTACTTAATGATATTTCAGAATAAAATCTGTCACGTGGTACCTCTAAAGTGGCATACTGTTAAATATCTGGTTGCTACATTACATTAAAATAATTTATTTTAATAATGTAAACAATAGGCCTAATTATTTACACAGAATGAAAACTTTTATTATCAATCGAATACATTTGTATCATAAAACATTCAAGTCATAATAATGTTAATAAAATGCTAACTTTTTTGATGATTAATCCATATCTCTGCTTACCGGTCTAATGGAGTTAATTTAGCTTAATATTTTCCTGTTGATAATGATAATGTCCAATCATATAGACTCGAATTAGATTTTTAATAAAATGTGCAATTATATCGTAGCAAATCTAATAATTATTTGTTAATCTAATGTAATATTTCCCCCTAATTATCTTATTAAATCCTATAGTATGATGCAAGATTTAAAAAAAATCAGTTATTACTCTTAAGAGCGCTGATTTAGAATGACTATGACACATTATTACATTTTTTTAGAAAGGAGAAATTATTCATTTTAATTTATAATCATATTTTTAAATTATTTTATTTATTTATTTATTTATTATTTTTTTAATGACCCCAGTATTGTCCTTTTCGACATTTCTGGTGTTCTCTCCTGGCAATGGCGTAATTGTAACCCACTTTTGAGGTTGGGGCGTCTGGAAGGCGGAGTTACGTTCCCCGATTATATGATGGGTGATGATGATGATGATAGTGGTGCGCCAGGAGAGCCCCTAATCCTAAGCTTAATCTAAGATGAATATGAATGATGATGGTTACAATGGCCATATGATTTCGGGGACCATTTGGGCCTTAAAATTTTCCTGACATTTGTCTTACAGGTGAGGAAAAACACTGATAAAAACCTCACCCAGATAAACTGCCCCGACCGGGGATCGAACCCGGGCCCGCTTCATGACAAGGCAGCACACTACCTCGAGACCACAGCGGTGGACTTATTTTATTTCTGTATTCAGATTATTTTATTTTATTTATAATTGTGAATACTTTTTGTATGTACTCAAGTTTAAAAGCTTTTTATATGTAAATAAGATTTCCAAAATTTTCCTATTGGAGAAACATTACTGTAATAGATCTTAGTAATAATAATAATAATAATAATAATAATAATAATAATAATAATAATAATAATAATATTATTATTATTATTATTATTATTATTATTATTATTATTATTATTATTATTATTATTTGAAGAGAAAAATTATACGCTCAGACCGGGACTTGAACCCGGGACCCTTGGTTCTCTAGACCAAGTGCTCTACCAACTGAGCTACCTGAGCAAGTACCGATCTAAACGCAAATCTTTCTCTATATACATTGTAATTCCCATCCACCAATTATTATTATTATTACTTAGCTAGACCTGTACTATATTACGCCCCAGCGAAGCATGGACCACGAGGAGTACTGATATTAGCAGAATAACGGCTAGTGAAATTATATTTTTTTAGAATTCATGTATTTTTTTTAGAGGAACACGAGGATATACTCGCATGGATCGCAAAAGAAATGAAGATATCATGTAAACACTTAAATTACAACCAATCTCATAATTTATAAATAAATTAACTCATGTGCAACGAATGAATCGTAATAGACTTCCAAAGTCATGCTTCAATACAGTCTTCAAGAGAAGAGATCTTTGGGACGTTCTAGAAAAAGGATGAACCGAGAATACTTCCCTGAAACTGTAACAGACTTTGGGACTTAAACCTGTTTGGATTATTATTATTATTATTATTATTATTATTATTATTATTATTATTATTATGTCCACCTCTGTGATCTCGGGGTAGAATTACTGCTTCATAAGCAGCGTGCCCGGTTCGATCCCCGATCGGGATAAGTTTTCGGGGTGATGTTTTTTTTTCCAGAGTTTTTCCTCATCTGTAAGTCAAATGTCAGCAAATGTTAAGGACCAAAGGTCCTCGAACATCATCTGGTAATCATAATCATCTCCATGTTTAGTATGAATGTGTGTGTGAATGTGTGTATGAATGTGTGTGTGAATGTGTGTATGAATGTGTGTGTGAATGTGTGTATGAATGTGTGTGTGAATGGTGTGTTTCGTCTTGATGTTGTGTTATCTCGGAGGAGGCCTTCACATTGAGCTGATCATTCATTCTGGGATGCCCTCCAAGTTCTTGCTTGGTCAAAAATGTATGCCTAGTTTAAAATCCATCTTCAGATAGGTCGTTCCACTGTAAGGCCCGGGTTGAGTGTGGCATGTAAAAAGTACCTGTAAGGCGAGAGGCTAAACTAAGTTAATGGAATAATAATAGCATATTAATTATTTTTACCATTATTATAGATGAGGCCACTGAGCAAGTGGAGAGCTTCAAATACTTGGGTTGTTCTATCAGTAGTAACATGAACTGCGGTCAAGAAGTAAAACAGAGGATAGCAATGGCAGAAGAAGCTTTTAACAAGAAGTGAAGCATTTTCTGCGGACCTTTGCAAAAAACTACGGAAGAGGCTAGTGAAGTGCTTTGTGTGGAGTGTAGCATTGTATGGTGCAGAGACTTGGACATTACGAAGGAATGAGGAAAAGCGACTGGAAGCTTTTGAGATGTGGATATGGAGAAGAGTCGAACGTATAAAATGGACAAAGTAAGAAATAAAAATGTGCTAGACAGAGTGGGGAAAGAAGAACAATGCTGGAACTCATAAAGAAAAGGAAAATAAATTGGATTGGCCACTGGCTAAGAAGAAACTGCCTGCTGAAGGATGCTCTAGAAGGAATGGTCAACGGAAAGAAAGTTAGAGGCAGAAAAAAAAAATCAGATGATAGACAATATTAAAATAAATGGTTTGTATGCAGATACAAAAAGGAAAGCTGAGTTAAGGAAAAACTGGGGAATGCTGAGTTTGCAGTGAAAGACTGCTCTTGAGCAGAACAACATGATTGATTGATAGTTATTATTACAGTATTATTATTGCTATTATTATTATTATTATTATTATTATTATTATTATTATTATTATCTATTAAAAGTAAATTCAGTTTATAGTATAAATCATATTACTTTATATGCCAAGAAAAGAACATTACTTAATATTCATATAGATTTCTCTCTCAAAGGTTTTAAAATTACCATATGAATAGCTACTCATATGGGGAATACAGATTTAACCCGGTCAATTTCACCAACAGAGGTAACTGTATTACGCCAGTTCTCCCCGTGTATAATGCATAGCTTAAACTGGCGTAATACAGTTACCTATGTTGGTGAAACCGACCCTAAATTGGCGAAACAATAATTTCTCGTGCCAGTTAATCATATGTTTCGGACCGCAAAGAAAACAAAATCATATAAAACTCTAAGTTATTATTATATATCATTAGGTAATTTGGCACAGAATTAAGTAATTTATATTCATTTGTTTTTATTGTTTCATAAACAATAATACATAAATGAAATCAATGTATCTTATAAGATACATTGTGAAATGAAGGGTTAAGTAAGTTCACATTCCTTATTATTCCATAATGTATTAATTTATGTTTTTGTATAATGAATATTTACATTAATATTTTATAGTTTATCCTACGTACAGTAAATTTAAATAAATGTACATTATGTGTTTGTTTATTAAAAAGTTTGTCTTAATTTGAATTTTCGGAATAAATATTTTTGGAGGATTATTTATTTCGACTAAAAATAACTATAATGGAACATTATATTTATTTTCGGAGCCTAATAGTAGATTTTGATGTTCAATTCAGAACCACATTGAACATAGCAATATCAGTATTATCCACCGTTAAACGCAGCACAGAGTTCGTTTCTAAGAGCAACGAGGAGTAAAAAAAAAAAAACTTCCATCTCCACGACGCACTTGGCGTCGTTTTATGACGTCATGGATAACAGATGGTGTAGATACCTTCCCCTTTCTACGGACGACCTTTCACCTTTTCACGAGATATAGAGCGGACAGAACAAACAATGGGGATATCCCCCACTGATCTCTGTAATATGGTATGGTGAAGCCACAAGACCTGCTATTTTCAAGCATTAATTAGACACAGCCTCTCCTACTCTATTATAAATGTAGGTAACCACTATTCCGTTTCGTCTAATTCTCAACAAAGAACAAACAACACTTCATTGAGACATTTCTAATTTAGTTCGAGATTTTAATTAACATCTAAACTTGGTATAATACTGGCTGAACAATAATAAACTTACTAACTCACTGGCACTATCGAACATGCAGTTACATGGCCGCGCGGATATAAGCTCTCCATACATCGCTATCCTGAGATAATGTTTTCCAATCATCCTCTGTATAATCTCTTTCCCTCAAATCATGGTTAATTTATTCCTCCACCTCAATCGTGGCCTACCTACTGCGTTCTTTCCTTCTGATATTCCTAAAAGGAGTTTGCATGCCCTCTTTCATACTCCATGTGTTACACATGTCCTGCCCATGGCAGTCTACGAGACATAACTTTCTCTTTGCTATTTAACTTCCTGTAAAGCGTCTATATCCAAGGGCGATGTCTAATTCCCGCATTAGTATTTCTAGTGCATCACTATTATATAATTTCCCAACATTCCATGTTCCTAGGATCCTATTTTTGAGCCTTTGCCATGGATTTCTTGAAATAGTCACCATCTGGAGAACCGAATGGCGTACTGTATTGACTTAGGCTTTCACGGCCGGAGTTGCTATGCTGATCTTGAAGAAGATTTCCGGACTGTAGGCCGTGGTTTCGAGGCTTGAAGTTCCCCGATGTTTCGCCAGAGACTGCGTCTGACATCCTCAAGGGAACTTCAAGCCTCAAGACCACGGCCTACAGTCCGGAAATCTTCTTCAAGATCAGAATGGAGTATTATTTTATTTTCTGAAAATCTTATCCCAGTGGAACCCATATGTCCATTTCTTGAAAGTTGTGTTTTTGCGATGAAAGATCGTCACTCTATTGACCAAGGTACCGTACTTTTTTTTTTCGTCTGGCTTATAGCTTTCGAACTGTCAACTTTTCTGCCGGCATAGCTCTCGGAGCCATTTAAACAGGCAAACCATTCCACCACGACGAGGTAAAGATACCATGAAGAGGAATAAACAGCACAGTATTAATGTCAATAATTATTTTTTCTCGAATTCATTTTAAGATAAACATTTAATATACTAGTTAATACCATTTGCTTACTGTTTACATGTACACTTTTACAAACTATATGTAATAACAATAGTCCACCGCTGTGATATCGAGGTGACGTCGTAAGGAGGTGGCCCGGGTTCGATTTCCGATCAGGACAACTTTCCTGAGTGACCTTCTTTTCGGGCTTTATCCTCACCACTAAGACAAATGTCTGGGAACTTTCAGACCCAAATGAACTCCAAATATCACATTGCCATTATAACCATCATCCATATCATATTAATTTTGTTTAGTTTGAATTACTGGATTAATAATATGTATTGTCTTAAACATTCGTGTTATTTCGGAGGTAATTCTAGAATTATGCTGATCACTCATTCAGGGAGGACCACCGTGCCCTTATCTGGCAAAAGAAACACGTGTGTGATCCATAGTTACAAATCCTCTCCCAAAAGTTCGTTACCCTAAGGTCAGGTCAGGGTGGCGTGGAATATGTAGAAGTTACCCTACCTATAAAGAGAGATGTCAAACTAAGGTAAAGAGAGAAACATATGTAATAACAATAGTAGTATATGACGATGCAAGGTTGGGAAGTGGTTTTACAGAATGGAGGAAAAATGTTTAAAAACCCGAGCGATAGCGAGGTTTTTAATTTCCGAGATTCTGTAAAACACTTCACAAACGTGCGTTGTACATTATTTTTTTTTGCGCAATGGTTTTTTCAAAATAATAGTAAATTAATAATAAGATCTTGGTTGGAATATTTTCATTCATTATAAACAATTGAATAACGTTAACAGTGTGGGCAATGTTTACTAGTTGACACAACAGTAGGCATTGAGAACAATTATTGATAACATGGCCGCAAGTACGTATTTATTGTTTTATATTGTTTCAAATAACATTCAGTTCATTTAAAATGCAGTGATTTGCTTCGTATAATGTATATTAACACTACCTTTTGGTTATTTTTTTGTATATACATTGTATGTAGTGTACATAGAGGACAATGGTTTTACTTCCCGCACATGGGTGTAAATGTAATATTACAGTATAGTTATTCAGGTTGGCAACCCCGAAATGTAGCAAGTTGAACCTTTAATAATGGTCGCCATTGCTGGTAAAACGCACTACCGCCCAAAAAATATTTTTTTCTCGATTGTGCCTTTTGTCGTACTTACAAAATGGTGACCATGATTGAAAGTTAACTTCCTATATTTCGGGGTTGCCAATCTAAATAACTATACTGTAATAAAATAACTCTACTGTAATATTATTACAAACACGTGTGTGGGAAATAAAACCACCGCCCTCTATGTACTATATATATAAATGGAGCCCGTGCGACCCATATTTGTAAATAATATTGTAAATATCTTACTTTTTGTCTAATAAAGTCCTACTACTACTATATAAATGGATTGCGGCACAAATGTGCAAAGATGATAACACAACAATCACTAACACTTTAACTTTGACTTGCGTAATCACAAATTGTCTTTGTTCTTTGTGTACATTTTTCGATGTGATATCTTTTGCATTTCTGTTTACGTACTTCACATATGCACGACATCTTCGGGTCATGGAATGTTTTGTCTTTACACATTAGGTGGTGGAATCCATGTACGCTTAGTCTTGATGTACACTATATACAATGTATATACAAAAAATATCCGAAAGGTAGAGTTAATATATATTATACGGAGCAAATCACTGCATTTTAAATGAACTGAACTTTATTTGAAACAATATAAAACAATAAATGCGTACTTTACGCCATTTTATCACTAATATTGGTTTCACGGCCTCCTGTTGTTTCAACTAATAAACATTATCCACACTGTTAACGTTAGTCATTGTTTATAATGAACGCAAATATTTCCAACAAATATTATATTATTATACTATTATTTATTATTTTGAAAACATCATCAGCAAAAAATAATGTACAACGCACGTTTGTGAAGTGTTTTACAGAATCTCGGAAATTAAAAGAACTTGCTATCGTTCGGTTTTTAAACATTTTCCTCGATTCTGTAAAAACCACTTCCCAACCTCGCATCGTAATATACTATTTCCTTACTCAATATACATCCATCCACAGTAATTCTGCCTAAGGGCAGGTTTTTCACTGCAATCGTAGCATTTTCATGTTATGCTTTACAGCTTTACTAGGGAATTGTAGGTGTGGTAGCTTCCCGTTGCTTTGCACACCGGTGAAGGATGATGATGGCCGTATGATTTCGGGGAATGTTTGGGCCTTAAAGTTTTCCTGACATTTGTCTTACAGGTGAGGAAATACCCCGATAAAAACCTCACCCAGAAAAACTGCCCCGACCGGGGATCGAACCCGGGCCTGCTGCGTGACAAGGCAACACGCTACCTCGAGACCACAGCGGTGGACAATAATAATAATAATAATAATAAATAATAATAATAATAATAATAATAATAATAATAATAATAATAATAATAATAATAATAATAATAATAATTATTATTATTATTATTATTATTATTATGATAGATGTAGGAAATTAAGTGTAAAACAAAATAATACAAAATTTAATATATCATATTTGATATAGACCTTAATAATAATGTTATTAAAGCATAAACAATGAATAGAATGAATGAAGTCTAATATTAATAAAAAATGAATAGAATTAGATTCAATAATATAAAATAAGGGACGCTAATGTATAAATTAAAGGTTTAATTTTATTTAGGATGGCAGTACGTATTATTACTTATGGATCCGAAACATGGATAGTGACAACACAACAATCTGCCAGAATACAGAATTCCTCAGACCAATAGGAGAATATCAAAGAACAGACAAAAAAAACACACACACAACAATAAGACAACTAAAAGTAGAGGAAATAAACACAACAATAGTGAAATACAGAACAAACTGGAAAGAACATTTAGAAAGGATGACGCAGAATAGGATATCAAAAGCAACATACAACTATTCACCACGAGGGAGAAGAAGCTTGGGAAGACCAAAGAAAAGATGGAAAGAACCGCAATTTGGAGCCGGAACAGGCTAGTAAATAAGCCTAAACCGTGACGAAGAAGAAGAATTTTATAAAGGACCTACCGAATGATTAGAAGTAAGTAACCTATATTTAATTACCGGATCAGTTTATATGTAGTTACTCCTATTCGGGGAATTATTAAATTATTTAAGAATAAATATTAATATAAATATAATTGGCGTTCCACATTTTATTAATTCAGGTTAGTTTTGGCATTACATACCTTACTTCAAATATAATTCACCGCAGTGTCAATAATACGTTACTAAATCATTGTACGGTAGCGCATTTAATCTGTAGCATCATTTTTAGATATATCTTTCATTGATTAATCTGAATCTTTTTTTATGTTAGTTCTTCACTGAAAGTGAAGTAGCATATGCTTCGTCGAATTTAACAAACTCTCCAACAAATATGAGTTACAAATAAATAAATAAGAAAATAAAACGTTTGTTTGTGTGTATGTATAGTGGATATATTTAAATAATTGAGGAGGCTAACATCTAACAGTCAGATATGCCTATAGGCCTATTATAAACACAATCTGTTATTTTGTGACTGCTTTCATTTCGCGGTTAGAACGAAATTATAAATTATAAAAAGAATAAATAAAAATAGTCAAATTATAAATAAAATGTAGTTTCTATATTATGTTTTCAATACTCCAAGATGATCGCACAATTATGTACAAATTGAATAAAATTATAAAATTTAACAATCTCCAAGAAATATTGGTTTAAAATAAATAAATAAATGAATAAATAAAAGGTTTGTTTGTGTGTGTGTGTGTGTGTGTGTGTGTGTGTGTGTGTGGTGGATATATTTAAATCATTGAGGAAGCTGAAACCTCAAAGCCAAATATACCTACATTAGAAGGACAATTTGTCATTTCCTAACAGCTTTCATTTTACGGTTAGAATGAAATAATAAACCTACAAAAAGTTAATAAATAGAAAACAGTCAAATTATGAAGAAAAATAGAAAATAAAAATAAAATACACCACGATCACCGCATTATTAGATAAAAATAAAATAATAAAAGTCGCGATAAAATAACGAACATAGAGAATGATTAATTATTACTACATAAGTCTGCAAGAAGTTATTAAAACACTGGAAAATAAAATTATTGTAATTATTTTAACAAAGAATGAAGCTTGAATAATTTTAAGTTTGTTTCCATAGTGTACATTGATTTCCCAAGGATAATTTATGCATTAATAACCACTAATTAGTGAATAAATACGTTTTCAATTGCTCATTATTTCTAAAGTTCTATTAGCAGAATATAAATTTACACAAGAGGAAACAACGGAGGGAAATCCTTTTACTGTAACAGAGAAGGTACATTTTCAATTATTTATACGTTTCATTCCATTGTACTGCAGTTCCTGAAGTGAGTCGCCAATTAAGGCAATGTTGTTTTATTTACTGAAAACAAGTGCTACGCTTTCGTTGAGAGAGACTTTATTACGACGAGACTTCAAGCACCTAATCAGAGAGCAAGTGTTGCGAAGCTTAATTAATCTTTATATTGCCTTCATAAAGTTCGCTTCAACAAATAACTTGTTATTAACAAGAACAAAACGTGTATGGCAAGGAAAGGAAATGTGCGAGGAGAGTTCAGTTTACATGCTAATATCATGAAGATGATATTTTTAATTTCTGATAACAGAAAATATGTCTACGATATAGTCTAGGGAGTACGCCGTTGCTTCAGACGCAACGAACCCGAGTTCGATACGTGAGTGATACAAGTTTCTTGGGTGAGGTTTTTAGAGGATTTTCCTATACATTTTAATTCTTCCCGGCTTTGGAATAATTTCCCATATTATTTGCCACGAGAGAGGAAAAAAGGAAGCATTTGGTAATTTAGGTATAATTTTTGCTATATTGGCCATTGGTTGCACAAGTATCGGTAACGTTAAGGCAGATTCGGGCGGCTACTTACTCAATGTGAATGCGCCTCTCTTTGTGTACAGTTTTGCACTCCTTAACCCATTGGAGACACGTTTAAAGTGCCTAGCATGTTCACTGGGAACCCATTTAAATCTCCGCGCCGCTACTCCGCTGCGCTGGACTTTAAATACACATACTCTGTTCTATCACTTATGATTTCAGATATTTTGTTTACCCCTGAATTTATTTTAGTATCTTGTACTTTTACGAATAGCAAAGGAATGTGGCCTACCTGCTACCCTCTTTTGTGCATTGTAAACCGTTATGTTTTGTTATTTTCAAGGCTGTGAAAGTTGACAAACAATTCAGAAACCATCTTTTTGTAAAAGTTCTCGGACATTGCCTTGAAAGTAAACACAAATCATATGTTCAAACAAGACCGAAAAAAATAACAAACGCAATATAATACTGTACATAATAAAAATAAATATATGAAATAAAATAAGCATAGACCTATACATTATAAAATCAGGAAAAGTTCTTCGTATATTCTTTAATTATCATAGTTATATATCGACCTGTAAATTATAAAATACTATAGATAAAAACTGGACGAAACTCACCTAATATTTCTACCATCAGTAGCATGCACGGTTACGTTGTCACTGTATATTATTTCATCGTCCGAATCTTCGTTCCATAATAATTCACTACAATCACTGTCACATAATATTTCATCCACTACTTCACTTAGTTTCTCAAAAGCAGTACGTTCTCTCCTATTTACGCACATATTGCAAGAAAAAAATTAATTTTAAAACTATGAATTTTAACAAATAAGCACTGAATTTATATTCACTTATATTTTACCGTAATAAATGCCTACAACTATAGTCTACTATTCTATAAATAATAACTAAAATAAACTATACAATACACTAGGCCTATACATATTTACTTTACATAAACAAACAACACATTTTACTGATGGTGAACCGAAAATGTAAACCACTAAAGAAACCTAACGTCTTACAGTGTTATAACACAACAACGAGTCTACCTCGTTGGGGCTGTTTGGACTTTCTACCTGCTCACGAGGGAGACTCGTTAAAAGTCTCCAATGGGTTAATTGCATTCATAGACGGCTTAAACTCTGATTATTAATGGGATACAACGCATTTTATGTCGCCAGTACATTTTTACTACAGATATGCACTTTTAAAGACACTGCACTGGACTGGTTTGAATTTTCTCTTTTCTATAGTTAGTGTGGCATTATTTGTGTGAGTGCACCGCCGCTCTAAGACTACGTAACCCCCACCCCTGCCTTATAGCCCGAAGAGTCCCTGAACATCATTTGCTTCTAGGATTTGTTGTATGAGCACATCACATATTTACAGTAGTAATAGATGTGGATACTCGAGCATATTTTACATCCGCTACTATAATCATTGCTGTACCTACTGGAATTAATATATTCGCATTCTTTAATAAGAAGAATTTCTGATTATAAGTCAAGATGGATGCAACATGTTCATCGAATGGAAGATCACAGGATACCCAAACAAAGTTAAGATATCAACCTGCAGGAAGAAGAAGACCAGGACGTCCACTCAAAAGACTTCTGGATGGTATTTCTCTTGAAGCCGAAACAGGTCAACAAATGACCTAAATTCGTGAATGTACTATGATGATGATGATAATATGAATGTGTGCGTGAATGTCGTGTCTTGTTTTAAATGTAGTATTGTCTCGGAGATGGCGTGAAATTGAACTGATCGCTTATCTAGAGAGGCCTCTTTGTCTTGTGCGGTCAATAAAATATACATGTGATTCCTTCTATTTTTTTTCACTGTAAGAGCTTGCGTGGCGTGGGGCATGCGATAATATGTAAAAAAAGAGGAGCTTAAACTAAGAAAAGGAAAAAAAGAAATACAGATAAGATTTATTTTAACATTTAACAATTTATTGTCCGTCGCAGTGTTGTGGTCAATTCACGAAAATACTGAATTTGATTTCTAGTGGGTCAGCGAATTTTAAATCGCTACTATGAGTCTAAGTGAGCTTATGCTGACCTGTGCTTCCATCAGTGGTGGCTCCAACATATTCGCGCCACTGTACATCTGTTCAGTATGTATTGTTCCTGCCTGCAGCAATAGATCCAGGATTGTAAGTCTCACGAAGGTATATAAGGAAGTCTTACAGAAGATGCCAGAAAAGTAGGAGTAAAATAAATAACTAATTAACAGACGTTTGATCCAAGGTTTTCAATGGCGGTCCTGTTACTCATTCAAAAGAAAAGCGACATCTCAAAAATACTTCATTTTAAAACTCAATTTTGTCTATTGTACGTTTTGACCCTTTAAATATTTTATGTCTTTGTGAACACTGTATAGCACTTTGCTCCGAATTCAATTATAATAGCGTAAAATAAATTATTAAAATACATATCTGGCAGGTCCACCGCTGTGGTCTCGAGGTAGCGTGCTGTCTTGTCACGCAGCGGGCCCGGGTTCGATCCCCGGTCGGGGCAGTTTTTCTGGGTGAGGTTTTTATCGGGGTTTTTCCTCACCTGTAAGACAAATGTCAGGAACACTTTAAGGCCCAAACGGTCCCCGAAATCATATGGCCATCATCTTTATCATCATCATCATCCTTATCATCATCATCATCATCCTTCACCGGTGTGGAAAGCAACGGGAAGCTACCACACCTACACAATTCCCTAGTAAAGCTGCAAGCATAGCATGAAAATGCTATGATTGCAGTGAAGGACCTGCCTTCGGGCAGAATTACTATGGATGGATATCTGGCAGGTGCCGTCATCATAAACTGATTAAAAAAATTATATCCTAAAGGATTTTTCATGTCAAGAAAATAGTATTCTTCTTAAGGGAACGCTATTATCACTTGACGCTGTAGACTGAGTGAACAGAGATGGAAATATAATTACTCCAAGTTTCGTTGAAAGAGGATTAAATATGTGAGTGATAATTATACGTTACAAAATTTTATTTTTTCCATAAATCGGGCACCCACTTACTTGGCAAAGTTGTAAGTTAAACTATTTAACTAAATCATTTATTTCAAATGAATTAACTAACAAATCAAACTCAAATAAAAGGACACGTTTATTAGCAAAAATTGCTCCATAAGAGTTATACTATTTTGTAGACGTGAAACACACTATAGTTGAGGATTAAGGCACCTGCCAGGTATATATTTCAATATTTTACTTTCTATTTATCTCAACGGAATTTAGTATCGATTTTATTAGTATTAATAGCTGGTAAAACCATTAATAATCAAGACATAGTATTTATTGAGTTCTAAAATTTAGTATTTTTGAGATGTTATTTTTCTTGCGTATGAGTGACATGTTATAAGTTTCTTAGATATTAGAAAGTGTCGTTGAATTATCCCAGAAAAAGTAGCAAGCAAGAGCTCAAAAATGTCGGTATATCAAGATACGACACATTTTTCATTTAGATATATTAACGTACTTTGTGATGTCATTTCACTGTGTTGTAATTTCTTCGAAAACTTCTATTGTTTTATAAAATAAACAGTGATAACTATAACAATGAAACTGTGATTACTCTCACAGCTAATTTGACCTGCAGCAGATTAGAACAGGAAACAAATTTCGATTCCTTAAGTCTAAGACAACTTTATTTAAATGAAGTGAATTAGAACTGGACACAAATTTCTATCATATAATTCGAAGGCTGCGAAGAAGACACAGAATGTCAAAGAATGAGGAGTGACCAAAGTTTGGCTTGCACACATTTACAAAATTATTTAAAAAAATTACACTTATATGAAGGATATTTTGGAATATTAATTTTAGAGGGTCAATGCACATAAATCAGAAAAAACAATTTTTTTTGAATAATTTTAGCCACTTCGTGGTATTCGGTCCTCTTAAAGGAGTGAATTAGGACTAACTAACAAACTCACTGGCACTATCGAACCCGTAGGTTCATGGCCGTGCGGACATAAGCTCTCCATATATCCCTATCCTGAGCCAATATTTTCCAATCATCCCCTGTATAATCTACTTCCCTCAAATCATAGTTAATGTTATTCTCCCACCTCATTCTTGGTCTACCAACTGGGCGTTTTCCCTCTAGTTTTCCTACGAAAAGCTTCCATACACGTCTTCCATTCCCCATTCGTGCCACATGTCCTGCCCATAGCAGTCTACGAGACTTAACTGTTCTCATTACGTATATCTGGCTTCCTATAAATACAATGTAATTCACTGTTATGCAGTCTTCTCCATTCTCCTGTCTGTTCATCTCTCTTTGGTCCAAAAAATTTTCCTAAGAACTTTATTCTCAAATACTCGAAATCTCCTTTCCTCCCTTAAAGTAAGAGTCCATGTTTCGCAGCCATGTAAAATAACTGGTAGAATAATAGTTTTATATATTTTCAGTTTAACATTTTTTTAAACGAGTTGGGAAGTCAAAAGTCTCTGTAATGCATAATAACACGAATTTCCAGAATTGAGCCTATGTTTAATTTCCTTGTCCATCTCATTTCTGTTTGTGATTATTGTTCCTAGGTATTTGAATTCAGCCTCTTCCTCAAAATTTCCCTCATTTGTCATTAGCTGTCCATTTCCATTATATAATGTATTTTTATGTGTGGTCATATATTTAGTTTTATTAATATTTACTTCCAGTCCCAATTTCTTAGTATTACTCAGTAGTGAGTGTGAATTAGGACTGGAAAGGCAAATTTAGATTATTTAAGTCAAAGACTACTTTGTTTAAAGGAAGCAAATTAGGACTGGAAAGAAATTTCAATTCTTTATATCGAAGACAATTTCGTTTAAAGTAAGTGATTATTTAATAAAATGAGTGTATCTATCACAATGTTCCCACTATTGCCAGATTAATTCTGCTCCTTATCTTACATATAATTTAAAATTCGAACTTAATAAGAACAATAGGCAGACTTATGTATTTTAGTCTCATAGTACATTTAGGATATCTTCTTCCTTTGATACTTCTTACTGTAATACATGCGCTACATCTATTACATACTCGTAGCCTGTTTTTAATTATTAGAAAACGTTCTATTTCGAAACTATAACTATTAAGGGGGCTGATGTGTGAAATTGTCGACACTTTCGGTCAAATGTACCATTTTTTGTTTTTTTCGTATTAAAAATACTACGTAACTTAAAGTATAAGTTGGCGAAGTTTCAGTGTCCTATGGCGCTTGTAAGTCTCCCTAATGACTGTAGTAGGGCATGTATGCTATATCTAATTTAACTGCATGCAAACTTTCAAATTGGCTTTTCCACACTTTTATTTGTATTGCATGTCAATACATCCAAATCAAAATAGCACTGAAAAATTTAATGATAGAAGCACGAAATTGTAACTGCATGTCCCACACACTATGGCTAATAATTCTAGCATGGATTTTGAAATAACACTTATAGTTTTTTAAATAAAAAATAAAATATGTGTAGTAATTTAAAAAATAACGAAAATTTTCATATGCAGAGGATGTATATATTTTTTCTTCCTTTATTATAATGGTATATAAGAGTTAATGCATAGCGTTGTTCTAAATAAGTCAGTGGTCGTGTAGAAAAAAATTCAAAAGTTTTACTAAACAATTATAGGACTTATTAAAAATTTAAATATGAAAATTTTTAAATAGATTTTCATCAATAACTCAAAAACCTTTAAGCCTAGAGGGGTGAAACTTTAATATAATATTACTTATTTGGTCATGAATGTGTGTACAAAAATTAAGTATGTAACTTAAAAACTGTAGAAAATAGAATATTCACCAATCATCCCCATTAAAAACACGGGACTTTTATTGTTATGAACATAAAAGATGTCCCTCCTCTAGACATTGTTTCTGGACGCAAGAAAATCATTTGTAGAGGCATGTTACGCAGTCTCAACTAAGAACGTAGAAGTCAAGCTATTGGTAAGTGCTTCTTTATGAGTTCCGATTTATCTGCCATGAAAAACCCCACTCACTCCAATTTGATTCCGTCTTAGAATCAAGAACGTATGTTTTGCTTCAGCGAGGCAAGAAAGAACCTCAATCATTACCATTAACATGTTTGCTTCAGGAGATCAGTTCATTTTGTTGAATTTCCGTAGGTCAATAAGCTAAAACTCTAGTTTAGTCGTCTGTAACTATATGGTTCAACGGCTGTTTCACTCGATCTGTGATGTTAAACAGTAGCTACTAGATAATAATTCAATTCGTGTGTACTTCCTACAACATATCTCTAATCGAATGACATGTTACCAGGTCGAGTGACATGTTCCTATTATCATCGATTGTACAGTCCTATAATAAACAGTTTTGTATAACACCATACCTACAAACATAAAACAATAATAATTAAGAACTAAGTATTTCGCCTTTTTTTCACATATATAAGTCAAATGTAATGTTTGGTAGCATTAAATGTTTTTAAAATATTAAAACAAGTACCTGATATATATCAATCGTTATCAATTAAAATGGATTTCTGTTTAAAAACTTTGTCAATTAATTAAAATCATGTGGGCCTTTCAGAACATGTTCCGTCTTCGGCATGCCACTTAGTACCAAATGACATGTCGAAGATGGAACATGTTCTGAAAGGCCTACATGGTTTTAATTAATTGACGAAGTATTTTTTAAAAGAAATCCATTTTGAGGACTACTGATATATCAGGTACTTGTTTTAATATTTAAAACAATTTACTACATAACCTCAATTGTGATTTACATGAATTTTACAAGTATTGATAGGAAACATTAAATCGATTGCAGAATCAATGTCTGAACTACGACCGCGGATTCACAATTCTTTATTGTTTCTATCACATCTATAAGACACCTCAAACTCCACGGCGTTAATTGTAAAAAAAAAATTCTACAAACTGACTACGGTTTTATAACTATTGTCTCAAATTTTTCAGTTCTTATAAGTTATTATGAAAACATACAATAATATGAAATCGCGGTCATTGTTTTGACATTGTTTTTGCAATCGACTGTTAGGGACCAATTAGTCCCCGAACACCATCTGGTCATCTATATCATGCTCACTTTGTTCAGAAGTATAGAATTAATGTGGGAATAATGGTGTGTCTCGTCTTGGAGGTAACCCACACTGAGTTTCTTACTTTTCTTGGGAGGCATTCCATGCCCGTGCACAGTTAAAATATAATATATGGTCCAGAGTTAAAAATCCTAGCCAGCGGGGAGGCGAGAGGAATGTAAAAGAACCTAAAAAGGGAGAGGTTGAATGAAGTCAGAGAGGGAGTGAGTGGGAGAAGTAAGGAGTGAGAGAGAAAGGGGACAGAGAGATAGAGGGAGAGAAAAAAGAGGGAGAGAGAGAAAGAGGGAGAGAGAGAGAAAGAGCGAGAGAGAGAGAGAAAATGCGAGGGAGAGAGAATGGATGAGAGAGAAATAGAATGAGAGAGAAAGAGGGTGAAAAAAATAAGAGAATGAGAAAGAAGGGCGAAAAAGAGAGTAAGAGAAAAAGAGGATGATATAAATAGTGGGAGAGAATTGCTCTACCCTGAGCTTACTACTTCTACTTGAAATTACTACTTCTACTTGAAAGCCTTCATATTCTTGAATGGTAAAAAAATGTATGAATGTAATCCAGAGGTAGAAATCCAGCGCGAGAAACAAGAGACACTTAACCCATTCGCCTTAAAAGTCGAGGTAGATTCGCCGCCAATTAAATGGCCTTCAACTCAGGAGACGAGGTACATTCGCTAAACTCTGCTGTTATATATTTTGCAATATTTTGTACATCCCTTGGCAGAATAATCTTTTGTTAACATTTATGAATAGTAGAGGGATGTGTTTTTGCCTTCATTCTTATTGTGATCTCAAGTACCGTTATATTTTGTTTGTTTTGAATATCTGGAAATAGACATATTTTACAGTAATTAAGCGAATGGGTTAAAAGTCCCTATAAAATGAGAGGTTAAACTAAGAGGAGGGAGAAAGAGAAGGAGAGGTAAAGATAATTAGAGGGAAAGAAAAAGAGACCAACAAAAATAAAATATATGATCAATAAAATTGGTGTCACTGAAAATAACAGATTCCAGTAACAGCTTACTTATTGATGAACTAATGAGCCTATATAGAATATGGTTTTCCCCTTCATCTGACAGATAAAGTATGTGTGCCGAAATAAATCCCGCATCGGTACAGCCGTCTATGACACTTCAGTGCAAATAATAGCATATTTTTGGTGTTCTTGCATATTTTGTAATTTCGTATGAACCATGCATATATTGTATAATTTCAAATCCGGGAACATAATTTAAAAGTACCGTTTTTAACAACTTTTTAAAAAAAGAGATTTGCCATACTCTTAACATTAAAAAGGGATTTAAATTTAAACAAAGCACATTTCAAAATTCTACTACAATCAATTATGGAATTAAAAAAGAGTGGTAACTCATTTATGATGCCGTAATAATCCTCGAGAAAGTGAAAAATAAGGTAATTGTACGCCTGTGAAGTATGCGTACTACGAAACAATCTGGAATTGAATTTACACTAAATCCATACCAAAATTTTCATCCACAACATACCTCACAGACTGTCCCTTTCTCTATGGCCTAACTACAAAACCACACAATTTCTCACCAACCACGGACGATTTAAATATTATCTACACAGAATGAACAAAACAGCTTCACCTTATTGCAACTGCCCAGAAAAATCACTGTAGAGGGCCCACCATCTGATGAATGAATGCAACATGTTCTCCAGTGATAGACCAGCTATACTACAAAATGCTACTCCGCCAAATATTCTAGAAATTCATTTCGACACAGTCAACGTTGCAGAATTCCCTTACGAAGATCTTCATCAACAATAACAACAACATTAATTGTATAACAAAGACTATAAATACCCTGTGATATACTCCTTGGTGAAGCATGGGTAATAGCATTCATGTTTAAATAAAATAGAGTATGCGTATCACACAAAGTAGTATTTTAGTTAAAGCTAACTAAACTATAACTAACACCCTGCCTTGTCAAACGAGTCCCCTATCAGAGAAGAAATGTTCTCATAGAATTATGGCCAGTTTATGGGATCAGCCCCCAGCAGCACAGTAGGGAATTTGGGTACCTTTGTTAAGTGACTCCATGTTGAGAAAACAAGTAAAACTAGTTGGAAGATCCGACATGCTGACCAAATTTTACTCATACGCTCAACCATCCACCTCTATGACAGACACATATGGAAGTGAGGCCAGCAGTATCTTGTTAGGACTAGCCTCGTATTAAGTTATAAGAGTAAGCCAAATTCACTTTTTTCTTAAAGATATAAGTGAAGATTATACATTTGGTGATACTGGGTCATGTTCAGTATCATAACATTTATATTTTAACATATTAAGACAATGCAATGATAAAAATAAAGGAACAAAAATCGTTGTACATAAAACATCAATGCATACAATGCAAAACAAGCAAGACGACTGCGTGTTAATTTACCAGCTACATAATTGGGAAGATCAACTTACCTATTAATTTTCTATTATCTTTGTAAAAAATGTAAATTCCGAACTTGTTAGTTGGATTACAATCCACGTAATACCAATCTCTTTTCACTTAATATTATTTAGACGTGGCCCTCCTTCTCAGTAAAATCACTAAATAAAACAAACTTGTATGATTGCTCGTATACTATAAAAAAACTGTCATTCTTTAATGACCGAAAAGTATCTTCTGTTATAGGATTTCTGAATACAATGCTAATTGGACCACGTTATGCATCAACCGGTTAAGCGTCATTTTTTAAATTTGAGATTTTGATGCCATCTGTTGCACTGGCTTATGAAGTAAGTGTACGCACACCTTTAGCGCAACATCTTTAAATGTAGTCTTATTATTAAAGAAAAAATGTAAGCGCCATCAGTCTTATCAGGGATTCTTGTTTTGAACAAACGGCCATTAACCAGATCTCCATATGTGCTAATCTAAATTTTGCATCATTCAGCTAAGAGCCAAATGTTCCCGCTCTTGGATTGTTGATGAATAACTGTCAAACAAGGAACATAACTAGCAATATCCAGTATTGTTAGCTGGCGCCACAATAAATATTGAAGATTGACTTAAACTTTAAACGTATTTTTCTCGAAACTTACATAATGGCGCATAGCCGGTTAGTGCATAACGCCGTACAATTGTCCCTCGCCGAAGTCGAGCAGTTTCCCTTAGTGCAGAGTTACAGGAGTTGCGCTGGTTCGAGACTCATGTTGAAACAAACTTTCTCATGGAATTTCCACCTGTAGGGGACCGATGCCCACCAAGTATTGTGAGGAACTTGAATAGTTACAATAAGTAGCGTCACCTGGTTGAAAAAAAATATAACGGCTGGGAGACTCGAAATTCTGACTCATATACTTGCTGGATTATTATTCAACTCTGTGATTAACAGATCTGTATGTAATGCCAGCAGCCGGATGGTAGACCAAGGGCTTCCTACGCCTATCGCGCCATGGAGTTTTATATGGGACTCATTGACAACAACTTTTTCATTGCGCGGATCGAACTTGGATTTGTTGTCATGTTTTTTATTGAAATCTAGGGACAACGAGCTCCATTAAGAAGATGACACGAGACCATAATGGGTCGCCAGGCCTACTAAATGGAAGACAAAATGATTAGTGATGACTGGATGTAAATAAGACTAATTATTATTGTAATTTTTTTCTAACTTGGTTGAATGGTAGATAATGCCTGAAGGTCTATGAGGATTTAGTTGTTCGGTCATTTTAAGAGACGACAATGTAATGAATTTGCAATGGAGACACAACACCGTTTTATTGATTTTAAAGCAGCCTTTGACAATGTAAATATGACACGCTGTTTATAGCAATGCAGGAATTTGGAATACCTACGAAACTTATAAAATTGAAAATTCTATGGACTACGGAACTCAAATAATAAAATAGATTATTTTAAGTCTGGTATGGAGGATATTCTATTTAGTGAAAGCAACATTATGTGGCACTATGGGTCAAATTAGAATACAAACAATATTGACAGAAACATTTGATATTAAAAAAATGGTGCAAGACAAGGAGATTCTCTTTCCTGTTTACATTTAATGTAGCATTGAAGATATTATCAGAGATGTTGAATTGGACATAAGATGCACTATATTCTTGCCTATGCAGATGACAATGACATAATTGGAAGAACGCAGTCAGCAATGAAATAAACTTTTATAAGATTTGAAATGCTGCTAGAAAAATGAATTTGCAAATTAATCAACGTTCGATTAAATATATACCATCTTCCAGCAAGCAATGTACGCATTATCCATTGCATATTGTAATAGATTCATACAAAATCCAAACTGTTCATACGTTTAAATATTTGGGCTTATAAGTTACTTGTAAGAATGACAACCATATAGAAATTCAAAACGCATAATAGCTGCAAACAGATGTTCCTTTGAACTTAGAAAATATCTAAGCTCACACTTAATAACAAAGAAAACTAAGTTATTGATTTATAAAACTCTTATAAGACCAGTAATTACATAATTATGTATCAGAAACGTGAACCCTTTTAAAGTCAGATGAGAAATCTCTGGATACTTTTGAAATAGATATATTAAAAACTATTTTTGGGGCCGTGAATGAAGGTGATATATGGAGAAGGAGAAATTGTGAATGTATGAACTATGTAAGGAACCCGATTTAGTGAAATATATAAACATTAATAGATTGGCGTGGGTTGGACATTTGATACGTATGGACAATAATAAAACTATTAAAAAGATCTGCATGGCACAACCATTACAAACTAGAAAAATTGGAAGATCAAAATTAAGATGAGAGGATAATGTCTTGCAGGATATTAGAATTAGTAAAATTAGAAATTGGAAAAATTTAGCAGTAAATAGATTAGTCTGGAAGGACATCCTGAAGAAGTCTAGGCCCAAAGGGGTTTCATGCCATATATGATGATGATGATGGTGATGATCGTTTTAAGAGAGAGAAGTAGACTGGTCGTGTTAAGAAAGAGATGGGTACTCACCTTACCCTCGCGCTCAGTTTTTCCTCAGGCATATTATTGTGACCGATAACAAGCGTTGGAATGTGCCAGGAGGATGAGGGGCGAAAACATACGAGCATTTCCAATAATTTTGACGAAATAATATTTGAATATTGTTAGACAAGGACGGCACTAAAAGTTAGAAGTGGATACCGTAGAAATTGTGGAAACTAAATCTTCACGGACTGTAACTTTTCCAGGTAAAATAAATTTATTTTAAATTTTAAATTTATTTATAAACAGGTTTACAATCTAATAAAACATCTTCTGTACCAAAAGGTTCTTAAATTTTTATCTTCTTTCTCCATTCTTCTCTATCTTCCCATTCAAATTCTTCGAAATCTGTCTCCCTCATACCTCTTCTTATATCATCCATCCATTTAAATCTAGATCGACCTCTCTTTCCTTTCCCAAGTGGAATCCATTCCAAAGCTTGTCTGGGTAATCTTGCATCTGGCATTCTACGTATATGACAATCGTAAATAACATAGGTTTTCTCGCAAAGTGAAGTCCATGGTGCTTCAAATCCGAGATTTTTTTTTGAGAGAACCATCAAATAAGGGAAGATCCTTTGCGTCCCTGATGTCTTAAGGTACTTCTTTTGTATCTTCACTGTTCAGTGTACAGACTGAATTCGGGTTAGACCTATACATCCAAGTTTGCATGCAAGCGACAGAAATATCACATGCAGTCATTAACTACAATTATCGCACACTTCAGAATGGCCAACGATTTAATAAATCCCCCATAATTTTCCCCTGATAAAATCTAATCTTTAGACTACATACGCTCACAACTTGACAAAAACGACAAAAAGCTTTTTAATTTGTTTGTAAGACGAACACGTGGACATTTTTTTTGTGTACATCAAACAATTTGGAAGCAAAAACAGTACAGGATGTGCACATGCAACACACAACACCGTACTTACTGGACAGTTGGCCATTACGTCCAGGAGTAGTCGCGTGTGAGAGGGAGCTGTCATCTTTGGTTACTCGGCGGTCCGGAGGACTCGCAACTGTAAGGAACAAACGTAACAGGATTTAAACTATAGCTAAACATGGGAATTCGAAAATGTAAGATTCCGCGAACATTTTACGTTAAGGTACAGAGATAATTTTAATTAAGTATTTGAAATGTGCCGTAAGTTCATGTTTCAAATAGCGACAGGAAACATGTTTAGACAACTTTTCTATGAATTCAGTCAAAGCTTTTTAACTTATTTTAAAAACATATATTTTCATTCAAGATGTGTGTTTTCAGCTTATAAGTGACGGACTCTTTTAGTCTAATATACAATAATTTTTACATCTTAAGCCATTAGCCTACGATCAACGGGTCTATACTCAATTTTTAAATGTACTTTATTTAATTTTTAAAGTAGTTATTTAATAACTGTATTCAAAGAACTGCTCTTAGATACTCATCCCCACAATAAGAATTATTTACATGATCAATAACATCAATAAACAATTTAAGACGTTAATAAATTAATAAATGTTTTAAAAGAAAAATAATTATATTTCAAGTAAAATAATAAGATTCATGTTAAATTTAAAATTTAAATGTAACCAAATAATGAGGGCCTAATCAATATAATTTAATTAACCATAAATCATTTGTATAATCAGGAGCGGGTATCGAGGGGGGTTGAAGAACGTCGTCCCACTAGCATTCATATTTACTAAATTAATTTATTTAAGAAGTAACTTTTAAATTTTTATTTGTAGTCTTTTTCTTAAAAGTTGACGCGAATTCTTTGTTAGTTATCTTACATCAAGATATTTTATTTCGGGATTAAATACAACGAATTTGGCGCTCACAGATTTGTGGTTTGGTATTATGGAGAGATTGAGAACTCGCGCCTATGTACGAGTTTCTGTAGTGTTAAGCGCATGCGCGGTTGAATGGTAATGCGTGTACACCGGCTCGTAATATAGGACTGACTGACTCTCAGACACAACAAATTTACCATTGAAGGTTGTTATTTAGAATTCTTCTATTGGAAATTTTGACAATGTTAAAAAGAGGCATATAAACAATTACAGTTTTTTATTGCAGGCAACAAACTGTTTATTCGCACAATAATGGTCAGTTTGCGAGTTAAATTTTACCAATATTTATTTATTTTTTTAAAATTTGCAATAAATTATTGTACGCTAAATAAATATAACAGCCACGGTGAATTTAATGAAAACAAAAAGCCTAAACAAATCTTTGTTTGATTGCATATAAATTACAAAATATGAAATAAGGACATATCTGAAATATTTTGTGGTGTTATAATTTTTCATTTGCCTTCTCGAAAAAAAGTGTATTATAAACATATCACATTATATTTTATAAAATAATTCGGACTGTTGAGTATCACTTATCTCGAACCCCTTGAACACATTTATAAGTTATTACTAAATTCCAACAGAGTCAACTTAATTAATATTGAGAAATGCCAAACATAATGGAGGACAGAAGACAAATGATTTTGAAACTAGAGGACCTCTCTATGGCAATGTTCTCATTTTAATTATCTCCAGACGCCAGAGGTTGGAAATGTCAACACTAATTTACACAGCTACAGGACTGGTTCTACTATACCGAGTCCATGTTTGTAACTTCTAAAACAAATTCACAATAATTTGTGATGACATTTCATTTAAATCACTTTCCAAGACATTGAATTCTGTAGGCATGAATAAAACAAACAGCGTAAGGATCACAGATTTACAGTGTTACAAACAAATAGCTTTAACACTAAAGTGGAGAATTTGAAAACTATTCTATTAGATGACTGAAAGTAGAAAGAAAAATAAATACTGCATATTGTATTTTAGAATGAGCAATGTAATAATTATATTTGTATTTTAGAAATTCAATGACCAAATCAAATAATTAAAGTTTATAAAAAATATTTTTTAAACGTATTGATTTTTGAAAATGAGTTATATACACTAGACTTTTGTAGGCAATATACTAGGAAATATAGCAAAGCTCAATTAAAAAAATACAAAGTTCTATATAATAAATTATAATAGGTCTATATCCGAATATATGAACGACATTCTTGTAGATCACTTTCTGATCATGCCAATTTAATATTCATATGAATAAATAATAATTTTATTCAAATATGAATTAAATTGAATTATTAATAAAAAATAATTCTTGAAATTAATGTCTGCAAGTCTTGATCGGTTTCGACAAAACTTGGGATCTTCGAGAAGCATTTATTATAAGATGGATTTGTTGTTTCGTGATGATATAGAAAATGTAACATTAATTTAACATACATAAAATGTAGTTGTTTAACATTTAGTTGATCATTTTCAAGATTTGGTATAATTCGTACTAATTCAGAATAAATAGAAGTACTGAAGTATCATTAAAAATTAAGCAATATATTTTGAAATGAGTTATGTATAATCATATAAACAAGAAGAAATAATAAATAGACTATGCGTTATAGAAAATAGGCATATAGGCAATTTAAAATAATTGCTTTTTAACATTTTATAAATCATGTATTTTAATTATTTTTTCAATTATATTTTAAATTTATGATTGATATACATGACATTTTAAACGGAGTTACATTTTAATTCGTATCATATAAGTATATTAAGTTTTAATAAAGTGTTAATTTAGTAAATACTCTTTGAGATGAATAATTTGACCTAAAACTAATCACATTTATTGTAGTCAGGTTGCTTATTATTTTATATATGCATGATTTGACCTTATTAAAGTCAAGCATTTTATATGGTACAACTATCAATTATCTATCAACCAGACACATTCTAGACCTCAGAAAAACATAAAATGTAGAAATAACGTAATATTATCTTAAAATTTTACTAGATGTCCTATGGGAAAAACAGAAGCACAAAAACACGTTCTCAAAGAATTCAATCCATTCGTCTGAAATCTATTTCCATGTCAATCCTGGGAGCTCAGAACGAAGTGTGGCACTTCCATCATCGAATACAATCTGCTCAGCGTTCAGTCGAAGTAGAATTTTGTGTAGTCTTTATTCAATAAATTCAATTCACAATGAAATGCAGATAGAGTAAAACATAGAGCGGGATCATTCTTACGTACAAAGTTTTATAAAATATATTTGACTAAGAGAATTCACTGAATTCATAACATCTGAAAATCTAATTTAGATCATTTATACTTATTTTTATGGTACTAAATAATTAAATTATTTTTTATATCTCGCGTACTCTAAGCTGGTGGGTTTGTAACGTCATTGTTGCACTTGGGGAAAAAAGAGGTGAATATTACCACTAACTGAATTAAAAAATCGACTCACTCCTTATTACTGAAGGGGCATTTTAAATGTAAATTTGTACTTACAGACGATTCTAATATAAAATAGACCTATAAAAATTATCGCTGCAAAATTATCGCTTGTAGTATACTACAGGAACAATCTCAACACTGATACAAACAACAGAGACAGTGTTTTCTTTCAGATCTTCACTGGGGGTTCAAATGTGGTGGAAGAGGAAGCCCTTAGGTTTAAAGAAGACAAATAAGTTATAGTCCCCACCCCCATTTTACAATGTGTGAAGTATAAGTTCTTCTTCTTCTTCTTCCTTCCAAGTATTAGGCCTAGGCCTGTTACGATCCTATAGAAAATTTTCCTTCCAGCGTTTCCGGGAAATTCTCGTAAAAGACTTCAAAGCATAATAATAGTCCCTTCAATTGGTTGCTGGCCAAAGGAAGGCAAGACCAGTGATGGGGCTGCCATCTTATAGCTTGTGGCCAGGCTTTTCTGGAGAAGAAAAGAAAATAAAGGAAAGAAGAAATGGAAGAAAGGAAAGACTCCCTAGCCCTCGGATGCCCTAATAGCGTTGGGGTCGAAAAAACAAGAGTTAACCAAGAGAGGTTAGACAGTAAAGTTAAAAGAGTGCAAAACACAAGTAAGTGGAAGAAATGTTTTGCTCAGCTTGGGCACCTTGTGGTCGCCATCCACATATCCCCTAGATGAGGACCCCTGAGGGTTACAATAAAATATTTCTAATAAAATAACTATTTTTTATTCGTTTACTTAGAGTAGGGCCTACTTTAGAGTAATTATGCTTATATTGAGTCTTTACACATTTTCGAAATATTATTTTAGTACACTCTAGAATTCGGGAATTTGAAATTCATCGAGCTGGGCAAGATTTGAACCTCATTTGAAAGCAGTAATGTGACCTTTAATATAAGGAAACACTTCGTAAAGACAACCTACTTCTAAACAAGTGTTTAAACTATTAATTAATTAATTAATTAATCAATTATAAAGAATCGTAATAATGATATTACAAAAAATCTAAATGTTGTTTTTACGTTTTTGCCTTCTTTTATGTTCTAAAGTATACTTATTTCACCGTAATGTCGGTTATCAAAAAGTAGCCAAATTGCTTGCATTACTGCTATCGATTTCTCAGTGCGAATGTACTTTTTTTTAATACTTCGTTCCTTTGAAATGTAATAAAATGTATTTTGTGTCCATTATTATTTCATAATTTTCAAATCTTATAAAATCAACGTAAAAGAGAGTTTCTTCACTTGTTTAATTTATTTTATAAAAATGGGGATACCTCCATAACATCGAAACTATAGGAATCTAAAAGGTCAATTTTCTACAAAAAACTGTAATTTAATAATCTTATTTTACTGTTCTCTAGTTCTTTAAATAGGGAGAGAAAGGTGAAGGAAAGGGGTTTTTTATTAGCACTACCAGAAATAAAAGATTATACTAAATACTGCATTCAAATACATGATATCCTTGTATAACACATGGGGATTATTTCTGTTGAATTTGTTTTTTTCACGGCACCCGGACTTTTGTCGCCATGAGAACTGGCAAGCTGCCTGGAGGAGAAATCTGGAGCCAGAACATGCGACTCTACCATCATCTTGTACTGATCCGGGGGCATGTTGCCAATCATCTCTTGAATTCTACAAAGGAATCGTTCGTATCTTTCAAAAGAACTGAGTTGCATCGAATTTCAGATACCGGTAAGTAACTTGGAAAATTTACATGAAGCTATATACAATTTCCTTACTCTATGAGCAATCTCAAACACATTTCTAATACGAAATTTATAATCTGAAATAAAGTAAAAGTAAAGTAATCCCACTACAGGCCTCAGGAGACCCTTGGGGTAGTAGGAGGTTAAGGCTCCCACTTTTTCTGGACAATCGGCACTTGATGCCAGCCGGGTTGTGAGCCCCGCGTGACAGTCGCCTTTATCCCCAGAACAAGTGTCTGGTTCTCATTTCTTTTGGAGGCTGAGTCGACCCCAGGGCCATAATGCCGCCAGAAGTTTGGGCCAGTTTAAAAATCCTGACCCCACCGGGACTTGAACCCTCGACCTTCCGGCTTGTAGCGCAGTGCCTTAGCCACTACGCTATGGCGTGCCCCCATATAATTTTGCAGTCAGTTATAAGTATAGCTTTAATTCATAATCATTCCTAATTACAAATTCACATTTGAAATGCTTCTTCAGTAATAACAGGTGAGTCGATATTTTTATTTCAGTTAATAGAACCAATTTACCTCTTGTTTCCCAAAGTACAACGATGACGTCATGGAGCCGCAAGTTTAGAGCGCGCGAGGTATTTGATTTAATAAGAAACAAGTTTCCCGGTTTGCTATAAATATGAACGAGTTTAAATACAAGCTTTGACAAATCTACTATATAGGGTGGCCACAAAGCCCTACTACCAAAACAATGTAACTTAGCTCGTAAACTATTTGAGACAGAGGCATGCGGCTTTTTGCAACGCATTCTACATATCTCAAAGTTCTGTTTACATTTGTTACATATTGTGATTTAAATGGTAATGACGACACCAAAGGAAAAGACCCAATGTGTATGGTCGAATCAGAATCTGGTAAATCAACAGTAACTGTGTAGCGAAATTTTCGCCGGCAATATGGAAGAGATCCTCCATCCAAATCATCCATAATTAGATGGGTCGAGAAATTTCTAGCGACTGACAGTGTAATGAACTTGCCACGGAGTGGACGGCCAGGCGTGAGCAAAGAAACTATCGACAATGTGCAACTTGCATTTCAACAAAGACCTGAAAAATCGGTTCGTCGTGCTTCACGGGAACTGCTTCTTCTTCTTCATCACGGTTTAGGCTTATTTACTAGCCTGTTCCGGCTACAAATTGCTGATGTTTCCATCTTTTCTTTGGTCTTCCCAAACTTCTTCTTCCTCATGGTGAATAGCTGTATGCTGCTTTTGGTATTCTATTCTCAGTCATCCTTGCCAAGTGTTCTTTCCAGTTTGTTCTGTATTTCACTACTGTTGTATTTAATTCTTCTACTTTTAATTGTTGTCTTATTTCTGTGTTATGTTTTTGTCCGTTGTTTGATATCCTGCTATTGGTCTGAGGAATTTCATTTCAGCAGCTTGTATTCTGGCAGATTGTTGTGTTGTCACTGTCCATGGTTCGGATCCATAAGTAATAATAGGCACTGCCATTGTCTTCTATAATTTCATTATAGTCTTTCCTGGTTTTATTTTTCAAAGTTCGTTTTAATGTTCCAGTTGTATAATTAAACTATTTAGTTTGTTATTTATATCTGTTTCCGCTGGGTATGATATTTCGCAACCTAGGAAATCATATCTTACCACTTGTTCTATTCGTTTATTTTTTAATATTATCTTTGAACTGAATGAGCGCCCTTGAAGGCCATTGTTTTTTATTTTTCTGATGATATTTCCATAATGTATTTTTTTATATTTCATTTAGTTTATATAGCATTCTTTGTGGTTCGTCCTCTGTTTTTGCTATTAAAATCTGGTCATCTGCAAAGGCTACTGTTTTTATTACTATATTTCCGAAGTTAATTCCCCCATCGTCATTTGCTTCCATGATCTTGCCATGTCGTCAAAATAAATGTTAAAAAGAGTGGCTGATAGTGGACGGGAAATGCATTTACCAAAATCAACCATTCATAAAGTCCTCCATAAGCGGCTACGTCTTCAGGCCTATCAAGTGAAAATTACACAATCCTTGCTGCCAAGTGACTTCCTTCAGCGTGCTGAATTTGCTGATTCCATGCTGAACGCAATTGATGAAAACAATGAGTACCTACAGCGGGTGATGTTCTCTGATGAAGCGACTTTCTTTGTGTCTGGACATGTTAACCGCCATAGTGTTCGGAATTGGGGGTACTGGTGATTTACCAGACTCAGCATACCGCCATACACATTAGGCCTATTCCTGTGGTGTCGTCGTTGTCGTTTAAATCACAATCTGCAAAAAATGTAAACAAAACTTTGAGAGATGTAGAATACGTTGCAAAAAAAAGCATGTATTTATCTCAAATACTTTACGAGCTAAGTTACAATGTTTTGGTAGCAGGACTCTGTGGACACCCTGAATAATATATCCGACTCTTTTTGAATTTAGAAGTGTTATAAATTCATTTCATTAGAAGACAGATGTAGATGCAGTACTTATTACATTAATGTCTACTTTGAAGATTTGAAATGTAGCAGATTAATGAAATATATTAGTTGATGCCTTTAAAAGGAAATGGTTTTGAGGAAGAATGAAATAAGAGGATTACAAATGGATGAGAATAGCATTTGAAGAGAAATACAATACCATCAAATTCCTAGCACGACGTTTCTACAATTCCTCGCGAATAATCACTAACATCAAAACAGAAGCCACATATGGAGTGCATTCTACGATCCTTTGTTCAACCAGTATCATGTGTGTTTTTATGATAAATCATTAGACACTGCATTCCTTTCAAGTTATTTTAGGAATTCTCGTTTGTTTGGCATGGATTAAAAGTCAATTCGTCGAGGAAAAATTAATCAGAAACTTATTTTAGATATTACATCTCCATGTAAGAAGCTGGTTAATTTTATTTCTATAACTTGTATTTGGAAAGTGGATATAACATATCATTTTAACATACAACTAAACAATTGATGTATTTCATATCAAGGACAGCCCTACCCAAAAACAGTTAAAATAAATTGACTAAACATTTATTTAATAAATATATAATACTTTTATTATTCTTTTATATTTTGTGCAACGATTTAATTATCTATGTGGCAAAATTAAACGTACTTTATTGAATAAAACTAGAAAAAAAAATCTTAAAATTTTACAAAGTATTGGCAGTTATCTATGGATGTGAAACCTGGACATTAACAAAAGGCAGATGGTGAACAAATAGAGGCTGCAGAAATGAAGTTGTTGAGAGCAATAGCTGGATACCAAAGGACCGATAAAAAGAAAAACGAAGATATAAGAACAGAACTTAATATATTTAATCTCTGTGAAAGAATAAAATACTATCAAAATGCTTATCTTCAGCACGTATTACGAATGAATGAACAGCGCATACCAATAGGAATGTATAATTATAAACCAAAAGGGAGAGAATGTTGGGAAGAACATTGAAGAGATGGAAGGACCAATTCGACCTATAATGAGATCGGAACAGGTCATTGGGCTTAATCCTTGTTATTGTTGATGATGATGATGATGATTATATTTTGTACTTTCATTATAAAATCAATACATGCTATATGTATATACAGGATGTCTCTAAAGCCACTATCCATTTCCACGAAAACACTACCTTTTTATGATGATCTTGTAGAAGATTTCCGGGCTGTTGGCCGTGGTCTTGAGACTTGTAGTTCCCAACGTTTGGCCACAGACTGCGTCCGGTATCCTCAAGGGTTGTCTTGATGATGCCGGACGCAGTCTCTGGCGAAACGTTGGGGAACTACAAGTCTCAAGACCACGGCCAACATCCCGGAAATCTTCTACAAGATCATCATAGTAACTCCGGCCGTGAAAGCCTAAGTCAATATACTACTTTTTTTTCTTTGTATACACTGTTAGCTTAGTGTAACATGTTTGGCACGGAAGAATGGGTTGCCATTGTTTGTGCAGATGCCAGAGCTGAATTTACCCATACATTTCATAAACCAGTCCCAACAAAGGCACACATTGGTCTACAGGTAAACAAATTTAAGCATACCGGCAATGTGTGGGATGAGGCACGTCATGGACGACCACGCATATCAGTAGAAACAGTGCAGCGGTTCAATTAGCCAGTGATAGTCGGAAAGCATCAACTCGACGCCTCAGTAGGGAGTTGAGTGCCCATCACAACACAGCGTGGAAAATTCTACGTTTCACTCTGTGAAAACATTCTTATCACGTCTGCTTGATTTACGGAATCGTATCACGGAAGCAGCAGGTTTTTTTTTAAGGTTTAAATGTTACGGTCTACATCTCTTTACACAGCTGAAATATCGAGTACATGTTTTAACCTAGGTGGGGTCATGTAGAAAGGCAGTAGAATATGTGTAAAACTGCACAGTAACATTGATTTTTCAGTCATTATTTTCCTTCATACAAATTGATAGTGACTTTAGAAACATCCTGTACATCATACATATACCTGTGGAGACATGAGAATTCCCCTAGCGGGAGTTTCTTGACCAAGCTAATTTTGTTATGAGTGACATGTGGTCAGCACATAGCTACAAGAGACATCTATTAGGCAACTAAGGTATTACTTGGTTGGGGAAGGCCGGTTAAATTTTACTCAGAGGCACTAATTTAGGCTTGAGGTTCTATAATGAGCCCGAAAATCTTCAGACTAGGGACACACGACTTAAAGACCCCGGAGTACCTGAAGGTTTATATTATTATTAATAATAATAATAATAATAATAATAATAATAATAATAATAATAATATTATTATTATTATTTTTTTAAAATACATTTTGTACATTCATTATAAGCTTTACCTATGTTGTGTATTTTGTGTTAGTTTAATTATATTTCCATTCGGTTAACTTGTTTAACCTCTAACATTATAGGTACTTTTTTACATGTGCAGAAGAATTTATTGTTGGGTATCTTCTATTTTGGGTTTAATGGTAATAAAAAGGATTGTTTGGACGCCAGGAGTATGAAAGGATTTCTCGATGTTTGAGAAATTGGGTTGCTCGGCTTTGGATTGCGGATAGAGCTGAGGTTCTTTCTCTTCAGGGATCCAAATGCGCTGGCGGGAATAAGAGTATGCTACTGAACGGAGTTTAGTAAAGCAATATTTTATCCTTCTTGTTGACACTATTTCGACCACCGCAAGTCCCTTTATAATTAAATCCAATTTTGGATAAGGCACTGAACTCTCAGAAATTTATCTACACTTCAGAACGAAGTAATCAGATTGCCTATCACTAATCCCTGCCGCTTTGCCTAAACTGCCCCTAAACGCTAAATTATGATAATACTAAGACTTGAGAATATTTCAAATATTTTGCAAGTCCATTATTACAAATTGTAAGTAAGTTATGCGCAACTAACGTCTAATTATGAAGTATTATTCATGTCGGCGAGTAATTGTTGGTTACTCTTGTATCGGTGAGTATTTTACAACTAACTTGAGATTATATTATTTTTGATCTGGACATCTTACCTCAATATTAATGTTGATTTGTTCTTGGACATGTTTCAAAACAATTCTGTTTTATCGTCAGCTTTCCCAGACTGAACAAATCAACATTAATATTGAGGTAAGATGTCCAGACCAAAAATGATATAATTAAAATAACCTCAAAATATAACTTCCTAAAATTAAATATTAACTTGAGATTGTTTGTTCGTCTATTAGGAAACTTAGGTCTATCCCCCTATCTGTGATTATGTCATCGTTAGATCATTACCTTATCGTAATATAACAGTCTTTTAGATTGGCTGATCACCATTTCCTGGATGTGAGGAAGGTATTTGCCATCTTCTGATAGGATATGACGCCATCAAATTTTAGTTGTATACGCCCTCGTATTAGGTACAGTTTCACCATTAGTTCGAACTTGGGAATTCTGATCTAAGTGTGTTTTAGGCTTCCCGTCTAATCTCGGGTCGGTTTTTCTATTTCGATTTATGTAGACACACTCCTGGCATACAATCTTCTTCTTCTTCGGCGTTCCCCCACTTATAGGTTTGCCGTCTTCAGTTTCCATTTATCTCTATCATTCCAATCTCCCTCTTCCAAATTCCTATCCTCCATTATTGTTCTGACTTAGGTTTTCCATTTCCATCTTGGTCTGCCACGTTTATTTCTTCCAGGGGGTGACCATTGGTATATATTTTTTGGCCATCTTTCATTTTCCATTCTTTGTACATGACCATGCCATTTAAGCGTTTGATTTTCAATCCTCTTAACAACTGATGTGGTGACCATTTCTCTCCAAAGGAATTCATTTCTTATTTTATCCTGTTAGTTTTTTGGATGCTTCTTCTAAAATAATCAAATTCAACTGTTCTAATTTTATACAGTCTACAATAGGCCTACTTTAATATTCATTTAGATTTCAGTAATAGGGAATAACGTAATAGTATATTACGATGCGAAGTTGTGAAGCGGTTTTTACAGAATGAAGGGAAATGTTTAAAAACGAGCGATAACGAGGTTTTTAATTACCGAGATTCTGGAAAACACTTCACAGACGTGCGTTGTACATTATTTTTTGCGCGATGGTGTTTTGAAAATCATAAATAATAGTAAAATTATAACATCTTTGTTGGAAATATTTGTGTTCATTATAAACAACTGAGTAACGTTAATAGTGTGGGCAATATTTATTAGTTGAAACTACAGGAGGGACGTGAGACCAATTAGTGATAAAATTGCTCAGGTACGTATTTATTATTATTATATTGTTTCAAATAAAGTTCAGTTCATTTAAAATGCAGTGATTTGTTTCGTATAATGTATATTAACACTACCTTTTGGATATTTTTTTGTATATACATTGTATGTAGTATACATAGAGGGCAGTGGTTTTACTTCCCACACGCGTTTTGTAATATGAAATATTACAGTATAGTTATTTAGGTTGGCAAGCCCGAAATGTAGGAAGTTGAACTTTCAATCAAGGTCGTCATTGCTGTAAGTACGACAAAATGCACTATCGCGCAAAAAAAAAAAAATTCAAATCTATCATTCCGTAACGTTTTGTAAATGTGAACTATATGTATTAGTCTACTGAATCTAGGATTTAAAGAGAGATCAGGGCTTGCTTGGTTCAGGTTAGGGGCATGGAAACGTTTAAAAATTAGCGACGATCAGGATATGCGAATATATCCAATGTGCGGGAGCTTTGAAGACGAGATACATATATTAGGAAAATGTGATGATTTAGAATATTGGAGACGTCAGCTATTACCGAAAAGATTTCTAAATTCAAATCGTGGAAGACTGACATGCTACGAGTTACTGGTAAATCCAGAAAATTGGATAAACTTGGGTAGATTTTTGGACAAAACGCGAAAAATAAGAACAACGCTTATTCAGGAATAAATAAATATGTTTACAAATTGCAATACCATTAATTCTTAATAATTATACATAACTAAGTTAATGTATAATGTAATTGTATTGATATCTAATTGCAATATTATTGTGTTTTGTTTTTGTTTTTAAACATCAACTTATTGTAACGGACTGTCAACAGCACGTACGGCTTACTGCCTGTGCGATCCATATTTGTAAATAACATTGTATGTATCTTACTTTTAGTTTAATAAAGTCCTTATGTATGTATATAGTCAATCAAGCTCGACCTGGGATAGATGTAGCACATTGAAAATAACATAGTAGTAGTGGGTTGATTCTCAATATCGTCGTTCCTATTCCAAGCTCTGCTGACTAGGGGGGAGAATAAAACTATATCCTGAAAAAATGTATTTTTAAATAGAAATATAATTATAATTAAAATATATTTGACTCAACAAGAGGGAGTTACATTACATTTAAGCCAGGAGAAGGAATGGAAACACCAACTCAAGCAATTCTAAATTCCCGAAAGGTCAGACAGCTATGTGGCTCTGTATGCGTAAACAGGATTAACCAATTTAAAAATAAATGAGAACAAACTGGAAACCATCTCAGATTGCGTGTTTCCTTTCTCATTTACATTAACTACAATCTTTGTAGCTACAATGTTTAATAAATAACGTAAAAATTCAAACTCAAAACCATGCAATTATAAAAGAATAACAAACGAAAATTTGACTTATGTAACTATTTTTTATAAATTCTATTGTACTTATTAATTGAGGCGGTTAGAAATAAAGGGGCGTAACTGATTTTTTTCGGAACAGAAAAAAGTTTGGTAGATACATTCTTGAACTATTATTTTATTTAGTGTAAAAGGGATATAAGTGTATACGTTAGTGGAATTATTTATAATATTTATTGTTAGCTTGATTTTATTAATTTGTGTTTTAGTCCTTCTTTTGGGGCGGGATTGAATGCTTTTCTTTTAATTGTTTCTGGTTTAACAATGTTAGATAAAGTAGATAAAGAGTTATTGTTATAATTATCAATTACATGTAATTTCCTTATACAACTTCAACTTTAAATCTGTTTTTCTCAGTACTGCAAAACTTGCCCTTAGACCTCTTTGCTTCTAACCACCTCAATTATCATCAGTATCATCATCATATAACTTTCACGAAGTTAATTATATTAAGCTGCTTTGGCCTCAACAGACATTCCACTGTCTTTGAGTGGACGTCCCCGAATTAATATATTTAATCAGACTATTTAACTAATGCCCCAAACGGGAGTCAATGGCCAATCACATTTCAATGATTTTTTATTTACAACCAATCACAGTAGTGTTTCCCCTAGAATTTACCAACTAAAGTTTATCATAATAAAGAAAGCACCTCCTTTTTAACATTCTGAATAGGCCATAGCATTATTTTGCAGTGACCGACTCCGTAAGAAATACGGCTACCAGATTGTATATATAGTGCATGAATGTCAACACATAGCGTATGCGGGAGTTAATATAAAAACATTTGTAGCTTTTGATTATACCACCAAAAAACGAAACCACTGTTTGCACTTTCTTAAATGTATTTTTTCCCAGGTAATAATCCACAAAAATATAATTGCCATATTTACATCATACGACATCAGAAATGAATTAATATACTGTTTGATGTGTTTATTTTTTTCTCCACTAGAGTGCATTCTTACAATATTGCGTTCCTTTGGCAATAAATAATATGATCTGGTTGCAGTGATGGACAAAAGAAGCAAATGAAGCGTACCAATCGTTTCTCATTTGTTTTCAAACATCGCCGTTACATTAAATATATATAAATATTTTTAAATAACTATAATGATTATAAATAATGATTTGTGAGTAAAGAGCTTACTTTTAGTCGTTAAATAGTCCTAACAAATGCCACTCTTGATTTCCAAATTCTCTGGATAAATTCACTCGTGGCATTACTTATGATAAATACCATTCCTGGTCAATCTCCAAAAATAGAATATAATGTTTCAGCTGCTTTATGATTTAAAAACAAGAACATTATAGCTCATGTTGCTTTTCCAAGCGTGATTAGAGAATATAGCTTATATTGGGTAATCAAATAGAAGGTCACAAAGTTTTTACATTTTCTCCACATTTACGTTTCAACATTTATATGAAATCTTCCAATATATTCACCAAATTTACCATGTCAAGACTTTTTTTTGTAACAATGCAATTTGATGACAGAAATTTGCTTCGTATAACTAAGTAACTAACTCACTGACACTCTCGAACCAGTAAGTTCATGGCCGCACGGACATGAGCTTTCAATACATCCCTATCCTAAGACAATTTTTTCAATCATCCCCCGTATAGTCCACTTCTCTCAAATCGTGGTTTATGTAATTGCCCTACCTTATTCTTGGTCTACCAAATTGGCGTTTTCCGTCTGGTTTTCCTATAAGAAGCATCCATGTTCCTCTTTCATTCCCCATTCGTGCCACGTCTCCTGTCCATCGCAGTCTATGAGACTTAACCGTTCTTATTATATCCGGTTTCCTACAAAAACACGTAGCTCAATATGACACAGTCTTCACCATTCGCCTGTCTGTTCATCTCTCTTAGGTCCAAAAATGAACTTTATTTTCAAATCCTCGTAATATTTCTCCTCCCTTAAAGTAAGAGTCCATGTTTAGCATAAATATAATATAATTGCGAAAATAACAGTTTTATATATTTTCCGTTTGTTTTTTTTTTGTTTTTTTTCCCCAGAGAAATTGGGAGTAGAGTCCCTATAACGCATAATAACATGCATTTCCAGAATTGAATCTATATTTAATTTCTTTCTATACAAATAAAAATGAAATAAAACTTAATTTCTAATAAAATAGCAAGGAAGATACATCGCATCCATATCTCACTTCTTCTTCTTCTTCTTCTTCTTCCTTCCAAGTATTAGGCCAAGGCCTGTTACGATCCTATAGAAAATTTTACCTTATGGGAAATTCTCGTATAAGACTTGAAAGCATAATAATAGTCCCTTCGATTGGTTGCTGGCCAAAGGAAGGCAAGACCAGTGATGGGGCTGCCATCTTATAGCCTCTGGTCAGGCTTTTCTGGAGAAGAAAAGAAAATAAAGGAAAGACAAAATGGAAAAAAGGAAGGACTCCCTAGCCCTCGGATGCCCTAATAGCGTTGGGATCGAAAAAACAAGAGTTAACCAAGAGAGGTTAGATAGTAAAGTTAAAAGAGTGCAAAACACAAGTAAGTGGAAGAAATGTTTTGCACAGCTTGGGCACCTTGTGGTCGCCATCCACATATCCCCTAGATGAGGACCCCTGAGGGTATATCTCACTTCTATTTGTAATTATTATTCCTAGGTATTTGAATTCAGCCACTTCTTCAAAATTTCCCTCATTTGTCATTAACTGTCCATTTCCATTATGTAGTACACTATCCAAAACTGTTGGCAAAAAAATTGTTTTGTCAATGTCCCTTTATTGCTATTTCGTGAATGTTCATTCCTTTGCGTTATCGTGTTTGCTTTTAATTATACTTTTATAAACTAAACTGGGTAGTTGATCAGATCGATCATTTCCCATGGTGGCTGGCAGCTGGTCTCATACCCATGTCAGGTATATATTCTAAATGTATTAATATCCGATCTGACATGAACTGAGATTGGATTTAAATTGAAAGAATCGTTTATAAAATAGTTAATATGGGACAACGAACTAATAGCAAATGATCCTTCTTCGTAAGAAGCATTACTATTTGTACGAATAATGTAATGTGTATTTTTCTGGTAGTTAGTTCACTAATGAGGCAACCTCAATTTTTTTTTAGCCCAGACAAAAAGCATCAAAATGCAAATGTCGTAGCATAGACAGATGTTCTTTTCTTATCTAAACGTTTAGGAGCGGGCAACGGTAAATATTCTGGCGATAAAAGTCAACTGGTGTGCATTAACAAGGATACGGAGCTACTGATTTGTTTATATTAATGATCCGACATTTTAAAGTAAATATATCTTCCTACTGTATGTAACAGGCACCGTTACTTCGTTGATTTATTAAAAGGTAGTATCTACACAATTGTAGATATGTGTTATCATAAGTAATGCCACGAGTGATTTCCAATTTATCTAGAGAATTTGGAAATCAAGAATGGCATTTGTTAGGACTATTTAACGAATAAAATTAAGTTGCTTACTCACAAATTATTATTTAAGTATCCATCCATCCATAGTAATTCTGCCCGAGGGCAGGTCTTTCACTGCAATCATAGCATTTTCATGCTATGCTTTGCTGCTTTACTAGGTAATTGTAGATGTGGTAGCTTCCCGTTGCTTTCCACACAGTGAAGGATGATGATGATAATAAGGATGATGATGATAATGATGATGGCCGGATGATTTTCGGGGACCGTTGGGCTCTAAGCTTCCTGACGTTTGTCTTACAGGTGAGAAAAAATCTCGAAAAAACCTCACCCAGGAGCCTGTCCCGACCGGGAATCGAATCCGGGACCGTTGCGTGGCAAGACAGCACGGCACCTCGAGATCACAGTGGTGGACATTATTTAAATATAGTTATTTTAAAATATTTATACATTTAATGTAAACGGCGATGTTTGAAAATAAATGAAAACTGTTGTTTCATTTGTCCATCACTGCAACCAGATCATATTTATTGCCAAAGAGAATCGCAATATTGTAAGAATGTACCCTAGTGGAGAAAAAAACGAATCTCATCATTACAGGTTATTAATTAATTTCTGATGTCCTATGATGTAAATATCTCAATTATATTTTTTTTTTTGCAACGTTAATTCCTGGGAAATAATTCGTTTAAGAAAGTTCAACTGTGGTTTCTTTTTTATGGTATAATCAATTGCTAAATGTTTTTCTATTATATCTCGCAAGCAGAATCTGGTAACATTTGTGCACTATATATACAATCTGGAAACCACTTGATAAAACGAAAGTGATAAAATCGAGGTGAAAAACGACTATGATTGGTTGTAAATCAAAATTCATTGAAATGAGATTGGTCATTGGCTGCCATTTGGGACATGAGTTAAATAGTGATCGATAAACTTCTGGCGAATTTCGAAGGAACGTATGTATATATATATATATATATATGGTATGATAAGAAAAATAAATGCCTGGACGGGATTCGAACCCGGATCTCTGAGTCTGTACCTCAGTGTGATATCCATTACACCACCAGGCGAATCCAATTCAAGCATTCATTTTTCTTATATATGTATTATATTCTCCATATATAATATAATACATATAATACATATATAAGAAAAATGAATGCTTGAATTGGATTCGCCTGGTGGTGTAATGGATATCACACTGAGGTAAAGACTCAGAGATCCGGGTTCGAATCCCGTCCAGGCATTTATTTTTCTTATCATACCATATTAAGCTTGCATTGCTCAATGTTAAAGATTTAATTATAACACACACATATATATATATATATATATATATATATATATATATATCGAGACATTATACTCATGGAATAAAATTTAATTTGTTTATATATTTTCATTGATCCTACTTACTACAGATCAAAAGTCACAATCAATATACAGAGTGTAACAAAACTCAACGGCAAACTTCCAGGAATTAAATTTAGGCAATTGAGAGAAGAAAATAAGTACATTACAACACAAGTATTACAATTTATAATTGCACAGTTACTCGTACTTTTATTAAAGTTAGTAAATCGCCGAAAAATTGACTTAATACTCACTCAGCATACTGAAAACAAACTTCTTCTCAGCAAATTGCACACTGGTGTATAGAGAAAGTCCCAAATGAATTATATACTGCTAAGTAAACTAGACGTAACGGGAAATAATTTGCAGGTGCTAACAAATATTTATGTAAATAATATTAAGAATAACAAATATTTTTATTTGTTTTGTTTTAAATATTGTATAATCGTAAAATTAGTTTTCTATATCTCATTATTTTCCTGTTTTTTATATACACTAGACAGGGACAATTTAATATGTCTTGCTTGTATACATTTTATTATTAGTTTTAGTCTTAATTTTAACTAATATTAACTGGTTGTATTATAGATCGTAATATGTATATTAGATATTATCTTTTGATCAAATTTTTACTTAGTGTTTAATATTAGAGTTAATTAAGATTGTTATATTCTTATGTAATATATGTTTGTCCTGGTGAGTGGAAGAGAAGGCCACATGGCCTTAACTCCACCAGGCTAAATAAATCTTAAATCTTAAATAAAAAAATATTCAGGAGAATAGCAATTTTAATCGCAACATGTTTCCTTATATAACGACTGTAAACAGAGTTTCGAATTTTTGTCCAGACATCAAGGTATGTCGTCATACACTAACGTTCACAAAAGTTCCAATAACTCTCTAATTATAAATTTCCGGACCTGTGATGTACTAGCTTTTTTGTCCACTCATTGTAAGGAATTAATTTCTGAAATTTTGCCGTAGTTTTGTTACAATCTATATATGTGCTAACACTCTAGTGGTCTTAGTTTTATTTTTTCGGAATCAAACTCGGTGTACATCAATAAAAAAACGTACGGTCGAGTTCGTTAACCAGTAAAATCAACAATTAGGAGTAGGGTTAGCCTGAAGCGAAATTTTGAAAAATCTCTCTAGCGACAGTAATTTACTATTGTTGGTAACAAAATTCAGTTATGACATTGCAATAAAACGAGAAAGATATTCTCCAAAAACGAGTGAAATCAGACAGTAAGGCGCGAGTATTTACCTGAAAGCCGAAAATTGAAAAAATCGTTTATCGGCTGCCATATTTGTTTTTCCGCAACGGAATTAGACATGTAACATTTGAATAATAAAAAAAAAATAAAGTTTGTTAATCAGCAAATTTGGACGATCAGTAGTATGAATTTTTTCTGAACATTTTCAAAGCTCTAATGGCAGCAAGTTTGGGTTGTAGTGAAGAGTCAAAAAAAAACTTAAATCTAAAATTAAAAACTTTAAAAAAATAAAATTTGTATATAAGAATTAATACATCAAAAATTAATACCGAAAATCAGCAAAATCAGACAATTAGGCTTACCTGAAACAAACCTAAATAGTACCCTTAAATTGACGCCCATTCGGAGAGGAATTCACTTATTTTATACAGCTCCTGCGTGTGACGGACACCATTTATTATTTTTTTTAAGTGGGTTATTAGTGTGTAATGAGGATTGGAATACGTCATTCAGGGGTTGCGTTTTCAGGGACGTGTTCCATCAGTACAAGTGGTGGTTCCCACTATGCTACTGCGCTACTTAAAATATGGTTACAGAGCGTGAATCTCAGTTCCAGCAACAATAACGTTTACTTTTGAGCACCATGCGCCTATTTTCTACTGTAAATACGATAAATTTGTAATTGACAATCAAATGTCTATAATTGATCTCTTTGGTAGATAAAGCCGGGATTGCAGCAGATGCAGTTTGTTTGTTGTTGTGAGATATGCGAGTGCAGGGCCTACAGTATATATGCAAGTCACATTTCTTAACATGGATTTCCTTTTTATCTACCGGTACCTAATTAGAGTTAAGTCATTAGACTATACAACGTATTTAAGCAGTTTCTAGTATATGTGGAACACCAGTATAAGTGATAAATAGTCAAGGGCAGAAGAGTATGTACGTTATTAATATTTTAAGGAGTTTCATATCACATACTTTTCATAGTTTAACTCATTAAGATGTATTTATAATTTGTGTTGTATGCTCTAATAAATACGTTATTTGAATTATTAAGTCAAAATTAATTTTAATTTTTAATTTTTATTTTCAGAAGATGTTAAAGATAAAAATAATACTGTTAAATAAATAAATAAATAAATAAATAAATAAATAAATATATATATATAGGAACTTCGGGTAATTTGGACCCCTGTTTTTAATTTGTTATTTTTCTTCTTTTAATTATGGGATTTGAATGTTGTTAATTACAGTGATTATTCTTAGTGTTGTAACAATGAAATAGCATTGTTATTTTATTCAAATATGGAAACATCTTTATAATTTATAAACTTTTTTACATTACAAGAAAGCTCCACTTTAACCTCCATATTCCAGTAAAGTGGACCCCAGAGTCCACCTTAGCCTTTAGTCTATTTTTAAGTTTATTTACTTTATTAATTTATACAGACAAATATAGATTAATCTGAAAAGATTTATGACTAATCATAATTAAAAAGCGTTGATATCTATTTATTGTTTTGAAAAAAAAATTGTAGATTATAATCATATATTCCATTCCATAGTAATTCTGCCCGAGGGTAGGTCTTTCACTGCAATCATAGCATTTTCGTGCTATGCTTTGCAGCTTTACTAGGGAATTATAGGTGTGGTAGCTTCCCGTTGCTTTCCACACCGGTGAAGGATGATGATGATAATGATGGTAGCCAGATGATTTTCGGGGACCGTTGCGCCCTAGGCTTCCTGACATTTGTCTTACAGACGAGGATAAACCCGAAAAAAACCTCACCCAGGAGCCTGTCCCGACCGGGAATCGAACCCGGGCCCGCTGCATGACAAGGCAGCACGCTACCTCGAGACCACAGCCGTGGACATAATCATATTTAATGTTAGAATTATATATCATATTATAATGTTATAATTATAACATTCACACGTCATTCAACTGCAGAAAGCGACGGTCTTTGGGTTTAGTAAAATTACAAGGATATTAAATAAAATTAATTAAGTGAATGATAAAATATACGTATTCGTGTAAAGTGGACCCAGGTCTTCGTGCAGGGTCCACATTAACCGAATTGCTTTGTTATGTTTAATTATTTTATACAGCCACCATGTCACATAATATCAAACCAAACCCGTCAGCATATTAAAACAGCATCTATGTAATATAATATATTTAGGAGTTTTTTAAACATTTGAAATATTCAACAGCAGAAATTAAGAATTGATTCTTAGCTTGGAAAACTTTTAAAGTGATCATTTTCATAAATATCACAAATAAACCCTTATTCGCACATATAATAAAAGAAACTGGACTTTAACCCGTCAAAGTTGATTAGAGTTAATTATATAAGCTTTTTACCTGATAAATCAGTCGTCCTCAACTAAGTTATTAAACTTTTTCAAGTTGTTCTAAAATTGAGACCTTTCGAAATCAATGTTTCATCTTCTGCGTTTGAACAGTTCCACTTAAAACGCAGAAGATGAAACATTGATTTCGAAAGGCCTCCATTTTAGAACTACTTGAAGAAGTTTAATTACTTGGTTGAGGACGACTGACTTACCAGGTAAAAAACTTGTATAATTAACATCTTATTACATAACCTCAACTGTGCTTCAACATGAATTTCAATAGTGTTGAAATAGTTGATTAGGGGAAGAAGTTAAAATATTTTCAGTTCAAGGACAGGACCAATTACAGAAGATATTAACAGGGCACACTCAAACACAAGGAACAAGGGTCCCTATATATATTACTTAGAATATATTGAAAAACAAAATTATAAACTTTGTAAATATGCCCTAGTGGTTGTAATATTTATCATGGAGGAATTAGGGACTACATATTTAGATATGTTAGATATGAAAGTTTCAACTTCTGACTCTTAAAAGCAATTGGAAATATATAACCAACATTTGCATAATTTGCACTTCGGATAACTATATTAAAGAACAATAAAAACTTATATACAAGGTTGTGACGTTGTAATATTATCCAAAGATAAAAAAAAATATAGTTGGCATTACTTATGAATCAACCCTCAATCATATTGGTCTACCCCAATTTACTTTGGGATTAACTTTAGAACAGATATACGGCGTGAATCTTTAAAGGCACAGAGTCAGGTGGTGTTGGTTTACATTCGTGCTTTGTTAACGTGTAAATCTTATTTGAGCGAAACCGAGGGGAAATGGGGTTGACGCTATTAATGTTTATTCTGCACTTGATAACATGAAGTTGAGATTCTAGATCTGTTGGCAGACTATGTGATGTTATAAACCATATAGATTTTCTCTATTATGACAAGCTTGAGAAATATATACTCTATTGTTTTATTATTAATTAAATACTGCATACTATTCTAAAGTAAGCGTATTTAATAACTTCCTCTAAAAATAACTTGAAAAATAATATAACTTTTATGCATGCAGGAATCTATGCAATAATTTCAACAGTTGAATAAATTAGAAGAATTACTTCTTTATGCATGGTCACTGTGTTTATAAATTACTGAAAAATAAACACTGCAAACAAGAGACTATATAATTTTTTTTTCAAATGCCCCAGGTTGTCTTTCGACATTCCTGGTTTCTCTCCTGGCATGGCGTACTTGTAACCCACTTCTGAGGTTGGGTCGCCTGGAAGGCGGGGTTACGTTGCCCCGATGATATGATGGTGATGATGATAGTGGTGCGCCAGGAGAGTCCCTAATCCTAAGCTTAACCTAAGATGAATATGAATGATGATGATTGCGATGGCTATATGATTTCGGGGACCGTTTGGGCCTTAGTTTTCCTGACATGTCTTACAGGTGAGGAAAAACCCCGATAAAAACCTCACCCAGAAAAACTGTCCCGACCGGGAATCGAACCCATGCCCGCTGCATTGGTAGTCTAAATATGAAGAATCTTTAAAAGGAGAACTAGGCAGTCCAATTTTCTCCAATCTTGGAGACGAAACTATGGAAAATCGTGAAACAGTAGAAAAGTATATTCATATCTTCGGATATTAACCTTTTGAACGCCATGCCCGGCGTGCGCCGGTGAAAGTGTGTGTACAGCTGTACGACATGCCCGGCAGGCTCCGGTTTTCAATCTTATTACTTTAAATATTTTTTTCCCGAAATTTTTACTTCAATAAACTAAAATTATTGTTCGTTCTATGTTTGTACATCCTTTCTTAGCAATACTTTGCACATCCCTTACAGAATAACGGTACAGGCTGCTTGTAAATCGGTTTTCTAAAGGAGGGTGTACATTCATGTTTCAAGGCCTTTTTTTTTTTTTGCTATGGAATATTGCAATTTCAGGATTTTCTCTTTATTTATTTTATTTTTAGTTGAAAAGATACCTGAGCAAGGGATAGGTCGTGTTGTGAAACACAGTGATTCATGTCTCGAAGTTGACGAAAATACAATTCGCGAGTTTATTGTGACAGTTTTATCAGAAGATGAGAGTAACAGTAACAGTTCATCAGATGGTTATTCGTTTGATGAATGTGATAGTAGTCCTGTTTCTAAGAGAATATTATTACAATCTAAGACTGTAAATAGTAAAGCAAGTGATGTAGACCTAAATGAACAGAGTGTGACTGACAGTGGTGGGCGTGTCGCGCCAAACAAAACACGTGGCATAAAACAGCTGTTTGACTGGAATTGATTCGAACCCAGGACCACAAAAAATGTTCAACAATATTTAATATTATAAGTGTTTAGTGATAATACCATCAAAATTATTCAGTAGAATAAATGTTTTAGTGATACTAATAACAAATTTCAATAAAGTCACCGTGCTGAATTCGAACCTGGGATCTTTACAAGTGGAAGCAACACCGCCTAACCTTCAAATAAATGTAAAATAGTGAGTTTAAATTAAATTTACCATGGCATGTAGATAGTTAAATATACTTTATATAGGTTTATATTTATATAGTATGGCGTAGTACTTTAAATTTTAAAAAACCTGGCACCCACAGCCGAGCTGGCAAAAGGAAAACTCGGCAGTCAAAAGGTTAAATATGTAAGTTTATCTGATACACATAATATTGTGACGCATCGTAATAACGGCGTTTGAATTTCGCGGGTGACGGTGAGAATAGTGCTCTCGCGTTGGTAAAAATATATTCGTGAGTCGCTGACTCTCGAGTCGAAAGACCCGCGCAAATCATCAATGCTTCTAGATTACGGTTCGGGAGATTTCTCTAAGCCTCTACTTCCCCTATCGGGAAAGTTCGATGTCAGAAACTTCCATACTGGACAAATCTCGATCGGAAGCCGAGAACTTTCCTTCCCCGTTTGTATAATATGTTGCGAGAGTCAAGAGTGAGTCAGTTGTGTTGTTACAGCGATGCAGTAAGCTGTGAAGGAGGATACATTGCGTTAAGCGGATTCGTTAGAGACTGACGATAATTGTTATGATAGATAAACTATAAAACAAGTTTGATTATTATAGTAATTTGTGAGTAAATTTTACAGAGAGTTTATCGAATTAAATCAAAATATTCAGGAGTTGTTCAACATCATTTGTGTTGTTTTATTACGCCAAAACAATGTGGAAGACTACCCGACGGCATCCTGCGACAATATGAACATCTGCAGTTTTTGTGACAGTCTGTCGCTGAGGTCGGTTAGTGGAACGTCACAGTAATTAAGATAAGGTTAAAATTATTTTGAGTTGTAACAGCGGGAAAGAAATGTATTCGCTTTAGGAAATGTATTATAGAGACGATATTTTCAGATATTTTACTTGGGAATTCCAATTTAAATTAGAGACGAGATAAAACCCACATTATTGTTCTTTTTTCCTCTTCTACACTCCAAGGATTAGGGAATATTGCCTGTTCAGGGTTCAAAGGATGTCTGATCATCGTTTTCTTGTCTTCCCAGATGTCTTCTTCACTTGGGTCTATAATACAACACTCTTCTTGGGATCCTCTCATCCGGCATTCTATCAACATGCTGTCTCCATTCATTTTTATAGTTTATAATGTTTTCTTTTATATTTTAATTTGAGATTTTGTTTAAAAGGGTACATCCTTTTACAGTTCTTAAAAATTTCATTTCACCAGCTTATACATTTTTATCAGCTTTTGTCAACCTCCAGGTTTAAGATCCACAAAGAAAATCAAGGACGCCCATTACTTTGTAGAACATCAATCGTATTTCTTTGGTAGTTACAGTTTTTAGGCGTCTGTTTAATGTGCCACGTATTTGTTGGAACATGGGTAATTTATCTTTAAAATCATTTTCATATTTGTAACTGACATACAGTATTATGTTCCTAAGTATTTAAAATCTGTGACTTGCTCTAATATATCATTAAATACAATTTTGGTTCTAACAGTAAATTTACATCACAAAGCCATACCTTTTGTTTTATATGTGGAAATTTTAAAATTTTAATTCTCACACATAACTCCTGTAACTTATACACTGCTCTTTGCAGCTCATATTCAGTTTCACTTAATAATGATCTGGTCATCCTCAAGAAGCATCGACTTAAGCATGAGATTTGATGCAATACAAATGCCTCCGTTAATTTTAAAAATCCGTTCACTAATCAAATCATTTATATGAATTGTAAACAAAATTGGTGACAAACTATATCCCGTCTTACAACTTGATTTATATGTATCCATTTGTTGTGTCTTACGTTTCAAACGAGTATGCTTATTGTTGTATCATTATATACAGATTTTAGTTCTTTAATTAGTAAAAAACTTGGATAGAGGGTGTGCAAGCGGCTATTACTGCCAGAGGATTGGAGCAAGATCAATGGATGGGCAGAGAGAAATGGCGTTGGGTTTCCGAAAGACAACGGCAGCCGTCATTATAACACTTATAAGCCATAATTAACACTTCTAAAACACACAGAACTAATTATATTCTTGAAACCTCTCACTAACACTGACACTACAATGTGAGCGAACAACTGCAAACTGGAAACTAACTTGAAATGCATAATAATGTAACGATAATAAAACATCTGGCACACACTCGCATTTGAAAGTGGTAATCGCGCTGTCAACAACACACGGAGACTTCAACGCGATGCGCGGATCATAAATAAAAATGTGGGCTGCGTGTTTCTTAAAACGGATGTGATGAAGCTGATTAGTGAAGTTTTCCCATAGCTATAGGAGTTTTGAGGATAAATTCCCTTCTTATTTCTATTACATGCTTAACTGTAAAAATTTCATGTTAACAGGATCATCCTTTTCCAAAACAGTTTGTTATTCTAATAAGAGAATAAATGTTATGTCTGGAAATCATTTATTTCACATCTGTTTTTAGCGCCTGTTTTAAACATGCACAACACTTAGGCATGCAACCAGGAACTTGCAACCGGTAAACTATATTTCCGTAATTCCCGGTCCCCAAATTTTTAACAACAAACACATGGAATTTGTTTGTTACCTAATATGATGTCTGCCATTTTTTATGATTTATGGAGTGTTGAATGTGGTTAAAAGCTTTTTAAGTATATGTTTTACTTATAAATTATTTTGAATAGTAATTTAGAAAATAATATAAAATAATTTTCGGTGTTTTCATATCATTTTATCGTATTTATAATTAGAATATATTACGGATTTCATATTATAAGATATAAAAGTTATATTTATTGTAAAATTTTGATTCTAGTGCCTACTTTTAATTTATTATATAGGCCTACTGAAAAAAACTGTGATGTCCATGACTTTGAAGTATGAAGGTTACAAAATGTTGATTGATTGATATGATTGATCCCCGTTCGTTCCGCTGGGGAAATGGGTGGTCTTCGAGTAGGAAGTTTCTTAACCAGACTAATTTAATTATAATTATTCTTCATAGATGTCAATGAGGGACATGTGGTTAGTACATAGTCTGGAGGAGGCATCTAGTAGAAATATAAGGTATAACTTGGATGAGGCAGATCAGTTATATTTTGCTCATATCTCTTTTTATTGAGGCTTGAGGTTCTTTTACGAGTCTGAAAATCTTCATATTCGGGACCCACGGCTTAAAGTCCCTTCCGGAAGACTTGTCCCCTGGATTTTTCCTTCGTAAAAATCCACCTGGCCCCGGTTGGGTTTGAACCCGCAACCCTCGAGACTAGAGACAAAGCACATATCCACTAGATCACCATGGCCGACCTATGAAGTTTTAGATCTGTCAAAATCAAAATAAATTCAATTTTTAGAAGATTTTTAAATTAAATTTTCACCTGTAATTATTCTTATGTAACACAGTAAATTGTTAAATTATTATTTATGGGTTACATTATGCACAGACTGTATTTAGTGCAAATTCATGTTTTCTCTACAAGAGACGACAATACAGTATTTTAAATCTAGAATAGGCTACACTACTTTAAATTATAATGAAGAATAATATTTCACTACTGAAATGTTCTGCATTTTAGCGCAGAGCTGATTAAACTCATGTAATAAAATATTACGGTACATAAAGTGCGTGTCACATTAAATGTACAGAACAATATTTGAGGTAAATCATAAATTGCAAACGACGCAATAAAAAATGATATATTATAAAAGATATCGACTCAGGGACAACAAATATTTTAGGCCCACCGTATTTGTTTCTGTCTCAAGGAAAAAAAGTTTTTGTACGAAATTGTAGCGCAAATTTGATCTAAAATTAGAATAATAATTCACTGTTATTAAACAAATTAAAAAGTGCCAAAACACTGTAAGTTATGAACTGAAGAGAAGTCTTTAAAAACAAAAGTAAAACAAAACATTTTGTATAAATATGGATATCCTATACATATCTGTAAAGATTCCAAGAATAGATTAAACTGGAAATACAAGAGACAAAATAAAAATGATCACATTAAATTCAGAACTGAAAAATACTAATCTAAATGGATCAACATGTCTAGGAGACCTTTTACCGACCAGCCAGCTTCTCACCTCACACCCCTAGTGCGTCAGTCACATATGTGGAGGAACATTCACCCAGCAGAGGGATGACAAATGGTCAATAAGTTGGATCCTCAGCCATTAAAACTGGTTTTACCAACTTGAAACCGTTACTTATCGTAGCTACCCAAATTCCTCACGAAGACAGTTATATACACTAGCAAAATAACTATTCTCTAATGGATAATTAAAAATTATAGCAGGTCAAATACTGTACGTAACTGAACGGAGTAGACAACCTAAATGTGTACTCAAAATGTTTACTAAAAGAGAGGGAGAAGCTGAAGAAATATCACCTGGTAGATAAAATAATTAAATGCAATGAAAGAAAAACATGTAAATGAAGAAGAATTCAAAGTTATGTACATCTAAAATAATCATATATATAAAATTCAAAGTTAAGTACACCTAAAATAATCATTGATATATATATATATATATATGAAACGGAAGATTTCGATTAATTAAATATTCGAAATACGGTGAATAAATGTGAACAAGTCCACTTTCATTATTATTTTTTAAACGTAGATGTTCGAAAACGATCCAGTGTATAATCTTCATAACAAATGTTTTCATTAAGAATATTTTATATGCTCGCCATTTATGTGAAATATTAAATTCTTAATTTCTCAACAATATCATTATATAGATATATATCGGATCACGTCCTAGAAAACCTAAATTAATATCTAGTTCATGGTGATGAAGATGGTAACATATATTTCCGAAAATAAGGCACGAACTCAACAGCTGAAGATGGAACACGTTTCGAAAGGCCTATGAAGCTTTTAACTAAAATTTTACATACCCTGGTAAAGGACGACTGGCAATTATTCTTGTAGTTGCCCATATTTTAGAATTTAGGTTAAGTTTAGATTAAGGACTCTCCAAGCACTTCATTATAATTTATCATCCAACATAATTATAATTGGGATAACCTAACTCCGCCTTTCAGGTGCCATAACCTGTGAAATGTGTTACAATATCGCCAATGTCAGGGGCGAAAGCCAGAAATGTAATAAAGGACAACCTGGTGATAATGGACAAAAAAATTGAGGACAACTGAGATACGGTTAAATTATTTTAACCCTTCATATAGCCCTAGTAAGGTCAATACTAATGGACAATAGTAATAAAATTCATATCATATTCCGTTGAGGTAAATGGTCATAAAATAAAAGTTAGAAATTAAAATGTACCAGTTGGCAGGTGCCGTCGTCCTCAACTTTGTTAAAATTATGTATATAAAATATTAACTGCAGGCCTTTCGGAAGTGAACTTCCATCATCAGCAGGTTGAGCTTCTGCTACTACTTGTTGTTGTTTACGACGATGTACACTCCAAGTGTTTGTAGCAGTATATTATATATATATATATATATATATATATATATATATATATCATTTTAACAAAGTTGAGGACGACGCACCTGCTAACAGGTACATTTTATTTTTTTAATTTTATAACCTAAATGGCGGTTCATATTATTTTAAAAAACTAATAAAATTAAACATTTTCCCACAAATTATTAAAAAAAAACTGAAGAATTATATAAAGTAAGAAGTTTGGCTATTGATTTAACAGCTCAGGTTCGATTCCGGGCAGCGGAAGAATGGAGATATATCGCATGGAAAGTGAACACAGTTTTTTATTAGTCATATTATTAAAACAAAATTGTGAATCCAATATACACATCTAATTATATTTGTATGATGTTTTCAATAATAATTTCAATTAAAAGTTTAATAAAAATGTAATAATATAGCATCAAAAATAAATTTTAGATTAGCTCCAGTTTTTAAAGGAGAATATTACACCAGAATAACACGCACATTGCAATAGCGAAACAATAAAATCTCGTTGATAAGCCAAGAAAGATCATGGTGATAGGAATGCAAGAATCTACGATTAACAACCGGAGATGGACACAGAGTGGCTCATCGAATTCATCCACAGAAAATTCCTGTTACTCATTTTACATGAGAATCAATCAGCGCCAGAGACAGTCTGAACACAAATGAATGAAGAACACAGAATATTACGGCGTTCTGCCCGTAGCCAAAAGCATTGTTATACATTGTAATAATATATTCGTAAACTTGCGAGCATTTTTGAATGTGATTTGTCCGACCTTATTTTCAAACTACAGTGCGATCAGTATGGCATTGGACAGCAGACGCGAGGACGCGGAGATTTCACTGTCACTGCTGGCGCACTCGCGGCGGGGAACGGACAGCGTAGGATCGCCGTGTCCAATACTATACTGATCGCACTGTATAATAAATTAATTATATCTCAGCTCATCGGAACAAGATAATGAACCTCACTACGATCTTTAGAAAGATGTTTATAGACCGACATTTTTTTCTTCTTAAGCACTTTCCTATCCGGTGCCGGAAAAGGGCGTTCCCTAATGGGAACTCATTTACCAAGTTAATTTAGTTATGCTCATTAACTATAAATATCAGCGAGTGATAAGGGGTCGGCCTAGCGCCTCGATGAGCGTCTAGTGGATAACTAAGGTATTACCGGATGGGAAACGGTAGGTAAATTTTGCACAAATACCTTTTTATCAAGGCTTGTGGTTGTTTCACGAGCCTGAAAATCTTCAGACTTGGAACTCATTGCTTAAAGATCCTCCCGAAGGACATGTTCCTTGGGTTTTTCCATCATAGAAATCCATTGACCACGGTCAGATTTGAACCCGCATACCTCGGAACTAGAGATAAGGAACATAATCACTAGCGCACCGCGATATATAATATATATATATTGTTGCTTCTGGTGGACTATTGGTTACCAAGCTTGTCTCTGGCATCGAGGTTAGCAGATCATTTCCTGTCTTGACCTTTGGTTTTTTTCAGGTCATCAAAATCTTCTGCACGACTTCCTTCGGAACGTAAACAGAACCATTGGTCTCGTGTCGTAGATTTATGGCATTGAAATGACACTCACGACTAAAATACAAGAATTATAAACAAAATTTGTTTCTTTTTTCGGGGTTTTTCCTCAACAGTAACATAAATATCAGGACACTTTAAGACCTAAACAGTCCCCGAACATCACCTGGTCATCATAATCATCATTATCATATTCACCATGTTTACCACGAATGTGTGAGTGTGTGAATACTGTGTTTCATATTAATGTTGTGTTGTCTCTTAGGAACCCTGATATTGAGCTGATCACTCATCTGGAGAGACCCTCCATTTTCTTGTGTGGTGAAAAAAGTATGCGTGTGATACATTATTAAAATCCTTCTCACAACGTGTCTTGTCACTATAAGATCCGGGTGGCATGTGCCTCGTAGAAGTACCCATAACGCGAGAGGTTAAGCTGCGTTAATAAAATGGAATGGATTAAACAACATTTGTCGACCTTTTCATACTCTGATTTAAAATTTGACGTTAATGACCTGAGATATTAAAAGTGTCGTTAAGTAATAAAACGCGCTACTGCTTTTGTACGTATTTATTTTATTATATTGTTTCAAATAAAGTTCAGTTCGTTCAAAATGTAGTAATTTGTTTCGTATAATGTATATTAACACTACCTTTTGGATATTTTTTGTAAATACATTGTACGTAGTGTACATCGAGGGCAGTGGTTTCACTTCCCACACGTGGTTTGTAATATGTAATATTACAGTATAGTTATTTTATTACAGTATTGTTATTTAGGTTGGCAACTCCGAAATGTAGGAAGTTGAACTTTCAATCATGGTCGCCATTGCTGTAAGTACGAAAAACGCACTATCGCGCAAAATAAGTATATTTCATCTAATAATTTACACATTTACAAAAATATACAGAGACTTAGATCTGCTTAAATGAGATATTTTTGAAAGGACTGCATGATACACACTTGTAGATAGTAAAAAATGAAAACATTACACATTAAACCTTTAGAAAAACGAATTTTCTGATAATAAGTCAAGATGGATACAACACTCGAATGGAGGATCACTACGATACCCAAACAAATGTTAAGCTAACAACCTACAGGTAGAAGAAGACCAGGACATCCACTCAAAAGAATTTTGGATGGTGTTTCTATTGAGGCCAAAACAGGTCAACAATTGGTTTAAATTCGTGAATGAACTATGATGATATGATGACAAAAATAACTGTTCAGACAACTGATATTCAGGCAACTGAACGTAGTACTGAATCTCAAGATGAAATTAGCCATTGAACAAATATATTCATGTGACGCAAAAGATATGACGTTGGAGTGACAAAGCGTTGTTCAGGAAGGTAAACATGTTACTGTTTGCGAGTTGGAAATCGAACATCACAAGTTTCTTAGTTCGCCTGGAAGTTTGAGAACCAACTTACTTGTGAGGTGAACGTGTTGCCTAGTAGCAATAATACCTTTAAAGGGGATATGTAGATTAACTCGTCACTTCAGTTCTTTAAATTCAAGTTATAAATCTGACGAAAATATCCCTTTATAAAAAAGTTCAAGTAAGATAATAAACACAAAAAAATGTAATGTATTAACACTATAAGCAATTAATGTAATAAGTAATGTTATAACTTGAAGGATCTCTTTCTTAATGCTTGGCTCTTTTTATGAATCCTTATGAAACAAATTCCACGTAATTATATACACTTTTTCCAGTTGATTAAGATTATAGCACGTGTCTCTATCTCTAATCCAAAGTAATATTAATCGGCCATGAAAAAAATGTTAAGTTATAACATATTGGACCATGTTATGCACCAACCGGCTAAGCGACATTTTTTTAAATAATGTGATTTTGATGCCATCTGTTGCACTGGCTCATCAAGTAAGTGTACGCACAAGTTTAGCGCCAAATCTTTAAATATAACCTCATTATTAAAGAAAATGCAAGCGCCATGAATTTTATTAGAGGTTCTGTGTTTTGCAACAAACGGGTATGATCTTCATAAATTGTAATCTAAATTTTGCATCATGTAGCTAAGCGCCAAATGTTCCCGATCTTAGATTGTCAAACAAGGAAAATAACTTACAATATCCAGTATTGTTAGTTTCGCTGCAATAATTATTGAAGATTGACTTAAACTTTAAACTTACATAGTTTTCCGGAATTTACACAGTAGCGCATAGCTGGTTGATGTATAACACCGTCTAATTATGTAACTATTTAAGTTAATATGATTTTTTCAATGCCACCAGGCCAGGTTGTGTTTTATGACATTTCTGACTTTCTCCCCTGGCATAGTTGGAATTGTAATCCATTTCGTAGATTGGGGCACCTGGAAGGCGGACTTACGATACCTCGATGATATGATGGGTGATAAATGATAATGAAGCGCCAGAAAGTCCTGAACCTAAACGTAACTAAATTCCAGACCATGGGTAAATACAGGAATAATTCACTTCAAGGAAAAATGCCAATGTTCCTACCGGAATCGTACCCGGAACCTCATAAACTGTAGTCAAAAACGTTGGCCACATGATATTCTATATCTTTATGGTCCAGACAATATGGGCTGAAACTAAATGTAAACAAAACGCAAGCAATAATTATCGGACATCCAAGGCTATTACACCTCATAAACAATGGCAATATGCCGGCTGTCATATTAGACAATGAACAAATTCCTTATACCGACGTCGTTAAAAACTTGGGATTTTACTTAGATTCTAATTTAAAATGGCATGAGCAAGTAAAACAAACATCTAAAAGGATCTTCTCCATAATACATTCCCTAAAGCGACTTAAACATTTTCTTCCTACACTCTTAAAAGAATTTTAATCCAAACTTTAGTGATGCCGCATTTTGACTACTGTGACGTTCTACTAACTGACATAAGTGACGGATTGTCGGACAAACTGCAGCGTGTCCATAATATGTGTATCAGATTCATATTTAATTTTTGTTATTGATTTCGTACATCTCAATGATGGATAAATCATATTTGAAGAGAAAAATTTTCTCTTCAAATTCATATTTAATGTTCGAAAATACGATCACATTTCTCCATTATTCCACGAATTGTCATGGCTACATCTAAAAGAGAGAAGAAAATCGCACTGTCTAACTCTCCTATTTAAGATCCTACATACCTCGATTCCCAATTATTTATCATCCCGATTCCAGTATCTATCCTCAAACCATAACTTAAACACAAGATCGCCACGCCGTATCTATTATAGTTGATTTTGGTACCGACAAGTTTGACCTCGTCTTGACCCATCAATTAATGTGCTAGGCTTAGGGTAGGTTAGGAATGTTTTGGCAGGGAGAGTGGTCCTCTCGATGCTGTGCTATGAATCTGTGCCTAGTTTGAGTACATGCAACCGGCCCTTTTCAGGGCCATGTCTTTAGTGAGTTAAGTCAAGAGGTGTCCGGTATTGTAGTGTCGTCTGACGTCTTCTAGTACCTATGTTTTGTATAAGTGAGTTTCTGTGGTTTCTGTATTTGTCTCTGAGTTTTCGTGCAGTCTTCTTGATTGTGTCGGTTAAGTACGGTAGTTTGAGGGTGTTATGAATATGGGCCGTGGTTGTGAATCTTGGGGAATTTGTTATGATTCTTGCTATTCTATTTTGCAGTATCTGTAGTTTTTGCAGGTGTGCTTGTGCGGTGTGTCCCCAGGCTGGGCAGGCGTATAGTATGGTTGGTCGTATTAGTGCTTTGTATAGTATAGTTTTCTGTCTGGTGGTCAGTTTTCTTGTTTTTAGTAGTGGGTATAGTTGTCCTATTTTTTGTGTTGTTTTATTCTTTAGGTAGGTTGTATGAGCTTCGAATGTTAGTCTTTTGTCTAAGTGAATTCCTAAGTATTTTACTGTGTCTTTGTAGTTTAGTTCTATGCCATTTATGTTGAGTGTTTCAGCTCTTGGTCGTCTGCGTGTGAAGGTTATGGCTTCAGTTTTGTCAGCATTTAGTTTTATTCTCCATTTGGAGAACCAGTTAGTTAGTTTGTCTATGTGGTCTTGTAGTCTATCTGTAGTTGCTATTATGTGTCTGTCAGTGGTGTAAATTGCAGTGTCGTCAGCGAATTGTGCAGTTTTTACGTGTCTTGAGTTTGGTATGTCGTGAACGAATATGTTGTACAGTGTCGGTGCCAATACCGAGCCCTGGGGTACACCAGCTTTTATTGGGTGCCAGTCTGATTTGTTGCCATTGATTATCACTCTAAATTGTCTGTGTTTTAAAAAGGAGTATAGTAAGTGTGTGAGTGAGTCTGGGAGGTCTAGTATAGTCATTTTGTGAATGAGACCCATGTGCCACACGGAGTCGAAGGCCTTTTCGATGTCGAAGAATACCGCAGTAGTGTGTTCTCTGTTTAGGTAACCTTGGGTGATGTCGTCTGTTAGTCTTAATAGTTGTAATGTCGTTGAATGTGTTGTTCGAAAACCGAATTGGGAGTTTGGAAGTTTGTCTGTTAAGTGAGTTTGGAGTCTGTTAAGTATGATTTTCTCTAACACTTTTCCTGCGTGGTCTAGGAGGCTTATGGGGCGATAGTTTTGAGGGAAGGTTGGGTTTTTATTTGGTTTCAGGATAGTTATGATGTTTGCGTGTTTAAATGAAGTTGGGAAATGTCGCAGAATAAGTGCAGAGTTGTATATTTTGGTTAAGTGTACTAGTCCTTTTCGTGGTAATTGTTTGAGTGAGTTAGGTGAAAGTCTGTCGTGTCCAGGAGCTTTGTTATTGGGAAATTTCATTAGGATTCTTTTGATTTCGGATGGGGTGACTAGAGGTATGTCAGTAGTTGGTGGGATACGTAGGTATTGTTGGGTTTGTCTTCTTATTCTAGTTTGGAAGCGTTCGTGTGTCTGGTCGTTTGTACGGGATCTAAATTGATTTTCGTAAGTTTGTGCGATCGCTTCCGCTTTGTCTGCGTCTTCATATACAAGTCCATTTAGTCCATGAATTGGGTGGTTTCTTGAGTTTCTTTTTCTGGTGAATCTACGAAATATTTTCCAGTTGTCGTTTTCTGTTTCTGCGGTATTCAGGTCAGCGTCTAGTTTGTCTCGTTTAAATTTTTGTATTAAGGATTGAATTTGTCGTCCTAGTAAATTTAGGTGCTGTTCATCGTATATGTGTCGGTGCCTTTGCCATCTTTTGCGTGCTTGTCTTTTTAGTCTTATCAGTTCTTGTAGTCCAGGTATGTCTGCATTGGTGTATCGTTTAGTTGTTTCGGTCGTAGTGCAGTCTTTATAGGTTTGGTATATAGTGTTTTGGAAGGTCTCAGTGGCTATGTCGAGTTCTTCAGTGGTTTCTATTTTGATGTTTGGTGTTAGTGAGTCTGTCAGTAGTTGTCTGTAAACAGCCCAGTTCGTGGTATGTTTTATGTAATTTGTAGGTGAGTTTTTATGCGGGTGAAAGTCTATTTCTAGTAGAACTGGATTGTGGTCAGAGTTCAGTTCGTCTAGGACATCTATATAGTTGATATGGAGTCTGGGTTTAATTATGTAGATGTCTAATACGTCCGGTAGATGTCCTTGGTAGTGGTAGTGAGTGGGAAGTGTTGGTCCTATGACTTCGTAATTGTTGTCTTGTGAGTGTTGTAGTAAAATGTGTCCCTTGTTGTTGGCTCTGGTGGAGTTCCACGCTTGGCTTTTGGCATTGAAGTCGCCTCCAAATATAAAGTTTGGAGTGTGTCCAGTTAGTGCGTCTAAGTCTGTTTGTAGTAGGTCTTTAGTTGGTGATATGTATACAGCACCTATGGTGATGGCTGTGTTAGAGTTATGTATGGTGATTGCAGTAGTCTGTATGTTAGTCAGTCCTTGTATGGTGGTGGGAGAATGGCTGATGGTGGATTTTATCACCACAGCCGTTCCTCCAAAGTGTCCGTCCCTTGGTGGTCCTTGAGTTCTGTAAATAGTATAGTTGGGAATGTTCCATTGTCTGGTGTCAGGTAGTTTGGTTTCAGCTATTAAGGCAATGTCAATGTCTAGTTTGTACAGTAGTTCTGCAAATTCCAGAGCATCGTTGCGAATGCCATTCGCGTTCCACTCCAGAATAAGCAGAGGTTTAAACAACATAGTCTCTTACTTAATATACCGCAACATAGGACAACACATCACTCCATGTCATATACCATATCCACTTCTCGCAACTGGAATTCCCTACCACAAGGAATAAGGGGCTGCCGGACATTGGCATCTTTTAAAAGAAATCTAAATTTATATTTGCTCTAAACTCGACTTCATTATTATCCAGTGTAAGATATATATATATATATATATATATATATATATATATATATATATATATTAATTGGTGTTTCGCGTATAATGTATCATATTTATATTATTATTATTATTATTATTATTATTATTATTATTATTATCGTATCATTATTGTTATTACCCTATAAAATGTTGTTTGTACATGACATTTACATTGTTACATTTATTGTATCTCTAACTGTTTATAATTAGTATAGTGTATATCTATATTTGTCGAATATTTATTTGTATTTGTGCTGGTTGAGTGGAAGAGAGGGCCTTATGGCCTTAACTCTGCCAGAATAAATAAAGTATTATTATTATTATTATTATTATTATTATTATTATTATTATTATTATTATAAGTATGCGCCTACATTAATTAAACAGAATAAATGTATCTGATTATAGAGAAATTGTAGATAATAAATTTGAAGTAGGAAACTTAAAATCTCAGACATAAATATCTGAGTTATCAGTCGTTATCTATATTTGTTACTTTTAATACAGTATTAAAATTACGTAGAAGTAAAATATAGAGTGAATGGCTTAATTAAGGATTGGGTGAAACCAAACTATTAAGATCTAATCAACTGCATTTTTAAGTTTCATCTTCTAAACAATTACTCATTATTTGCTGAGAACTCTTTAACAGATTCTCTAAAAGCTATTTTTTTTAAAAAATATGGTTGATTAAATCGTAAGATACGAACTCTAATTAAGATTTAAAGCCAATTCATACCATTCCATACTTCTATTTCTTTTATAGCCTAACTAAATTATGACTATATCATCAACATCATCATCAGAGTCAGGATTTTTATGTAATAAACTGTAAGTATGAAATGCTATCTGTAGATAGTAATATTATTCAACTATTTGTGTGTGAAACCAAGATAAAAGACAGAAGTCTTACTTCCTATACTATTTAAGTGTTCGTAAGTGAAATCAAAATAAAAGACAGTCATAAATCTAACTTCTCATTATACTATGTTATTATTATTTTTTTCTCAAATGCCCCAGGTTTGTCTTTCGATATTCCTGCTTTCTCTCCTGCCATGGCGTACGTGTAACTCACTTCTGAGGTTGGGGCGCCTGGAAGGCGAGGTTACGTTACCCCGATGATATGATGGATGATGATGATAATGGTGCGCCAGGAGAGTCCCTAATCTTAAGCTTAACCTAAGATGAATATGAATGATGATGATTGCGATGGCCATATGATTTCGGGGACCGTTTGGGCCTTATAGTTTTCCTGACATTTGTCTTACAGGTGAGGAAAAACCCCGATAAAAACCTCACCCAGAAAAACTGTCCCGACCGGGGATCGAACCCGGGCCCGCTGCGTGACAAGGCAGTACGCTACGCCGAGACCACATTATTATTATTATTATTATTATTATTATTATTATTATTATTATTATTATTATTATTATTATTCCATACTTCTATTTCTTTTATAACCTAACTGAATTATGACTAATCATCATCAACAACATCAGAGTCGGGATTTTTATGTAATAAAATATAAGAATGAAATATTATTCAACTGTTTGTGTGTGAAAACAAGATAAAAAACAGTTATAAGTCTAACTTCTCATTACACTATGTTGCAATCTTGGTTTTAGTACATAAAAATCTTGGCTCTGATCATCATAATGGTCTTCGTGATAATTATGATGACGATGATGAATATGATCATCATCATCTTGGTTTCACGAAGGCATGTCATTATGTTTGACCTATTAGGACTTTAATAGAAATTTAGTCATCATTAACACAACAATTAAGTGTGATAATGTAATGTACCAGTTATATCTATTGCTTTCTTACATATTCACTGTAAGTTTCCGGACATATGTTGATATAAGCTTATTTGTTCACGTCAGAAATTATCATAAGTAATGTCACTTTCAAATTTCCAAATAATTTATCGATGACTTCGTGACCCGTGAATTTATCTAGATGATTTAGAAATCAAGTGACATTTTTTAGGACTATTTAACGAATAAAATTAAGCTGTTTACTCATAAATCATTATTTAAATATAGTTATTTAAAAATATTTATATATTTAATGTAAACGGCGATGTTTGAAAACAAATGAGACATGTTTGGTTATGCTTCTTTTGTTCATCCACGCATTACTGCTAAATAGGATTGCAATATTGTAAGAATACACCATAGTGGAGAAAACATGAAACACATCAAACTGTACATTATAACGAATATTATAGGTTATTAATTATTTATTTAGGAAACAACTCCGTAAAATTGTTATTTAAAAACACAATATTATTGAACAGACAATTATCAAATATGTAATTCGAAGGAATCTGTCCATTATTTTCTATATTTAACGTATTTGTTCGAGAGTCAGTCACTGCAAAATAATGCTCTGACCTTATCTGAGTATTAAAAGGGAGGAGCTTTCTTTAATACGATAGACAGAAGTAGATAAATATGAGATGAAACACGACTGTGATTGGTTGTAAAACAAAATTCATTGAAACGTGATTGGTCATTGACTCCCATTTGGGGCATGAATTAAATAGTCTGCAGAAGATTATTCCCATTTTTTTTTTCACTTCGTATATGCTGCACTTATAATGAAAATTCATAGTGTATATGGAGGCCTACACTTTTTATGTCATGAAGCATACTAACTCATCTCATAACAGTTTGAACACAGCAACGAACTGAAGGCTGGTGAGTAAGGCCTATATATTGTATTGATTGTGATAGAGACGCGATGTGTTGTGAGTATCACATTTCACATGATGGTGAAAACGGAGTAAGACAAGCGTGTAATAAATATGTGCCACATATACATGACATGTCTCTGACAAGTATAATACAGGCCTAGTTCATTAACTCAATCAGTGAAGTTGTCAGAGCTTTACAAGGAGCAAAAACGTGTTCGTTTAATTAACTATAGTCCAATGAGCTAGTACTAGTCCCTAAACAGCAACATTCATTTTCTATTCTTTCTTGAGTTTACTGTTATATTAGAGATTTTATAGTTGGTGGATTAAATTCATTGTACAAAACATAAACTCATTTTCCACTACTGATAAATAAATTGACTGTTGATATTTTTCGTAGACTTCATATTCACAGGAATAGTTACAGCCATATTAAATACATATATGTCGTTATTCGGCCGCGATGGACTAAGCTCCTTGCCTCTGGTCTCGAGAGTCGCGGGTTCAATAATAATAATAATAATAATAATAATAATAATAATAATAATAATAATAATAATAATAATAATAATAATAATAATAATAATAATAATAATAATAATAATAATAATAATAATAATAATAATAATAATAATAATAATAATAATAATAATAATAATAATAATAATAATAATACTTTATTTATTCTGGCAGAGTTAAAGCCATAAGGCCCTCTCTTCCACTCAACCAGCACAAATACAAATAAATATTTGACAAATAGAGGTATACACTATACTAATTATGAACAGTTAAAGATACAATAATGTAGCAATGTAAATTTCATGTACAAACAACATTTTATAGGGTAATAACAATAATGATACGATAATAATAATAATAATAATAACAATAATATAAATATGATACATTAGACGAGAAACACCAATTAATATATATACCTTACACTGGATAATAATGAAGTCGAGTTTAGAGCAAATATAAATTTAGATTTCTTTTAAAAGATGCCAATGTCCGGCAGCCCCTTATTTCTTGTGGTAGGGAATTCCAGTTGCGAGAAGTGAAGATGGTATATGACATGGAGTGATGTGATGTCCTATGTTGTGGTATATTAAGCAAGAGACTATGTTGTGATCTTGTGTTTAAGTTATGGTTTGAGGATTGTGACAAGTCATTCGCTCAGCCTCTTATTTCAGTAAAATAAGTGCCTTCATCAAAGTGAATAATTTATGAAACCGTAATTATCATCAGAATTAGGGCATATGTATATTCAAACGAATTGTAATGAAAATTGGAATCCAATAGTAACAAAATTAAAATGATATAACCTACCACAAAATAATTTGATAAGCAATAAATAAAACAGTAGTACCAAGCAATTAGCGCCAGTCATATACCTGGACCCTTGCTATTGTAGGGAACGAAATTAGTAAACATCATACAATGGATCCTTAAGCCCTTATACAATGGGGAAAAAGTCTGCAGTTTCTTTTGTCAAGAGGATTTACAAGACTGCTCTATTATCAACTTGCTATAACAATGCTAAGCCAAAAAACTTCTTACAAAAGGCTGGGAAGTCACAAACTAGCAATTGGATTTCCCTAGGTAACTTGTGGAAAGAGTTATCCCCAAACTAATTTCAACTAGTACATGTCGTTAACAGCGGGTGACTTCTTTGCGGCGTAAGGTAGATGCCGACAGTAGATAGCCGCGTCCTTTAGGACCACTCCATTTGGTCAGCCCTGAAAATTTATATGATGAGGCAACTAATTTAAAGGGAGGGAACGAGGCCACAAACTTCTAAGTTTAACACCCACGATAACGCCCTTAATATATATTTTACCAATCAAAATTAGTATAACATATAAACTGTTTGTGAGACGTTAAGACTTTTGGTGGAGGGGACTAATGCCGGCCCACTCGGAATTAATAAATATTTTTTACTTAACGAAAAATTAGTGTCAGTTCAGTTCAGCAGTTCAGCAGTCAGTGCTGGCAGTTCAGCAGTCAGTGCTGTCAGTACAGCAGTCAGTTAGTTAGAGGACAGTTAAGTTACATCGCTTGGTTGAGTGTTACAACCATTACTAATTCTGACCCACCAACAGCCTTCTCGTCAAACTCGTCGTCTAATACGACGAATGTAATTCAAGTGACAATAAAAGTGCATCGTCAATTTCAAGACATTACACTGGGCCTACTGTTTTTCCCCAAGTGAACATCCTTTCCTCACGGATTCCCGAGATTTAAGTCCATTATTTTACCGAAACCTGAACCCATCTAGTCCGGAGCACAATTGTCCAGGAGCCCATATCCTTGGACCTAATTAAAACCTAAACCCCGATTATAATCCTTTTTGTTCACAAGTCGCCCAACAGTGGGACTACTATCCTTTCTCATGGATCCCCGATTATAATTTTTTTGTTCACATGGCGGCCCAAGTGCGACGCTTCGAGGAATTGCTGAGCAACCGTCTAACGAAGAGTGAATAGGCGTGTGCCAGTAGTGAATATCCTACGAACGTGAGGAAGAAGACCTGGGGGAAAAAGGCGACAACCAGAGGACCTCGACGTGCACAGTAAAATATCACCAAACACAGGTAGAAGTCAAAATTTTATGTTTCAAGTAAATGTTGCTTCGTAGCGGTTATAAAACCATCTATTCAGCTAAAAGTAGCAAAATGGAAAAAACGAATGAAATATATAGTGATGCATGTGGGCAGAATATTTTGGATGGGAACATGTCAACAGGAAATGTAGGGGAGTGTGAAAGTGAACTAGATAATTCACTGATAGAAACAGAAAATAAACAAGATAAGCTAAGTACGAATAACGATCCAATCTTAGAGCTATTATTAGAAATCAGAAAGGAGATCAAACAGGAAAGTAAGCAAATATATGAAAAAACTAAAGAGATAGTTGAAACAATAAAAATTGAAATTAGGACCGAATTAGGACAAGTAGAAGACAGGATCACGAATAAAACCGAAAATAGAATAACAGCGTTACAGGAAAAAGTGGAAGGGAAACACGGGGAACTAGAAGAAAAAATGGAGAAATTAAACAAAAACATGCAGTGTAGGATAGAGGGTAATGATAAGAGATTGAATGATTTTTGTAGTGTTATTAACAACCTCGCCACCGAGCAAGAAACACTGAAATCACAAATTGATGTTAAATTATCCGATCAGGAGAAAAGGACGGAGATAATAGAAACAGTAATTAATAATAAATTTAAAGATCTCGATGGTAAAATTGAACGGAGAATGGACGTCCAAATTAACAAAAATATCGAGTCCAAGTTCAACAATGAAATCACGCAAATAAATAAAGTAATCGAATCCAAGCTTACAAATGAAATAACCAAAATGAATGAAGCAATTATGGATTTGAATGAAAAGATTAATAATAATCATAATATTGCAACGAAAGATAAAATCGCGGAGGACGACTCCAATTTATCAGAGAGTGTTTCTTGGTCGGAGCAAGGGCATAAAACATGTACCTCAACGGAAGCGCCGGTAACGCCTAGCGATACGCGCGATTCCGTGAGGCAATCAAATGTAAACGAACCAGATAATACTCATATGCAATTGCAGTGGTACCATACACCTTTGATTGAAATACCATTACCTATCTACGATGAACACGAGTCAAACCCCATTCAATTCTTAGACGAGCTCGAGAATTACTTTAAAATAAAGTGCATTCCCAAACATTTGTATATGTTCATAATAAAAAAATGTTTAAAAGGCAACTGCTTAACGTGGTTCGAGGTGACGTTATCAACTGACGCACCATATGAAACGTTCAAAAAGACGTTCAAGAACAAATTCTTTAGCTATGAAAGGCAAATGTCAATCAAACAAGAGATACGTAATGGTATTTATGAACGTAAAAAGGGTTTGACATATAGTGAACACTTCTTGTCACTAGCGAAAAAGGCAAAATTAATCACGCCAGCCTATAGCGAGGCAGAATTCGTGCAATCGCTGATTAATCACTACCCACAGTCAATACGGCATAGCTTACTTATCGCGAGAATAAAAACGTACGACCAGATGATCGAGCTGTTAACGATCCTAGAATCGGGCGATGGTAGGAATCAGGCCCAGAATAAAGCGAATAAAGAAGGGGAAAAATCTGAGAGAACAAACCGAGACTCAAACCCGGAGCAGAACAATCAGAACGAGAGGAGGGCAGAAAATCTAAATAACGGGAAAAATGGATGGAATAGCAATAACAAATTCCAGGGGAATGGCGGTAGGAATTACAATAATAACAGTAACGGTAGGGATAACAGAAATGATAGCCGTAATTATAACTACCGGAATAACAATCGCGAAAGGGATCAGCGGGGACAAGAGCAGAGAATAAACATGTTACAAGTAGGGAACGATGCAAACAATCGAAGGAACGGACCCCAGGGTAACGTAGTAAACAGTAGATACATCCCCATAAGAGACTACGAGGAACGTAGGACATTAACACATACAAGAAGTGATCACAATATGGATGACGGGCCCAGTAGTTACAATCAGGGAAGGGATAACGGACGGGATACAAACCCGGTACCACACCCAGAGAATGCTCAAAGGCTACGCGAACTGAACCCTCAGACACAAAGCTTTAAATTAGCATATGTACACGACAATGAAGTAAGAGGAGCGACAGCCATAAATGCACCTTTAAACTAATGTCGGACTGCGATAAAAACGGCCGTACCGTAGTCCTTTCCCACGACCGCCAAATATGGATCAATCGGCCCGAAATCGAAATTAAGAATGTAAGTGTGGATACACAACCTATTGTAAATCTGCCTTATATCTGCGTAGAAATAAACAGAACAAAGTATTCAGCACTAATTGATACAGGGTGCACTTCTAATGTCATTAGTGAATCTTTATACAACAAATTATGCATAGAAAAGTGTAGGATGTCTGCCATCCCAGTAAGCCATCTGACAGCTTCAACTGCTATCGGCAAGGCACATCATAGGATAAAGGTCCAAGTAATGCTACAGGTAAAAATTGGAGACGAGGTCTTTGAACTTATATTTATGGTCATTCCCAGACTTTCAACTAATATAATTTTGTCAACTGAAATGTTCGAAGCATACAAGTCCAATATTGATTTCCAGGAAAGAATGATTACTTTCATCTACTCAGGAAAGAAAGCGACGATCCCCTTATTGGATAACAGGTTCCCCAAGGATGTAGTTTTTGAGGACACTATCGATGAAGGTGCGTTTTTTATAGAGGGATTGATTATTAATCCAGACAATATGAATGACGCGGAGGACAAATTTCCTCACATAGTAAAAGTCATTGTAGTAAATGATGATTTAAGTTGTCGCGAAGAAGATAGCGTCAAAGTCAATGCATTATCAGCTGACAGTGACATGGGTACTTGGAGAAGGGGGCACGAGCGCGGATACAATGCAGTGAGAGACATAGAAAACAAACTCCTTGAGACTGAGAGTTTAAATGACAAACAAGCGGAATCTTTACGGGTAATATTAATGCGAAACATAGAAACGTTCGACATTAAAGCTGGGAAATGCAACTCGTATACCTATAAATTCGAAATCAAAGAACACGAGCCAGAGAAGTTGAAATCTAGACCTATCCCCATACACCTCAGGGAGAAGGCAGACGAAGTAATAAATAAAATGTTACAAAATGGCATAATTGAGGATTCGAAATCTCCATACCTTTCTCATATCAACTGGGTTTTAAAAAAGAATGGATCATTAAGAATGACGCTAGATGCAAGGCAGATAAATCAATATATCGTGCCGGATAATTATCGAATAGAATCAGTGGACGCGACTTTGGCGCGGATTAAGCATGGTAAATTTATATCATCTGTCGACCTCTGCGAAAGCTTTTTGCAAATTCCGTTAGACAAATCGGTTCGTAAATATACAGCTTTCGTACACGCGGGAAGAAGTTATAATTTCTGTCGTTGTGCCTTCGGCATTAAAACGTCATCAGCGGCGTTGATAAGGGCCCTCAGATCCATATTCGGTGACGAAATCAGCAAATCCGTGGTCCAGTTCTGTGATGATCTGTTGATCGTAACTGAAACATTCGAGGAACACCTAGCCGAGATCGACTATATCTTATCGACTCTCAAACGCCACGGCATGACCGTGAATCTCGAAAAATCAAAATTTCTCAGGAAACAAGTTGAATTCTTGGGTTTCCTAATTTCGGAAAACGGTATAGGCCCGAGTCCCGATAGAATAAAATCGATCCTGGCTATTCCTCCACCCAAAAATGTAAAACAATTGAGGAGATTCTTGGGAATATTGATGTACTACACAAAGTTTGTAGTAAACTACTCACGTGTTGTAAGTCCATTACGTGAATTGTTGAAGAAGGGGACCCGATGGTATTGGAACCACGAGTTACAAACCACATTCGACAAGGTTAAGCAACTGTTTGCTGATTGCATTTCATTGCAAAAACCAGACATGTCCCGCCCCTTCCACGTTTACACGGATGCATCTCAGAGCGGATTGGGAGCAATTTTGACCCAAGTCGACTCCGATGGTAATATTAATACAATAGCCACTGCATCCCGAGCGACAACAAACGTCGAAAAGCAGGCAATGGTTACGGAGCTTGAGTTAGCCGCAATTTATTTCGCCACTCAAAAGTTCCGTTCGTACATATTCGGACATAAGACCATTGTTCATTCGGACCATATAAGCATTGCGTTCCTTAACAGATGCAAGCTGGGTTCGAACAAGATCAGCCGATACATCTCGGAAATCTTGAGCCACGACGTAGAGATAAAGTACATAGCTGGTAGCGACAATATTTTTGCCGACATTCTATCACGTCTCAGTCACGTGACAGCCACACCAGAATGCAGCGAGTCACATAATCGGGAAGTTCAGATTATGAAGACAGTCGTTCAGGTAAACAAATCATTAGCCAAGAATCTGAGAGAAATAAGGGAGCAACAGATAATGGACCCAGATTTGATGAAAATACGTGACAAAGCAAAGGACGTCGCCAAGACAAGCGAAGCGGAAACGTATGGAATGCTTAACGGGATACTATACAAAAAGTGTGGAAAAGACGAAATTGCCTGGAGAACAGTAATTCCTAAGCAATTGGAAAACGTAATCATCCAAGAGTTTCACAACGCGATGATTCACGCCGGATGTGAAAGGGTTGCTTTAAATTTATCAAAGTACGTATACTTTAAGAGGCTACATAAAAAAGTGAGGCAGGTCACTGCAACATGCGACCTATGCCAAAAGTGCAAAGGCCTAAATACTCATTTTGACACCTCCCCACAAAATATTTTGAGAGATAAAATCAACAGTTTGGTTACGATCGATACTCACGGACCTATGCCAACGGGAGAACAAGGGAACCGGCATATCTTGGTCGTGGTAGATACATTTTCTAAATTCACTAAAATCTATCCGATGAGGAAGGTAACGACAAAAGGGTGTCTAAAGAAACTCTTCGAAGATTACGAGCCAAACTTTGGCAAGATCGAGGCAATTTTGTCCGACAACGCATCTGTCTATCGCAGTGCAAAATTTAAACGAGAACTAGAGGATAGGGGTACAAAGTTATACCATTGTTCATTGTACATGCCTTCAGGGAACCCTACTGAACGCATGAATAAGGAAATCACTACTTGCCTACGAATCCTCTGTCATAAGAATCACGCGAGTTGGGTGAAATGGATACCCCACATCGAACGGGTACTGAACCACTCCATAAATAACGTTACGGGATACGCTCCAATTACCTTAATGAAGGGAATCGAACCGGATAAACTGGTCCCACATATCCCCGACGCTATAAAGACTAATGAGGATGCACTGACGATGGATCAACACTGCGAAAGAGCATTCCATCGAACGCGGATCCTTGCAGAAAAGAGGAAGAAGCGTACCAAACGCTATAAAAACGTTTGGAACCCTTCAATTGGCGACAAAGTGTTAGTACGCAACCATACGCTCTCCGACAAAGGTCGAAAGCATAACTCTAAAATGGCAATATTATGGAAAGGACCGGGGATCGTCACACAAAAATTCGGGACGCACACTTACGAAATCAATTGGGCGCATGATAGAGATAGAGTGATAGGCAGGTACCATTTGCAGAAATTAAGACCCTATAAGGAAAGGGAAAAGTAACCTAACCGTCACGGCTATCTGGTTCGGGAAAACGCAATTGTAAGTATGTGTGGGAATAAATGAGGATGAAAAGTGAAGAGTGGCGTGTGAAGAAAAAAAAAAGAGATCCGAAAATATTTACGTGTGACGAAATCAAAATCCAAGGTACAGTGATGTGACACTCTCAAGTTAATCTAGTTTAAGAATAAACTGTGATATGGACACTCCTAGTTAGTGAGCACACGATACGATAAGTATATAAAAGGAAAGAAAAATGCAAAGCGACTAGGTATTGTATAAGTCATGTTGTGTTATCAAGATAGGGAGTCAATGTACCAAACAGCAGTGAACTGTTGTTTGTGAGCTGTCGAACAGGTAATAACGAGAGTAAGAAGGGTTGACATTGCATTTTTTTGTTATTTACTATGTAGTACATGTAGACAGTCATCGGGATCGAACCCAGGACATATCAAAAGGGAATCGGAGACATTATTATATAACAATAAAAATTATAATTATGAAGTAGTAAAGAAGCTAATGATAGAAAGAATATGGTTATATAATGTTAGTTTCTTGCATGAACGTTGTAAGATAATGAATTAAGAAAACTAATATTAATTAAAATATTAAATGTCATTATAACGCCTAAAAAAAACGAGTAGCGGGCACACGTTCATGACAGTTCCTATGATCTAACTTCTTATGTTAAAATTTGTTAGATAGTAATTTGATAAAGAAAATAATTAGTCACTTTAAGACATATAGCCTATGCAACTATTAAAATATATATGCACCACAGTGGGCATATAACATATAATACTGTCTCACGATAAATGTACTGGGAATGAAAATATATTCCATTAAAAGTTCGGACCAAGTGGATCTGTGAACTATAAATATTGGATAAAAATAATTAAAGCCGTATACGAGAACGATAAACAAGCGATATATTTAAATATCTCGAATTTAAATCAAATTTTATATGTATAAAGGTAGCATTGCCGACGCGATCCAGCTGAGAACGCTACATATTTTCAATGTTAGAATGATTATCTATATCTTAAATAAACTTGAAATCTTGATCAATAAAACGATAATGAGATAGGCCAACGCTAAATATCAATCAAAGATCATTGAATATATTCATTTATTTATTTAATAAAAAAAAAAAAAAAAAAAAAAAAGGATCCTCGTTAAGGACGACGACGATTATAACTAATGGCATTAAGTATATGCAACAAGGGATTTAAGCATTAGGCAATTTCAATTGAAAGTCGAAAGACAGAATAAAGCGATAAAGCGCGTAAAATCGTTTATTAATATACATACACAAGGTTTGATAATTATGATATGGCGACTCGAGAAGTCACCTTACTTATGCGTGTACTACGTGTTATTCAAGTAATATTTTGCGGGCATGGAGACCCGATATTACTTATTCTATTGAGAAATATTGATTAATTATGATGATAAATACTTCGTGAAGAAGGTCATCAACGCTGACAGATAAGCGCTGCTGACAATGGATGTCATTTTACTGATGACGATATAATGTTTGACGAAATGGTCATCACGCTGCGGGGACAGCGATGCTGACATGTGTAAAACTTTGTATTCGAGATATATTTTATTTTTACGCGCGATGGTATAAATGTTGTTCGACTGATAAATGATCGAATTAATTATGCTTAATTTAAATCCTGTTCTTATGATGCCAAAGGAAATTATAAAACGCAGTAACGAGGATAATTATCCCATATTTAAATAAATAAATAATAAATCGTGAATATTAATAATATTCCATATGATGGCGAGGCGCCTATGAATGTCGAATAATATGACACAAGATACGTAAATGATATTGAAAATATGGATAACGACTTCTAGACGAGTCGGGAGTTTAAAAACACTTATTGCTTCAAAGCAAATCCCTTATACAAATAAATAATTGTAAAGTATATATATACCTAATTAAATGGGAAATAATTAGTGATTTTATTGTTCCCTTGTCAAATCAATATTTTAGACATTTTATGTCATGAGAATATGAAAATAAGATACAGTTAATAAATAATAACAATTAACACAATTTATTAGGTGCACAGATCCACCACTAACATATTTTATATTATCTAATTGATTTTTTTTTATATAATCAAAATCAAATCCATAATCGAAGTACATTGAAAAAAAAAATAAATGACTGGCTACAGTACTGATCTATGCTATGTATACCTAATGTAAATATAATCAGGTTAAGAAAGTAAGTTCACGAAACAGTGATGACATTGCGCGTGTGACAACATGAAAATTAAAGTGAAAAAAAAAGTGCCGTGAGATTTCTATAATCCATTAATAAGTGCTGTCGTTAACAACACCGCGTAGTGTTACATTAATGGAAGAAAATGATACACATAGTAAAGGCAGTGATTTTAGACACTACCTAATATGATAAGCATCAATTTGTAGTTATTGTATTGTATATGCATTGTATGTATTATGCTCATGAATGTTATTTCAGGAAAGAAGATTTCTTAGTACGATAAGCGTGTTAATGTATGTTTACAAACGTTGATGATGTATTGTTCTTTGTCATGAGACTTCAAATATGTAAGTCAACCACCCAGTCCCCAACAAAACAGGTAGGGTTGGAGCCAAAGAAAAAAAATTATAATTTATTATGTAACGAAAAAAAAACGAGAGTGCTTCTCATTTAATTAATTTCAAAGCCTCAAAATTACTTAAATAAAAAGCGGGCAATTTGTGACAAGTCATTCGCTCAGCCTCTTATTTCAGTAAAATAAGTACCTTCATCAAAGTGAATAATTTATGAAACCGTAATTATCATCAGAATTAGGGCATATGTATATTCAAACGAATTGTAATGAAAGTTGGAATCCAATAGTAACAAAATTAAAATGATATAACCTACCACAAAATAATTTGATAAGCAATAAATAAACAGTAGTACCAAGCAATTAGCGCCAGTCATATACCTGGACCCTTGCTATTGTAGGGAACGAAATTAGTAAACATCATACAATGGATCCTTAAGCCCTTATACAATGGGGAAAAAGTCTGCAGTTTCTTTTGTCAAGAGGATTTACAAGACTGCTCTATTATCAACTTGCTATAACAATGCTAAGCCCAAAAACTTCTTACAAAAGGCTGGGAAGTCACAAACTAGCAATTGGATTTCCCTAGGTAACTTGTGGAAAGAGTTATCCCCAAACTAATTTCAACTAGTACATGTCGTTAACAGCGGGTGACTTCTTTGCGGCGTAAGGTAGATGCCGACAGTAGATAGCCGCGTCCTTTAGGACCACTCCATTTGGTCAGCCCTGAAAATTTATATGATGAGGCAACTAATTTAAAGGGAGGGAACGAGGCCACAAACTTCTAAGTTTAACACCCTTAATATATATTTTACCAATCAAAATTAGTATAACATATAAACTGTTTGTGAGACGTTAAGACTTTTGGTGGAGGGGACTAATGCCGGCCCACTCGGAATTAATAAATATTTTTACTTAACGAAAATTAGTGTCAGTTCAGTTCAGCAGTTCAGCAGTCAGTGCTGGCAGTTCAGCAGTCAGTGCTGTCAGTACAGCAGTCAGTTAGTTAGAGGACAGTTAAGTTACATCGCTTGGTTGAGTGTTACAACCATTACTAATTCTGACCCACCAACAGCCTTCTCGTCAAACTCGTCGTCTAATACGACGAATGTAATTCAAGTGACAATAAAAGTGCATCGTCAATTTCAAGACATTACACTGGGCCTACTGTTTTTCCCCAAGTGAACATCCTTTCCTCACGGATTCCCGAGATTTAAGTCCATTGTTTTACCGAAACCTGAACCCATCTAGTCCGGAGCACAATTGTCCAGGAACCCATATCCTTGGACCTAATTAAAACCTAAACCCCGATTATAATCCTTTTTGTTCAGGATAGATACTGGAAACGGGATGATAAATAATTGGGAATCGAGGTATGTAGGATCTTAAATAGGAGAATTAGACAGAGCGATTTTCTTCTCTCTTTTAGATGTAGCCATGACAATTCGTGGAATAATGGAGAAATGTGATCGCATTTTCGAACATTAAATATGAATCTGATATACATATTATGGACACGCTGCAGTTTGTCCGACAATCCGTCACTTATGTCAGTTAGTAGAACGTCACAGTAGTCAAAATGCGGCATCACTAAAGTTGGGATTAAAATTCTTTTAAGAGTTGTAGCAAGAAAATGTTTAAGTCGCTTTAGGGAATGCATTATGGAGAAGATCCTTTTAGATGTTTGTAATACTTGCACATGCCAATTTAAATTAGAATCTAAGTAAAATCCCAAGTTTTTAACGACATCAGTATAAGGAAACCCGGCCGCGATCGATTGATTTTTTAGGACGGAAACATCCAAGGAGCAACTTCTCCTGGAGGGACTTTAAGCCGTGGGTTCAAGTCTGAAGATTTTCACGCTCGTAAAAGATCCTTAAGCCTGAATAAAAAGACCTCTAAGCAAAATTTACCGACCTCTACGTCCTAGTAATACTTTAGTTGCCTGCTAGATATCTCATTGATTCGGTGTGTTGACCGCCTGACACATATGCCATCTATGGGCAAATAAGGTAGTTAAATTAACTTGGTCTAATGGCTCTTGACAAGGTAGAGGCTATGGCTCAACATTGGGCTACGCTATTATAGATTTTTATACTTTATTAAATTATCTTTACTCTTAAAACTCTCCATATTAAAAAAAATATAATATGTTAAGTTTACACAAGGACTAATATTTATTTTTTAATTTCTATAAATAGTTTATCATAAGTAATGCCACGAGTGATTTCCAAATTATCGATAAATTCACGACTCACGAAGTGAGGAGTGAATTTATCTAGAGAATTTGGAAATCAAGAGTGGCATTTGTTAGGACTATTTAACTAATAAAATTAAGCTGTTTACTCACAAACCATTATTTAACTATAGTTATTTTAAAATATTTATATATTTAATGTAAACGGCGATGTTTGAAAACAAATGAAAAACGATAGGTTTGCTTCATCTGCTTCTTGTGTTTATCACTGCAACCAGATCATACTATTTATCGCCAAAGGAACGCAATATTGTAAGAATGCTCTCTAGTGGAGAAAAAATGAAACACATCAAACTGTATATTAATTCATTTCTGATGTCGTATGATGTAAATATGACAATTATATTTTTCTGGATTATTACCTGGGAAAAAATACATTTAAGAAAGTGCAAACAGTGGTTTCTTTTTTTGGTGGTATAATCAATTGCTACAAATGTTGACATGTATGCACTATATATACAATCTGATAGCCGTATTTCTTATAGGCTCAGTCGCTGCAAAATAACGGTCAGACCTGTTCAGAATATTAAAAAGGAGGAGCTTTGATTAATATGGTAATTATAACACTGATAAATATTTCGTGAAACACGACTCTGATTGGTTGTAAAACAGAAATAATTGAAACGTGATTGGTCATTGACTCGCATTTGGGGCATGAGTTAAATAGTCCCAATAATTTTATTCAGTACGTTTCGGAAGCCTAAATTATATATTTAAAGATAATTATTTTCAGATATAACGGTAATATATAGAATTAGTGAACATTTTTAGCAATAACGCCAAACTAGAAATCTGAAAAATATTTTATTTAACTCTACAATAATAATAATAATAATAATAATAATTAAAACGCTACTACTACTACTACTACTACTACTACTACTACTACTACTACTACTAATAATAATAATAATAATAATAATAATAATAATAATAATAATAATAATAATCATCATCATCATCGGTGTCATCAAAATCTGGAAAGCAAGTTTGAGGACAGATGTCGATCAAATAATTCGGAACTTTTTGGATATCATGGTAACAGCTGAAGAACATAGCCTATATAATATATTTTATTTGATGAGAACAGTTTTTTATTCATATGGATAATTTTTGCTTAGCTAAGAAATAATAGTACAGATTTACTGAAAAATCTATAGATCATACTTTATGTATAACCCATGCGTTTAATGTTGTTTGAATTATTGATAGAAATCTTTGTTACTTTTCGGTAAACCCATCACTCCCTTTCTATCGTTCAAACTGATGAAAACAGGGAGAAAATGTGAATCTTCTGCGAACATAGCTTAGAATAACAGTGACCCAAATCAATTTCCATTGTCCAAAGTAACACTTTTTAAGTTTATGGATAAGTCTACAACAAAGTCTGTAATAGATTTTCTCCACATAACGAAACTGGAAATGGATATTGTTTATATATACGGGATTGATGCTGCTGTGAATGCAGGCGCCTGTGTGGAAAATTGAAAAGTGTGTGTAGGATTTACCGTATAAAACAAATCAGGTTCTATGTACCCAAGACAAGATTGGTTTTGGTTAGGGAAACAGTTTGCAGAGTGCATTGTGCTCAGAATGCGAGCTTCGTTTATTGAAATTGTTATGTGGATTTTGCTAGTACAAACAAGATTAACAAACTCACTAAATAGTTAGTGATTCCAGCACTGCGCATTCCTCCTCATTGTTTCTATTATAATTAATTCCCAGGTTTATAAACACTAAAACACATAAAATATGCATGGAAATATACGCTAAAATAACGAATATGTGCACTAAAAATAAAATAATACTCAGTTATCATAAGTAATGCCACTTCCAAATTATCGATAAATTCACGACTCACGAAGTGAGGAGTGAATTTATTTAGAGAATTTGGAAATCAAGAGTGGCATTTGTTAGGACTATTTAACGAATAAAATTAAGCTGTTTACTCACAAATCATTGTTTAACTATAGTTAATTAAACATATTTATATATGTAATGTAAAATGCGATGTTTGAAAAAAATCAGAAATATAAGGTTTTGTTCATTCACTGCTGCTTGATCATATTATTTATTGCCAAATAAGATCGCAATGTTGTAAGAGTGCACCCAAGTGGAGAAATAATGAAACACATCAAATTATATATCATAATCAACATCACGGGTTATTCATTTTTTTTTAGTAAACAACTCAGTAAAATCAAGGAATCTTTTCATTATTTGCTGTATTCAATGTATTTGTTGGAGAAAAATAATGTTTTTGACCTGTTCAGAACATTAAAAAGGAGGAGCTTTCTTTATCACAAAAGCAGGACCTGATAAAGTGAAATCTATAAAGAGCGAGGTGAAACACGACTGTCATTGGTTGTAAAACAACATTAATTGAAACGTGATTGGTCATTGACTAGCATTTGTGGCATGAGTTAAATAGTCAAAGAAACTATTTTATTTTAACTCATGTTTCATTCCTTGCAAAATGTCTAATAACACTATGTTACCAAGAGTTTCACAATGATTTCGGGGGTTAAAGATGTTATACTGTCGGACGGAATTAGTTTAAAGGACTATACTGTATATTGTAATAGATGAGGCCGTTCACATACTTCACGCCGTAAATAATCCACACAGATTTCGAGTAAAATCTCACAAATCACTTCTTACATATATTTAAGAATTTACAGAGCTTAGTTTCTATTTAAGTTAATGTGGAAAATCGGTTTCCCAATTGACAATTTAAATAAAATATACTAAATTCGCCTCACTTTAAGGGAGGAAAGGAGATTAAGAGTATTTGAGAATCAAGTTCTTAGGAAAATATTTGAACCAAAGAGAGATAAACAGACAGGTGGATGTAAAATACTACATAACAGTGAACTACATGGTCTTTATAGGAAGCCAGATATAATGAGTACAGTTAAGTCTCGTAGACTGTGATGGGCAGGCCCGAATGGGGACTGAAAGGCGTAAATGGAAGTTTCTTGTAGGAATACCAGAGGGAAAACGCAGTTCAGACCAATAATGACGTGGGAGAATAATATTAACTATGATTTGAGGGAAGTAGATTATACAGGGAATGATTGGAAAACATTAGCTCAGGATAGGAATGTATGGAGAGCTTATGTCCGCGCGGCCATGAACCTACGGGTTCGATAGTGCCAGTGAGTTAGTTATACTAAATTGACGATAAGTTGGTAGAATTAGAAACAAACAAAGTGAAAAGTGCAGTTTAACCATGATTTCTCATTCATATTTTGTCAGAGAAAAAGTAGATAAGTGTTTAATTTCTGGCGGCGCGGCGCTTGGTATATGTTCTTTAACCTTGTAACTTTACAAGATCGATAATGTGTAAACTGAGCATGAAGGTGTATTTGGTGTTCAAATGCAATTAGAGCATAGGCAACTATGTGAAATCTATTTATTTCTACTATAAACTTATGAATTTACTAGGTTAATTTCCTCTTTTTTCCAATTTAAAAAAAAATCTTCTCCATATTATTAAATGTTCTTCAATATAATAATAATAATAATAATAATAATAATAATAATAATAATAATAATAATAATAATAATAATAATAATAATAATAATAATAACAATACTAATAACAATAATAACAACATTGATAACTAACTCACTGGCACCATTGAACCCGTGTAGATTCATGGCCGCGGGGACATTAGCTCTCCATACATCCCTATCCTGAGCTAATGTTTTCCAGTCATTTCTTGTATAATCTACTTCCCTCAATTCATGGTTAATGTTATTCTCCCATCTCATTCTTGGTCTACCAATTGGACGTTATAATAATAATAATAATAATAATAATAATAATAATAATAATAATAATAATAATAATAATAATAACAATAATAATAATAATAATAATAATAATAATAACCCTCAGGGGTCCTCATCTAGGGGATATGTGGATGCGACCACAAGGTGCCCAAGCTGTGCAAAACATTTCTTCCACTTGTGTTTTGCACTCTTTTAACTTTACTATCTAACCTCTCTTGGTTAACTCTTGTTTTTTCGATCCCGACGCTATTAGGACATCCGAGGGCTAGGGAGTCTTTCCTTTCTTCCATTTCTTCTTTCCTTTATTTTCTTTTCTTCTCCAGAAAAGCATGACCAGAGGCTATAAGATGGCAGCCCCATCACTGGTCTTGCCTTCCTTTGGCCAGCAACCAATTGAAGTCTTATACAAGAATTTCCCGAGATACGCTGGGGGGAAAATGTTCTATAGGATCATAACAGGCCTTGGCCTAATACTTGGAAGGAAGAAGAAGAAGATAATAATAATAATAATAATAATAATAATAATAATAATAATAATGAGAATAATAAGAATAGTACCATAATAATTTAAATGATGGTGATAATAATAATAATAATAATAATAATAATAATAATAATAATAATAATAATAATAATAATAATAATAATAGTAGCTTTAGTTTACCTGGCAGGGTTCAGGCGTTAGTGATTTATCTATCACTCAACCAGGTTAAATAAATTTTTCAAAAAATGGTCTTATACAAGTTACTTACGAAATTAGTAGTTATCGCTAAGTTATGTGAAACATGCAACTTTAAAATAACTACTCTAAAAACAAAAGTTTTAGTTTTTCGAGGGTACGAGCCACTAAGAGTAAAAGTCCAATTAGTGAATAAAACAAGAGAACAGTTGCGCAATTTGAATTATCTGGGATTCAATGTGACATAAAACAAGTGAAGACATTGCAAACAAAGTAAATAAATTTAATTATACATAAACCGAAGTCTCAAAGGAACTAGAAAGGAGACACTTTTAAAATTTTATGGAAGAATGACGGTTCCAACACTGTTATACGGATCTGAACACTGGGTCTTAACCGAAAGATCAGGAATGAATAATAAGAACGTCAGAAATGAGGTTTTTGATGAAACGAAATGAAAATATACGAAGAAAACTAAATATATTCAAGCTATTAGATAGAATTACACAATACAGAGATTAACCCTTAAATTCGTAATGTATCCTTTTGGATACATCAGTTGCTTCAGATAATTTAATATTTTAAATAAATCAAAAGAAAACGATAAAAAAGAAACCACTTTAATGTGTGTCTAATTATACAATGTACCTAATAGTAACAGTTATACAAGATTCCATTTTCATTGCGGTCCGCCATATTCAAATAAGTAACAGAAGAAATTTGTGTTTTGCCAATTTAAGGGTTAATGGATGGACTACATCATTAGAATGGATAATAATATAATTCCGAAATAGATTATTTATTAGAAACCACAAGTTCGAAGAGATATAGGAAAACCCAGTAAAAATTGACAGACCAACTCTAACATGAGATCGGAACAGAACAGCAGGTCTAATCCTTGCTGCTGCTGCTGATAATGATAATTTCTACCAGTACCATTGCTCGTTTACTTGTGTAATGCCGTAAAAATGTAACATAATTATATTGTTAATATTATTGTATTACGACTAGCCTCATGGTCTTGTGGTCAGAGCTTCTGAATACAGTTCAGGTCCTGGGTTAGTTTCCCAGTCAGACCATATGAATATTTCCTTAAAGAGAGTTATTCGTGTTGTTGCCTATATCTGGAATTGAGGTTAAGTTTATGTTAAGGACTCTCCTCGCACTTCATTATCATAATATTATATTATGAGCAGACTCATACATCATATCATCGGGGTAACGTAACTCCGCCTTCCTGGTGCTCCAACCTAAGAAATGAGTTACAATTCTGCCAATGTAGGGGAGAAAGCCAGAAATGTAATAAAATGCAACGTGGTGACAATGAAAAAAAATTATTAATCGATAATATAATGTAGTAATATATGCCATTATTGTATTAAATCGGGAATATGGAAGCAAAGTGATGAATTTGAGAATGAACATCTAAGAGAAAATAGTAAGCGAATCTTCTTAGTTTAATACAAATTATAAAATAACAAAATTGACCTAGTTATAAGGACTATGATCTTCAACACGTAGGTGATAAGTGCTGGTCGGCAAAACTAGTGAGTCAGTACAAGTGTACATATTGAGTCTAAATTGATAATGAGTCTAAATTGATAATGAGTCTACATTGATGAGTCTAAATTGATAATGAATCTAAATTTATCTAAATTAATTTAAAGTATTAATTCTTAATTCATAATTGAATAATTGAGAGTAAATGATAGAGTAAGAGAATACTGGTCAGATGAGATAAAATAAAATAATATAAGAAAATACGTAATGAACATGTTCAAAGAATGAAAGATGAATGCATACCAAAAATTATACTTAATTAAAACCAAAAGGAGACAGGAATGTTGGTAGACCGAAAAAGAGATGGATTCAACTTTTTGAATGAGAATCTATGAAACCGGAACAAGCCACATGAGCTTAATCCGTGACTGTTGTTGTTGATGAAGATGATGAGAAAATGCAGTATTAAATTGAAACCGAGGAAGCTTAATAACACAATTATTGAATAGGAAAATGTGTAATTAATTAGATAAAATATATCATTATTGTTGAAGAAAGACTGGGTTATTGAAAGACATCATTAAAATATATTAGGGATTTAAACATGTTATTTGATTTAATTATATGTATTAATGTTTGTTATTAATTGTTTAAATTTATTTTTTATACAAATTATTCTTTATTTAAAGCATTGGATAGAATACTCCTTACTGCATAAATCAATCAGATATTAAGAATACATATGACCATTGTTAGATTGGGTTTAATGCTATAGTAGTTATAATTACAATATGAGCAATTCCATATGTGACTGACTGACATTCACAATACACTTTTGCAGCAAAATGGTTGCATAAATATTACAATTGATTGAAATTAGGGGTGTTATCTACGTGATATGATAGAGCAATAGTGTGTGGTTAAGACTGTACTTAAATATACAACTTTTGAAGAAAAACAGTGCTATTTATTATCTATCAAAGTATGTGTGACTGATTGACATAAATGTCAACTCATCATGCAGCTTAACATGTTCATCTGCATCATTCTCTGAAGTGTGATTCCTAATTCAATTTTCAAAATTTTCAATTTTCCAAAATACCGTTTGGAGGACATATTTCAAGTTACATTCTCAATAAAAAACGAAACAAAAATCACAATTAAGACTAGAGTTATAACCTAATATGTGATGTGTGACTGACTGACTACATTCTGTGACTGACTGACATATCTGAATTTTATTAAGACTTTAATATTGTGGAGCTGCAAATATTATACAAATATTACAAAATAATATGAAATTATAATAGATAAAAAGCGATAATACCGAGATAAATAAATAACTACAAATATTTTATCATGTATAGGAAATGTACAATTTGATATGCTGTAAAAAGATTGAATAAATAGTGTAATTAATTTAATTTGGTTACCATGCACCATTTTAAATTTCACAACATAAAGAAAATATTAACTGATCCATACTTGATTTAATAACATAGGGCTGTAGTTAAATATGCCTAAAATGCATATAATTTTATTACATCCATATTAACTAAATACAATTTATCTGATGCTATATTTATTATTTCTTGTGCTGTTATTAGGTTGAACCATTGAAATAAATAAAAATACCGATATGGAATTTGCAAGTGTTCGTTCCAGAACACTAAAATTAACTTTCACACATCTCAACTTTAATACAAAAATAACGAAAAAATACGATGTACAAATTATTACAATTTTTATTTAAATGTGGAAGATGCTGTTATAATTCTTTCAAAACAACTGATTACGAATTACATTGCTGATATGAGTTATATTTTTAAACTAAACAATTGAAAAAAATCTCTTTCAATGCTCGAGATCTTAATTTATGACTGGTGTGTCTATTCCCAGCTGGCGCACGTATTACAGTGTTGTCATACGCATTTTCGCTCTGTCGGTTTCCAATAACGCTACACCCAACAAACTAATTTTCCTTTACACTACTCTTTATACTTAATCGTTTACACGCCACGCCAATGGTATTTTTTTATACAAGTAACTTCATATGATTTAAAACTGGTGTTGCAATCAACATGCAAGACTCTGGTTCACAAAGTGCAATGAAAGCACAACAAAATAACTGTGGCAACATAGGATTGTGTATCCCCGAAATAATACGACACACATGGCATGTGAAAGGTCAAACTAATGCGAGACCCTTCAAATACACGATTGCCCACACACATCAATCATTTTCTAACACGTAAGATCCGCGCACTTATTTTTAATTGCGGTACAGCACTCTAGTGACTCACTTAATAACATATATATTAAAGAATCGCATAATGAGGAATTATTTAAATGCCACTAATAAAAATATAATTTCCTTTCACACACGAAACTTGTGAATTTTTCGCACTGATGGTTCATTTGAGATTTGTGCATATTCTATAACATACGGCTAGAACACTTTCACTTGGTGAACCCCATCAGTTGCCAGGATAGCTGCAAGATGTTGTAATCGTTTTTCTAAAAATCTCTTCCCTTCTTCTACCTCATTTTGTATCACCTCCTGAACTATTGTTTGTTTAGTTTTACTACTATGTACACACATCAATCATTTTCTAACACGTAAGATCCGCGCACTTATTTTTAATTGCGGTACAGCACTCTAGTGACTCACTTAATAACATATATATTAAAGAATCGCATAATGAGGAATTATTTAAATGCCACTAATAAAAATATAATTTCCTTTCACACACGAAACTTGTGAATTTTTCGCACTGATGGTTCATTTGAGATTTGTGCATATTCTATAACATACGGCTAGAACACTTTCACTTGGTGAACCCCATCAGTTGCCAGGATAGCTGCAAGATGTTGTAATCGTTTTTCTAAAAATCTCTTCCCTTCTTCTACCTCATTTTGTATCACCTCCTGAACTATTGTTTGTTTAGTTTTACTACTATGTGCCATGTGTCACATAACCTGACACCAAAAAATAGTATTTCTTCTGTAATTTTCTATCACCTTCCATCTAAACTAGGCAAAAGCAATTAATATTGATATATTCTTATTGTTCCAATGAACTGCCAGGATATCATTTTGTTCCTTGTAGGTATAATTTTTTGAGAAATCAACAAGTACGGCTGCTTCATTTACCCAAACATATTTAAATGCTTCCGCTGACTGCCTTTTAGCTCAAATCGACACAGAAGTACCTGTAATTATTTTATAAAACAGCTGAACCGAACAGTCTACCAGATTTTCTAAATCATGTTCATGCTAATCCTCAACGGAATGCAGCAAGCAACTGATTGCACCATGCAAATTAGCAATATAAAAGATGACGAAAAGTCAGTCAGTCACGGGACTATAGCTGGAAAAATAATGACTTTACAATAAAATGTCACCAATACGTTTTTTAACAAGTTGTGTACCAATAACGTAGAAACCAAGAGGAAATTTAGTCCATCAATTATTATTTGTGTACAGTAATTTGTTTTCCGTGACTGACTGATCATAGCTTAAGTTAACAATTATAGGACACACATAAGGTATCTACAACATTAGAATGCGATTAATATTATTACATTTACGACTAAGGAGGGCCAAATTATGGTTTAACAAAAGAGTTTGTGAAATAAAACGAATTAATACGACCAAACCATTAAACAAAAAATTGGTAAAATTCTTCGTGTTTTTACAGGTTTGGAATATGACACGTTTTCCCACTAATATTAGATTAAAATAATTCACATTTGAAATATTATCTTATAGAATCATACAATTTCATCTTTAAATATATAGGCCTATATTACATCATCAAATTTATTCCTGCGTCAATTTTAAAATTTTCACCTCGGTATGACATTTTCATGGAATCGCTCTATTTTATTAAAAGCTGATTCACGGTAAAAACCAAGAAAATGTTTATTTTAGTGTAACATTTTAACATCATTTGTTTGACGCTCGTTTAATGCGTGAATAATTATAAAATAAACGGATTTCAACAACAGGTCAAATATGAATGATAGTCAAGTGGCTTAAAATGTTACTTTTATATGCATGAAGAGTCAACAACAACAAAACAAATACAACATGTTTCGAGCTATTTGAATGCTTATTTTTTATAGAAAAAACTTTTTTATTAAAAAAGTGAATATGAAAGATAGTACAAATATGTCCTATGTTCGAGTGCAGTCAACAAAAACAATGAGCAACAAAAACAACTTTTTTTTGTCTCAGAAAGAAAAATATGTGATTCTGATAGTATTTTGTCTTCTGAATTCTAATATGATATCGGTTTTTCTCTATCACGCAAGGTTTCCGAAAGACAGGAATTTATAATTTCAAACACTTCAATATTTTCTACGTTCATAACTATACAATATTCGAACATTCGGACTCACCTAGAAGTAAGAAATGACGATTTTCTGCTATATTTCGCCTGTGGAGCATCCGTCTTGATGGTCCAACAATAATCAGCCAGCATATTAGGATTCCATTTGCCTTGATATCTCTTTTCTAAAGCTGAAACCAATTGCGTTAGCTCATTTCGATATATTTTACAATGGATGAAAAAACGTTTATTAAAAAAAATTATTTAAATCCATTAATTGAAATTGAAATAAAAAAACTGGGGGCGATGGAGAAATTCCGAATACATATTTGAAAACACGATAAAAAACTGCATTAAGTAGAACTATTGGAACTCATGAGATAAAAATCAAGTTGACAAGTGTAGTTGGATATTCATGAAAACACAATAAATTAACACACTGAATTTAAATAATTTTACAAGGTAAATAATTATATTAACCACGATTTTAGGGAAGTAGATTATACAGGGGATTGTTGGAAAACAGTTCAGGGTAGGGATGTATGGAGAGATTATATCCCCGCGGCCATGAACTTACGGATCCGACAGTGCCAGTCGGTTAATTGCTTGATTAGTTATGTCTGATCCAACATAAACGTTTAAGTATTGATTTTAAAACCAAGAAGGATTAAAAACTAATCGAAATGTGATCTAACCAATATTCTATACTAGACAAAAATATAAGATCGCCATACTTCATTTTTTCATAATTACAAATCTACGTATATTTATTTAACGTGTATATGTTTTATTGATTCCAAACCGTCTTCATGACAAGTGCTACCTAGGCCTATATGACGCACCTTCACCCTTCCGACCTAGACTTTATAATAATAATAATAATAATAATAATAATAATAATAATAATAATAATAATAATAATAATAATAATAATAATAATAATAATAAATAATAATAATAATACTTTATTTATTCTGGCAGAGTTAAGGCCATAAGGCCCTCTCTTCCACTCAACCAGCACAAATACAAATAAATATTCGACAAATATAGATATACACTATACTAATTATAAACAGTTAAAGATACAATAAATGTAGCAATGTAAATGTCATGTACAAACAACATTTTATAGGGTAATAACAATAATGATACGATAATAATAATAATAATAATAATAATAATAATAATAATAATAATAATAATAATATAAATATGATACATTATACGGGAAACACCAATTAATATATATATCTTACACTGGATAATAATGAAGTCGAGTTTAGAGCAAATATAAATTTAGATTTCTTTTAAAAGATGCCAATGTCCGGCAGCCCCTTATTTCTTGTGGTAGGGAATTCCAGTTGCGAGAAGTGGAGATGGTATATGACATGGAGTGATGTGATGTCCTATGTTGCGGTATATTAAGTAAGAGACTATGTTGTGATCTTGTGTTTAAGTTATGGTTTGAGGATAGATACTGGAAACGGGATGATAAATATAAGTAACGTCAATAATTACGTCATAGATTTGTAAGTAATACTCGCTATATAGCTAAAATTCCAATTTAAGATCCAAAAATGTTTGAACTAGTAGTACAAAATGAAAAACATATTAGGTCCTACTATACAATTTTACGTATCAACGCGTTATTAATAAATTGATAACTGGCAATGTATGTATTGATTTATCTTAACTACAATTATTATGAAACCAAAAATTAAGCAGAAGACATGATTCCTAGAATAAATTACATATTACAGTTATAAAATAAATATTGTCAACTCGTGTCGGGTCGAGGGATGAGATGAAGACCATATATTAGAGGTCTGTGATGACCACGCCTGACGCACCGTCACAGGTGCAGATGAACGAAATGAAACGAAATGGTGGATTGAAATTGCGGCAGGAAAAAGGGAGAAAACCCTGCCCACCATGAAACCCATATGGAGCGACCGAGACTAGATTTCGGACCCCAGGGGTGAGAGGCGAGCGTCTACCCGCTTGCGCCACGGAGCCGCCATATTACAGATATAATATGCCTAATTGCACTTTTAGGTTTTTTTTTGCTAATGTTTGACAAATAACAAGCTACATAGATAAAATATTGTATACAATTCATAGGAAAGTAGTTATGTTTCATTATAGGATTATTGAACATTCTCTGCGGTCCTGTTTTAACTTGAGCCCCGATTGGGAAACCTTCTCCTAATAATGAGAGACTTATGCCAGGTATTTAAGATAACAGTTTTATGATTGTCTTTGAAGAAATGCCTAATTTTTGCATTTTGAATCAGATTACATTAATAAATATGATAATAACGTTTGTCGATAAATTCGTAATTTCAATTCAAATATTAAGAAAATATCACTATAGAAACGAAATTGCAATATATTTTATAAGAATAGCAACTTTGAGGGGTATGATGACGTTGAAGATAATAAAAATAATTTTTCAAACAAATAGAAACACTAAATGTATCGTGCACGTGAGATTGATCCGATTTATTTGTTATTAATTTATTAAATCTCTAAGATTTGGAGCCCTGTATTAAAAATCTATGTTAGGACTGTAATTAAGGTATAAAAGATAATTGAAGATAGACATAGTTTCTAAATTGAAATGAAACAAAAACAAATGAACGAAACAAGAGCTAATACAATTAAAACTAAGAAAGTAATTTAATTTTATAAGAATGAATGTTTGTTATCCGTACTTTATGTGGGGCCATACTGTTTATCCGATTGTGATGTGGCTTTTGCGAAATGTTTATAGGCTCGACATAGGCTATAAGATAGTTGTAATATTCAACCGCGTCACCCCTAAAAATCACCCTTTATAGTGAAAAACGTGAAATAAAATCCCTATTTTGACGCTTAAATGGCTTACGCTGCCAAAACCATAACAAATACACCAAATTAATGTACACAGAATTGAATATTTAAAAAAAAAACTCTACAAAAACGTCTTTAACGGATAACTCACAATAACCATTTTTGTCTTTCATTTGATGTCAAGAAGATCGGGATAAGTAGGTTCCCGGGCAAGCGTAGCAGCGCACGGAGGGTATTATTTTTTAACGAATTTTGTGTTTCAGCTCATTTATGCCAAATAAATCGGGACACGTAGATTCCCGGGAAATGCCGGGTAATCAGCACGTTGTATATAAAAATAATTACGATATGGCTCTACTTATAGTTGTTGCTTGAATATTAAATTTTAAAAGATGAAATTTTATTTACTATTTGGACCGCATGAAAGGTAATTTGGAAATATAATTAATTAGTTTATTGTTGTTTAGCTGCAATAACGAAGAGAGCAAATTTATAATTATTTTTGCTTTTACTTGTTGACCTAAACTTAAAAACACATTATAATTTACTTAGGTGTAGCAGCGCACGCCGGGTGTTAGTTAGTAATAAATATTAATTAAAATGTTGTGAAAATAGCATTTACAAGTGTTTTAAATGCTGTGCGTAACAACATTTCCTTTTTAAAATATTAATTATTGGATTACGCAATACTTCATTACATTCATTTAAACGATCCAGAATGTATCGCTTATATCCAAGAGATGGATAGTCTAAAATAAGGTGTACAACAATCTGTTCATCATTACCACAGGAGCAGATAATTATATCCGTTTGGAGATGGAATTTGAAACCTTTTTAGATAAAATTTAAACTTTCCATCTCCAGGAGACATACTTTTTCACTGATAATCTATCTTGAACTGTACGAAAATACACCTTTCTTGTTACTGCACCAGTGACACTACTTGCCCAAAGAGTAGACCAATTATTTAATAGTTCTATTTTTAGTTGTTTCTTCATATAACAAATATAATATTTTAGAATTCATTATCAGATGATGCAGCAATCATAGCAAGTTCAGGTTCACTCATTTCCTATATTGCCTACATGTCCACGAACCCATACCAAGCATACATGTTGATCATAATTAGATATGCTCTGTCGAACTTCAACTATTAAAGGTTTCAAATTAAATATATCGTTAATAGCCGTTCAGTGCTGATTGTAAATCACAAAAAAATGCGTACGTTACTCATACGATCAGCACTTCACTGTACACTAAAAGTTCTGCTTGGAAAACTGTAAAAGTAGCTGAAAGTTTAAGTCCGGTATTCAAGAACCAAGCTGCCGCGAAGAGCGACTCTCAGCCCGTCTCTCCATGATTAATTATGTGAGTCATGCAGAACCTGCTCTAAGTGGCTCACTCTATTCGACATCATGTACTACCAAGATATATAAAAAAACGTTTCTAGGAACACATTGAAAGATGAGAATCTCAGCTTACGGAGGACGGAGATGGCATGGCCTAGAGAGTTTGGTTCTTGAATACCGGCCTAAATTGTTGATTAGTTATTTCAATATTCGATGAATATAAGCCAAAACGTTGAAGGGATAATTATGAATCCTAAAAATGTTCTAGTTCAGTTTAGCGAAAGGTTATAGCAACTAGAGCACCACCAACAAATATTGATATTTCATTCATATATGATGTTCCATTTATAAAACCTTTACTGCAAAAATAGATAATACTAAATTTATCTAACAAAGAGTATTGTATCGATTTATAAAAAAAATAAACTAACTAGAATTTTTCTAGTCGTTTAAACAGGTTTTGTTCCTGTTACATTATGCAAGACTTAGCTTATTGTATAACGTTAAACACAAAGGAGATTGTAGCAATTTGTTGTTTTACTATCTTATTGTCTTTATTGGGCTTGAAGCTATTAGTTGACATAAATAATGGATCTCACAGAGCAAGTATCTAAGAGGATGTGGTAAAAACTCGACATCAGACATGAATTAGACATACTAGCTAACATTACACGCAACACATACTTCATCATGCTGGTGAGGCGTAGCGAATATTTCACGTCTTTTTCTTATTACATTCCTTGTGCGCAATGAATCATAAGATTCCCCTTAAGTTTTATTTTCAATTAAATTAGTTCATATTACACAAAATAGTTAAATGTTCGTCACGCAGAAACTTGGTAAACTAAGTCGTATTTATGGCCCGGGTTTGCTGGTTTACGGGATATTATCCCTTTTGTCAGTTAAATCCTATGGAGGGCCTATTAAGATTCATTGTGAGAAAACAAACATGACGGTCTCCAGAGTAATTTTTAAATATATTTCAAGAAAACCTCTCTCCTAATATCGAATTTAATTTATTTTTTTGGAGAATGCCTTAATAGTTTTATTTTAAGAGCTTATACCGAGTTTTGTTGAGACGAATTGAAAATTGTGGTCGCTAGAGCAATTTTTAAATTTCATCTTTCAAGACAACCTTCTCTCCTAATATAGAATTTTTTTTTTTTTTGCAGAATGCCTTTGTAGTTTATTTTAAGAGCTTATACCGAGTTTTGTTGAGACGAATTGAAAATTGTGGTCGCTAGAGCAATTTTTAAATATCATCTTTGAAGAAAACCTTCTCTCCTAATATCGAATTTCATTTATTTTTAGAGAATGACTTTGTAGTTTTATTTTAAGAGCTTATACCGAGTTTTGTTGAGACGAATTGAAAATTGTGGTCGCTAGAGCAATTTTTAAATATCATCTTTGAAGAAAACCTTCTCTCCTAATATCGAATTTAATTTATTTTTAGAGAATGCCTTTGTAGTTTATTTTAAGAGCTTATACCGAGTTTTGTTGAGACGAATTGAAAATTGTGGTCGCTAGAGCAATTTTTAAATATCATCTTTGAAGAAAACCTTCTCTCCTAATATCGAATTTCATTTATTTTTAGAGAATGACTTTGTAGTTTTATTTTAAGAGCTTATACCGAGTTTTGTTGAGACGAATTGAAAATTGTGGTCGCTAGAGCAATTTTTAAATATCATCTTTGAAGAAAACCTTCTCTCCTAATATCGAATTTCATTTATTTTTAGAGAATGACTTTGTAGTTTTATTTTAAGAGCTTATACCGAGTTTTGTTGAGACGAATTGAAAATTGTGGTCGCTAGAGCAATTTTTAAATATCATCTTTGAAGAAAACCTTCTCATCCTAATACTCGAATTTCAGTTATTTTTAGAGAATGACTTTGTAGTTTTATTTGAAGAGCTTATACCGAGTTTTGTTGAGACGAATTGAAAATTGTGGTCGCTAGAGCAATTTTTAAATATCATCTTTGAAGAAAACCTTCTCTCCTAATATCGAATTTCATTTATTTTTGGAGAATGCCTTTGTAGTTTTATTTTAAGAGCTAGTTTTGTTGAGACGAATTGAAAATTGTGGTGGCTAGAGAAATTTTAAAATTTCATCTTTCAAGAAAACTTCCTCCCTCAATATCGAATTTAATTTATTTTTTTGGAGAATGCCTTTGCAGTTTTTTTAAGAGCTTATACCAAATTTTGTTGAGACGAATTGCAAATTGTGGCCGCTAGAGTAATTTTTAAACTTTATCTTTCAAGAAAACCTCCTCTCCTAATATCAAATTAATTTTTTTTTGGAGAATGCCTTTGTAGTTTTATATTGAGCTTAGTATACCGAGTTTTGTTGAGACGAATTGAAAATTGTGGTCGCTACAACAATTTTTAAATTTCATCTTTCAAAAAAACTTCTATCTATCTTCGGGTTTTTACAGCTGCTGCCGTCTTCCCGTGCCAAACCTCCAAAGCCTACGGTCTTGGGCATCTTCGATGCTTAGCCCTCTAGCTTGCATTACTGTCTTCATGTTTTCCTTCCATGTTAACCTTGGTCTTCCTCTTTTCTTCTTTCTGTTAGGATGCCATTCATATAGTTGCTTCGGCCATCGCTCATCTTCCATTCTTAAAACATGTCCTAACCACTTTAATTCCTTTTCCTCAATTCTTTCAATTATTCAATTATTCAAAAAAACTTCCTCTCGTAATATTGAATTTAATTTTTATTGTGAATGCCTTTGCAGTTTTATTTTAAGAGCTCACATCGAGTTTTGTTGAGGATAATTGGAAAGTGTAGTCGTTAGAGCAGTTTTTAAATTTCATCTTTTAAGAAAACCTTCTCTCCTAATATCGAATTTAATTTATTTTTTGGAGAATGCCTTTATAGTTTTATTTTAAGAGCTTATACGGAGTTTTGTTGAGAATAATTGAAAAGTGTTGTCGTTAGAGCAGTAATTCAATTTCATCTTTCAAGAAAACACCTTCTCCTAATATCGAAGTTCATTTATTTTTTGGAGAATGCCTTTGTAGTTTTATTTTAAGAGCTTATACCGAGTTTTGTTGAGAATAACTGAAAAGTGTAGTCGTTAGAGCAGTTTTTAAATTTCATCTTTCAAGAAAACACCCGCTCCTAATATCGATTTTCATTTATTGTTTTGCAGAATGTCTTTCTAGTTATATTTCAAGAGCTTATATCGAATTTTTCCACCGCTGTGGTCTCGAGGTAGCGTGCTGCCTTGTCACGCAGCCCTTGTCACGCAGCGGGTCCTGGTTCGATTCCCGGTCGGGGCAGTTTTTCTGGGTGAGGTTTTTGTCGGGGTTTTTCCTCACTTGTAAGACAAATGTCAGGAAAACGTTAAGGCCCAAACGGTCCCCAAAATCATATGGCCATCATCATCATCATCCTTATCAATCACCATCATCATCATCATCCTTCACCGGTGTGGAAAGCAACGGAAAGCTACCACACCTACAATTCCCTAGTAAAGCTGCAAGTATAGCATGAAAATGCTATGATTGCAGTGAAGGACCTGCCTTCGGGCAGAATTACTATGGATGCATTTCGAGTTTTGTTGAGAATAATTGGAAAGTATAATCGTTAGAGCAGTTTTTAAGTTTCATCGTTCAAGAAAACACCCGCTCCTAATATAAAATTTCATTTATTTTTTGGAGAATGCCTTTGTAGTTTTATTTTAGGAGCTTATAGCGAGTTCTGCTGAGAAGAACTGAAAATTGTGGCCGCTAGAGCGATTTTTAATTTTTTGCTTCAAGATAACGCTCACTCCTAATAGTCTAATTTGCTGGTTGACGAACTCGACGTTACGTTTCTTAATTGACTGCTATATGCCTTGTTTGGTTCCGAAAAACACACATTTGTTGCCAGTAGAGTATTAAAAGACACACACATACACGCATAATATGTCATTTTTTGTCATGGTCATTTTCGATGACTATTAAATTGGATTGATGAAGTTAGGTAAGCATATTTTTTTAATATCTACATGAAAGAGTAGTGTTAGAATCATTCCTTCGGAATTGGCTAAAAGCGTCTGTGAATGTTGGTTAAGACTTGATTAGTATGAATGTAAGTTAATAATTGAGCCTATTTTAGATGTTATGCTGTAGTAAATAACAGTTTCTCACTAAATCCAGTACTTTAGATTACACTGGTCAACATGATTTTTGTCTCATGAGTACCAATAGTACTTAATGCAGTTTTTTTTATCGTGTTTTCAAATATGTAATAGGAATTTCTCCATCACCCACAGTTTTTATTTCAATTTCAATTAACGGATTTAAATAAATATTTATTTAATAAAGGTTTTTTCATCCATTTGTCCATTGTAAAATAAAACCAAATGAATTAACTCAGGAAATTTCAGCCATGGAAAAGAGATATCAAGGCAAATGGAATACTAATATGCTGGGCGATTATTGTTGGACCATTAAGAGGGATGCTCCACAGGCGAAATATAGCAGAAAATCGCAATTTCTTACTTTCTAGGTGAGTCCGAATATTTGAATATTGTGTAGTTACGAATGTAGAAAATATGAAAGTGTTTGAAATTATAAATTCCCGTCTCTCGGAAACTTTGAACGATGGAGAAAAACCGATATCATATTTGAATTTAAGAGAAAAAATAGTATCAGAATCACATATTTTTCTTTCTGAGACAAAAAAAAGTTTTCTTATTGTTGCTCAGTGTTATTTCTTAGCAGAAAGGCGGTACTGTTGAAGAAACACCAATACTTCGCGTCGTGTTTAATTGAAATCTTGCAACCTGTCATTGCATTAATTCTTTCCTTGTGCATGAAAATCATATGTAATGTTAATTGTCACGGATATGGTTTAGAGAAACAGGTCATTTGACCTTCATAACTCTGCAAGTAGGCCTACCATGATTTTAGGAATTATAGTTCCAAAAAATTGTTACACTTTTCAAAATTAAAACACGCTTTTACAAAAGACGTTTGCAATATACGATAAGAGGCAATGTGATGGATAAACTACATTATCAACTTGCTAATTAACTCACTGGCACTATCGAACCCGTAAGTTCATGGCCGCGCGGACATAAGCTCTCCATACAACCCTATCCTGAGCTAATGTTTTCATCCCTCAATAATCTTTCCTCAAATCATGGTTAATATTATTTTCTCACCCCATTCTTGGCCTACATACCGGGCGCTTTCCATCTGGTTTTCCTACAAGGATCTATCACCACCCCCATTTTCATTCTCCTTTCGTGCCACATGTCCCACCCATAGCAATATATAGGGCCTAAGACTTAATTCTTCTTATTATATCTGGTTTCCTATGAGATCGTGTAGCTCACTGTAATGTAGTATTCTCATTCGCCTGTGTGTTCATCTCTCTTTGGTCCAAACATTTTCCTAAGATATCAATTTGCTATAAGATAAAATTTTATTTAAAAATAGATAAGTCTGTATCCATCCATAGTAATTCTGCCCGAGGGCAGGTCTTTCACACTTAATCGTAGCATTTTCATGCTATGCTTTCCAGCGTTACTAGGCAATTGTAGGTGTGGTAGCTTCCCGTTGCTTTCCACACCGGTGAAGGATGATGATGATGACCATATGATTTCGGGGACCGTTTGGGCCTTAACGTTTTCCTAACATTTGTCTTACAGGTGAGGAAAAACCCCGAATAAAATCTCACCCAAAAAAACTGTCCCACCCGGGGATCCAACCCGGGTCCGCTGCGTGACAAGGCAGCACGCTACCTCGAGACCACAGCGGTTGGCTATAAGTCTGTATATTGGCATTAATAAGTCTACACGTTAAACTGTTGATATGGAGAGCATGAAAAGTCTAGTTAGTAATAGTGGAGTCATGTACGACTGGGGATAAGGAATCTTCACTTGAACATTTCATTCAATAGTGTAGTAATCAATACTGTAACTTTATTAAAATTTCAGACGTGCTTATGTATTATTTTTTCGATAATAAGCATGATTTGCCATACATAATAAGGTAATTAAGGTAATCTATTATAGTAAAACGTATTAATCTTAAGTGGTATTATGAATTTGTATACATTTGCAAAATTACTGTATTCATACCTCTTTTAGTTCCTGTTGAGTGACAGATGATTGTATTTTCTTACATTTTTCAACCAAATAATTCATAAATCTAAATCCCATGTATATCATTCGTTTTCATTTTTCATATTTTAATCATAATGTCAACGCTGTACAGCAGTGCAATGAAATATTAAACATACCGCAGCATAGCACATCTCATTCTTATTTGATTGTCTCATTTCTTCATTGAAATTCATTACTAGATGAAATCACAAGCTGCCAGTCAATAGTCGCTTTATAACAAATATTGATGTTATCTGTGAAAACTCTAAAAAAAAATTACATTCATTTAAAGGTCCTACACGTATTAACCACCACACTATTATAGCCTAATTACTGTATTTACTTTAACTGATTTTTATGTTAGTAGTATTTAATATTAATTTGAGTATTATTTACAGTGTATAAAATTAATGTATTTGCCTATTTATCTTATTTTACTCTTAAGTGAATGATAAAGCGTTAGGATATTAACTCTACTACCCAAATTAAATTATTATTATTATTATTATATTATTATTATTATTATTATTATTATTATTATTATATGACCAGTCTCATGGGCTAGTGGTCTGCGTTTCTGACTACAGTTCATGTGGTCCCGGGTTCGATTCCCGGTCAAACCATAGGAATTTTCCTTGAAAGGAATTATTCCTGTGGTTGCCCATGGTCTAGAATTGAGTTTAGGTTAAGAATTCTCCTGGTGCTTCATTATCATTTATCACCCATCATATCATCGGGGTAACATAGGTAACTCCGCCTTCCAGGTGCCCCAACCTAAGAAATTGATTACAATTCCGCCAATGCCAGGGGAGAAAGTCAGAAATATCATAAAATACAATCTGGTGGTATTAGACAAAAAATGTATTATTATCTTCTTCTTCTTCTTCACTTCACGGGCGAGGCAAATTGCCTGTTCCGCCTCACAGTTGTTCTGTCCATCTTTTCACTGGCCTTCCTACAATCCTTGAACCTTTTGGCTTGTAGTTGAATGCTGTTCTTGGTAATCTTGTTACATTCATTCTTTCCATATGTGTAGACCATTTCTCTCTATATTCTCTGATTTTCTCATCCAATGGATATATATTTAACTCTGTTCTTATATCTTCATTCCTTATCTGATCCAATCTTGTGCAGCCTTTTGTTCTTCTAAGGAAGTTCTTCATTATTATTATTATTATTATTATTATTATTATTATTATTATTATTATTATTATTATTATTATTATTATTATTATTATTATTATTATTTTATGCTGGTAGACTTGAAGATTACTTTTCATCCAACATACATTTTATAGTCTATTATGGAAAAGTGAGGCCGGTATTAAGGAAAATAACGATGGATTTTGTTCGGGCAATGTTAGTTATAACTTATAACGTTTTTTAATTCCATTAACTTAATTTAACCTCTAATCGCATAGGTACTATTTACATGCCACGCACCACTCGGGCTTCACAGTGGCACGGCCTGTCGGGAGAGGAATTTTAAACATACATACATACTTTTTTTTGACCACACAAGGGCATGGCGGACCTTGTCGAAAGAGTGATCAGCTCACTATAAGACAACATTAAGACGAAACACACCATTAGCCACACATTGGCGAATATGATAATAGTGATTATGATGGACAGATGGCGAACGGGGAACGTTTGGACCTAAACGTTTCCCGACTTTTACTGGCTAAACAAATGAGTAATACATTTTCTTAACTAATCAAAGTACATACTGTTTTCACACTAAAATTTTATATGAAGTTGGCATTAAATTAAGGAAAACTGTTTGTATTTACCTACACTATATGTATAAAGAATTTTGGCCACTAATGGCTTCGGAATGAATATCGTTCCTCCAGTTAGAATTTACCAGTCGATGCCACACCCACAAGTACATTGTCTGCATCGATCATAAGAACAGTGGTCTAGTAGAAAGTATAGTTAATGACAATACACAATGAGAATGCAGATGTTTGTGGTGATGAATCTATTAGCGTCAATTATGTCAAAATAATGGATTGGGAAGGATTAATGATTTCAAAAATAAGACGAGTTTTGACGTATTCTATGATTGGTTAGACCTGTCATGCTATCTGGCACTTGTACCAAAGACTCTCTCATAAAATATTGTACACTTATTTACATTGTTTTATAAACCATAAACCGCATCTGTCAGGACATTTTCAGTCAAATTTCTGCCTACTTGTGTGGTAGCAAAAATGTTCTACTTCAAAATCGGTAAATTACACATTTCCTACTTACTTTAAGAAACTAAAAAAATAGCGTAAATTGCGAGTAAGTAAGTTAATATTTGACCATGTTTAAGAAAAATGAAGTTAAAAATGTTATGTATGTTAAAATAAAATTGAATAATGTTTAACGCTAAGATTCTCAAACTTTTCTTAAGCTTTCTTTGGAATGATATTGAAAACTTTCACTCTATACGTTACAGTTAAATCATTTCATTAGAAAATAAATTGACAGAAAGTTAAATTTAAATTTAATTTAACGTATTACTATAATTTCTTGAAGCAGTCTGTTGCAAAACACTAAATAAAAAAATGAAAATACATATTAAGTTCTGTATAATAATTTCTGAGCAGTAATACATTTGTTAATATATGTCTAATGTGAACAAATTAGCCCCTCTTGCTGAGAGAAATGAATATATACGATATAGAAATAATTAAATTTCTTGAGATACTGGTTAATATTTACACTGACCTTCGAAAATATGCTTTCAGATGTACAGGTTTACAATAATGCTTTTATAAAAAAATATGACATTCGAAATTTGCATTTCTCTCAATAATTTATAGTAAGATAAAATGTTTAGGAGTAATTTCACAAGCCAGATCATTAATAAAAGCAAAATAAGAGGAAGACAGGAAATTAACAGGCAATATTGTTCATTGAATGCCAATTGTCGCACCTAATGGTTATAGTCATAAGCAGAAAAACGGAACTCTATTTCCGATTGATAAACTTTTGACTATTTATATATAAAATAACTTGAATTTGAGGAAATGTAAATCTTTGTACACACATTTTTCTAAATCAAATTATTAATTTGAAGATGGCAGGCGGGTTCGAGATTCCGAGATTCATGAAGAATTCAGCTTTGCGGAAAAGTGTTGTTAATAATTAAAAAAACAGATAAAATAATAATCATAATAATAATCATAATAATAATAATCATAATAATAATCATAATAATAATCATAATAATAATCATAATAATAATCATAATAATAATCATAATCATAATAATCATAATAATAATCATAATACAATCATAATCATAATAATCATAATAATAATAATAATAATATAATAATAATAATAATAATAATAATAATAATAATAATAATAATAATAATAGACAAGAGGCTAATAAATGAAATTTCGGAAACTACAAAGAAGAGAAAATATAAGCGTTTGAATCTTTAAGTAGTATAAAAAATAAAAAGGGGAGATAATAACTTTTTCAAATTAGTTATAAGTATGGAAATACAACATTTTTTTTATATTTACGAATTACTGCATTTTAAATTATGCTATACTTTGTTTATATATATATATATATATATATAGTGAATGAAGTAAATGTGATTTTAAGGTAATTGCATTTTCACTAATTAGTTAAAAGCCGTAATCCCATTTGTGTTCTTTGGATTAATGGAACATTAATGGACCAATAGAAATCAAACAATTTAATTAATAGAGTTCAATATACGTTTAATTCTCCATGTGTTTCTTTGTTTTAGTATCGCATGTGCTCATTTGACCTTGCATTTACAGAGATTTATTTGTAGGTTAAACGAGGATGATTTTATCATAAGTAATGCCACGAGTGATTTCCAAATTATCGATAAATTCAAGACTCACGAAGTGAGTCGTGAATTTATCTAGAGAATTTGGAAATCATGAGTGGCATTTGTTAGGACTATTTAACGAATAAAATAAAACTGTTATTCACAAATCATTATTTAAATATAGTTATTTTAAAATATTTGTATATTTAATGTAAATGGCGATGTTTGAAAACAAATGAGATACGTTTGTTGTTTCATTTGTTCATCACTGCAACCAGATCATATTATTTATTTCCAAAGGATCACAATATTGTAAGAATGCACCCTAGTGGAGAAAAATGAAACACATCAAACTGTTTATAACCAACATTATGAGCCACTGTAAAGGAATGCTCATACCTATTCAGAATGTTAAAAAGGAGGAGCTTGATTTTATTGTGATAATATTAAATTGATAAAATCCAGGTGATTGGTTATAAATCAAAATTCATTAATAAGCGATTGGTCATTGACTCCCATTTTGGGCGTGAGTTAAATAGTAATGAACATTTATTTTTATTTAATTACAAGTATTTCAGAAATCGTAAAATATAAGGAATACAAATTGTTATTAATAAATGTCTTATACATAAATGTGTTACATTTACTCTATGTAAAATATATTTGGAGAGAAAGTAGAATGTTTAAATAAAAGAAAATACTATAAACATGATTTATAATTCTAAATTGGTGTTTACTGAACTTTCCCAGCCATTCGCAACTTAGAAGAATTGTACGACAGATGCCCCAGATCTAATTAGGCATGTAACGTAAGTTCTCATAGAAATTTTCATCAATTTTCGTAAATTTTAAATAATCAGACATTCCTTTAAACATTTAATTTATTTATCCGTTTATAGTCTTGCCATATAACAGTACCTCAAAGTATGGAAAACAGGCTGATTATCTTAGAGTTGCCCTGGTATTTATTTTTTTTCAATCTTGTCACGAATTATAGAATCGAACATTTTTAACCAAATGCCGCAGGTTGTTTTTGACATTTCTGATATTATATCCTGGCATTGTGGAATGGTTACCACTTCTTAAGTTGGGAAGCCTGGAAGGCGGAGTTACGTTACCCCATGATATGATAGACAATGATGACGATGATGATGATGATGATGATGATGATAATAATAATAATAATAATAATAATAATAATAATAATAATAATAATAATAATAATAATAATAATAATGGTTTATTTTAGCTGGCAGAGTTAAGGCTATAAGGCCTTCATTCCACTCAACCAGCAAATAGTAGAATTATACAAAAAAATTACATACTTATTACAATTTTAAGATATTATTAAAATACAGACTAAACAAAATACAAAGATGATGTGATCTAATACTAGTTAATACTAACAAAAACATGGAATATAATAAATTTAAAATGATATAAAATAAAGTAAGTAGCTACCAAGATTATTATTTTAGAATGCTGTATATAGTTGTTATGCAATTAATGCATTCATTGTGTTGAACTTAAGATATCAGTTAATTTGTATTTAAATAATGGTAGTGACTGACAGTCCCTGACATGACTGGGAAGTGAGTTCCATGCTCTAGTCATAGATATTGTGTAAGATTCAGAGTATAGACATGTCCTGTGCTGTGGTATCAAAAGTAAAGAAGAGTCTTGTGATATTGTTCCTAAATTGTGATGAGCTGATAAATTTTGAAAACGTGTTGTTAAATAACTGAGTAAGTAAGTAAATAACTTGGTAAATATGTGTGCAGAATTTGGAATAGTAAGGTATGTGATTGTAAAGTTCTTCTGTCATTTAGGCGTAGCTATGATAAGGCCTGAAATGAAGGAGACACGTGGTCATAACGACGGAGATTGGATATAAATCGAATGCACGCATTATGAGCACGCTGTAGTCTGTCAGATAGATCAGTTGTCAGATTAGTCAGTAATATGTCGCTGTAGTCAAAGTGCGGCATTATAAGAGACTGTACCAGGATTATGTACCAGAAGAATCCTTAAGCCTAAACTTAACCTAAATCCAGACCATGGACGACTACAGGAATGATTCCCTTTAAGAAAAATATCCTATGGTCTGACCGGAAATCGAATTCGAGATCCCATGAACCATAGTCAGAAGCTCTAACTACTATCTCATGAGGGCTGGTGTGCATTCGAAACTAATATCGGTATTTTGGATATTTTATTGATCGACCCTTGCCGATGGGGGCTGGACTAGACTTAAAATGTATGGGTCTCAGTATTCATCAGCAACTTCTAACACTATGGATTCAACGCTAATTTCGGTCGGTTTAGATTATTTTTATATGCCATCCCCCTTGGTGATTAGTGGGGTCAAACGTGAGCTTAAATTACATCGGGAGTGTCATCAATCATCCCACTGCACATCTGAAACACCTAGACTTAATAACCTTGAATATTTTCAGGAAAACTTGGTAGGTCTAAATAAATTATGAAGTTCCTCATACTGATGTTTCCTTCATTCTCATCCGCTGTGGGACCTAATATTTGCCTCATGATTCTACTTGCGTAAACATTTAGCATATTTTGTTCCCTTTATATACAAGACAATTTTTATACCCATCGAGTAGGTACCGCAAACAAGTCCTTTAAGACTTCGAATATGTTGGATAATTGACACATCAATATGTAGCCTAATATAAATAAAGCTTCTGAATTAATAGGTTGTCATAGTTGACAAAGCGTACTATATAATTTTAATTTTAGAATACTTCTTTGATTCAATACTAATAAAATTTATATCACATTCCGTTGAGGTGAATACTCATAAGATAAAAACTTAAAATATGTACCTTTTTGGCAGATGACGTCCTTCTGAACTACGTTAAAATATTATATTTGAAATGTTATCTGGAGGCCTTTCGGAAGTTAACTTCCATCATCAGCAGGATGAGTATCTGCTACTAGTTGTTGTTGTTTAAGACGTTGTAGACTCGAGTTGTCTTTAATAGCAACTGACTTGTTTTTGATGATAACGGGTTTTACGATTGGGGTGCGTTCTCATTAAGAAGTAAGACGTAGTTTCTTTTATAATTTCAAGGTCTAAAAAATATACAAAAACCTAAAACTAAATACGCCATAAACGTTGACTCACAAGCAGCACTTAAAGCAATCAAGAAAAGCAAATCAGTCAATCCCATTGTAAGTCAAATCAGGGCAGATCTTCAATACATACAGAGTAACAATCAAGTAAACTTCTATTGGATCCGAGGCCACACTGGACACTACGGAAACGAAAGGGCAGATTTCCTAGCAAAAATAGACTCAACGTTTCAAAGAACTCTAGTATATGACAGACTACCTATTTCATTATGTAAACAAAAGCTCCTTCAATACTACACAGACTTCTGGAACGCGCTGTACACATCATCACACAAAGGCCACCAAACAAAACTCTTCTTCCCAAACATCCATACCAGGCAAGAAACCGTCCTAAATCCAACTTTCGTACTTACACAATTCCTCACAAATCATGGAAAATTCCAACAATACCTACACAGAATTGGAAAAACAGCCTCACCGAAGTGTCAATGCTCAGAAGACGACCATACAGCTATGCATTTTTTACTTCACTGCAAGCTACAAGAAAAGAACAGACCAGCGCACATCAAGGACCCAAATATAGTGCTAAGAAAAGTTATTAAAATGCCACAAACAATCAAATACATAAATGAAATATTCCAGACACTGAAATAATCCATATTAATTGTAATCCATTAATTGTAAAACCATATAAAGTGTAAACTAAATATCCTGCGATATACCCACAGGGAAAACGCAGGTTGTAAAAACTTGTTCAAATTAAAAAAAAGGTCTTCAAATATATTTATCTTTGCTGGAATGTTTTCTTTGTAGACTATCGTTAGAGTGTTTTATATTGTGTCCATTCGATGACCTGCATAAATGATGTGTTTCGCATAGCTTGATTTACCACCCGCGTTGATATTCGTTATGGTTTAGTAAGCGTAAGACATTTAGGCATAGAAATAAATAAATTAAAAAGTAGTAACAAACTGTTAAATTCTCAACTTGATTTGAATGAATCCCCTTTGTTAAATTTAAAAATTTAAATAAATATTATTGTATTGTTGCTTAGATCAGTTGGGACACAATTCATAATTTGTTAACATGCTGAAGAAGGTACAGTGTACCGAAACAACTGTCACTGAATTATATAATAAATATGAAAATCAAATAAAACTACGTTTTATTTTTATTTAATTAATCAAAAAGAGACTTTGTTTAGTGTACCGATGCATTTGTTTTATAGCTCCGACCCTATAGTAGGTACGGTAATATGTTACATTTTATAAGTTAATTTATCCAGAAAATTCTGTAAATGATGATGAAAACACCATCGGTTAAGTAATTTTTGAGGTAATAAAGGGCAAATAGACTCTCACTCATTTTTATATGTGAAGGTATACATTATTTTACGGGTTTTTTTATCATACGACAAAATGTTCGTATAAAATGACAGTATTTACGCAGTATGGCTTAACCCTTAAATTGACAAAACATAAATTTCTTTTGTCAGTTATTTGAATGTGGCGGACCGCAATAAAAACGGAATATTGTATAACTATTATTAGTAAGTATATTGTATAATTATACACACATTTAAGTGGTTTATTTTTGTTCGTTTACTTCTGATTTGTTTAAAATAGAAAATTAATTAAACCAAATGATGTATCCTATAGGATACAATACGAACTTAAGATTTATATTAACAGCTATTAAAAGTGCGGCATTTCATAAAAATAATTTATGCATTTATACCATAGAGTACACCTGTTATGTTGTAATAAATAAACATTACATGGTTACGTAAATAACTAACTCTAACTAACTCACTAACTCACTGGCACTATCGAACCCGCAGGTACACGGCCGCGCGGACATAAGCTCTCCACACAACCCTATCCTGAGCTAATGTTTTCCAATCATTCCCTGTATATTCTACTTCCCTCAAATCATGGTTAATGTTATTCTCCCACCTCATTCTTAGTTTACGAACTGGGGGGTTTCCTTCTGGTTTTCCTACTAGAAGCTTGCATGCCCCTCTTTCATTCTCCATTCGTGTCACATGTCCTATCCATCGCAGTCTACGAGACTTAACTGTTCTTATTACATCAGTTTCTTATAAATATCATGTAGCTCACTAGTATTCTCCATTCGCCTGTCTGTTCATCTCTCTTTGGTCCAAAAAAGTTTCCTGACAACTTTATTCTCTAATACTTGTTATAAAAATATTGTGGTAAAAGTAAATATTACATTTTATTTCGATCAAACATTTTATTTATAATGTAAGCTTTAACAATATAATTATAAAATTACTTTTTACATATTTCGATCCAAAATGTTATTTTCTAATGCACATTTTAACAATATAACTATACAATTAAATATAATGCAATGCCGGTATATATATATATTAACAAAGATTATAGAATAAATATAAACTTATAATTAGAAAGGTACAAAGGTGAATAACACGCAAATTTTGACAACTAATAAATTTAATAATAAATAATTATTAATAATAAATTCGATAATAATACGCTCATGAACTGGATGAAGACCAAGAAATACACTGAGATTCAAAGTCTAGAATGCAAGTCTAGCTCAAAGATTTTTTTGTTTGGCAAACCATTTCATCACATAGCTAAATGTTTGATCTTTGTTCAAATATTGAATCTCACGGGATTCAGACTTCACTTTAATCCAAATGTTCCGTCAGACGTCACTCGCCTCATAATTCCACTACGTTGCTGGTAATCAATCCTACCGGACACCTCAGATGAGAAATAGGTTAGTTTATCTCGCCATTCCGAAAGCAAAGGTGATTTATTTTATCTGTTAAAAGAAATGAATAACAGTGAGCTTCTAGAAAAAGAACAGAACAAATAAATTAGAATTATTAGAAGTTCACGATCAATAACATTTTTTTTTCTATCTTTACTTTAGTTCAACCTCTTCATTGTAGGTATTTTTACATGCCCCATATTAGTCGGACCTTACAGGGACAACATCCGTCAGGGAAGTATTTTAAAATCTTGACATGGAACTTTGTTTATACAAGCACGTGAAGGGCCTCCTGGATGATTGATCAGCTCATATGCCAAGGCCAACTTCGAGGTAACCCTAACATTTAAGACAAGTATCAAACGTTTTATTATACTGTAGCTAATACTCGGCGTGCGCTGCTACTCCTAAATAAATGTTGCGTTTTTACCACCAGCCGTGCGCTGTTATGCTTGCCCGGGAATCTGCTTATCCCAATCTTCTTGGCATCACTGAAGACAAAAATGGTTATTGTGAGTTATCCGTAGAAGATAAACATATGCTGTCGCGGTCTTTTTTGTAGAGTTTTTTTTTGTTGATATATTAAATTCTGTATACATTAATTTTGTGTATTCGTTATGGTTTTAGGCAACATAAACCATTTAAGCGTCAAAATAGGGACTTCAACTCACGTTTTTCACTACAAAGGGTGATTTTTAGGGGTGAAGACGTTGAGAATTACAACTCTCTTATAGCTTATGTCCATCCCCGGAATCTCCCGAAAATTTTTCAAAAAGCCCCATCTCAATCGGATGAACGGTACGGCAGAGCACGCATACCCGGGAATCTACTTATCCCGATCTTCTTGGGACCAACGAAAGACAAAAATGGTTATTGTGAGTTATCCGTAGAAGATAAACATATGCTGTCGGGGACTTTTTTGTAGAGTTTTTTGAGATATTTAACTCTGTGTACATTAATTTTGTGTATTTGTTATGGTTTAGGCAGCATAAGCCATTTATGCGTCAAAATAGGGACTTCACTTCACGTTTTTCACAACAAAGGGTGATTTTAGGAGTGAAGTGTTTGAATATCACAACTCTCTTATAGCCTATGTTCATCCCGGGAATCTCCTGAACATTTTGCAAAAAACCCATCAAAATCGTATCAACGGTATGACCGCGCTTAGAATACGAACTAACAAACAAACATTGATTTTTATATATTGGATTATACTACACGAAGCAAAGATGATGGTTAGGCATCGAAAGTTAAAGCATTAAAATGGTATTTAGACACTTAAAATAGCTCTAAAATAAACAAAATTAAGGGAAAAAGCTATTAATTGTAATTTCTATTGAATGATAATTTATATGAAGTAAAGCCGCAGTTTACTAGTGGTTATGCTCCTCGTTTCTGGTCACGAGGGTCGCGTGTTCAAACCCGGCCGGTATCAATTGATTTTTTAGGATGGGATATCCATGGAGCAAGTCCTCCGGGTGAGACTTTAAGCCTTGGGCCCCGAATCTGTTGATTTTCAGGCTCGTAAAAGATCCTTAACCTTACACTAAATTCCTCAGGAAGCATACCACCATTCTCACTTACCACACTATACAAAGAATTAATGGTTTCATGACAAGGTTTGTTGAAAAACTTTTTTTTTTTTTTTAGTTTTTCACATATTGTAGAAGCATGCTTGTCAGTAAGTAGCTTCTTCGAATACAATTTTTTCAGATAAAAATAGGAACCTAGATTGGCATAAGGACAGAATACTAGCTGTGCATTTTTTATCAAATTTCAGGTTTCCTATATTTTAAATGCATTTTTACATGACGTGTGAGAACCCCATATTGGATATGTAGTGTACCCAATATACACAAATTAATATTTTTGTCAAATTGACATTATACGTCCAATTTTATATACTTTAGATAGTAACTAACACGAACAAATTACTATAAATCACAAACATTAAAAAAAATCATTATGCTTGAGTAGACCATATGGGGAAAGTACAGTTATTTCTCCATATGAAGTTGTTAAGGGTGTCAGTAACAATGTTTGAAAAAAAAAATATTGGAAAGTCCTACAGAAAATACCATTAGATCGGCCTACAACTGGATAGGGGCTTAGTTATAAAATACATCTTAATGTATATAATTGACAGAAATGAACAGGAATTAATTAAATGGGGATAAGGACCTTATGAATTCGGCATTGCTCCTACTGATTCTATAAGTTATAAATTATTATAATTTCTTCAATTGAAAATATTTTGTTGTTTCATGCAACCTTTTTTCAGTTCGACTTCAACAATCCTCAAAAAATTGTGATATAGGCCATAACATTTTATTTGATTGAGATCTTAATTTGCATAAATATTTTTTCGTATAGTTAGTATTCGATCACTCGCGTCGCTGTTCAAATCTGGACGTGAAAGTTTCGAAATAAAGTCTCATATACCTTCTATTTGAATCTTTAAGATGCCTATTATATGTAATTTGAATATTAAGGGATAAATATGAATAAATAGGAATAATATAGTAAAAAATGTATTGTCAAACACTTCGTCGGACGTTCTACTATTTTAAATCTCAACATGATGGGCGGGAATATTATGCATCTTTCTTTTAACAAGACATACGACTAGCAAATGTAGCTTCAAGCTTGCTACGGAAAACATTGACTTACATAACCTCTCGCCTTTTGTTCTCTGTTGCTAATGGAAAAAGCTTCAGGCTATACAATGTTTCCTTCTTACTTCTTTTCTTTTACGACTCCTCTCAATTTTCTCGTCAGCAAGCTGGCATGCAGAGAGGTTTAGAGTGCATCATCTCCACATGCCAAACTTAGTTCTAAAAGGAGTAGAATTTTCAATATCAGCCAAATTGCACTAACGTACAGCTACAGCGTTATACCATACATACTTATGTACAAAGTCGAGGTTAGAATAGCTGGTCTCGGGACCTGAATACAAGCCACTGATACATCTTTCTTGAGGTAAAACATATATGCCTATATAAAAAATGTCGTATCCATAGATGCGTGGCTAGAGCGCGGCTGACCCGAGTGGGATCCCAAATTCGAAACCTAGAGGTTTCGGAGGGGCATTGGTGGTGGGTCTTACCGGGACTTTTCGGGGTTTTCTTGGGATTCTCCCGTTTCCCGAATTTCATCCTATTCTCCACTCCGCTTCCCTCCTCTATCTTGTAATTTATTCTTTATTTATTCATTCATTTCTTATCACTCTTTTCCTCATCTCATTTAGGAAAAATAGTCTGGTTGTTAGAAACTACAGGTGTTTTAAATATGTGGTATTCCGAGGGGGCACATTCGTATACTTTCTCACGACTCTGAGCCTATATGACAAAATGGGGCAGAATAGGATCAAATGGAGAGTTGTAGTCCCTCCTTGAGGCCCTGGGTCCAATATAGAACACAGCTATATGAATCGGATGTGAATGTTTGGTGTGTCGTAACCAGGAACACCAAAACAGACTACATAACACCTTAGAATAGATTTAATTTCCATTCATAATACAATGAACCTTCGCTAGGTTGGCCGTGTTACGAGCATTGACAACCGAGCCCATCGTTGTTATAATCTAATCTATTGTAATATATATTATAATTATATTCTATGTAGGAGGAAAATTAATAACATCCCATCTAATCATCATAATTTAACCTCTCACCTTATAGATTTACGTGTCTCATACAACCCGGACCATACGCGGGTCGTTCTTAGACATGAGGTCTATTTGTCCTGATAATTTTTGAATTGGTGTGCCGAAATACATATTCGAATTTGAACAATGCCTTGATTATTATTTTTTAAATGTTGTTACTATTGTAGAATTCTAATTTTAATCGTTTTGGAAAAATGGCGATGTGGCAATCTTTTAGGGGACGATTCTAGCATAGGGGAATCACAGAAACCCGAGGTTAGAATAGCTGGTCTCGGGACATTCGCCAAATTTGGCATTGTGTTCCCTAAACGTTAGTGCAAACTGTATATTTACTTGATTACAATACTGTATAACAACATATGTCACAGTGTTAACATTTATTATACTTTTTTCTTCCACCTTCTGTTATTCAACTTTTTGTGTTAGCAATCTAGTTATTACTCTCATCATTGTACCAGTCGATCAAACACAATTATTAATATTCTCTTGTTATCTACCCGTATAAGTCTGAATTTTGGTTGGGGATATTGATGCAAAATACGAAGATTATCTCTACTTGTATACAAATACTTTTGATGATTGGGCCATGTTTACGATAAAGTAATTAAAATATTTACAAATCATGTTATATTTGGAATTATCTGAACTCGAGAATCAAAGAAGTGCTAGCATTTTTTTCGTTATTTGAAGAGTGTCTATGTGTCTGAAATTCCATGACAAGATGGGCCTAAAATGTCCCATTAAAGGCGTAGCCTCTTCATTGGGAGTGACCTCTGCATGTCTCAGATGAGCTACTCCACGTAACACAAATTTGCATACTTGGGTTTGTTCATTTGTAAAATCGTTCCAATTTATTATTATTAATATTCCAAAAAAAATAGCATATACATACTGATAAAATCATTTTATTTAGGCTTTCATGGGTTTAAATACGTTAAATGGATTATGTGGATGAGATTATATTAGGAAGGCTAAATTTAATTAAATCAGAGAGGAACTCGGCGTTTTTCATTTGATATTAGACTGCATTTCATAATTTGGCTATTCTGTTTTATAAATTTCTAATAGACACATTCCATTGTTAATATGGCGCATTTTAGGTTATTTGTATCTCAATTTCTTATTAATTCATCCAAAATTGAGTTCTTATACTTTAATATTACCAAGATGTGTTTATATTAGGGTGGTCCTTATTGAGATTTCAATATCTGATTTCAACACGCACCCTTTAATTTTATTCCTATTGGCCCAATTTGATAGTGTATAAATTTTATTACAATAAATTAACATTTACCCGTGCAGCACTGGATCTAAATTTATAAATATTAAAATAAATGCTTACAGCAAGAGTATTTTTGATTTATTTATCTGTTGTATAAATCAAGAGAAATAGGCTAAACCAATACATATCTTGAAATACAGCTGTTATAATGAAATTAATTGTTAACATCATATATCATTACCATTACATGGCACGCATGTTGTGGCGCAATGCGACACGGGTTCCTCATCTTAAATTTAAAAAAATTACTTTAAATTATTTTTTCAATCAACAAACGAAAAAAGTACCTTGGTCGAAAGAGTGACGATATTTCACCGTAAAAATACAACCGTCAAGAAATGCGGACTTGGGTTCAACTGGGGTAAAATTTTCCGGAGGTCAAATATTCCCCCATTCGGTTCTCCGGGCGGGGACTACTTCAGGGAACCCATGCCAAAAAAACAAAGGAAAAAAATGTGTATATATTTTGCGGAATGAAATACGAAAAGTCAACAATACGGGCCATCCTAGTTTATATACTCGTATTTCAAATTATTCTTCAATAGATCGCACAATTAAATTTAATTTCCATTACGAAGGAATGAGATCATCGAATTTTTCCCATTCGACAAATTATATCTGCCTTAGCATGGATTCCAGAGGCGGGAATTGTGTATCTTACACAATTAAGGCACATTTTATGCAGTAATAGAAAAACAGTGTTGATAAGCGTCTTAACATACGGCGAATTAAAATTGACATTATGTTATTCAATAAGATAGAATGTTTGATGTTAATTATTAACTATTTATGAATACAGGATTATCTCTGAAGTTCATTTATATTGTATATCTCATCTAGTAATCCATTCACTAAAGAAGTCGCTAAATAATTCATGAAACAAGGATTAAGATCACTTCAATATGCAAATTTCATTTCGTTTCAAAACCTGAGATATACGAGCGGAACGGGAATCTACATTTCCATGGGTTACGATACAAATATAAATCTCAACTTGCACAGTCATATTATATCGTTATCATCAATTCGAATTAGTACATTTATATTTCAGATCTCGATTAAAAGCTTTGCCATAATTTGCACTGACTGAGCCTTAACTCTGTCAGAATAAATAAATAAATACATAAATAATAATAATAATAATTATTATTATTATAACAATAAGAGTAATAATAATTATTATACTAAGAATAATAATAATAATTACATTAATAATTATACTAATAATAACAATTATACTAATAACAATATCAATAATTATTATTATTATAATTATTATAATTATAATAATAATAATTATTATTATATATAATATAATGCATTGCAATGCAATGCAATACAATACAATAATGTAACGTAATGTAATGTAATGTAATGTAATGTAATATAATATAATATGATATGATAATGATAATAATAATAATAATTATTATTATTATTATTTTACAGTATTTCTAGTTTATAGTATGTATACTTCAATTACAATTTGAAATTTTTTAATATATTTACAAAATGTATCTCATCAATTAAAAAAAATTGTATCACTTTGTCCTTGAGGCAATCCTCTAAAGAGGAAAATAGTATATAATAAAAAAATAGATATCTGGCAGGCAACTGAATGTTTACTTGGTTGGAGAATGGTCGGCTAAATTTTTCACAGAGGTCTTTTTATTCAGGCTTGCGATTATTTTACGAGCCTGAAAATCTTCAGAGTCAGGACCCACGGCTTGAAGTCTTTCCCGGAGGACTTGACCCTTGGATTTTGTGTCATTATTTTATTAATATCATAAATCTAGTGTACGATACTGGCTTTTAAAATATAAAATGATTCATAAGAGTACTTGTCATTTTATGTAATTAATTATAACTATAGTACACAACAAAGCTACTACGACATACTGTAAAATGGCTAACCGTCAATTGAAAACAAAAATTGAACCATAACCATGATTTTATAATTTTGTTTTGTTTTAATCGTATGGCGATTGAGAAAATGTTCATTATTTTTTAAATTCTCATTGCAGACCATTATTTAAACACTAAAATATAATTAGTATAGTTGGTATATTTACATTCGGATGTTTAATAATAGTAAAAAATACAAAACAAAATCATAGTGAAAAGCAGGGTAAGTGCTAGATACAATACGTATTCAATTTCCTGCTACTGAAAAGTCTTTTAGGCTATCCAAATCTAAGAATCGATTTAATAAAATGCCATTAACATTATTTGATAAATTACCTTCAGAAGATCAGTATTATTACATTATTTTACGAAAGTGGTTATCGAACAATGTATTTCATCATCATCATAGTAAATTCACGAATTTAGGTCATTTGTTGACCTGTTTCGGCCTCAAGAGAAACACCATCCAGAAGTCTTTCGAGTGGACGTCCTGGTCTTCTTCCTGCAGGTTGATATCTTAACATTAGTTTGGGTATTCTGTGATCTTCCATTCGATGAACATGTTGTATCCATCTTGACTTAGAATCAGAAATTTTGTTTTCTAAAGATTCCATATGACTGCTTACAACCTTTGACATATCTACACTTCCAAACATTACCATAAATAATATAAAGTAAAGTGATCCCACAACAGGCCTCAGGAGGCCCTTGGGTAGTAGGAGGTTAAGGCTCCCACTTTTTCTAGACAATCGGCACTTGATGTCAGCCGGGTTGTCAGCCCTGCGTGACGGCCGCCTTTACCCCAGAACAAGCGTCTGGTACTCATTTCCGTTAGAGGCTGAGTCGACCCCAGGGCCATAGTGCCGCCAGAGGGTTTGGGTCAGTTTAAAAATCCTGACCCCAACGGGACTTGAACCCTCGACCCTCCGGCTTGTAGCTCAGTGCCTTAACCACTACGCTACGGCGTGCCCCCACCATAAATAATATAATTATCCCTTATTCTTCTTCAGTAATAGATCTTGGACTACATCTAGACGCAAATTTAACCTGGCAAACATAAGTGAAACACATATGTAAAAAGACTTTTTCCATCTTACATTATCTTAGACGTTTAAAGAATTTTCTCCCAGTTTCGTTAAAACAAATCCTAGTGCAGAATCTTGTGTTACCACACTTCGATTATTGTGACATTATATAGGGGCCTATAATGATCTAAACTATGCCTTGTCGCAGAGACTGCAGCGTGTTCATAATGCTTGCATTCGATTCATTTTCAATATCCGCCGTTATGACCATATTTCCGAACACTTTAATAACCTCTCTTGGCTCCGTCTTACTGACAGACGTAAATTGCACTCTCTTTCGCTACTTTTCAAGCTTCTGAATTCCTACATTCCTACTTACCTGGCGTCCAGATTTGAGAAGTTATCCTCCTACCACAATATTGACACTAGGTCACAAGATAGCAGTCTGCTAACAATTCCTCTTCATAGCACTTCCTCCTATTCTACTTCCTTCACAGTAGCCTCCGCCCGCTCCTGGAATCTCCTTCCTCAAGATATCAGGGGTTGCCGCACACTTGGCACCTTTAAGTCACGCTTATACAGTTACCTGTTGTCTAATAATTAATTTTCTCTATTTATTTAATTTTATACTATGTCATTAATCTTTCCTCGTTTTTTTATATATTTTGTACATATTATATATTTAATTCGTTAAATTTAGAGTAAATCAAAATACATTATAAATATTAATTGTATTGTATTCATAACTTGTAATCGTTTATATATACATATTGTAATTTAGATTTAAGACTTTTCTTTTGTATTTTTTTTTAAACCTGGTTGAGTGGTAGACAAGGCCTTAAGGCCTTAACTCTGCCAGGTAAAATAAAGCTATTATTATTATTATTATTATGTAATTCTTCTAAGAGTCTTCATTTTTTTTGTGATCTAGTAGTGTGTATCCTGCAGTCCTCCGAAGATATCTCATTTCAGCAGATCTAAGTCTCTGTATATACTTCTGTTTCAACGTCCATACTTCGCTACCATACAAAAGAGTTGGAAGAACCAGTGTTTTATACACTTTTATTCTTGAATGCTTTTGGACTAACTGTGGCTTGAAGATAGAATTTATTAACCCTAAAATTCTTAAAAATTTAGATATTTTTGCATTTACATCCTTTTCTTCTTCATATGAGATATTGCATCCTAGATATGTAAAATTATTCACCTGCTCCAAAATTTTATTGTCCAGTACAATTTTACTTCTGACAGGATCTACACCTTGAAATGCCATAATTTTTGTTTTTTCTGTAGATATCTTTAATCCATATTCTTCTGTAATTTTGTTAAGTTCATACAGACCTTTCTGTAGATTATCTTCGGAATTTGCTATTATTATTTGGTCATCTGCAAACAATAGGGTGTTTAATTTTCTATTTTCTGATATTCTTATTCCAAATTTATATTTTTTGTTCCAGCAACAAATACTTCATTGATATAAATTGCAAAGAGTGTTGGGGATAGGGGGCAGCCTTGTCTCACACCACGATTTATAATTCCTTCTTCAGAAAATCTGTTATTTAATTTAATCTTCATGGTGTTGTCTTTGTAAATATTTTGTATGTTCTGCTGAAGTAAATTTGGTATATTTCTGTCTTCCAATATATTTAAGAGTTTTGATCTCTTGACTGCGTCGAGTCCCGCGCCGTAGCCGAGCGGTTAAGGTAGGAAGCCTTGGCGCAGAGCTACGGGACTTGCGCTGGTTCGAGTCTCCATGGGGGAAGAAATTTTCTCATGGTATTTCGGTCAGTATGGGACCGGTGCCCACCCAGCATCGTGAGGCAATTGGGTAGCTACAATAAGTAGCGGCTCCAGGTTGAGGAACCAGCTATAACGGCTGGGGGACTCGACATGCTAACCACATGTCACCCCTACACTGGCTGTTGATCATCTACCTCTGTGATTGACACATGTGGATGTGAAGGGCCAGCAGCCGGCTGGTAAAAGGGCAACCGCTGAAAAGTGGAAAGACCCTCAATCGGAATCGGACTGTGTCGAATGCTTTTTCAAAATCTATGAAAGCAAAATGTGTTTCTAAGTTGAATTCTCTTCTTTTTTCAAGCAATAGTTTAACAGAAAATGCTGAATCAATACAAGGTCGTCCTTTCCTAAATCCATTTTGACATTCCATAAGGAATTTTTCACTGAAACTTTTCAATTTTCCATTTAAAATGTCTGCATAAATTTTATAGCATGTGTTTAACAAACTGATTCCCCTATAGTTGTCCATTTTTCTCTTGTCTCCTTTCTTGAACAGGGGTATAACAATGCTTGTCTTCCATTCTTGTGGCATATCTGCATTTTTGAATACATTATTAAAGAAGGACAACAGTCTTTCATGGAACTGTTTGCCTGCATATTTGTACAATTCAGAATTCAAGCCATCTGTGCCAGTTGCCTTCCCATTTTTTAATTTCTTTAAACTATTGTTCAATTCTTCCAATGATATTATGGAATCTGTCTCATTATTATTTCGGAAAATTGTATCTTCATAGCTATTGTCAGTCCAAAGACTTTTATAATAATTGAAAAAATCTTTTTTGTTACTCCGCAATTAATTTTGGTAGATTCTTTAATATCTTTATTCAAATGTTTTAATATTTTGAAGGCATTAGGTTGGAGCTTATGCAAATCTGATTCTAAATGTGTAACAAAATTTAACCATGTTTTCCTATGTCTCTTTCTTATTTCCCTCTTAACAATAGCTCTACAGCGTTTGAATTCTATTTCATTTCTACTTTCTTTGTGTTCAAATATTTTTTATAAGCTGTATTTTTTTCTTCAATCAATTGTTTTATTTGATCATCCCAGATTTTTAGAGTTCTATTTCTTCTTTGTTGTATATTTACTTTTCCTAAAGTTTCATTAGCTGCATTTTGAATTATCATTTTAATGTTTTTCCATTCTTCTTCGACATCATTATTTTCTGGAGTTGTAGCCATATATTGCTGAATTCTTCTCGAATATAACCATTTAATGCTGTCATCATAAAATAATTTTACCTTGTACTTTTGTTCTATGCTCTGTTGTTGTTTCTTCTTTTTTAACCATCTTGGTGGAAATCTTACGTGGTACAACCTGTTTTCACAAACGAGGCTCTGAGGACCGAGTCACGGTGGTATAACCGTTCCATCAGGTACTGAGTAAATGCGGTATCCTAATGTCTGTCCAGAGACTAAAAGGTAGCAGCCCTACCACTGGACTACTTAGCGTCGGGCCAGTAACCTGACTTAAGGAACTTCAAAACTACTTTCAAGTCTCAACACGAAAGAATCCAGAAGGAATTGAAACAATGTATTTTGCTATGTTAATGAACTAACATTATTTTAGCATAAGTATTTGTAAAGTCTTAAATACCGTAGATTGTTATCAGATTTAAATATATTTAATTCAAGTTTATTTGTTATGTAGCGATGGTGGTGGTGATGACCAGTAGAAGTAGTGGTAACAACAGTAGTAGTAGTAGTAGTAATACAGTATTAGTTTTAATAGTAGTAGTAAAAGTAGTAGTAGTTCATTTAACAATGTTCCTAAACAACTATATTATTATGAAAGGGAACTTACGACTTTATGTCTCTTTCAAAGGACTTTTAAAATGCTGTGGTCCCTGAAAAAATCCATCTATCCAGCTGAATTTGAACCCAGGAACTGAGCAACCAGAGGCGAGTATAGCAAAAGAATCAATAGGAGTGGGGGTTAATCTGAAAGAAACATTTTAAAAAATCACTCTAGCAGCCCATAATTATCTTTTTTTTTTTTGCAACAAGAATCGGTATATGCCATTAAAAGAAGGGAAAGATACTTTTCACAATCCTACCATTAGAAGTAGGGGTTAACCTGAAAGTTGAAATTTAAACATTTCTCTAAAGACTGCTTTTTTATCTGCTCGCAATGCAATTTTATACATACGATTTAATTAACAAAATAATAATATATTCCGTAAACAAGGATATGATTAAATTTTAACTTCCAGCAAAATCGAACCATAAATTCGATATGTTAAAGAATTCGATTAGTTTATGCAGTTGCCGGCAGATGCACAGAGTTAGAAATGGAAACAGTTCAGTTAACATACCAACAAATCCGTGATGATTATATTATAACTCTCTTCAGTAGATATACATTTTTGTGAAAAGTAAAATATATAATAATTAATCACTTGTAATAACGAATGTAATATAAATTTTCTTCAGGGGATGTATCATATTATAGTCATATTCGAACTTGAGCATATAGCAGAATCTCACAGATTCATACAGACTTGCCCATTGCGATCCAAGATAGAGAGAATTGAATGGCTGAATTATCTATAGTTAGTGGTTGATATATCGTCCCAAACAAGTTTAATGCATAATAAATTCAAATAACCCACACTGGCAGCCAAACTTGTCAGCTTCTATTATAATTCTATGAACATCAATCCTATAGATTAATTCTATTTTGCAATTACTTATTTCTAAGCATTTACATTCAAAACTCGATAGTCAGGGGTGTAAAAATCTATTGCGTATTTGGTTTGTTATTCCTTATTTTTCTCAATCGGCAGAATGTTCTTAGACAACTTTTATCACAAGTAATGCCACAAGTGATTTCCAAATTATTGATAAATTCACGACTCACGAAGTGAGGAGTGAATTTATCTAGAGAATTTGGAAATCAAGAGAGGCATTTGTTAGGATTATTTAACGAATAAAATTAAGCTGTTAACTCACAAATCATTGTTTAAATATAGTTATTATACAATATTTATACATTTAATATAAGCGGCGATGTTTTAAAAACAATGAGAAGCGTTATGTTTCATTTGTTCATCACTGCAACCAGATCATATTTATTGCCAAATATAATCGCAAAATTGTAAGAATGAACCCTGGTGGAGAAAAAATCCAACACATCATTAGAGGTTCTTAATTAATTTCTGATGTCCTATCATGTAAATATGTCAATTATATTTTTCTGCAACGTTAATTCCTGGGAAATAATACATTTAAGAAAGTGCGAAAATTGGTTTCTTTTTTTGTGGTATTATCAATTGCTACGAATGTTTTTCTATTACATCTCGCAAGCAGAATCTGGCTACATTCGTGTACTATATATACAATCTGGAAGCCACTTGATGAGATGAAAGCGATAAAATTGAAATGAAAAACGACTGTGATTGGTTGTAAATCAAAATTCATTGAAATGTAATTGGTCATTGACTGCCATTTGGGGCATAAGTTAAATAGTCTTATTAATATTATTTGCAGCCGGATTCACTCAGCCTCCTCCTCAAATGAGCAACTGAGTCGATAAATAAGGAGAAAGGAAGACAATTTATAAACGATCAATTGATTAATTAGAGTAAGAATCATCGAACCTATATCGTGTGAAGACTCATTTTAAACAGAAAAACACGTAGAATACAATTATATAATTATTGCTAATAAATTAGGTGATCCCGAGGAATCGAGAAGATGAATTCATTAACGTTAGACTATGAGTAACTAAGCGGAAGCAGGTAACGCCATCTTTCGCTATTGTCCAGTGACAGTCTGGCGACGCACATACAATTAGTTAAAATTATCTGGATTTCTTTTCTTTTCAGAGAATTGCATGAATTTTATTCAGAGAGTTAGAATTAACAATGCTTAAACCTTGTACTTTAGACAGATTGAACACAATAGGAAATTTATTGCTGGGAATATTGAAAACTCAGCTCAGAGGTGTTTTTACAAAGTTGCAAAAACAACATTAGAGACGAAAGAAGCCATTTAACCTAATGCCGAATTAGATGGGATTCCCTGATTAGTTGCATAAGCGCATGTTCTAACTGTATCTAATCTCATAGAGGGAGGGTCCTAAGAGCTTGTTGACGTCACAACGAATAACATGTCTCTTTCCATCCCAAAATTATATACAAATATACCAATAATTTACAATGTTACATTATAAGACAGGCCTATCATGTGGTCGCAAAATTATGATGAGTGGAGAGTTAAATATTACCTTATAGCTTGAGCCACTAACTTAAGCCACTTTGTCTCGTCAACTTGTCTTGTCGACTTGTCTTGTCAACTTGTCATCTTCATCTTGCGGTGCCCTAGGCACAAGTCTGAATTTGTAGCCATCTTATTGTGGTGTCGATATGGACACACGCACTTGTTCAGTTGTCGGCTAATAGGCCTACAACGTCAATTAAAACACTTAGTAGGATACATCACGAACCGAACAAGTGAAATACGTAAGATCGAATCGTTAATTATCTTCATTAATACAGAAAAGTGATAATATACCATTATAGGCGCGGTGTTGTTAATTAATCCGTCGCCAATTAATTTGCTTCACCATAATAGTGTGACCACATGATAAACGCCAACCATTACGTGTTTTAATAACACCGGTCCACATGATTTTTGTCTCATGAGCACCAATAGTTGTGCTTAATGCAGTTTTTATCGTGTTTTCAAATATGTATTCGGAATTTCTCCATCACCCACAGTTTTTTTTATTTCAATTTCAATTAATGGATTTAAATAATTATTTTTTAATAAACCTAGATTTCTTCCCTGAAAATCTTGGCGGAGTGAGCTCTTCCCTGAAAATCTTGGCGCAGTGAGCGATGAGTACGGGGAACACTTTCATCAGGGGATTTCAGCTGTGGAAAATAGATATCAAGGCAAACGGAATTCTAATATCCTGGCAAATTATTGGCAAACTATAGCAGAAAATCGTCATTTCTTACTTTCTAGGCGAGTCCGAATATTGTGTAGTTACGAATATAGAAAATATTAAAGTGTTTGAAATTATAATAAATGACTGTCTCTCGGAAATCTTGCGTGATGGAGAAGAACCGATGTCATTTGAATTCAGGAAAAAAAAAAAAACTATCAGAATCACATATTTTTCTTTCTGAGACAAAAAAAAAAGTTTATTTTTTGTTGCTCAGTGTTATTATTGTGTGTTCAATTGTTCGACGTATAATAAATTATTATTAAAGTGATATTGCATCTACAACCTGTCGTCTTTCTCAACGAAACATAAATCGTGTCCGCACAATCCTTACGTATCCCGGGACCAAGAGCATCTCGTCCTACCGCAACCCACTGAGCTACCCAAATTCCTCAGGTAAAGAGGATTCCTATCTGAATCCTGGTTCCCAACAAACCCCGTCTTCACCTTGACCTTAAAATAAGGAGACCTTCTCCATATTATAATGATTTTGCGTAGTTTTATATATTCATTCATGCACCGTTCAATTTTTTTCGGAACACTTCACGATATGGTTACGTAATATTTTCTTATAAGATATATTTTTTGTGTAGCCAAGTAAAATTATTTTCTGTTTTTTTTTCAATGTATATAATTCTATTCCTCTTACACTCTGAATAGCAAGTCTTTTCATATAACAAGCTGAAATATCTCAATGCAAAAAAAATCTGAAAATAAAATTAGAATAACTCTGATACCATTTTGGTTTTAGTTTCTTTCTGTTGCATCATTTAATTTCATTCAGTTTTCATTTGGGCGCCTGATATTTTGTTTCCAACCTTAAATATCATACATTGTAATAAAGCGACCCTTAATTTCAATATCCAATTGGATTCACAGCTATATCCAAATTAATTAATTTATTTTTTATTTACAATATCTTTATTATTTAGAATTTAGGAAATTAATGTTTCTTGAATTAAGTTATGTCATGCAATTATAGATTTAACCTTGAACTAAGGCTTTCACTGCAGTCCATTTTGTGATTTATAGTCTTAGATACTGCTCCATCTTGTACTCTGATATGCCGAAGTCTTCGACCTCTTACTGTCTCCTTCTTCCAGCTGAAAATATATTATATCACATTATAGGTTTGCTTCTTTTATTTTTATGCAAGGTTTCACGTTTAGTATGCCTTTTTAAAGTTGATTTTTCATACTGGCATGTGCCTTATAGAACAAACTTTAATGTCCACTACTTCTTCTTTTGCATACAAGAGGTAAAGGCCTCCTGAAAAAGCTTGAGCTCTACATTATAGCATACAATGAGATTCTCCACAAAAGAAATACTAGCATGCTTCAGTTTTAATTTGGTTCACTACTCAGATTTTGTCCACTTGACACTTAAGTCTTTCCAATTCCTCCTATTTCTCGTTCTGCTTGACCTATGGCTTCCTACACCATTATTTGGAGAGTTCTATTTATCCTCGAGTTGTTCTTTCGTGGACCTAGATTAATTTGAATGTGTAATTTGGCAATTAGACTACGGCCCATTTAATAAACCTTAGTTAACACTTATGAACAATAATCACAAATAGGAATGAGATGCACAAAGAAATTAAACATAGGCTCAATTCTGGAAATGCGTGCTATTATGCATTACAGAGACTCTTGACGTCCCAAATCCTTTCGAAAAACGTTAAACTGAAAATATACAAAACTATTATTCTACCAGTTGTATTATATGGATGCGAAACATGGACTCTTACTTTAAGGAAGGAAAAGGGATTACGAGTATTTGAGAATAAAATTCTTACGAAAATGTTTGGACCAAAGAGAGATGAACAGACAGGTGAATGGAGAAGACTACATAACAGTGAACTGCATGGTCTTTATAGGAAACCAGCTTTAATGAGAACAGTTAAGTCTCATAGACTGCGATGGGCAAGACATGTGGCACGAATGAGGGAATGAAATAGTTGCATGTAGGCTTCTTGTAGGAAAACCAGAGGGAAAACGCCCAGTTGGTAGTCCAAGAATGAAAGGGGAGAATAACATTAACTATCATTTGAGGGAAGTAAATTGTACAGAGAATGATTGAATAACATTAGCTCAGGATAGGGATGTATGAAGAGCTTATGTCCGCGCAGCCATGAACCTACGGGTTCGATAGTGCCAGTGAGTTAGTAAAATAGAACTGCTTGTTAAAATAATTTATCATTTAATCAGCACTTGTCATTATCAACAATTTGTAAAAACTCTCAATTACCTTAACTGTCCTCTTCCAAGCAGTTAATTGTCAGCTAAAATTTAATATGGCCGGTCCATTATATGCAGAAGTGCTGTTTCTTGAGTACTTCTTAAATATGTATATATTTTATCACTACTATAATATTCTGCTTATTCAACGTTCTACTTTTTAGATGATCATCGGTATGTTACATAAAGAAAGCGATGAGGTTGTTTTTTTTTTCGAGTTAAGAACAATATAAATGTTTCTATAACATTTTATAATCTTCTGATAACTAGACTTCATGGAATCTGAACATTGCAGGATTTTTGCTTATTTATTTTAATAAAGGAATAGGTCAACATTTTTCGAATAGAAATTTCATTATACCCTCCAACAGCTCCTACAAGGTCTGATATACGGATAATTAATGTAATAAATCCGTTCAAGTAACTGTATACGAAATTAGCATTAGTGGAACAATTAGTTTGAATCCTTATAAGAATAAAACAATTATTTCACCTTAATCCTTCTATAACTCTAGGGAATCATCAATGACTCGATAAAATTATATTGTAAGATAAATTTTATTTGGTAAGCCCTGAATAAACTGTGAAATTTAATTTAAATCATGCTACTCCAATATTTAATGAAGTCTGGTTTAAGGACTGCAGTAAATATGTGCGGACGTGTCAATTAAAATAAGAACAGACGTTTCAAAGCCCTACATTCCTTGTGGTTCAGGAGCATATTTATCACTTTAAATATATGGAGTTAGGAACAACAGTGCAGCCACAGAGCGGTGAGACGTAAAGAAGAGTTTTAATTCTCTACATTGTACACATCAAATACCTCTCTGCTGGAACATAATTCAAGTTTTTGTACGTCAGCTCTCTTTGTTTATGCAATGGACAGATACTCAGGTAACTTAACCCACGAGATGTATTACTGCAGTACAGCAGGGAATTAAATGTAGTTAAAGCACATGTTCTAAAAGCAACACTCCATAAATACTATACAGGGTGCTCTAAAATTCCCCCTAAAATTCAAGGGAATGTAGAGGGGATTGAGTTGATAATATTCAGAATTGGAAACCATGTCCGGAAACTTGCCGTTTTCGTGCTACAGTTGTTTGAAAACATGTTTTTAACGCGACCAATTTTACAAGTAATTGATTATGAGGCGTGACACAGTACATCACTTGTTTTACAATTCAACTCATTAATAACCAAAGAAACAAAATGGAAACTGAATCATGATTTGTATTAATAATCCCGGATACACCCTCCACAATCAATATTTGCAGTTTTCACAATTTCGAAAATGTTGACATTATTAAAAACAAAAAAAACAACACCAAGTCTTGGAATATTCGATAGGAAATGTTTCGATTTAGACGAATCGCGAAGCTATTACTTGTTGAGACACGTGATTTACGTTCAAGCAATGCTTGTTTTCAAACGGCTGTAGCACGGAAACGGTAATTTTTCCGGACATGGTTTCCAATTCTAAATATTATCAACTCAGTCCCCCTTAGAAGTCCTAGAAGTTTGTAAGGGTAATTGTAGAGCACTCTGTATGCAACATTTCAGAATACGTTATTAGATAAGAAATATAATGAAATAAAAACCGAATTAAACATCTATGTGGTACAAATAAAATTCAATATCCAACAGGCTCCAACATACAGAAAGAATGACACCCAATAAACTCCAACAAATTTTGCGTCTCTACCAACCCAAAGGAAGGAGAAATATTGGGCGCTTCATAAATACGAGTAGATGGAGGGATACGGTCTGTTGATGTGGAAACAGATTTATAGCCTAATTCCATGACGTAGAAGAGAAAGAAGCATTTCAGTTTTCAGTTTGATTTAAATAATGGGAGGGTAGGCATACCAATGTTCTGGAAGAACACTTTTACATTTTAAGATAATTAATATTATTGTAACTAAATGAACGGCTTAATTCAGTTTACATAAAAATACAAGGCTCAAGTTCATATACAGCATAGAGGACTGGAGTCTCCGAAATAAAGACCTAAGAGACTAACAACTGCAGAAATGAAATTTTAATGAAGAGATGATCATCCAGCCAATACAGGCGTGGCATATGGTCGGCATGTCGGTTCTCCCAGCATTTATAGCTGGTTTTCTCATCCTGGAAGCACTACTTATTTTAATTACCCACATTCTTCACGGTACTGGGTGGAATCTAGTCCCATATTGGTCGAAATTCCATGAGAAAATGTATTACCCCCAACGGGGACTCGAAACAGGGCAAGGTTCGTAGTTTTGCACAAGCCATAATGATATTAAAAATAACTGCTGGCTAAAATATCATAGACTGTAAAGAAAATTAACAAATTACCAAATAATTAAATTTAATTTCTATTCAAGAATGGCCCACCACCTAAAAACAGAATTTACTCTTATCATGTAAGTACCCAGATTGGCTTTTATGCACCTCGAGGAAGATCATCTATAGGTCGGCCCTTAAACAGATGGCAGGAGGGGCTGTAAGGTAGTTGCTTACTACCTAAGCCTGCTACTTAATTTCGATGATGATGGAAGAAAACACAAGGTCAGTTGTTCATTTACTAACAACTCACTGGTACTATCGAACCCGCGTAGGTTCATGGCCACACGGATATAAGCTCTCCATAAATCCCAATCCTGAGCTAATGTTCTCCAATCATTTCCTGTATAATCTACTTCCCTCAAATCATGGTTAATGTTATTCTCCCACCTCATTCTTGGTCTACCAACTGGGCGTTTTCCCTCTGGTTTTCATACAAGAAGCTTCCATGCACTTCTTTCATTCCCACTCGTGCCACATGCCCTGCCCTTCGCAGTCTGCGAGATTTAACTGTTCTTATTATATCTGGCTTCCTATAATGACCGTGTAGTTCACTGTTGTGTAGTCTTCTTCATTCACCTGTCTATTCATCTCCAAAAATTGTCCTAAGGACTTTATTCTCAAATACTCGTAATCTCCTTTCCTTTCTTAAAGTAAGATATTTTAATTGTAACAGTGGATTCTTTAAATAACAATATTTTATATCTTGATATAAACGTAAGAGCATCAATTATGTCTACAATATATTTAACAAACACTGATAAACTTATAAGTGTAATGAAGAACAACAAATAGACTATTTTATGAAAAGGAACTTTCAAGCGAAAGACTGTTATGGGAACGTGAGAATTGGAATATAATTGTTTGTGGTTTCTTTTACGGAACATGTAGAAGAGCTTTGTGCAAGATATTTCAGCAACATCAGAGAAAGATCTCATCGCATGAATCCATCCCGGGGCGGAAATACAGGAAATTTTCAGTGCATTCCGATCTCTGTACCTCCTATGCACGTTTCGTAAAGACTAATTAAGTTAAGTTGATTATTCAAACTCATTCTATAACAATTCCTGGCATGATGTTTATAAATTGGTGGAGGTTTATTACTAAAATTATTTTGTGATTAACTGCATCTATTATAATTGAATTTCTGTAATATTTTTATGTCCCTTTGGAGTCTAACCATGCATTTTCGGGCAAAAGCCTGCCGTTTTAAAAAAAATAATAATTCGTTAATCAGAATCACATTTTGTGTGTTGTCATTGTTTTTGGAACAACACCATGCATTTAAGGGAAACATGAATACAAATCTCATATTAGTCTATTTTCCTATAGAAAATATAAAATAAATTCGGCGTAATTGTTCCCAATATACCACAATATCAGATTACATACCTAAAGTGCATCTAAGTAATGAAACTGATGCACAAATTATTTAAAAATACAATATGGAAGAAAGATAACTGGTTGCCTAAATTAATTTTTTGTGACAAAAATATACCTAAAATGATTTTAAAAAGTGACTGGTAGAAGTATGATAGTAAGAGTTGCCTAGTATTATGAGTAAAACATGGTGCATTATGAAATCAATGGAGAGCAAAATCCTAGAGCTGGAAAATTACTATTTGAGAAGTGCGGGATTATCGAAAATGGCAATAGTGGTCGGGACATGTGATGAGAATGAAGAAATAGATGGACAATGCACATCTTCAATTGCGAACATTCTGGTAGAGGAGTACGAGGAAGACCTATATCCAAGTGGAGGGCAAATATGTTGAAAAGGATGAGAACAGGATGACTGAATTTGGGGATGTACTGAATAGAAATAAACGGATACTAGGAGTGAGAAAGCGGCCCGCCGCGCCGTAGAAATCCCTATCAATCTAAAATGATGACATGTTTCAATATTTCAAATATTAATTCAGCTGTTATTGTTCCGAATCATTTAGTTGTTTCTTATTAGAAGCCTAGACTATATTTTATTATGTTATGTAAACATTTGTAAGAGGTAAGCATGCTAAAACCTGTCAAAAATTGTAAAGTCCAGAGAATAAAATATATTTGGATAAATAGGATCCTCAAAAATCCACAGGTTGGTCACTCCTAATTTAGTATGAGATCATACCCTACAGTAGGTTGTTATAGAAATTAACACTCGACTAAATTATTCATATGTAACTAAACTTAATAAAACCCCTTCGCGCAAACTTATAATGCAATGGACTAACAACAAACTGCAAGTCTCACATCCACATGTGTTAATTATAAAGATGGATGATTTTTCCGCCAGTAGGTCTATTAGGGTGACCTACTAGCCTTACATACACATTGTGTTAATCACAGAGATAGACTGAAACATATATATATATATATATATATATATATATCTTCGGGTTTTTTTACAGCTGCTGCCGTCTTCCCGTGCCAAACCTCCAAAGCCTGCGGTCTTGGGCATCTTCGATGCTTAGCCCTCTAGCTTGCATTACTGTCTTCATGTTTTCCTTCCATGTTAACTTTGGTCTCCCTCTTTTCTTCTTTCGGTTCGGATGCCATTCATATAGTTGCTTCGGCCATCGCTCATCTTCCATTCTTAAAACATGTCCTAACCACTTTAATTCCTTCTCCTCAATTCTTTCAATTATGCTTTATATATATAATTATTATTTTAGCTATCCAAATTCCTCTGAATGCTGGATGGACACCGGTCGCATACTGGTCGAAATTCTATGAGGAAAAATCTTTCTCCATGCGGACTCGAACCTTACCTCTGCACCAAGGCATGCCTTAAACAATTCAAATAAAACTTCTTCTTCTTAATCATAATTTGTAGGATTTTCATCCTGTTTATTTCCAAAATCACTCCTCGGAGGAAGACGTATTGGATGTGCATTCACTGTATCATCTCTTGGCTGGTCTTCCTCTTGTTCTTCTCTCGTCCATTGGTCTAGCTTCTTTAGCTCTTTTTGCAAGTCGGTTGTCTTCCGTTATTTCTATATGATCCTTCCAAAATGTTCGTCTATCTATAATAAATTTGGTTATGTCTTAAATATGACATTTGTCCCTAATTTCTGTCTTGTGTATTTTATCAAATAATGATTTTCGCCTGAATAGTTCTTAAGATCTTCATTTCACATGTGCTTATTATTTGTAAAAATAAAACTTAATATATTTTATTTATTTATTTATTTATATATGTTATAACGACTTTTTGCTATATCGTGACATGACTATTTGGGATACCTTTAACATTTATTATTGCGATTCATTTTTTTTATATTTTAAATGCAACAAACTGGATGAGTGTAAATTGACGGTCCTTGAATTCACTGGAAAGTCACTCGTAGATTTCTAGCCATACAACATTATCTCCAACCTGTGGACGCAACTTATTTTAGCTACCCAAATTCCTCTCGATGCTGGAGAGGCTGAAATTTCATCAGAAGATTTCTTCCTCACGGCAACTCGAACCAGCACAGTTGCCATAGTTCTGTACAAGACGTCATATCTTAAACTATTAGGGAGTGTTGCGGGACACAATAATATTAACTATGAAATTCAGGTTACTTTTTCTGAATTGTTTAAGTTTTAAATTATGTTCTCCATGTTTTAACAAACCATTTTTGAAACAACAGCTTTTATTTTGAAATGTTATATAACCTGACAGTTTCTTAGCAAAATAATATTATACACTTTCATCATATTTCCCGCACTCTTAACTGATAGGTGAGGGCCGTTAATTATTTGTCGTCTTGTGCTACCTCTCCCTCTACATTCCAGCCCCTAATAAAGAACTGAAAGTTAACGCTGTCTCTGTTGTTTGTATCAGTGTTGAGATTGTTCCTGTCGTACGGTACACGCGAGAATTTTGCGGTCAGCTACAAGTTTAGCTTAACTTAATATAATTTACAAATACAAATTCACATTTTAAATGACTCTTCAATAATAACAATGATTCAATATTTTTAAGTCAATTGGTAGTACCAATTCACCTGTAATTTCCCCCAAGTACAACAGTGACGTCACGGACCCGCACGTTTAGAGGGCGCGAACTGTACTTTTATTCAGAAGCTGTCAACTTTAGGTTTAATTTCGTATTAAACGTTCGGAAAAGAGAGATGTATCTGCTATTTGTAAGAGATATGGAACAATTTTTTTGACAGGAGAGAATGAGAAATAGGTCTTTCGAGAGAAGAGAAATACGGAGGTAGAAAGGAAAATGAAAGATAGTAGAGGAAACTTAATTTTTTGCGCTGTTTAAATTTTAATATGTGCATCAATGTTTTATCCAGGCCGATAATGCACAGAATTCTAGTGCTTAATCTCCTTCCTGCATTACTCCTGGGCGCTCCTAAAACTTCGCACCGGATATCCTGTGGCATACTACACTCAGATATCCACCTCCTTTTAAACAAACATTAATTTCACTCTTACGAGATAGCCATAAGAAATATACGTTTAACAGAAATATAATTATGTTAATCTAAATTTTTAATTCTGATAAAGATAATATTTTCAAAAGCTTACATTCTTTAAATATTTTATTACATGTTAATTTGAATGGATTACTGTGACATTCCATTTCTATGGTCTGAAAGAGATTTGTGAATTAGTATCTGATCCATGAAGTGTAAAATCGAAATATTTAAAATTTATTTCTATAACTGTACTGTATGTAAAATTAAATTTAAGCGTATTAAAAATTAAAATTATGTACAAATAATAGGTGGCAATCTGGCTAACTATTTCTATGTCTTACTTCATTGTATGAACCTTTTAGTAGTTCACGAAGTAGTTGAAGTACTGAACTCAGCAAACATATTTATATTTGAATTTAAAATGCTAAAACTCGATGCCCAACCTTATTTATTTTGTTGCCTATCCCTATTAAACTGAACTAAAGTTAATACTAATAAAGTCCATTGTTAAAACCGTTGAGGTGGAGAGTCACGACAACAGCACATTAGGACCAGCAGCATCAACCATCATACTAGATATTGTAGCGAGGAAGGACCTGCTGAAGATGGAACGGATTCTGAAAGGCCTACAGGCATAAACAATACATATTTTATAAGTTGAGGACGACGGATTTTACCTAAGAAGGTATATTTTAACTTATTTTATTTTATAAAATAAAGTTATTTAATGAAATAAAAATAACTTAAAGTTTTATGCGATTTTCATATTTATTAAAATATAAATTAGTAACAGCTGTTTCATAATAACAAAATTCATTAATTTGTAATCATGTCTGAAGAAGGTACAAAGTACTGAAACAGCTGTTACTAATTTATATTTTAATAAATATGAAAATCACATAAAACTTTAAGTTTTATCTTTATTTAATTAAATGAATATGGATTTTCATCAAGTAAACACAAAATCGATTAATCACTTAAAATAAAGTTACTAACTAAATAACTCACAGCCACTATCGAACCCGTAGGTTCATAGCTGCGTGGACATAAGCTCTCCATACATATTTTTTTCTTTATTTCGGTATAACCTCTCATCTTATGGGTATTTTAACACAGCACACGCGTCTTACAGCGGCACGACCTGTCGGGAGAGAGATTTTAAACTGTGGATCAAACATAGTGTTTTGACTACACAAGGGCATGGAGGGCCTCCCTGAATGATTGATAGCTCAATGTCAGGGCCTCCTCCGAGACAATACAACATGAGGAAACACGCCATTCACACACCCATTCATACTAAATATCTAAACATTCTGAAAATTATAATGATGATAATGATGGCCAGATGATGTTCGGGGACCGTTTTGACCTTAATGTTTTCTGATATTTGTCTTACAGGTAAGAAAACACCCCCATGATAATCATCAACCAGGCAACTTGTCCCGACCGGGAATCGAACCACGGCCCGCTTGCGTAGGAAGCAGTCATGCTACTCCGAGACAACAGTGATGAAATAATGAGTTTTCTGCTTCGCATTATTAAACATTATGATTTTTATAGTTTTAATTTCATCAATTATAGCTAATACCTGGGGTGCGCAAAAAATTATATCGTAAATTATTTTTAGATACCCCGTGCTATTTAGCCGGCGTTATCCGGGGTCATCCCGATCTTCTTGACATAAATGAGCCGAAAGACAAAAATTAATTCTTATGATTAGTTGAATAAGTAAAATGAAAAATAATTATAAATGTATATCGTAATTATTTTAAGATACCCCGTGCTGATTACCCGGTGTTACCCGGGAATCTACTTATCTCGATCTTCTTGGCATAAATGAGCTAAAAGACAAAATTCGTTATTGTGAGTTATCCGTAAAAGAATATCCGCCATGTGCTGCTATGCTTGCACAGGAATCTACGTACCTGTCTCGATCTTCTTGGCATCAACGAAAGACAAGAATGGTTATTTTGAGTTATATGAAAGAAAAAAACGCGGACGTTTAGTAGAGGTTTTTTGAGATAATCAATTCTATGTACATTAATTTTGTGTATCTGTTATGGTTTAGGCAGCGTAAGCCTTTTAAGCGTCCAAAGAGCTACTTTTTTTTCACGTTTTCCACTACAAAGGGCGATTTTTAAGGGTGTAGGAGTTGAGTATCACAACTCTCTTATAGCCTATGTTCATCCCGGGAATCTCCTGAACATTTTGCAAAAAGCTTTCACACAATCGGATCAAAGGTGTGGCCGCGCATAAAGTACAAACAAACAAAGAAACATTCATTTTTATATATTAGATTAGATATAAGGCAAAATAGTTAGTTACCATTTTCTCCTCCGTTTGTCAACTAATTTTTTATAGCTTTTTTGAGCTTTAGTGTGATCATTAAAAAAAATAGAGACAATTCTACCATGTTTAATTGCAAAATCCCCATGGTGCAAGAGTTAAATTTCATCCAGAGTCCAAAACAATATCTGCCGTTTTTAACTGCAAGGCACTAAAATCCAGCGCCAAAGCTCCCATTTAAATTACAGGCAAGTAATACATCTACACGTGTTAATTATAGATCACATTCTGCCAGTGTAGAAATGACATGTGGTCAGGATGTCGGGTACACCAGTCATTATAGTTGGTTTTCCCAACCTGGAGCCGTTACTTATTGTAGCTATTCAAATTCCTCACAATGCTGGGTGCTAATTTAGAAAACTATCACCCCAATCATCAGTTACACCCTAACATAAATGTACATATTTTGTGAGGTCTAAAAATGTCTGATTCAATTATGATTATGATCGAATATCGACCACTTGGGGCGAACACTAGTATATATATATATATATATGTTATAATTAAATTTTTGACATTGAGCAATGCAAGCTTAATATAACGCCTGAACGGGATTTGAATATTAAAAATATTATCTTTAATTTGCTCACTTATTACAGTCAGGTACTAGGTGGCAGTGAAGACAGAGTTCTCGCGACATCTAGTAATCCATCCATAGTAATTCTGCCCGAAGGCAGGTCTTTCACTGCAATCATAGCAGCACGCTACCTCCAGACCACAGCGGTGGACACATCTAGTAATAATGGAGAATATAATATATATAAGAAAAATAAGAGTTTGAATTGGATTCGCCTGGTAGTGTAATGTATAACACGCTGGGGTACAGACCCAGCGATCCGGGTTCAAATCCCGTTCAGGCGTTTATTTTTCTTATCATGCCATACATACATACACACACACACACACATTATATATATATATATATATAGATGTTATACCTCAATTTTTGACATTTGGCAATGAAGGCAAATATATGAAATGAAAAATGCATTCATTTTTCTTTTCATATCATATCACACATATATATATATATAATATATATTTCTCTATAGGCTATGTATTACTAGACAGAATCGCATGTGCGCATATAGCGGAAAAAAATGGGGCCTTAAATTTTAAAAAATTACAAAGGGGCACGCCGTAGCGTAGTGGTTAAGGCTCTGCACTACAAGCCGGAAGGTCGAGGGTTCGAGTCCCGGTGGGGTCAGGATTTTTAAACTGAGCCAAACCTTCTGGCGGCCAGCCTCTAACGGAAATGAGTACCAGACGCTTGTTCTGGGGTAAAGACGGCTGTCACGCATGGCTGACAGCCCGGCTGACATCAAGTACCGATTGTCCAGAAAAGTGGGAGCCCTAACCTGCTACTACCCCAAGGACCTCCTGAGGCCTGTAGTGGGATACCTTACAAATAATATTTCATCATATGGATTTCTCTGAAGACAAGATGTTGGATTATAAAGTAATGATTTCCTGAAGATTGAACATTTGACCAGGATGGAATTCCCAGTGAGACGTGAATACAATAGACTATTAAGACTGTCCTGCCCTAGAAAGAATATCTCCTGGGAACGTAACATTTAATCCTGGATGTATTGTTACCTCAACAAAACGCCACGTTCGCTCACAGGCATCCGTTCTCCTTTTAATGTAGCATTGAGAACCACATGTGCCATCTGTTAGCAAGGCGCATAGGAACACTACATACATTTTTCAGTGTCGCTACCTCCGGCGAAGGAAAATTCTTTATCTCTCTCTCCAACATACAGTGAAGGCCATTCGTATTACACGTGTTTTAATATTTTACAATTTTTATCAGAGTAAAAGTACTTCCTGTTCTGTTTTTCCATGGCTCAAAGCTATTCTAACGTTGTAAGAGATTTATCATAAGTAATGCAACGAGTGATTTCCAAATTATCGATAAATTCACGACTCACGAAGTGAGGGGCGAATTTATCTAGAGAATTTGGAAATCAAGAGTGGCATTTGTTATGACGATTTAACGAATATAATTAAGCTGTTTACTCACAAGTCACTGTTTAACTATAGTTATTTTAAAATATTTATGTATTTAATGTAAACGGCGATGTTTGAAAACAAATGAGAAACGATTGGTACGCTTAATTTTCTTCATAATATTATTTATTGCCAAAAGATCGCAATGCTGTAAGAATGCACCGTAGTGGAGAAATTTATAACCAACGTTATAGGTATTAATTAATTTCTAATGTCCTATGATGTAAATATGTCAATTATATTTTTCTGCGTCATTTCCTGGAAAATAATTCGTTTAAGAAAGTGCAAATAGTAGTTCCTTTTTTTTTGTGGTATAATCAATTGCTACAAATGTTTCATATTAACTACCGCATGCGATATGTGTTGACATTCGTGCACTGTATACACAATCTGGTAGCCGTATTTCTTGCGGGGTCAGTCACTGAAAAATAATGTTATGACCTATTCAGAATGTTAAAAAGGTGCTTTCTATATTATGATAAACTTTAGTTGGTAAATTTTAGGCGAAACACGACTGTGATTGGTTGTAAATAAAAAAATCATTGAAATGTGATTGGTCATTGACTCCCATTTGAGGCATGAGTTAAATAGTCACACGTAATGCCACGAGTGATTTCCAAATTATCTAGATGATATGGAAATCAAGAGTGGCATTTGTTAGGACTATTTAATGAATATAATTAAGCTGTTTACTCACAAATCATTATTTAAATATATGTATATAATAAAAATATGTATATATTTAATGTAAATGGCGATGTTTGAAAACAAATGCGAAATGTTTGGTTATGTTTCATTTGTTCATCACGGCAACTTGATCATACTATTTATTGCCAAATAGGATCGTAATATTGTAAGAATGGACCCTAGTCGGAAAAAAATGAAACACTTCAAACTGTATACATAACCAACATTATAGGTTATTAATTCATTTTTTCGGAAACAACTCAGTAGAATCAGTATTTAAAAACACAATTATTGAACACACAATTGTCAAATGTGTAGCTGGAAGGAATGTGTTCATTATTTGCTATATTCAACGTATTTGTTTGAGAGTCAGTTACTGCAAAATAAGGCTCTGACCTGTTCAGAATGCGAATATCAAACAACTCTATCTGTAGATGTGCGCTGAGCATTTGCTAGGATCGTATATCATCTCATATTTCGATTAAATTCGTTTGAATCAATGAAGAATACAGAAGAAAGAGGAAGAAAATAAAATATCTTTATGGTTGTTGTAGCTGTACAAAATTATTTCCGAGAAATGAACATCATGAGTGTATTGTTTCCTGTGAGGGAATTTTCAAGCAAGTGCAAAGACAGTTAAAGCGCATAAAACTTAGAGACAATGCCAAACTATACTCAAAGTAATTTAAACAATAGATTTATAAATTTGACTCTATTAGAATTTAAAAACAACATAGAATAAGAATACATAAACACGCACATTTTTCATGTATTAAAATTAAACTAGGAAATGACAAAAACAACACGAAATTATATGAATAGAAAAATAAATTTGAAGTACATTTGACTTTTATTTCACAACAATTGAAGGGTGATGATTAATCGCAATATGTTAACTTTTCAGCATTTAACTTTTTAAGGTATAAATATATAATATAATCTTACAAGAATGGTAAAAATTGATAATTAAACACAATACATAGAACAACTAATTTCGTTAGAAATAAAGTGAAGGAAGATAATTCTTACGACATATCTTATAAAGTTATAACGTATGTAGAGTAATGACACTATAAACTCGTTTTCGAAAAAAAAATGGACTATGATCATTCTTAGCGTCACACTTCATTTATTAATTTATTATTAACAAGCGACTACATTTAGATGGTAGCGATACTATATTAATTAAAGAAAAATCTAGCATATAAAAATTCCTTAAAGTAAATAAATAAACAAGAATAAAACTTCTTATTAGGGAGGTCCTAGGTTCAAATCCCGATGCCGATCTTCCTGTCGAAGGCAATTCCCACGTTTTTCTCAGGAATGAACATGAAAGCTAATTTACATTTCGTTAAAGTCATCAATTAAAAAAATAATAAAGAACTAAATCAATGAATTTAGCTGATAAATAATATATTAAACATGCACACCCTATTGGGTACAACCGAGTATTATAGGCCTGATATGGCTTTTGTTTTTGTTAAAGTGTTTATAAATTGGAATTAAATGGAATACAAATTGAATTCTCTTGTTTTTTTACTTTTTAAATCAATTAAAAATTGCCTGCATATCACGAATTCCGAACCGAAGATTATTCTAAATTATATTTCCGGAAGCAATGAAATAATTGTTTCATACAAACTTCTTTTTGTCAACTTCAGAAGACTGTGTACTGACACTTTCAACAGATTAGGTCTATAAGTCCCATTATTCCATGACTTTTATTCTGGAGCGTATTTAATATCTCCCTCATTTTATGCCATATTCCTGGAGGTTCAATAACTATGGTCATTTATTCAACCGTTCGGTCTTAGCGTTATCTAAAATAATTACACAGCTCTACAAACAAAATATGAAAGTGCTGAATGTGCTCTAGTTTTTATGATTTTTGCATATCTTATATTTTAAACAGTAAACGGCTTGTTACTAATAAAATGTATGTTACCAGTCATGATTTGATTTCTGCGCATTTTTTCGTGCATACAAACATCACGTGATCCTCACTCTCGTACCCCTCACTCCGCACATCGACCGTGATCTCAGTTATTTGACAAAATTAAAGTACTCACAACGTGCATCTGGATAAGTTCCCATGTATAAATACATGTAGATACACAAAATACCCTTGCTTCATTTGTTTGTGGGATAGTAGAGCAAAGCAACTTCATTGGGAACAAGCTGTGTGGCCTTTGAGAAAGTCCTTAACTATCAGTAAAGCCAAAGTAATAAACAAGCCGTTACTAAGCAGAGACAAAATCTTATTTCCACCATTACATATCAAGTTAGGTATGATAAAACAATTCGTCAAAGCATTGGGTAAGGAAGGAGAATGTTTCAAATACATTTGTAGAACATTTCCTAAGTTCAGTATGGAAAAGTTAAAAGGCGGAATATTTGAAGGTCCTCAAATTCGGCAATTGATGAAAGATGCAAATTTTATCAAAGTTATGACTGTTTCGGAAAGTGGAGCTTGGAGGCGTTTTGTATTGGTAGTAGAAAATTTCCTAAGTAGGGCCTAACTATAAAGCACCAAATTATAAAGAAATTGTGTAAAACATGTTGACAAGTTTGAAGATTGTACTAGCAAATATAAGTATGAAGTTACACTTTCTCCACAGTCACCTGGATAGGTTTCCGGATAATTTAGGAAATTATAGTTAATATAAGGCATCACTACTTTTAAAATTCATGGTAGACCACGGTTGAGGTTATCGATTAAAACATTACAATTTTAAAAAGTCGACCTGATATAGGCCTATAAGTTGTTCTCAACTGAAGTCTACGAAAACCTCTAGTACCATTGTAAATGTTGATGATGGAAGACTGTCTTCTGAAAGACCTACACTCGTTAATGCTTGACCAAGTTTTATAAACAAAATATAGTTTTACTTGAGGATGATTAATACATCAAATACGAGTTTTAAAATTTTAATATTTTAGTATAAAGAAGTGACAAAATTAGTAACTAATTACTGGAAATTTACTGAAGTAGGGAAATAATTATTTCATACATTTTTCCAACTTTAGAAGACTGCATAATGGCCATTTCAAATGGATTATAAATTTTAATATCCGATGATTTTATTCTCTAGGATATGAAACTGTTCCTTCATTTCAGTCTTACTCTTCCAGGTTCAAATCATATAATATTTGCCTAAGGCGAATCCGGACTGAGAATCTATTCTGCTCTCCTTTGCAATGTCTTTCTAATTCAATGCATTTAAACGGTACAAACAGTGTTTCTGCAAGCAATTAGGCATTATTCTGCATCTGTTATTGATTAGTGAGTTGATCAGTGATATCTTTCATCTCGAATTGTTTGCAGATTGGAATTGACGTGCGCGCAAAAACCAAACAAAGACGTGAAGTGCACAGTAGCATTACAGGCAGATATCTCGACATCTTGACATTTCGCCAGGTGGGCCTAATTGATTCTGCTCGCATGCACTTGTGAGGACCTAATTAATCTTATCACACATCTCCCCCCACCTTCCTTCGCTGACAGAAACACTATACCTGCTGAGTCAAACAATCAACATAGCTTTTCTGCATGTCAGACTAAATAATGCATTATCATTTTAAACCTTTTTTATATTGTATTATTGTTTACTATATATATATATATATATATATATATCATTGTAAAATCATATTTATGCGCCCTATTGACCAGGATATTAAATGACAAATCATACGAAACATAAGTTCACTTTACTTTAATACTTTATTTAATTACTTGGTCTGACGAACATAAGGCCTTATGGGCATCTCTTCAATTCATTTGGATAAATATATGTTGCATTAGAACATAACAATCACAAAATTATAATATTAAATACTAGATGAAAATTTTGCCAAACTGATAAAATATTTTTTAATCCCCAGTTTGTCCTTTTGGACATTTCTGGTGTTCTCTCCTGGCATTGGCGTAATTGTAACCCACTTCTGAGGTTGGGACGCCAGGAAGGCGGGGTTACGTTGCCCCGATGATATGATGGGTGATGATGATGATGATGACAGTGGTGCGCCAGGAGAGTCCCTAATCCTAAGCTTAATCTAAGATGAATATGAATGCTGATGATTGCGATGGCCATATGATTTCGGGGACCGTTTGGGCCTTAAAATTTCCTGACATTTGTCTTACAGGTAAGGAAAAACATCGACAAAAAACTCACCCAGAAACTCTCTCGACGGGGTATCGAACCCGGGCCCTGCTGCGTGACAAGGCAACACGCTACCTGGAGACCACAGCGGTGGACATAATAATAATTTAGTAGCTAACATCTATACGCCTAACATATTTATGTTACTGATAATCTTCTTCTTCTTCTTCACTTCCTGGTTTAGGCATTAGGTGCCTGTTCCGTCTTCACTAATATATCTAAAACCATCTCTTCCGAGGACGTCCGACATATCTTCTTCCTCTCGGAAAATAATGTAAGATTTTATTTGGTAATCTACTTTCTACCATTCTTTGTATACGTTATTTCTACTGAATCTTGTTAAATATATTTTCTTTTATGGAGTAGATCTGCGGTTCTTCACGGACATCCTCGTTTTTATCTGGTCCATTCTATGTATCCTTTTACTCTTCTTAAACATTTCATCTTGGCTGTTTAGATTTTAGTTTTTTATTTGGTAGTGATAATCCAAGATTCACTCCTATACAAAAGGACAGGGACTGCCATTGTTTTATAAAATTTTAATTTTGTTTGTTTTATGCGCTTTATTATTCAATGTTCTATTTATTGTGCCACAAATAGCTTGAAACTGATAAGTTTTATGTTCAATATCTTTATAATATCCATTGCTGATATCACATCCTAAATATTTAAGTGAGATACTTGTTCAATAATTTCGTCTCTAATTATTATTTTTGCACGCAGAGTGTTTCTTCCACAAAATGCCATTACTTTTGTTTCACTTACTGAATTTTTAAAATTATAATCGCTACATATTGCATTTAGTTTGTAAGCAGCCAATTGTAACATATCTTCATCATGGTGTAGTAAGACTAAATCATCGGCGAAAATTACGTTATCAACACTTGTGTTATTGTTCAATCTAAAGCCTTTGTCTGTTAATATTTTCCATTGTTTCATAATGTCGCAAATATATATATATGAAAAAGAGTGGGCGATAGATTGCACCTTGTCTAATTCCTTACTGATAATTAAAACTAAAACTAATAATAAAGTGCACTTAAAGACAGATTTACATAGTGAGAAAAATATATATGTATATATGGAAAAATGTACAAAGTTAAATAAGGGATGTAACAGATTAATCTACTGGTGATAAAATTATATTAAAATTGGTCAATATTTAAGCCGGGGTTATATAAATATAAGAACTAATAATTACTAAGTGAATACTATTACTGAGTGTTTCAGTCAGTTTTATGAAGCAAGGAGATGCACTATCTCCTCTACATTTAATTTTATACTAGAGCATGCCATCAAATATTTAGAGGATGAAGAAGGCCTACAACTCAATGATATTAATAAGATGTTAGTTTATGTTGATGATATAGTACTATTGGGCGATAACGAGGGAATATTAAAGGCCAACACGCACACACTACTGAGTAACACTAAGAAATTCAGACTGGAAGTAAATATATCGTCACACATAGAAATACATAATATAATGGAAATGGACAGCTAATGACAAATGAGGGAAATTTTGAGGAAGTGGCTGAATTCAAATACCTAGGGACAATAATCCCAAACAGGAATGAGATGCACAAAGAAATTAAACATAGGCTCAATTCAGGAAATGCGTGCTCTTATGCATTACACAGACTCTTGTCGTCCCAACTCCTTAAAAAAACGTTAAACTGAAAATATATAAAACTATTATTATACCAGTTATATTATATGGATGCGAAACATGGACTCTTACTTTAAGGGAGGAAAGGAGATTACGGGTATTTGAGAATAAAGTACTTAGGAAATTTTTGGACCAAAGAGAGATGTACAGACAGGTGAATGGAGAAGATTACATAACATTAAACTACATGGTTTTTATAGGAAGCAAGATGTAATGAGAACAGTTAAGTCTCGTAGACTGCGATGAGCACGAATGGCGAATGAAAGACGTGCATGGAAGCATCTTGTAGGAAAACCAGAGGGAAAACGCCCAGTTGGTAGAACAAGAATGAGGTTGGAAATAACATTAACTATGATTTGAAGGAAGTAGATTATACAGGCGATAATTGGAAAACATTAGCTCAGGATAGGGATGTATGGGGAGCTTATGTCCGCGCGGCCATGAACCTACGGGTTCGATAGTGCCAGTGAGTTAGTTGGTTAGTTAGTTGTGTGAGTTTTATTAAATAGTTATTCAGTTTCTTTTTGAACGATGTTATAATTTGACAGTCTCTTACGTAGCGCGGAAGAGAATTCCTTGTCTTCCAAGTGATACTTTAAAATGTAGTACTAATGCAAACTGTCTTGAGAAAAGGTATAAAGGACAATGTACCGATGGGATTGGGTACCTAAGTTATGTGTATCAGAGAGTCTACAGTATCGGTGTGATGAACAACTAGGCTATGATGTATCTAGTGTTTTATAGAGAAGGGGGAAATGAAGAGTTCTACGATCTCGTCGACAAAGTCATGGCTTTTTATTCCAGGGTCAGTGTAACCACATCAAATATGCGATTACCTCAAATAAAACGTACGCAAAAATTACGAATACTTTGAAGTCTATGGATAAAAATATTATATACGTCTGCAAAAAGTGTATTACAATAACACTGTGCAACACGAAATTTGTCCTTTTTATGAAAATAGGTGTATTAGGTAGACGTTTTAATGGTAAAAACGAATCTGTAATTAGATTTTGTCTATCACGTACCGTTTTTTCAGAAACCCCAAAGAAATATCAAAAACCCAAAGAAATATCAAAAATAAATTCACAAATCTAAGTGATGCAAAGATTAAGGAAGGAGTGTTTATTGGTCAACAAATAAGAGCAGTCTTCCAGGATTAAGACTTTGAAAATAAACTGTTGGAAACGGAGAAAATGGCTTGGCTTGCATTTAAATCACAATGCACGAACTTCCTTGGGAATAAAAAATCAGTGGACTATGAAGTAATTGTAAGTGAATTATTACACTACTTTAATGTTATGGGATGCAATATGTCTTTGAAACTACATTTTCTGTGCTGTTCTTCTTTCCAAAAAACCTTGGTGCTGTCGGCGATGAACATGGTGAGAGGTTTCACCAAGAAATATCAGCCTTTGAAAAACGATTCAGTGGAAGATGGAATGCAAGTATGCTTGGTGAATATTGCTAGTCAATCATCAGAGATAGCCCAGAAGCTGTCCATAAGCGCAAACGATCAACAAAGACATTTTAATTTGTTCTTTGCAATTGTTATGTTTGTCATTATAACTAAATTGTACAATTAAAAAGTGTCATTACAAAACATTGATTGGTGATAGAAAATTTTGGATTTCAAAATTGAATTCAGCACATCTCAATTAGTTACAATACACATAGTTTAATCTAAAGGACAGAAAAAAGTGTTAAGTACAAGCCAACTTTTTTGTTGTATTTATAGCAAATGTACATATGTACAAAGTGTCATTAAAGAAAATTGGTGGGTGATAGAAAATTTTGGATTTCAGAAATTAATTCAGCATATCTCAATTAGTTAAAATCACTTAGTTTCATCTAAAGGACAGAAAAAAGTTTAAATTTGTTGCACAGTGTAATCAAAATGGGGCGCTGCAAGTGTTTTTCTACAATATTTTCCTCATTACCATGTTTCCTGCATATTTAATTAACAAAAATAAACTTCGATTGAACTCGAAAGACTTTAATGTTTTAATTAATTTCAAATATGACACTGTTATATAATTGAATGTTTATGCACAGGTAAGTTTATGATCTATATCCTTAATTTATATGCAATTTGTTATTAATATTACGTAGTCCACCGCTGTGGTCTCTAGGTAGCGTGCTGCCTTGTCACGCAGAGGGCCCGGGTTCGATTCCCGGTCGGGACAGGCTCCTGGATGAGGTTTTTTTGGGGTTTTTCCTCATCTGTAAGACAAAAATCAGGAAGCTTAGGGCCCAACGGTCCCCGAAAATCATCCGGCCATCATAATCATCCTTATCATTATCATCATCATCCTTAAACGGTGTGGAAAGCAACGGGAAGCTATCACACCTTTAATTCCCTAGTAAAGCTGCAAAGCATAGCGTGAAAATGCTATGATAGCAGTGAAAGACCTGCTATGAATTACTATGCATGGATATTAGGTAATTAGAATATGGTATAATTTTTAATTGTGAGTATTTTTACCCCTTCTTCACAACCAGAATGGCACATCTTTCACTCAACAAACACATATTTTATCTAACATAGGTTCTACACATAGACTCAATTCTGGAAATGCATGCATTACAGAGACTCTTGTCGTACCAGATGCTTTCAAAAAACGTTAAACTGATAAAATATATAAAACTGTTATTCTTCCAGCTATATTATATGGTTGCGAAACATGGACTCTTAGTTTAAGGGAGGAAAGAAGATTACGAGTATTTGAGAATAAAGTTCTTAGGAATATTTTTGGACCAAAGAGAGAGATGTACAGACAGCTGTATGGAGAAAACTACGCAACAGTGAGTTACATGATCTTTATAGGAAGCCAGACATAATAAGAACAGTTAATTCTTGTAGACTGCGATGGACAGGGCATTTGGCACGAATTGAGAATGAAAGACGTCCATGGAAGCTTCTTGTAGGAAAACCAGAGGGAAAACGCCCAGTTGGTGGATAAAGAAAGAGGTGGGGGAATAACATTAACCATGATTTCAGAGTAGATTATACAGGGGATAATTGGAAATCATTATCTCAGAATAGAGATATATGGAGAGCTTATGATCAGGCGGCCATGGACCTACAGTTTGGAAAGAGCCAGTGAGTTAGTTAGGTTCTACATAAGGAATTGTTTATTCACTAACTTAAATCATATGGCTAAATCAATTTATCTGCTTTTTTAGTTAGAGTAAAACGGTGGTACGACATTTAGCCAAGTCGGATTAAAATTGATGACATTGACTATGGTGATATGAAAGTACTAGGATTCACTTGACAGAATCTATTAACCTTAGTTTAAATTATTTTAACTCGATTTCGTCATCTCTCAATCCAAATAGCCATTCAGTTGTTTACGTGAGACGGAGTGTACCTCATTCTACAACTTTATATAAAAACGTGTAGTCAGGAATCGAACCCAAGGTATTTAAAATAGGTATTAGTCAAGGAAGATGGCAATATGATTTTTTAAAAATTTTGTTTATCTTCATTTTAAAATAAGTTAATATCGATGATGCAAGTACAAAGAATCGGACTCGGGACCGAAAGTTCGCGAAATAAATATGGATAGGACTAAATGTTGATGAAATTTCTGCGATAGGTTAAATTAAAAAAAAAATAACGTGGGAGGAAAAAATTAAAGTTTTTGGTCTCGCGTAAAATGAATTAAATGTGACACGTTAAATAATTTTCGCATATGGAATCAATACTCCTCACAAAATTCCTGGAAGAGTTCAACTTTTAATATTGTGGTAGAGATAGGAGAATTATTCAAGTACCCTCTATACATAGTTGTAGCATTTTACGGTCACGTCCGATGTTCTCTGAACTATGACCTTTGCGTAACTTCAAGTAATTCTGTGAAACCTTACTAACTTTAAAACGACATAAAAACAAGATACGGATAATTCTTACGTAATTTGAAAAGTAATTAAAACCATTAGTTTAATATCCAATATAATTAAAATATAAGTACAGGAAATTTCAAGGTATATTTGAGCGGAAACCAGTACCAAAGTAGTGAAAATAGGGAGATTTTAATTGGAATTAATTAGGGAGAGAATATTGGAAATAAATCGAGAAGGAAGGCAAATCTCTCTCTCTCTCTCTCTCTCTCTCTCTCTCTCTCTCTCTCTCTCTCTCTCTCTCTCTCTTTTTCTCAATCTTTTTCCAGTATAATCATTTATTGCACGTTTGCAGAGATTATTTTTTAAAATTTCTTTGCCTTTATTACATACATTTTTAAAAATTTTACTTGATACTTTTTTTACTATAACCCATTTTTAGACACATATGCGAATATTAACATATGCAAAAGGCAGCAAACTGGTGGACTAAAATATGAGTAATTCACTTTAGAGAAAAATCATGATAGCAAAAATCGGAAATTGAACTGGATGCTGACGCAAATATGCCAAAAGACCATGGGAATAACCCTGCTCCTTTTCCCACATCCAGATCTGACAAACAGGTGAACGATCATACATCCAATATAGGTGGTCAGCATGTCCGATACACCAGACGTTATAGTAGGTGGAACTGCTACGTATTGCAAATATCCAATTTCCTCACGATTCTGGATGAGCACTTGGTCACATATAGGCTGTAACCCCATGATAAAATTTCTTCCACTATCGGAACTCAAACCGGAGAATCTCATAGCTCTGCTATTGGGAACTACTTTTTTTCTAAAGTTAAAGTTTATATGTATGTAGGCATATATATATTTAAAATATATTGTCTTTAACAGAGAAGATTCTGCTAGAGTGAATCAGATTACTATACGTAAGTACAATAAAGCTATGGGTATGATAAAGATATTGAACACAAAACACATCAGTTTCAAGCTATTTGTGGTACAATAAATAGAACATTGAATAATAAAGCCCATAAACAAACAAAATTAAAATTTTATAAAACAATGGCTGTCCCTGTCCTTTTGTATGGGAGTGAATCTTGGATTACCACTACCAAACAAGAAAGTAAAATCCAAGCAGCCGAAATGAAATTTTTAAGAAGAGTAAAAGGCTGCACTAGAATGGACCAGATAAGAAACGAGGATATCCGTGAATAACTGCAGATCTGCTCCATAAAAGAAAAGATATTTAACAACAAGATACAGTGGAAAGAACATGTGAAAGAATGGAAGAAAGTAGATTACCAAATAAAATCTTCCATTATTTTCCAAGAGGAAGAAGATATGTCGGAAGTCCTCGGAAGAGATGGTCTTAGATCTATTAGTGAAGACGGAACAGGCAACTCTTGCCTAAACCAGGAAGTGAAGAAGAAGAAGAAGAAGAAGAAGTACAATAAATCGTGCTTTATACATATAAATGTCCCGAGCCGTAGCCGAATGGTTAAGGCAGGAGGCAAGATGACTTGGCGGAGAGCTATGGGACTTGCGCTGGCACGGCTCGCCATGGGGAAAGAAATTTTTTCATGAAATTTTGGCCAGTATGGGACAATCATCGAGAGGAATTTGGGTAGCTAGAATAAGTAGCGGTATCAGGTTGAGAAAACCAGTTATAACGGCTGGGGACCTGACATGCTCGCCACATGTCTCCCTTTACACTGGCAGATCATCTACCTATGCGATTAACACATGTAGGCCTAGATGTGAGGCCAGCAGCCGGATGTTAACACACGTGTCTTCTAGGCTGTCGCTCTATGGAGGTTGTTGGAGCTCATACATATAAAGAGCTTTTAAAAATAAATTAGACCAATATTTGCAAGTATAAGCTCCTGAGACCAACTATGCTATTATATTTTGAGAGAATGACTTCAATTACAGAAGTCGTCTTCTTCTTCTTCCTTTCCAGAATTAGGTCAATGCGACCTGTTCCGGTCTCAAGTCCATCGCTTCCTTGGCCGTCCCAATGATCTTTTTCCATGTGGATTGTAGGTGTTGATCTTTTTGGGGTAATCTTGTATTGTCCGATCTGTCTAAATGTTCTTCTAGTTTATCGACTATTGAAAATATCTCCAGTTCATTTCTTATTGATTCATTGCGTAATCTATCCATGTATGTACATCCTTTTACGGCTCTTAAAATTTTCATTTCAGTGGCTTGAATATGTGAGATATCATTTTTGTAAGTACCCAAGATTCAGATCTATATAAAAGAACAGGAACAGCCATAATTTTATAAAACCTGAGCTGAGTTTCTCTTCGAGTCTTTCGGAGGGTTCTTCTTATGGTGCCACACATCATTTGATATCGGTTTACGGAAGTAAAATAAATAATTTCTGTTTACTCAATTGCGATCTCTGATGTCTGTAATGGGGCATGACTGAATTATAACGATATACGCAATTATTGTCTGACTAACGGATCTGTGCCCCCGTAAGTTATGCGAACTAAAGCCTACTTCCTTTTCTGCCTCGGCAAATCATTTCCCTCCCTGTATTCCAATTTCTCTCTCTTTTCTGTCTCCCTTTCTTGCACTTGCACTCCAGTGTTGTCAATTCAACTCCAACGTTGCATTATTAAATATTCAAGAGCTGTAGCACTGGGGAAAGTTTGGCAACATCCCTACTCAATAAGTTACTATTGGCTGCCGTTTGACGTGATGGGAGGGGACTGCGGTGAAAGGGTGTGAGTATAGACGTGTACTTTTCTAAGAACGATGTCAGCGCTATAGGGGCACAGATCCGTTGTTCCGAGTATAAAACTAAACTGAAATATATGGAGCATCAGAACTAGAAAGCTATATCCTACGAGCCAGCTGCTGTTCTGACATCCATTTTTGTCAATCACAGACGACTATCGTGCAACATTAGGTGTGCCATTTGGTTTATTATATCGAGTACCCCCAGTCGTTAATAGCTGATTTTTTCAACCTTGGATTCACTACTGTTAGAACCTACAGACATGCCTCACTGTACTATGTGGTTACCGATCCACTGTTGGTTCTTGAGAGATTCCCGATGGGGTACCGAACTGGGGCTCGTACCTTGGCTCTGTGACAAGGCATTATGATTTAGATCGCTAGCCACGGAGCAAGACACAAACATACAATTGGCTAACGTAATTGTCTTTATTCCTCTCCTCAGAACATACGAGTATATCAGAGAGATAGGTAATCAAAGATTTCTAATCTACATCAGTTAGTTACAATGGAAGATTTCGAATAGCAATAAATTAAACTTTCGTCTTCGCTTTCGTGGTGTTGCAGAAAACCAAATGAAGTATATTTCTACAACATGCAAATAAAATGGACTCAGTATAACTCTGCACTCGACTCACGTCACACGATAAGTGACAAAAAACATTCTACTCTCTGGTCTAACAACATTTGATCTCTTAAATAACATTCTGATGAAATATTTTTAGTAAGCTGTGTAAACAATAACATGGTACGAGTATAATGAAAGAAATGCACTTTCATGTTACCTACTTGCATTTCACAATGCAAAAAAGTTTGTGTTCAGGAACGTAATGTTCTTTCTCTCCAAAAATAATGAACTGCGAGAGAAAATTTATCCTGCCACATGCCTGGTAGGTGGAAAGGAATTTCGAAATGGACATTATGAAAATGCAAACGAACTCTTTTTTTTTTTCATATGGACTCTATATATGCTCACAACGCTCACTTCATATTCTCCGCAGGTTTTTTTTTTTCACCATCACGATTTCATAAAACGCCAACCAGTGAAAAGATTAAAATTTTACGGAAACCACAAAGTAACTCAAGGAAGCTGCATATTAAAATAGAGTAAAATCAAATAATAATAATAATAATAATAATAATAATAATAATAATAATAATAATAACAACAATAATAATAATAATAATAATAATAATAATAGTAATAATAGTGGTAGTAAAAGATTCCGGGCTATGTGGCCGTGGTCTATAACTGGCGTTTCTTCCAGACGTTTCTCCCTCAACTGCGGAGGGCATCTTCAGTGGCGAGCGCTAGAAGCTATTGTTTCCCTGTCATAGACTCGACTGCGAATGAGTCTACGACAGGGAAACAACAGCATCTAGCGCTCGCCACTGAAGATGCCCTCCGCAGTTGAGGGAGAAACGTCTGGAAGAAACGCCAGTTATAGACCACGGCCACATAGCCCGGAATCTTTTACTACCATGATTACCGGCCGTGAAAGCCTGCATTCCAATAATAATAATAATAATAATAATATAATAATAATAATAATAATAATAATAATAATAATAATATAATAATAATAATAACAATAATAATTTTCTGGCATTATCGAACCCTATGTTCATGGCAACGCGGACATAAGCTATCCTGAGCTAATAATGTTTTCCAATCATCCCCTGTATAATTTACTTCCCTCAAATCATGGTTAATGTTATTCTTTCACTTCATTCTTAGTCTACCATCTACACTTTACCCTCTGGTTTTCCTATAAGAAGCTTCCATGTCCCTTTTTCATTCCCATTCGTACCACATATCCTGCATATCACAGTCCACAAAATTTAACTGTTATTATAACTGGTTTCCTATAAAGATAATGTATTATGTAATAATAATAACAATACTAATAATAATAATAATAATAATAATAATAATAATAATAATAATAATAATAATAATAATGACAATAACAACAATAACAATAATAATAATAATAATAATAATAATAATAATAATAATAATAATAATAATATACACAAGTAAGAGTAAAGAAAACTTCTAATCATAAACTCCCTGGAATTTCTTTTCAAATTGTTTAAAGGTTCCTTGTAATTTAAGCCCTACGCTACACCTTAGATGGTGTATTTATACAAAATTAGTAAATTTGAGTTTTAAAAAATTTAAAATATAGATAATATGAGATGGTACGAACTAAAAAATCAGAGAAAAAATTATATGTTCTTCAACCTGAAGAGGATAATACGAGTAAGTGAACGATGGGATGTGAGTTTAGAAATTAGAGGACATCGAATCGATAAATTTAAACTTTTCTTTAAATTCCCACGTACGAAAATATTGTAAGCACTATTATTTTTTTGTGTAAGGATGATTTGAATGTGAAAACATTTGCCAGTATATCACTCATTGTAGACACTTTGATGTAAAAGCGATTCTAAAAATGGCGAAAAGCAATTATCCCAAATCTTTAATGGCCACTGTATTGAACCCTTGATAGTACATAAACAGAAACTACGTGTTAAATCCTACCTTATAATTGCCGGAACAGATGTTGTGTTTCTTTTAACGAAATGATTTTAACTAAACAAATGTTAAGTCGAAGCATCTGTTTTTATTTGTGAACTTTAAAGAAGCAACAAGCCGCACATATAATTGGCAATCTATTTATTGTGAGTCAAAGTGAAAGAATGAATTTAATCGAATAGCTGTTAAAAATTGGGACGAACATTAAACATTTTGCAAACTAGAACCGGTATTTCAAGATATTCCAGTTTGTGGCTATAACGTAACTGTGTGACCAATTTAGTATTGAATATTCTATAGAGTTCGGTGTTATTTAAATTATCATAAATCTCCATAATTACCTATTTATTAACCTTATGTGATAATAATTGGTTAGAGAGGGCAACAGTTTCCACATTACACGAACTATAAATTCTTCATAAATCGTAAAGTCGAAGAAATCAATCACCGAATGTGAACTGGATCTTCAGTTATCTGAAATCGGTAATATGTCAGGCTACATGATTTTGCCTGCAGCACCGTGTCTTACAGTAACATGGAGGGTAATTGACATCCAGGGTTAACTTTGACATATACTGGGGTAAAATCGCCATCACTGTTCTTCGTCACGCGTTTCCCGATCATTTTCTAAGTTAATTGATACAACAATGACATTAAATCACAATTAAAATAAATATTAGCCATTACATTATTTGCGTCTTTTAGCTAACACCTGCAAGTTTTTATTATGGCTGCTTGTACACTCCTTTTGTAACTATAAGAAGTTAAAGGTTTCCATATAATTTAGATATCAAACTTTCCTTTCCTTTTAGCGAATTCCGAAAAAATGAAGCTATAGAGATTGTTCTCATGAAAAAGAGTTTTGAATTTTTTTGCAGATGTTCACCGAACCTATTTATAAGACACTGAATATATATATAGATATTATAAATATATTTTTGACATTTGGCAATGAAGGCAAATATGATATGAAAAGAAAAAAGAATACTTGAGTCGGGATTTGAACTCGAGTCTCTAAAGTCTGTACCTTTACCGCTCTAACCAACTGAGCTACCCAAGAATTCCAAGACAACATTCAATTTTCTTATACATGTAGTATTCTCAATTCACACAAGAGGTAGCGGAAAGATCTTCCGACTGCCATCTAGCGGCTAACATAACAGTTAAGCAATATATATATATATATATATATATATGTGTGTGTGTGTGTGTGTGTGTGGGTGTGTGTGTGTGTGTGTCCGTTAAGACTCTAGTGGCCATATTTTATTTGCATCGAAACTAAACTTTTTTTATCTCACTTATTATTTAGTGATCATATTTAAGTAGTATCTACTAACTAAAAAAGTAAAGTGAAGTTCGTTAACCAACAAAATCGGACCGTTGGATGTAGGAGTTTATCTGAAACGAACATTTAAAAATCGCTCTAGCCGTCGCAATTTTTAATGTTCCACGATGAAACTCAGTACATGCAATTAAAATAAACTGAGGAAGGTATTTTCCAAAAATCAGCTAAATCCGACGTTGGAAGTTTACTGAAAATGAAATTAAAAATTAAATCTAGCAAGGGCTATGTTTTGTTCATCGAAGTATATACCATATAATTTAATTAACCCTCTAAGATCATCCTGTATCCTGTAAGATACATTAATTTAATTTATTTAATATTTTAATAAGTAATAAAAAATAATCCTTAAAAATTATTTAAATTTATTAATATGAGGTCCCTATTGGTGATAACTGATGTTAAAACATGTTGAATAAAAACCCAGTCACAAAAACATACGAGTAAAATAATAACGCAGAATCTAAGGTGCCATTATCAAGACTGAGTGATGACTGATTTAAAAAAGCCAACACTAACTGGAGAAAACACACACACACACACACACACACACACACATACAAGTTCAAAGTTACATTATATCATGTGACTTACAATGATAATTTGATTGCTGATAATCGTCAACGCAAGTGTCTTTCCATTTAATTAAGGAAAAGAGGACGCTGACAGAATAGGGTCATTGTCATTATTCATAAGTATATATTCGTTTTATATATCTCCAAACTTTTAAGAACGTCAAGAAATTTACAATTATTAAAATTACTCATACAAATAACATGACCTTTGTGAAAAATATGCCGATCAAACTCAGATTTATCGATTTTATTGAATCGAAAATGAAGCATATGCTCCTTAAACATAGTGGAAGTAGTTCATCTTGTTTGCTCAACAGATTTATGATCACGATCCTAACAATCTCATAGATATAGGATTCTTTTATCGGATCTACTTTATCTTTAGGATTACCAAGGTGTTTAAACTCGATCCTTAAGTGTAAAGCACTTTAAGATCTAATCCTTTAAATATTTTACTCAAAGGAGGGGGGCAGAACAAACTGTGACAAAAGTAGACTTATCAATAGTTGAATGAAGGTAGTAGAATCATTAACAGCTTGTTTAAAATTTATCTAACGGACTAATTTATTAACAAGAATTTCATCGAAACCATTACACCTGGCTACATCTTTGGTAATTATAGCTTTCTGTAATATTGCTTAGGCTCCTTACTTCTCCTTTAAATAAGGATCGATATTGTAGAGAATTACAATAATAACAGTTAAGTCTCTTAGACTGTGAATGGCAGGACATGTGCCACGAGTGGGGAATGAAAGAGGGGCGAATTTCTTGTAGGAAAACCAGAGGGAAAATACTCAGTCGGTAGACCAAGAATGAGGTGGGAGAATAATATTAACCATGATTTAAGGGAAGCAGATTATACAAGGGATGATTAGAAAATATCAGTTCAGGATAGTGATCTATGGAGAACTTATGTCCGCGCGGCTATGTACATACGAGTTCTAAAGTGCCAGTCAGTTAGTTATTATAGAGAGCTACAAATTATCAAATATTAAAATATGTACCTGAGATTTAAGTCGTCCTCAACTAACTACAATATCAGTTAAAACACTAAGATTAAAACACAAACAGATCTTTCGGGACATGTACCATCATCAGCTTTTGAATATTGAAAAGCTGATGATAGATCAATTTCCGAAAGTCCTACTATAACAGGCCCGGAGACCCCTGGGGTAGTAGGAGGTTAAGGCTCCTACTTTTTCTAGACAATCGGCACTTTATGTCAGCCGGGTTGTCAGCCCTGCGTGACGGCCGCCTTTACCCCCAGAACAAGCGTCTGGTACTCATTTCCGTTAGAGGCTGAGTCGACCCCAGGGTCATAGTGCCGCCAGAGGGTTTGGGTCAGTTTAAAAATCTGACCCCAACGGGACTTGAACCCTCGACCCTCCGGCATGTAGCTCAGTGCCTTAACCACTACGCTACGGCGTGCCCCCAAGTCCTACTATACTCCATGTATTTTATTAGTCAGATCAAGGTGAAAAGTTGTATGGTATGAGAAGTTGCGTGGGTGGGGATTGTCTCGCATTGCGTCATGCAACCCTACACTGATTTTTTAGACATGAGGGGGAAGGGGATTAACACTCCAATATGACCTTGATCTGACAAACGAAAATAGATGGAGTATTTTAATGTATGTTAACTCAAATTCTAATTAGTTGAGACCGACTGAGATTTCGGGTACATAAATAATCATTCTTGTGGATGCCGATGGTATGAAATTTAGGTTAAGTTTAGGTTATGAACTCTCCTGGCGCTTAATTATCGTTATCATCCATTATATCATCGGGTAACGTAACTCCGCCTTCTAGGCGCCCCAACTTCAGAAGTGGGTTACAATTAAGCCAATGCCAGGAGAGAACACCAGAAATGTCGAAATGACAACCTGGGGCACTGAATAATAATAATAATAATAATAATAATAATAATAATAATAATAATAATAATAATAATAATAATAATAATAATAATAATAATAATAATACATTTTCAATCTTTGACATAATAACTTCAATGGTGTTTCATGGGCTAACGAATTTCAAAATTATTGAAATTCAAATTGCAAACAATCAAACACTAAACTAAGCCTTTGTTTGACTTTATGCTATTTTTTTGTGCTAGCTATTTCTTCGTGTATTTCCAGTGGAGTCTCGCAACCTAAAATTAGACCAGAACTTGTAGAGAACGTGAGAGAAGTTCAAATTGCCGCGACCTGAAGTACTAGCCCTTGCTAATAACACTGGTCAACATTATTTTTGTGTCATCAATACCAATAGTTGTACTTAATGCAGTTTTTTATCGTGTTTTCAAATATGTATTCCGAATTTCTCCATCGCCCACAGTTTTTTTATTTCAATTTAAATTAATGAATTTAAATAATTATTTTTTTAATAAACGTTTTTTCGTCCATTTGTCCATTGTAAAATAAAACCAAATGAGCTAACTCAAATGATTTGAGATATGGAAAAGAGATATCAAGGCAAATGGAATCTTAATATGCTGGTCGATTATTGTTGGACCATCAAGAGGAATGTTCCACAGGCGAAATAGCAGAAAATCGTCATTTCTTACGTTCTAGGCGAGTCCGAATGTTCGAATATTGTGTAGTTACGAATGTAGAATGTAGAAATTTTGCGTGATGGGAAAAAACCGGTATCATATTTGAATTCAGAGAGAAAAAATACTATCAGAATCACATATTTTTCTTTCTGAGACAAAAAAAAAGTTTATTTGTTGCTCAGTGTAATTAAAATAGCGGCGTTTTTCTTCCCTTATGTATATCAGTCAATTGATATGATATTGCAGCCAAAGCACGTTCATTTAAGCGAGTAGCCTTAATGAGAAATATAGCGACGCTTATTCTAGGTTTGGTTTCTTTGAGCGAACTGCAAATAACACAATGTAATACAATACAAGCGTTAAGACAGATTAATCTATCTTTCTTTCGGAGCTAACTCCAATGGAAGAGATACCACTATTTATATCTCCTGGCTGAAACAAAACTATTAAAATAAGTACCTGATATATCAGTCGTTCTCAACTAAATTAAATTTCTGTTTGAGAAACTTATCAAGTAGTTAAAACCACGTAGACCTTTCAGAATCACGTTCCATCTTCTGCATTTCGTTTGAATTTTAGAAGAATTGAAGATATATAAATCGACGTCTACAGCATATACACGATAATAAACATCCACTCATACAAAAAAGTTTATTTTGTTTTCAATACATAATATTTCAGTAAATTTTCAGGGTTACAGCGAAAAAGGCCCATTGCAATAGGCATTCTATTTTTGATTACACGTCTATAAATAATTGTCCCTCTGTTCCATTATGCCTTGTTTGGACAATGAGAAACTCATACTTCTATTTTTTTTTCGAAACAAATTATGGGAAATATTTTTTCATCGTTTTAAAATAACACACATCTATCTTATATATAAATCAATTTTTTTACTTTCGAATATTTGCAGGTATCAAAATCAGGTATGTGAAATGAAAATGTATATGTTTTATATTCGTCTCACGGATTTGTCTTAATATGGAATGTAATTAAAACTTTGTTTGAATCTTACTAAACTTATGGAATTGATTATCCTCATTTTTAAAACTTTCTATACCAATTACCGGTACATAAAGAAACGCATTCTGCATATCGCACTCCGGCAAGAATAACGTCACAACTCGAAAATGGACAAATTTGAGTTAATCCCCAAACCAACACAATTAGTTTAAACTGTATATAAATAAACTGTATATAAATAAAAAGTAAAAAATCTTATTCTTCTGAAAGTACAAACCAATTATAATAATAAAATAATAATTATAGCCAATAACTCAATTCCTAACTAATTTGAGGTACAACTTGCACATATAGCTATTCCTAAACCATTTGAACTGTGATGTAAGCGATCTTTCTTTTTGCTGTACTGGAAAAAGTTTTTTTTTAGTTGTGACGTTATTCTTGCAGGGGTGCGATATGTCTCTGCGCAGGTACATGTGTATATTTCCAAATAATTGTAAATAGACAGAGTTATTTTAGTATTTTATTTAGGAATAAATGCTTCTACATTTACATCTTGATTCAATTAACTCACCGAGTTAAAATTTTCCGATTGAGGGTCTTTCCACTTTTCAGCGGTTACCCTTTTACCAGCCGGCTGCTGGCCCTTCACATCCACATGTGTCAATCACAGAGGTAGATGATCAACAGCCAGTGTAGGGGTGACATGTGGTTAGCATGTCGAGTCCCCCAACCGTTATAGCTGGTTCCTCAACCTGGAGCCGCTACTTATTGTAGCTACCCAATTGCCTCACGATGCTGGGTGGGCACCGGTCCCATACTGGCCGAAATATCATGAGAAAATTTTCTTCCCCCATGGAGACTCGAACCAGCGCAAGTACCGTAGCTCTGCGCCAAGGCTTCCTACCTTAACCGCTCGGCTACGGCGCGGGACGTTAAAATTTTAAGAAATGTAAAACAGTACCTGAGATCTTAGTCGTCCTTAATAATCAACTTGTATTTTAAAAATCTTCACTCACTGACATTGTCAAATTCGGAGGTTCATGGCCGTTCGGACATAAGCTCTCCATTAATCTCCATCCTGAACTAATGTTCTCCATTCAATCTCTGTTATAGTATAAATGATCCTCTTTCATTCCCCATACGTGCCACATGTCCTGTCCATCGCTGTTCTCATTACAAATGGTTTCTCACAAGAAACATTGTTATGTACTTTTCTCAATTTACCTGTCAACTCGTCTATTTGATACAAAAATGTTCTTAAACACTTTATTCTCAAATAAAATAAACTCCATAGTACGACAGGATTAGAAGGTCCTTGCCTACAGCCCGCTGCTGGCCTCACATCTACATGCGCTAATCACAGAGGTGGACGATCATCCAGCCAGTATAGGGTTGACATGTGGTCAGCAGATCAGATACCCTAGCCGTTATAGCTGGTTTTCTCTACCTGGAGCCGCTACCAAATGTAGCTACCCAAATTCCTGACGATGCTGGGTGGACACCGGTCCCATACTGGCTGAAATTCCATGAGAAAATTTCTTCACCCATGGGGACTCGAATCAGGCCAAGTCCCGGAGCTTTGTGCCAAGTCATCATGCCTTAAACCATTTATTCTCAAATACTCGTATTATTTTTTCCCTCTCTTATAGAATCCACTGGCTCCTAATATAAGAATTTTAATATATTACAAACCATTCTCAATTAAATATTTTATTTATCTAAAACAGTTTTAACATGTAATATCATCTTCCGGTGCTTAATGTTTTATGTGTTAAATTTGTCAATTTTTTCCCCTTCAGTCTTCCTTATTACTAAGTTCTCCTTCGTCTATTTTTCGTCTCACATTGTTGTTTATTTATCCTGAATCCAAGTTGGATTTAGTCTTCCTCTCTTCGATCTTTCGGGCTCAGCCATTCCAACACTGTTTTCGGAATTAATTATTTTACATTTTACTTTACAAAACTGGATCATGTTTATCTTCTTCGAGGATTATAAAGAGAAATTTGAAATAATTTCTTGTGTCTTACTTTACAAATTTCAGTAACTATTTCAGTTTTATATAATTTTTGTTTCTTTGGGGGATTACATAGACTATTTAACTCATGCCCCAAATGGGAGTCAATGACCAATCACGTTTCAATGTTTTCTGTTTCACAAACAATCAGAGCCGTGTTTCACGAAATATTTATCAGTGTTAAATTTACCATATTAAAGAAAGCTCCTCCTTTTTAATATTCTGAACGGGTCTGACCATTATTTTGCAGTGACTCAGCCCGCGAGAAATACGGCTACCAGATTGTATATATAGTGCATAGATGTCAACACATAGCGCTTGCAGGAGTAAATATAAAAACATTTGTAGCAATTTATTATACCACCAAAAAAGAAACCACTGTTTGCACTTTCTTAAATGTATTTTTTCCCAGGTAATAATCCAGAAAAATATAATTGCCATATTTACATCATACGACATAAGAAATGAATTAATATAGGCCTACAGTTTGATGTGTTTCATTTTTTCTCCACTAGAGAGCATTCTTACAATATTGCGTTCCTAAGGCAATAAATAGTATGATCTGGTTGCAGTGATAAACAAAAGAAGCAGATGAAGCGTACCTATCGTTTCTCATTTGTTTTCAAACATCGCCGTTTACATTAAATATATACTATATAACTATTTTAAAATAACTATAGTTAAATAATGATTTGTGAGTAAACAGCTTAATTTTGTTCGTTAAATAGTCCTAACACCCTCCATGGTATCTTTACCTTGTCGTGGTGGAGTGGCTTGCGTGCTTAAATGATCCTGAGAGCTATGCCGGCGGTAGCATTGCTGCCGATAGGTTACCCATGCCGGACTGGTCGAAGGTGATAAGCCAGACGAAAAAAATACCTTGGTCGAAAGAGTGACGATCTTTCACATGGAATGTTAGGACTTTATACAATAGCGGGGCACTAGAGATATTAACGCGGGAATTAGATAAATCGCCCTTGGATATAGTCGCTTTACAGGAAGTTAGGTGGCCAGGAGAAGGTAGTCAGGAATCACGAAGCTTTGCATTATACTACGGGGGTGCAGAAAGACCTGCATTTGGAACGGGTTTTTTAGTCAGAAGGAGGATCCTATCCGCTATCCGAGATATTAAGTTTGTTAGTGATAGGATATCATACATAATTCTAAAGGGTAAACAACATGATTTTATAATTGTAAATGTACATGCCCCCACAGAAGATAAAGATGACAAGATCAAGGATGAGTTCTATGAAGAATTAGAATGCGTATTTGATAGCCTTTCACGATATCATATGAAAATTGTCTTAGGAGATTTTAATGCAAAAGTGGGGCGGGAAGATATATTCAAACCAACAATAGGCAAATTCAGTCTTCATGAAGATAGTAATGACAACGGGGTTAGATTAGTCACATTTGCCACATCAAAGAATCTCATTGTTAAGAGCACAACATTTCAGCATAAGGATATACATAAATACACTTGGACGTCCCCAGATGGAGAAACTCGGAACCAGATAGATCATGTATTAGTGGATAAACGCTGGCACAGTAGCATCATTGATGTTAAATCAGTTTAGAGGGACAGACTGCAATTCGGATCATCATCTGGTCAGAGTGAAAATCAGACAACGGATATCGCTTATGAGAGGAACAAACGCTAAAGATGATTCTGTAAAATTTGAATTAAAAAACTTGAAAAATGATGAAATGCGGTAGGAATACCAAATCAAAATTGCTAATAGATTCGAAGTACTGGGATCTTCCGATGACAATGTGGCAAACGAAGAAGAAACTGATATAAATAAAGAATGGGAGGCTATAAGAGATACTATTAAATTGTCAGCATTAGAAAGCATTGGTTGTTTAAAAAAGAGGCAAAACAAGAAATGGTTTGATGAGGAATGTGCCGACATTGTAAAGAAAAGAAAGCTAGCAAAAATGAAATGGTTACATGAGGTAAATTTAGAGCAATTGGGTAGTATTAGACGGGAAACCACCAAGCTACTAAAGAGTAAAAAGAGGGGATATTTGAGAGAGAAGATTAATGATCTTGAAATGAATGCAAAAAATAGGAACATTAGAGAATTATATCAGGGAATTAGTATAGTGAAGAAAGGGTTTCAGGCTAGAACAAACATAATTCGGAATGAACATGGGGATATGATTGCAGATTCCAGGAGTATATGAAATAGATGGAAAAGTTACTTTAATCAGCTATTAAATGTACTTACAGAACAGGACATTGAGGAGGATAATTTACAGACAGCAGAAATTCTAGTCGCAGAGCCAAGTGCATTAGAGGTTGAAATGGCGATTGAAAAAATTGAAGATGTATAAAGCATCAGGTTCAGATGAGATTCCAGCAGAACTGATAAAATCAGGGGGAGAAAAAATGATGGACAAGGTACGCTGGTTGCTTAATATGATTTGGGAAAAAGAAGCTCTTCCAGATGAATGGAAGGAGTCAATTATCATACCAATTTATAAGAAAGGAGATAAAACTGATTGCAACAACTACAGGGGCATCTCATTACTTTCAACTTCGTACAAAATTCTAACAAATATATTAGTAAGCAGACTTACTCCCTATATTGAGGACATTCTAGGAGATCATCAATGTGCATTTAGAAGAAACAGGTCTACAACAGATCAGATTTTTAGTATAAGACAGATTTTAGAAAAGAAATGGGAATATAATGGTACTGTACATCAACTACATGTAGACTTCAAAAAAGCATATGATTCAATTAAGAGGGAGAAGTTATATAGTATCCTGCTGGAGTTCGGAATTCCTAAAAAGTTAGTTAGACTTATACAAATGTGTCTAAATGGCACAAAGAGTAGGGTGCGTGTAGGCAAACAGATTTCAGACACTTTTGAAATCCAGAATGGGTTGAGGCAAGGAGATGCACTATCTCCTCTACTATTTAATTTTGTACTAGAGCATGCCATTAAATCTTTAGAGAATGAGGAAGGCTTACAACTCAATGGTATTAATAAGCTGTTAGTTTATGATGATGATGTAGTATTGTTGGCCGATAGCGAGGAGATACTAAGGAACAACACGCACACACTATTGAGTAATACTAAGAAATTAGGACTGGAAATAAATATCAATAAAACTAAATATATGGTCACACGTAGAAATTCATTATATAATGGAAATGGACAGCTAATGACAAATGAGGGAAATTTTGAGGAAGTGGCTGAATTCAAATACCTAGGAACAATGATCACAAATAGGAATGAGATGCACAAAGAAATTAAACATAGGCTCAATTCTGGAAATGCATGCTATTATGCATTGCAGAGACTCTTGATGTCCCAACTCCTTTCAAAAAACGTTAAACTGAAAATATATAAAACTATTATTCTACCAGTTATATTATATGGGTGTGAAACGTGGACTCTTACTTTAAGAGAGGAAAGGAGATTACAAGTATTTGAGAATAAAGTACTTAGGAAAATTTTTGGACCAAAGATAGATGAACAGACAGGTGAATGGAGAAGACTACATAACAGTGAACTACATGGTCTTTATAGGAAGCCAGATATAATAAGAACAGTTAAGTCTCGTAGACTGCGATGGGCAGGACATGTTGCACGTATGGGGAATGAAAGACTTGCATGGAAGCTTCTTGTAGGAAAGCCAGAGGGAAAACGCCCAGTTGGTAGACCAAGAATGAGGTGGGAGAATAACATTAACTATGATTTGAGGGAAGTAGATTATACAGGGAATGATTGGAAAGCATTAGCTCAGGATAGGGATGTATGGAGAGATTATGTCCGTGCGGCCATGAACCTACGGGTTCGATAGTGCCAGTGAGTAAGTAAGTAAATAGTCCTAACAAATGCCACTCTTGATTTCCAAATTCTCTAGATAAATTCACTCCTCACTTCGTGAGTCGAGAATTTATCGATAATTTGGAAATCACTTGTGGCATTACTTATGATAAACTAATCGTATTTTTTTCAGTCATACTGAATTATATTAATAAACTAGGAATAAAAGAGCCATTGCACGTTTTAACATAGTCACCACTTTTTCGATCTCTTTATCATATAGGTCACCGAGCTTCGCCACACCCATCGCCCATGATGTATCTTCCTTGGAGTGGAAGATATTGGAAATGCGTAACCAACCATCAGCTGAACCCCAAGCTTTGAGACATCTCCGTCCCCGCCACATGTAGGTCTAGTTTCCATATTCGGTCTCAAACTTATTGTGTTACAATCTAGATCATTAAGAAAAACAAAGCTATTAGCCTAATATTTTAATATATTTGCATATTGTGAATATAAATCTTTACTATGCAATATTATAGCCTCGGGTTATTGGAATTTTTGTTTGGACAGCCATAAATTAAACTACGTCATTGAAATGACATTGCGACACACTTTTCATGGTAAGTTCAGTGCCATATTTTAATATTTGAATATAATCTTTAAACATGATTAATAATAGCAATTAAACACGTACATTCTACATAAATAAGAAAATAAGACTACTAATAAATAATATTAAACTATATAGATACACATTCATTCATAACGTTCTGCCCAAGAGCAGGTCTTTCACTGCAAACTCAGCATTCTCATAGATACACATAATGTTCCTATATATAAATATAAGCTGTGTTCATTTATATACTTGGGACAGGCAATTCAATGCCTATACCTTAGGTAAAAAAGAAGATGATTCTTTATTTGTAAATAAAAAGAAATTAAATATACTGATCTTTATGGGAAACTAGATATAATAAGAACAGCTAAATCTGGTAGTCTGCGATAGGCAGGACATATGGCACGAATAGAGATTGAAAGAGGGCATGGAAGCTTATTATAGGGAACCCAAAGGGAAAACGCCCAGTAAGTAGACCAAGAATGAGATGGAGAATAACGCTAATCATGATTTGAGGGAAGTAGATAATACAGTGGATGATTGGAAAAAATTAGGTTGGGATAGGGATGTATGGAGAGAGCTTATGTCCGCACGGGCTTGAAAATATAGGTTTGATAGTGTCAGTGAGTTAGTTAAATATACTGATTACATGTCTTGAAAAGTGTTATAGATTTGCATTATATATATATACTATTGTATTACAATTCATTTGTTGAAGAAAATATTAGGCCTTTATAAAGTTTTACGTAATATACTTCTTTAAAATGAAGTGAAATATATTAAGAAATAAATAACGGAAATTACTGAGAACGTTCAAATGATGTTAAAGACGAAAACTAAATAACGAGTAAAATATAGAGTAAAATATAATTAATATGGTTTTACATAACACATACTGAAAATATACGTCAATATATTTCATGTAAATTAGTTAGTAAATACTAAGGAAGGGGGCACGCCGTAGCGTAGTGGTTAAGGTACTGCGCTACAAGCCAGAAGGTCGCGGGTTCAAGTCCTGGTGGGGTCAGAATTTTTAAACTGACCCAAACTTTCTGGCGGCACTATGGCCCTGGGATCGACTCAGCCTCTAACGGAAATGAGTACCAGACGCTTGTTCTGGGGGTAAAGGCGGCCGTCACGCAGGGCTGACTACCCGGATGACATCAAGTGCCGATTGTCTAGAAAAAAGTGGGAGCCTTAACCTCCCACTACCCCAAGGGCCTCCTGAGGCCTGACGTGGGATCACTTTACTTTAAATACTAAGGAATACAATGTTAATATCGTTTATGAACTTATTCTGTATTTACACTGAGTTCTTCTTCACTTCCTAGTTCAGGCATTGATTGCCTGTTCCGTCTTCACTAATGTATCCATGACCATCTATTTCGAGGATGTCCAAAATGTCTATTTCCTCTCGGAATAAACATTATGAGTTTAAACTTTACATTGTCAAATAACTAATTTCTCGTGTCAATTATTTAATTGAGATGGACCGCAGTGAAAATGAAATCTTGTATAACTTGTTCTTACTCATAATTTGTAGAATTTTCATCCTGTTTATTTCCAAAATCACTCCTCGGAGGAAGACGTATTGACTGTGCATCCACTGTATGTCCATCTTTTGACTGATCTTCCTGTTGTTCTTCTCGCATCCATTGATCTATAATCTTTAGCTCTTTTTGCAAGTCGGTTTTCTTCCATTCTTTCTATATGACCTTTCCAATATTCGTCTATCTATAATCTATCTTGTATAACTGATATTGTATAATTGACACATATTTAAGCGATCTCTTCTCGTTCGTTTTCTTATGTTTTATTAAGAATATTGAATAAATTAAACCAATTGGTGTATCCTATAAGATGCATTACCGATTTAAGGGTTAAGAACATACACCTATAAGTAGTATTAGTAGGACTTTATTAGGCTAAAATATATATACAACATTACTTACAAACATGGAACACACGGTCAGCAAGCCGTACGTGCTGTTGATACTCCGTATCAATAAGTTAATGTTTATTGCATAGAAACTATACCTCTTCGAGATAAGTTCCAGTAGTAATGTAAACAAACCTACGTTTTCATTGGTCGAATAATGATTTTACTTTTAAGCGTGTAAGAAAATGTAGTTCACTCTCTAACACTCGTAATAAAGGAAATACAAATAATAAAACTCCACCATTGCCGGTCCCGAGTCCGGATGAGAAAGGAGGAGGGGGGAGTAAACCTCGATAAAAAACTAGATTCAGCTGATCCGGCTGATAGTACCTTGTAAGGGTCCCTAGCCAGAGTTATGGAGAAGACCCGAACGGCGGATGCAGCAGAGAGTAGAAGAGACCTATGGTATGGTGCAGATAAGGTAATAAAGGGTGGATCATATTCTTCGCTGCAGTTGAAAGCAACTGATCTATGGTGACTCCAGAGAATGTCTCGGGTCCTCCAGGTTGGGGATTGATGCTATGGGCCAGCTCCTCATACATTGTAAAAACAACTTAATGCAAAAAAAGAAAATATATATTGCATATTTTGAATGAGGATACCTGTGTATATAACAGAAATAATCCTCAAATAAAAAAAATATGTCATCTAGCACATATCTATATAGTCTAGTTATATGGAAGAATCTTAAAATATATACTTACAATTTTAATAGGTTAAATAAATAAGTAATTCATTGTTTAATTCGTACGCATGCGCAATGCAGAATACATTAGATTTTGAATTGTTCCAAATGGCTGCTTCCCTATAAATTTTTTAAAATATCAAAAATGAAAAATCTTTTTGATAAGCGAAGAGAAACCAATTTTGAATGTTTTCAAACAATTTAGCGAAAAAATCTTCATTAACCATGGAGGATGTGAAAATAACAGCAGAATTTACAGGTAAATAAATCAGCATGGAGCACAAATTCTGCTCTTAATGGAATTGTAAATAAAGAATATCTATCGACATCAAGGAAAAAGCCTAAAAGTTTAATTAGGTAGGCCCATATACATTTTTTTGTCATAGATAAATATGAAATAGGTGTTCTAACTATTAGAACTCAGTCTTATTTCCCATAAATACGATGTTGCCTAGGAACAATGTTTCTATCGACGACAGTTCCATACACAATTCAGTCATATGGCGGGTAAAAGTTAGGGTAAAAGTAGCACCACGATTCGTCCAATAGCAGGAGTCGGCGAAATAATATCTTATGCAAGATTATTTACAGTACAACTGGAACGTAGCTCGGAATTAGTATAGTTATAATATAAAAAACCATGGATAAACATAATTACATTACAAATTAAACAATAAAGGTAAGTATAATCATTACATATAAACAATATTAAACTTTGTTTACACACACACACACACACACACACACATATATATTATATATATATATATATATTCGCGAAGGAGTGTTTCGTATTTTCGACGTTTTGTCCAAATATTTACCCATATTTATCCAATTTTCTGGGTTTACCATTAACTCACAGCATGCCAATCTATCCCGAGTTGAATTTAGAAATACTTCCGGTAACAACTGACGCCTCCAATATTCCAAATCGTTACAGTTTCCTAATATATACGTATATTTGATCTTAAAGCTCCTGCAAAATTGACATAATCACATATCGTGATAGTCGATGATTTTAGAAATTTCCATGCTCCTAACCTATTCTAAGCGAACCCTGATCTACCTTTAAATCCTTGAGCGTATATATATATATATATATATATATATATATATAATTATTTTCACCAAACCTGTTTTAGGTCTATTTGTAAACGCAGTGAACATTTTCTCACACAATCAGCGATAATCTCTTGTTGGTTTATTTCCAAGACCCTCCTTCTGATTTTTCTCCATATATTCTTCCGATATCCTCTCCCCTTTTCCAATCTATCTTATAACGATTCAAAAAATTGCTCCATTAATACTAATTCATGTATAGGGTGTCCCAATAAGAACGCCGGATTTGAATTGGCAGCCATTTTTTTACTACGAGGTTACCAGCCCTCTACCTACACTTTTTGTTTTCTATATTTGTTGCAATTACTGGATATGGAGTGTTATACTGTTATGCTCAAACTGTTCGAAGGCTTCGTGCTCTTAGGCCGGAATCGCGCAGAGATGACCAAAACTGGCCACCAAGGTCATGTGACTTCTTTATTTGGGGGTTTATCAAATCACAGGTTTATGAACACAATCCCCGAACCACACAAGACCTGAAGCAGGAAATTCGACGTGTCAGCGCAAGACAGTGCAAAAGTAATCACAAATTTCATAGACACTAGCTGTAGAGCGTCTCGTGATGGACATATGTCTGATGTCATTTTCCATACTTAAATCGGAACGTATACCCTTTGTGCTCATGTATAAATATATGTCATTTCTTTCATATATAGTTTATTTTGTCATCATCATCATCATCATAACTCCAGGGATTAGGCAAATGCCCGTTCCGACTTCATAATGCATCAGCCCAACGTCTCCTAGGTCTTCCAACATCACGTCTTCCTCTTGCTTGATAATTTCTTGCTAACAATGGATATCTCTCCTTACTCATTCCATCCATGTGATCAATCCATTTCTGTCTGTAATTCATGACCTTATCCAATAAAGACTGTACTTTCAATTCTTCTCTTATATCCTCATTTCTTATTCTATCAAGTCTTGTACATCCTTTTACTTGTCTTAGGAACCTCATCTCCGCCGTCTGTATTCTATCCTTCTGTTTTTTCACTGGAGCCCAAGTTTCACATCTATACAATCTTGTGGGAACCGCCATAACATTATACATTTTTATCTTGGTTTCTTTTCTCATTTTATTTTTGAATGTTCTCTGTATTGTTCCACACACCGTCTGAAATTTATTTATGTTGGAGTCAATATCTCTTTCCACATTGTAGCCAACATCACAGCCCAAATATTTGAAACTAGACACCTGTTCTATACTTTGATTTTCTAAAATAATTTTGGATCTCACTGGATCTCTTCCTCTAAAAGCCATGGTCTTCGTTTTCCTTACAAAAATCTTTAGATCGTATAATTTACATATTTCATTTAATGCATGCAATGATTTCTGTAAGTCGTCTTAATTTTTCTGTATTATGATTACATCGTCAGCAAATAGAAGATTATTTATGCACACTTTATTATCCATTCTTATTCCTGGATTCAATAAAACTTTCCATTTATTTAAAATATCGTCTATATATATATATATATATATATATATATATATATTTATATATATATATATATATATTAAACAAAGTGGGTGATAAACTACATCCTTGTCGTTTATTTTGTTCATTATTAAATCCGGCGTTCTTATTGGGACACTCATTATAATCAATTTTAATGGATTCATTGCATTAATTATCCTTACCTCAGTCCTTGTAGGGATTGATAAGTATGAGCTGCATGATATAAATATATATAAACAGGAACGTAAACCTAATAAAAGGACCTTAAAATTAATATGAACCGAGCACATTATAACCGTAGTTTTCTACATTTTGTTGTTTGTACGCCTTCACAAAATACATGAGCTATTTATTAATAGAAATATGAGCGAGGTTTTTATTAACATAAATATTGTCCATCTATTATAGGTCTTCCCTTTTTATTTTTTATCAACTACACTATCGAGAAACTTTATTTAAAAATCTAATTTAAAGATTTTCTGAATGCATGCAAGATAACATCATCTACTTAAGAGATAGAAATTTATTGTTGTTGTTTCTCTGAAATGTCAATTTTACTTATAATTAGCTTGTTTCACTGGCGGAGGATCAAAATCAGAGGATCGGCAAATGTAAAGACGGACGAATGTTTCATATAATTTTACTTCACTATTCCAGCGTTAATAAATGTCGCTCTCTCACGCGTTTTATATTTGTTTATTTCCAGCGTCTAGTTAACGTACTCAATTATCGATACTAGCACGATCGTATCGGAAAAGATTTCTTCATATATTTTTGTATCGAAACAGGATACATTGGATGACTCAACACGATTAAGTTCTCTCCGTGATTTAAGGTACAGTGAAATTAATGTGCTTAACTGCATGTAAGGGGCATATAATTTTCCCTACCGAAATTCTAGCCTGGAGAGGCCAGGCTGGTCAAAATGTTACATGCGAGTTATGGTGAAATTCAACCTCATTGTCGGCATTTTCTAAAGCTTCATCTACGTATAATGTGATATGTGATGCTGTAGGTCACTTATTACCTCGTAAAAATGTCAGCTCTAAATATATTATTACTAAAATGCGTTACCACGCTCACAGGCTCATATACATTTAGTATAATAAATTATATTTTAAGAAATCATGAGCACTGTACAGATTGTTCTGAAAAGAAAGTACCAATGTTTAGACTTCAGAGAGATAACATGCAATGCAATAAATGAAGTCCTTTAAAAGTGGATTTTTAATAACCACTTTTCTTTCATCCAGTGGGCATATGGAATCATACCATCTAGGCCTAATTAATCTTTTATAACAGTAAAAAATTCCATCTGTGACAAAATGTTCTATCACAAGATTGTCTATTTATTTTTTATTTAACCCATTCGTCTCAAAAGACGAGGTAGACTCTCGCAGGCAATTAGATGGCCTTTAACTCACTAGGCCATAATGGAAATAATTTATTTTTTTACAATATACCAACTAGTATCTGATAGCTTTAATAATTACAGATATACTATTAGGTTCTTATTTTAATGTAGCGCCTATTTATATTAAGATATTTATATTTAATTTAGAAGCTATCACACCTACAATTCCCTAGTAAAGCTGCAAAGCATAGCATGAAAATGCTATGATTTCAGTGAAAGACCTGCCCTCGGGCAGAATTACTATGGATGGATATTTAATTTAATTTTGTGACCGTGGACGAACTAAGGCTTCCTGCCTTGCTGGGAGCTTTGGGACTAAATATTTGTCTAAATATATTGGTCATAATGTATTTTGGAAGTGAGGTATGGACAATCAATAAGTACTACAAGAATAGACTAATAGCTCTAGAAATGGATTATTTACGGAGAAGTGCCAGAAAGTCTAGATTAGAACATGTCACAAATAAGGAAATTAGAAATATAATGGAAGCAGAAGAAAGCATAATTGAAAGAATTGAGGAGAAGGAATTAAAGTGGTTAGGACATGTCTTAAGAATGGAAGATGAGCGATGGCCGAAGCAACTATATGGATGGCATCCGAACAGAAAGAAGAAAAGAGGGAGACCAAGGTTAACATGGAAGGAAAACATGAAGACAGTAATGCAAGCTAGAGGGCTAAGCATCGAAGATGCCCAAGACCGTAGGCTTTGGAGGTTTGGCACGGGAAGACGGCAGCAGCTGTAAAAACCCGAAGATAGATAGAGATGTATTTTGGAGTACGGGATTTTCTTTTAAAAAAACAAAAATTCTTTTTTAGTAGGGAAAATTGTTATCGACTATCTGACAATATTATCTAGAATGCATACATATATGAATCACTAAAAAGCAACAAGGCACTCTGTGAATTTGAATATTCTGACAATGACGTGCTAGCATATACCATCAATAGAATAACTGCTTTCAGCCACAAACACAGACCTGACCACGGGATTCCAGCTAATGTTTGCCACTCTCCGCGGTTCGACCTCAAAACATACAATCCACTTCATATAATTTCCAATACAGGTGAGTATTTGCTGCTGAACTGACCCCATCACTCAGCATACATGAAACCTTAGTCCGCCAACACATCCATGATATCATTCTATTGACTAGTCTCCAGATAATGTTGTCAATAGTAATTAATGATACACAAGATTAAAAATCTTCTTCTTCTACTTCTACTTCGTCAGGGTTTAAGGCTTTTGCCAGCCTGTTCCGGCTCCAAATCGCTGCTCTTTCCATCTTTTCTTTGGTCTTCCCAAACTTCCTCTTCCTCTTGGCAATAGTTGCATGCTGATTTTGGTATTCTGTTTTTTTTCTTTTATACTGTTTTTCCTTCTTGTTTTACCTTTTTTTGTTAACTTTCTTTCATCCTCACATATAGACACAAGGACAGAACACACACCCAGACCCTAGGTGGATATTTAAAATCCCTACTCCGCCGGGAATCGAACCCGGGTCGCCGGAGTGGAAGGTAGGGATTCTACTGACTACGCCACGGCGACGGACTTCTCAATCATCCTTGCTAAGTGTTCTTTCCAGTTTGTTCTGTATTTTACTATTGTTGTGTTTAATTACTCTACTTTTAGTTGTGTTTTTTGTTTGTTTTTTGATATTCTGCTATTGGTCTGAGTTCATTTCAGCAGCTTGGATTCTGACAGATTGTTGTTTTGTCACTGTCCATGTTTCGGATACATAAGTAATAATAGGAACTGCCATTGTCTTGTATAATTTCATTATAGAGTCTTTTCTGGCTTTATTTTTCAAAGTTCTTTTTAATGTTCCTGTTATGTAATTAAACTTATTTAGTTTGTTTTTTTAAGTCCCGTAGACTGCGATGGGCAGGACATGTTGCGCGTATGGGGAATGAAAGACGTGCATGGAAACTTCTTGTAGGAAAGCCAGAAGGAAAACGCCCAGTTGGTAGTCCAAGAATGAGGTGGGAGAACAACATTAACTATGATTTGAGGGAAGTAGATTATACAGGGAGTGATTGGAAAGCATTAGCTCAGGATAGGGATGTATGGAGAGCTTATGTCCGTGCGGCCATGAACCTACGGGTTCGATAGTGCCAGTGAGTAAGTAAGTAAGTAAGTAAGTAAGTAGTGAGTAGTTTGTTATTTATATCTGGTTACGTTGTGTATGGAATTTCGCAACATAGGGAGTTATATTTTGTCACTTGTTCTATTGGTTTATTTTCTAACATTATCTTGGTCCGAACTAGTTGAGAGCCCTTGAAAGCCATTAAAAAACACGACATTTATTTTTAAAAATCCAGATTTTTAACACAGAAGGTATAGTGTGCGACCAAGCGATGACACGGATAGCGTCGAGGGCGTGGCGTGTTTTGTTTTGATGCTGATGTACATATAATAGTGATGTAGATCACCACCAACTCGCCATTCCGTCTCATTGCTTGGACCCTCAGTATTATTATTATTAATAATTTATTTAATATTTATTTATTTAATAGGTATCATAATGTTTCAAATCACCTTTATGCCCCCAATTAATGTATTGTTATTCTCCTCCACATTTCTCTGTTATCCCACTCTCCATCGTCCAACATGTTTCCTTCATGTTTCTTATAACAATAATTCACAATATTCTTGATCCTCCTCTGCTTCTTCTACCAGGTGGCACCAATTCTGGTATTTTTATTGGGAAGCTGTCTTCTGTAAATCTTTTTTTACCTGATTATAATTAACTAATTAACTCAATGGCACTATCTAACCCGTATATTCATGGCCGCGCGGACATAAGCTCTCCATACATCTATCCTGAACTTATTTTTTTCCAATCATTCCCTGTATTATCTACTTCCCTCAATTCATTGTTAATATTATTCTCCCACTTCATTCTTGGTCTACCGACTGGGTGTTCTCTCTCTGGTTTTCCTGCAAGAAGCTTCCATGCCCCTCTTTCATTCCCCACTCTTACCACATGTCCTGCCCATCGCAATCTACGATACTTAAACGTTTTATTATTTCTGGTTTCCTATAAAGATCGCTGTTACGTAGTCTTATATGACCATACCGTTTTAATTGCTTTATTTATGAAATACATAATTAAAGACTGAACACTCATCTTTTGTTTTATTACAGTCTCTTTATTCATCTCTTCTAAAAATTCAATCTCAACACCACCGAAAATCCATTTCTACAGAACCTAACTTCCTTATTGTTTTTGATTTTAATTAGTCTACCATGTTTCTACACCATATGCCATTGTATTCATTATTGTATTAAAATATTTTTATTTTTGTTTTAGAATTTATATACTGATCCTATAAAACATCATTTGATTTTCATACCGTAGATTTAATTTAATTTATTCTCTCATTAATTTCAGCATCATGACTTTCATACACATTCATTTCTGTTCCCATATAATTTTATTTTTTCATGTCCGTCTTCTAAACCCAGATTTATATATTTATTTCTTATTACCAAATACATAGTTTAGTGTAAATATATATTAGATCCCAATTTCTCGTTTTCCATCTTCACGTTTTTGTTATATACTCCAAATTCTCATAATATTCTAGGATAAGTACGGTAACAAACTAATCATCAACAAATAGCAATGAATAAACTGTAGCTACCTTCTCCTACTTTATTCCCATAAAGTAACTTTTGTTTTACCACGTGATAAGGTATATTATATATTTTAAACGAACAGTATCCTTGTTTTAAACCTCTAATTAGTTTTCTCATACGTAATGTCGGTTTTTATTGTAATGTTGTGTGTCGGAATTTTGAAGGTGTGATTCACTGGGAGCTCTAAAACCGACGCTATATTAGTTTTCGCATAAGTAATGTCGGTTTTTATTGTAATGTTGTGTGTCTGTTGGAATTTTGAAGGTGTGATTCCCTGGGAGTTTGTTCCAAACGTGCCTGCAGTCGATACGAATCTTTATTCTCAACAATTTAAAAGAGTTCCTGAAATTTTGAGGGTCGAGAATTTAAACCCGACCGAATCCTATAGACCCTACTATGTAAACAACCATGACAAAAATTCAGGAATTGGGGGGAATTGAACTGCTACCGCACCCAGCATATAACACTAATCTTGCGTCTTCAGATTGTAATCTGTTTCGATTCATGGTCCATTTCGTCCATCTCTTTCTTGGAATTTCAAAAACATTGAAGACATGAACCTGAGTCTCAGCGAATTCTTCGCATCATAAAACCAGAGACACGCATCGTCACGGGATAATAAACCTCGCTGAAAGATGGCTGAGGACCATAGAATCTGATGATATTTACTTTGAAACAAAAGTTAACATTTTCAGAAAAAAAGTTAAAAAAAAGGACTTCTTATGAGACAGTACCGGTATCTATATATTTACCTATTTTTACTCAAGAGATGAAGTCATTCAAATAGTTTAATGCCTGGATAATGTTTTTACTTTATTTAGTTTACTAGTGTGTCCGGGATTTCTGATTCAAACAAATCCGCTTACATCCCAAATTTTTGAAACCCATTTTTTGAGAGTCTTGTCTTAGTGTTTTCATCGAATATATTTATTATTATTATTATTATTATTATTATTATTATTATTATTATTATTATTATTTCTTGAGGAGAGCAACAAGATGTTCAAAATTAGAAAAAAAAAGAAAAGAAAAAAAAAAGAAATACTGACATACGAGGAAAAACGAGTATTAGATATTCAATAGTAGATTGTATAAAATACAATCAATTAAATTGATATGGCATGTATGACGAATGCAAAAATAAATGTTAATCAGAAAAACATTGGAATGGTGTCCACCTGGAAGAAGAAGGAAGGCAAGACCTCGAAACTCGTGGATGCAAGAAATATGAACTGGAATGAGAACAATAGGACTGGAGGAAATGGAGTGGATGGATAGAGTCGAGTGCTGAAGAAAAATAAAACTTTAGGCACAGAAAGATGTGTAAACATTGAAAATCTGTATTAAATAAATAAAATAATAATAATAATAATAATAATAATAATAATAATAATAATAATAATAATAATAATAATTATTATTATTATTATTATTATTATCATCATCATCAACATTATAACCTAGGCCTACTATTATCATCATTAACGTTAATAATATTAGTATTGTTATTAATTAACATCATTATCATTAATAGGGTAACCGAGAAAGAATTGGATAGATGGAATCAGAAGTGACATGATATTATTATTATTATTATTATTATTAAAATCTCGGAACACTTTAAATTTTAAGAATTTGAACATAAAAAGAAAATTTATTAATTTTTTCACTCGTAATACATATATATACATTTTCAATGCGTATTTTTCTGAGTGTTGTTAACAATACAAAAATAAACACCTTTAAACTTTTTTTTTCCAAATTCCCCAGGTTGGCATTTCGACATTTCTGGTATTCTCTCCTTTCTTGTAACCCACTTCTGAGATTGGGGCGCCTGGAAGGTGGGGTTACTCTGCCCCGATGATATGAAAGTAGTTGATGATGGTAATGATGCATCAGGAGAGGCCTTAAACTAATCTTAAGCTAATTAGGCGAATATGATATCGATGGCCAGATGGTGTCCGGGGACTGTTTGGGCCTTAAAGTTTCCTGACATTTATCTTACAGGTGAGGAAAAATCTCGAAAACAATCCTCACCCAGGAAACTTGTCCCGACCGGGGATCGAACCCGGGCCCGCTGCGTGACAAGGAAGAACGATATCTCAAGACCACAGCGTTAAACTTGTTATAAAGATAATGATAAAGCATTTTGATACTTTATTTCACGAATTTATTCAGGATATTAATAATTAAAAAAAACATGTTCTGGATATGCCTGTTTGGCTTTAAACTCTCCAACAAAGATTACGAAGCCGCTAGGATTCTTGTCGAGGGGAATTAATACTTTTATCCGCGAAAATGTTTCAAAAATAGTATATTACGATGCGGAGTTGAGAAGTGGTTTTTACAGAATCGAGGAAAAGAGATTCTGTAAAACACTTAACAAACCTACGTTGTACATTAGGTTTTAGGCAATGGTGTTTTCAAAATAATAAATAATGGTAAAATAATAATATCTTAGTTGAAAATATTTTCGCTCATTATAAACAATTGACTAACATTAACAGTGTGTGTAATGTTTATTAGTTGAAACAACAGGAGGCCGTGAGACCAATTAAGGATAAAATAATAGGAAACCGTGAGACCAATTAGCGATAAAATGGCGCAAGTACGTATTTATTGTTTTATATTGTTTCAAATAAAACTCAGTTCATTTAAAATGCTGTGATTTGTTTCGTATAATGTATATTAACACTACCTTTTGGATATTTTTTATATATACATTGCATGTAGTATACATAGAGGACAGTGGTTTTACTTCCCGTCCCGCGCCGTAGCCGAGCGGTTAAGGTAGGAAGCCTTGGCGCAGAGCTACGGGACTTGCGCTGGTTCGAGTCTCCATGGGGGAAGAAATTTTCTCATGGTATTTCGGCCAGTATGGGACAGGTGCCCACCCAGCATCGTGAGGCAATTGGGTAGCTACAATACGTAGCGGCTCCAGGTTGAGGAACCAGCTGAGGGACTCGACATGCTAACCACATGTCACCCCTACACTGGCTGTTGATCATCTACCTCTGTGAGTGACACATGTGGATGTGAAGGGCCAGCAGCCGGCTGGTAAAAGGGCAACCGCTGAAAAGTGGAAAGACCCTCAATCGGAAATCGGTTTTACTTCCCACACGCTTGTTTGCATATGTAATATTAGAGTATTGTTATTTTATTACAATACAGTTATTTAGGTTGGCAACCCCGAAATGTTGGAAGTTGAACTTTCAATCATGGTTGTCATTGCTTTAAGTACGACAAAACGCACTATCGCGCAAAAAAGCTATATCTAATAGATTACTGGTGAATAGAAGTTTTGTTCTCACATTTCTTGCTTGTAGACAAAGAGACCTTCGTTCAGACCTTACTTTCACAATTCTATCCCCTCAGAGCAATACGGTATTACAAACTTGTGAGATAAAATTGAAATACATGTAAATACATTAATTATTTGAACTCCATGAAATGGAAAAAGAGGAAGAGAAGTTTTAAATCCGCAAAATCCCATGTTCACTCAAATATTAATCATTTATAAAATTCGTTGACAGGCGAATTAAACAGATGAATGCTCCAGCGCGCACATTCTGCGAACAGCATCGGCTTAAATTTCAAAAGTAGCAAAGTGTGAAAAGTTCAAACTGACACTAACTCAAATATCCGCAACATTATATAATGCATGAATTATGCATTAATACTATCTAATTAAATATGACATAATATGGTCTATGAAACACTGGATTAGAGATCTCCTTCATTAATCTTAAGGACATCATCCACTTAATTATGCAATGAAGCGTGAAATTAATTAGTTAAACCCATAATTATCATACAGTCTTGCGCATCCGTCTTCTTCAGTCAACATACACAACAGGAAATGTTAATGTTATATAAACGTACCATGAGTACGGTGAATAAAACCATTTTTTTGCGCGATAGTGCGTTTTGTCGTACTTAAAGCAATGGCGACCATGATTGAAAGTTCAACTTCCTACATTTCGGGGTTGCCAATCTAAATAACTATACTGTAATATTACATATTACAAACCACGTGTGGCCGGCGTAATGCTGGGAATTACCACCAGGTCAATAAGCTCGGGAAAGGAGGAAGCACGGTCTTTGTTGGTGGGATTAGCGCCGACTCTGGAACCGAGTGACCCAAGGACAACCTGTGAGGTCGTCAGGAGTTGAGCGACCTGACGTACTAACGCTCAGGCTGTACCCCACTTCAGCATCCAAACACGTCCCCAGTTGGTGCACTGGGGAAAGGTCCGTGGATCTGCTAGACAGTCCTCCCGGCCAATTCCAAGGGACTCGTGAACCATTAGTGGGGTCGGCAGGAGTTGAGCGCCTTGCCGTACTATTTGCTCATCTGTTGCTTGCGAGCTCCGTGCTGGCCCACAACTGCAACAGAACACGTCCCTGGGGGCACACCAGGGCACGGCTCGGACCAGTGCAGAGGGGAGCAACTGTACTAGTTCCTGGCTCAGCCTACGGGCTCGTGGACAAACTGTGGGGTCGCCAGGAGATGAGCACCTGGAAGTACTAAAGTCTCACACTGTGGGGCTTGTGGACTCAAGCCCTAGCCGGTCTCACAACGGCTGCAGGATACGTCCCTGGAGGCAGAACAGGGGAACGGTCGGTGGATCTGCGACAGCAGTACTCCCGGCTAGGCTCAAGGAGCCCGTGGACCAACTGTGGGGTCGTCAGGAATGAGCGACCTGACGACTACGAAGCTCAGCAATTCCCAGCAGTTGCAACTCCAACACCTTCTCCCTAGAGGTGTTGGTTTCAAGCCGAGAACTTTGAATGTGGACGCGAACTAGATAGGGAGGACAAGTCTGGGACTTGGGAGTATGTCATGATGACCGAGGTATCCCAAGGGGAGGGGGACGGGCCTAGATGCCTAGATGTGGGTAGTAAATCCAGAAGACGGATAGAAGGGAGAGGACAAGAAACCATGAACCTAATACAAAATTGGGCTGACAAACATAAGTTAACCCCATCGAAAAACAAAACCATAGGAATGCTCTTAAAGGGAACCCTCAACGAGCGCAGAGCTCCAACGATAAGGCTACATAACAACAACATTAGATTCAAACGTGAACTAAAGTACCCTTTGGGGTAACGCTACAAACGAAGTTAAAAATTGACCGGCACATAATGAATGTTACACAGACTGCGAAGAACATTTCCAACGTCATGGCAAGATTAGGTGGAGAGAGTTGGGGATTCAGTGCCATCAATTTCATGACACTATACAAAGCCCTATTCCAACAGATCTGCGCATATGCCGCCCACGGATGGGCTAGAAACCTAAACCAGAGACATCGGAAAACTCTTCTCTCGGCCCAGAGACATGTCCTTATTCGTGTCAGTAAAGCCTATAGAACTACGTCCACAGCAGCGTTGCCAGTAATAGCGGGTGTCCTACCAATTGATATATATCTGGAAAAAAGGATACACCTATACTGCCTGAGTCGCAATAAACCTGTAGTCATTGACGACCTTATCCTTACACCAGACATGTACGAAGAGCCAGAGGGGCGAGAAGCCACAAAAAGAATGCTTGAAGACCATCTCCAAGAAAAATGGCAACAGCGCTGGCACAACGAAATACATGGCAGAACAACATACGAATTCCTGCCAAACGTGAAAACTCGCATGAAAATGTCATGGATAAGGCCGTCACACACGATTACTCAATTGCTCTCAGGACATGGACATTTTAGAGGCAAACTGCACGAGAGAGGACTTGTCGACTCCCCTCTATGCAACTGTCAGATCGCAGAGGAAGACGACGTGCACCACATGATATACCGCTGTGCCAAGCACGCGGCTATCAGAAGACAACTAGAAATAGCCGTGCACGTCAGCAACGAGGCCTGGCCTCCTCCTTTGCGGTTCTGGATGCAGAAAGATAACTACAAGTTGATCGCGGAGTATACCCAAAAAGCTCTATGCACACGAGCTGAAGAAGAGAAGAGAAGACGAGGAAATCAACGATAGAATAAGTAGAATTAGAACTTAGAATATATCAATATGTATACTTGATAAATTGTAATATTAAGTTTAGGTTAAGTAGATATAAGATTAATACCTCCATCCTATGATATTATTATTACATTGTATAAGAAACAAAATTAGATTAAGAAACCATAATGTAATATAACTGTAAACACCTTAGATTAAGTTTCAACTAGCCGCAACTGCAAAAGTATAATGAATTAAATAAAAAAATCACGCTACATAATAAATAGGGACAAGAGCAGACCTGGAGATATGGGCATTAAGCCCGAGGAAACCCAGGGGGATGGTGGTGGGGCTCTTAAAAAATGTGCGTAGTAAAACCACTGCCCTTTATGTATACTACGTATAGTGTATATACAAAAAAATATATCCAAAAGGTAGTGTTAATATACCTTATACGAAACAAGTCACTGCATTTGAACTTTACTTGAAACAATATAAAACAAAAAATATGTACTTGCCGCCATTTTATGACTAATTAGTGGCACGGCCTACTGTAGTATCAACTAATAAACATTGCCCACACTCTTAACGTTAGTCAGTTGTTTATAATGGAAGCAAATATTTTCAACAAATATGTTATTTTACTTTTATGTATTATTTTGTAAACACCATCGCGCAAAAAATAATGTACAACGCACGTTTGTGAAGTGTTTTACAGAAGCGAGAAAATGTTTAAAAACCGAGCGATACCTCGCATCATAATATACTATTAAATTGTTGGCAGCTCAAACGCATCGTCTGTTTTGTACGTACTACTTTCAGTCAAGTCAATAAATATAAAAAAATAAATCCTTTGTCGTATTCTACTGTATTGCCGTTCCTTTACTTCTTCTTTCTTTATCTTCTCCGTCGTAGTTCACCTCTTACTTTTTAGGCACATTTATGTTCCACGCTGCCCGGACCTTACAGTGGAACGACCTTCGGTAGAGGGATTTTAAAATTAATATGACACACATAGATTTCTGACCATACAAGGGCATGACCTCCTCCGAAAGAACAGTAACACTTATACAACATTAATGCATACATTCATACTAAAAATGGCGAATATGATAATGATAATGAGACCAGATGGTGATTTTTCCTTAAGGCGAGGAAAACCTTCGAAAAATAAAAGTCTCCTAGGAAACTTGTACCTACCAGGGACCGAACTCGGGTCAGCGGCGCTATCCCGAGATCACAGCGGGTGGACAAATTTTCTTTACATGTTTCTAAATTTCTGGGTCATATTAGATAGGCCTATATTTCAACATAAGTTCATAATATTATCTAGGGTGAAGTTTAAAAGTAAATTCCTAAAATAATTTTCGTTTACTATTTAATCTGTCGGGCCGTACATGTGGAGGGATTTATTTATCTAAGATAATTGTTACGCTTATTTTCCTATAGAAGTCAGCGAATGACAAGTGGTTTTTCATCTACTTAAACAGACACCTGTTAAACAAATAAGGTATTGCTTTGATTGGAAAGATCGATTAAATTTTGCTCAGAGGCTCTAATTTAGGTTTCAGGTTCTTTTACGAGAACTAAAATTCTTCAGATTTGGGAATCAGGCTTAAAGTCTCTCCCGAAGGATTTCTCCTCTGAAATTGTTTCCATCCTAAAAAATTAATTGGCCCCGTCCGGGTTTGAATCCGCAACTCTAAGGGCGGGATTTAATCCCTACACCACCGAAGCTGAACACTTACTAATTAGCACATAAATGTTTTCTCATATTAAAGACTATTTTCTGACAATAATAAAGTTTTTAGTTGTATTGTTACTTTCTTAATAATTAATATATACCCAATATAAGTGAAATCGCAGAATAATGTATATTCTGTGCTTGGAATTACATGAATAATTATTTATACTTCTGAATTATGACTTTTTTTTGTATTGTAAGCCTATGTTTTCCCTTTACAGAGATTTAGGCGCTCCCCCCCTACAGGGAAGAATTTGAACCATACTAATTTAGTTACACTTGTTTTCGTATAAATGTCATTTTGAGTGGTACGTGGTCAGCGTTCCACCTCATACTGACATCTAGGAAACCAAGGTAGTACTAGGACGGGAAAATTCGGTAAATTTTGCTTAGAGGCCTTTTCATTCAGGCTTAAGGATTTTTTACGAGTCTGAAAATCTTCAGACTCGGGACCCACGGCTTAAAGTCCCTCCCGAAGGACTTGCTCCTTGGATTTTTCCGTCCTAAAAAATCCATCGACGCCGGCCGGGTTTGAACCCGCGACCCTTGAGACCAGAGGCAAGGAGCATAACCACTAGTCCACCGCGGCCGACAAAGTATGACATTAAAAACGTTATTTACATTGTCTGTTTTAAATTTTCGTATCTTTCACTTTCGAACACTTTACAAATGTGTCCAAATAATATGCTCCGAATTAAAAAAAAACTTTTCTTTTCGAATATTTTGAATAGTAGGTCTAGCTTGCTATGATTTATTATTTTATTTCATGCTGTGTCGAATTTGATATGTTCGCCTTATTAAAATCAGTGTGGTAAATTAATTATAACTGTTTTGAAAACATTTATCAACGCAACTTTCGCCAACATAAAAACTAAAATGTAACGTGTGGTTGCTCATTTTAACATAAGCAATATTAAGAATACTCTGTGTGTATATATATATATATGTAGTATGATAAGAAAAATAAATGCCTGGACGGGATTCGAACCCGGTACTCTAAGTCTGTACCTCAGCGTGATATCTATTACACCACCAGGCGAATCCAATTCAAACACTTATTTTTCTTATATATGTATTATATTCTCCATTATTACTAAAAAAAATATTCTCTTTAATTTTCTTACTTGTTATAGTCAGCTACTAGATGGCAGTGAAGACCGAGTTCTTGCGACATCTAGTAATAATGGAGAATGTAATACATATATAAGAAAAATAAGTGTTTGAATTGGATTCGCCTGGTGGTGTAATGGATATCACGCTGAGGTACAGACTCAGAGTTCCGTCCAGGCATTTATTTTTCTAATCATACCATATTAAGCTTGCATTGCTCAATGTTAAACATTTAATTATAACACACACACACACACCACACATATATATATATATATATATATATATATATATATATACACACAAAATCCCGAAGCAGTAATTTCAGATCTGGTTAAGTAGGCATTGCTTAACTTTAAAACCCGTTCAAGACATGTTCCTATAAATAGAAATATTTCAATATACATAAAAATAGCTATACATACCTCATACTGGCAGCGTTGTATCCTGAAGTTAATTGAATGTCGTGCGTGACCAATAATAATTAACATGTCATCAAGAGATTGTTCAATTAATTTTAGCTTATATTTCATAAAATCTGCTTAATATAATATTTCAGTTAAAACATCTATCCTGCTCCTTTCGACTTATTTTTAATAATTTGCGGAATTTCCCAGTCATCGGTCGAAGTTCCCTCAACATTTGATATTTTATTCTAGATAGCGGCCTTGAAGTGTGGATCACAATAGTATACCTGATGTCTTTTTACATGATGCTATTAATTTCATTAAAGAGAAGAACAGTATATAGAATAATATAATAATAATAATAATAATAGCTTTATTTTACCTGGCAGAGTTAAGATCTTAAGGCCTTGTCTACCACTCAACCAGGTTTTAAAAAAATACAAACAAACAAAAAAGTCTTAAATCTAATTACAATATATATATATATATATATATATATATATATACGATTACAAGTTATGAATACAATACAATTAATATTTATAATGTAATTTGATTTACTCTAAATTTAACGAATTAAATATATAATATGTACAAGATATATAAAAAACGAGGAAAAGATTAATGACATAGTATAAAATTAAATAAATAGAGAAAAATTAATTATTAGACAACAGGTAACTGTATAAGCGTGACTTAAAGGTATCAAGTGTGCGGCTACCCCTGATATCTTGAGGAAGGAGATTCCAGGAGCGGGCAGAGGCTACTGTGAAGGAAGTAGAATAGGAGAAAGTGCTATGAAGAGGAATTGTTAGCAGACTGCTATCTTGTGACCTAGTGTCAATATTGTGGTAAGATTATAAGTTCTCTAATCTGGACGCCAGGTAAGTAGGGTTGTAGGAATTCAGAAGCTTGAAAAGTAGTGAAAGAGAGTGCAATTTACGTCTGTCAGTACGACGGAGCCAAGAGAGGTTATTAAAGTGTTCGGAAATATGGTCATAACGGCGGATATTGAAAATGAATCGAACGCAAGCATTATGAACACGCTGCAGTCTCTGCGACAAGTCATAGTTTAGATCATTATATATAATGTCACAATAATTGAAGTGTGGTAACACAAGATCTGCACAAGGATTTGTTTTAACGAAACTGGGAGAAACGATACAAGAATGAAGTCTTTTACATAATGGTTTAAATATTATGTCCCGGTCTATAGACTCAGGCATAAACATTTCAGCTCATACATAAAACACTGTCCTTCATCCTTGTATTATAATATACTATTACATCTCAAACACATTACGAGTAAAAATTTGTTTAATTAATTTGATATTTTCATTTGAAACTGTCTATGATTGAGTATAATTATCACATACAAATTTTAAGTCTAAGAATGAAGAATATTGAAGATACTAACTAACTCACTGGCACTATCGAACCTAGGTTCATGGTCACGCGGACATAAGCTCTCCATACATCCCTAACCTGAGCTAATGTTTCCAATCATTCCCTGTGTAGTCTACTTCCTCCAATCATGGTTAATGTTATTCTCCCACCTCATTCTTGGTCTACCAACTGGGCGTTTTCCCTCTGGTTTTCCTATAAGAAGCTTCCATGCACGTCGTTAATTCCCCATTCGTGCCACATCCCCTGCCAATCGCAGTCTACGAGACTTAACTGTTCTCATTATATTTGGCTTCCTAAAAAGATCATGTAGTTCACTGTTATGTAGTCTTCTCCATTCACCTGACTGTTCATCTCTCTTTGGCCCAAAATTTTTCCTTAATGATAAAGTTAACAAATGACAGAAGGTATGAGAAAAATTAATGTACCAAGTGAGTTCAAGAAATACGTATAAATCTTAGTAGAAATAATATACACTATTTTAACGGAATGTATGTGATACTATGTAATTCACATAAAATGACTTTAAAAGAACGTCGAACTAAAAATAAATAATAGTTTTAAAAAACTAAAACAACACGCTTTATTAGAAAACTGAACTAAAAAAAATGAAAATAATTTTAATTTCCAACACGCTTGGGATAAATAATTTTACAATCAAAAGCGTGGGGTGCTCTTTATCAATTAATATTTTTGATAATAAACATATATTGGTAAAAGTAAATTCTCTAAGAAGAAAATGTTAAAATCATAAAAAACACCACACGCTTTTGATGGTAAAATTATTTATCTCAAGCGTGTTGGAAATTAAAATTATTTTTCTTTTTTTAGTTCGGTTTTCTAATAAAGCGTGTTGTTTTAGTTTTTTAAAACTATTATTTATTTTTTATTTTTTAGTTTTAATATTTTACACACTAAGATAAAAATGTAAAATTTTTTAAATTCGATACTATTGTAGTATGAGCTAAAAGTAACACTCTTCTAAAAAAAACCTCCCAGCCGGATTTGAACCAGCAACCTATGGATTACTGAAATTATATAGCACTAGAGTTCATTACTCTACCAACTGAGCTCTTACAACGATTGACTAAAAAGTCGACAAGTCCGCAACCTATTATATAAGTTTTCATTTTTTTGATTTCGTGATGATTCTGGCCAGGATTTTAATAACAAAATATGAAATTATTGTATTGTCACTGGTCCTTTACAAGTATACAAAGTTTCAAGTCGATCCAATGTTTCTAAATGGGTGAAAATCGTGTTCAAAATTCCGTTACATAGATACAGACACTTTTTTTGATTTTCTGATGATTCTGGCCAGGATTTTAGAAAATAAATATGAAGTTATTGTATTGTCACGGGTCTTTAACAAGTATACAAAGCTTCAAGTCGATGCAATGATTTTAAGTGGGTGAAAATCGCGTTAAAAGATTCAGTTACATAGATAGATACATACAGGTCAAGCTAATATAAAGCGTGTAATAACAGTCGTCGACAAGCTCCCATAAAGATATCCCATATTTTTCAGAATTTATCTCCAAATATTCTGTTAGAATGTAAACTGTACTATAGGGAATTTAAAGGGCAAAGTTCAATCTTGACGAAATTGAAATTGGGAAACTAATAGGAACTAGATAGGCTGGAAAATTCTGTGATTAACTTGCTGAATTATGTTCGCTTTAAGACAGAGGCGCCAAATTTCTTTACTTTGTTATTCAACTCATTAAGTCCAGAGTCAAACGTTCTCTACAATTAACCATGATTTAAGGGAGACTTTAAACTGAATAGTCTATTCAATGTTTTCAAAGAGACAAAATCATGTCGACTTTTTCTCTTTAATATTACATTATGTTCAATGAATGAGATTTAAGGAAATTTCAACTAGTCACAAATGTCTCCTGACAAAAATACTGATTCTTGACATTTATTATTTCCATTAGCATCGGAGCGCAGCGTCTAGGAATATTTAGACTTACTGTTAATTGACTTTATATCCGTCTGTTTAGTGTCAACTAAAAAAAAACCACGAGAGAATTATAAGTTCCAAGTTAACTAATGTAAAATAATGTGAAAATCTATAGAAAATAAAAATGTTTTACCTTTTATTCTCTAGTTTACTTTTATTCTTATTTGAAGTTAATTTCAAAAAGAATACTGTGAGATTTGTATATCAAAAGATCATACAATTACACAGAAATTTACTTTTTCATGAAAACAAAATAAATAAATAAATAACATAATGTTGAGTGATTCCGGGTTATGTGGCCGTGGTCCATAGTTGGTATCAACACCAACTATGGACCACGGCCACATAACCCGGAATCACTCAACATTATGATTACCGGCCGTGAAAGCCTGCATTCAACTAAATAAATAACAGTTTTAACAAAACTAAAACAACACGCTTTATTAGAAAACCGAACTAAAAAATGAAAAATAATTTTAATTTCCAACATGCTTGGGATAAAATTAAAGTGGTCAACAAAAAAATCATCTCCAACACATATAGAATAAAACTAGAGTTATCAACAAAAAGAAAATAATTTTACCATCAAAAGCAAGGGGAAGCTCTATATCAATTAATATATTTGACAATAAACAGATATTGGTAAAAGTAAAGTCTCTAAGAAGAAAATGTAAAAATCATAAAAAGCACCCCACGCATTTGATGGTAAAATTTTCTTTTTGTTGATAACTCTAGTTTTATTCTATATGTGTTGGATATTATTTTCTTGTTGACCACTTTAATTTTATCCCAATGTTGGAAATTAACATTATTTTTCATTTTTTAGCTCGGTTTTATAATAGAACGTGTTGTTTTAGTTTTTTAAAACTATTTTTTATTTTTTAGTTTTAATATTTTACAGAATAAGATAAAAATGTAAATATTTTTAAATTCGATACTATTGTAGTATGAGCTAAAAGTAATACTCTTCTAAAAAAATCCTCCCAGCCGGATTTGAACCAGCGACCTATGGATTACTGAAATTATATACCACTTAAGTTCACCGCTCTACTAACTGAGCTCTTACAACGATTGACGAAAAAGTCGACAAGTCCGCAACCTATTATACCAGTTTTAATTTTTTTGATTTTCTGATGATTCTGGCCAGGATTTTAGAAACAAATATGAAATTATTGTATTGTCACGCGTCCTTTACAAGTATACAAAGTTTCAAGTCGATTCAATGTTTCTAAGTGGGAAAAATCGTGTTCAAAGAATCCGTTACATAGATACAAAGACACTTTTTTTGATTTCCTGACGATTCTGGCCTGATTTTAGAAACAAATATGAAAATATTGTATTGTCACGGGTCCTTTACAAGTATATACAGTTTCAAGTCTATCCAATGTTTCTAAGTGTGTGGAAATCGTGTTCAAAGATTCCGTTACATAGATACAAAAACACTTTTTTTGATTTTCTGATGATTCTGGCCAGGATTTTAGAAAATAAATATGAAATTATTGTATTGTCCGGGTCCTTTATAAGTATACAATGTTTCAAGTCGATCCAAAGATTTTAAGTGGGTGAAAATCGCGTTGAAAGATTCCGTTACATACATAGATAGATAGAGAGATAGATAGATATGGGTAAAGTAAATATAAAGCTTGTAAAAAGTAATAGATTTGGTATGAAACCTACCTGATCTGTCAAACAGTGAACTCTCTATTACCCTTATATTGGCAATGTATCATCTAAGATACATTTATTTCATTTATTTAATATGGTTTTTAGAACAATAGAAAACAAACAAGCAGAAATTACTTATATTGATGTCAAATTACGCAATAATGTATAATAATAACTTTCAGTTTCCTGAGACAAAGAAATTAATATCTAATCGACAGAAATGAGATTTTTACTAGCAGTTAAGGGATGTACAAGACGTGATCATGTAAGGTACGAAACTATAAGAGAAGAGTTAGGAGTAATGCCAATTACACAACATATCTATAATTACAAGAAGCACCTGCAACGAATGGTTAACAACAGACTTCCGAAGTAGGCGTAGGTGTACAAATCACGAGGGAGAAGAGATCCTTGCAGACCAAGAAAGCGATGGAGTATTGAGCCGGAATAGGCCATGGAGCCTGTACCGCGAAGATGATGATGACATGAATTTATTTTCGTTGCGGTCCGGAACATTTAAATAACTGGCACGAAAAATAATGTATCGCCAATATAGAGTTAACATATACAGCTTTAAATAAACTGTAATAAAATCTAATGAAAACTAGAACATATGTAAGGATTATAGAATTGAATAAAATAATAAAGGCAGTAGGCACAAAAAAATGATATCTAATTTTAAAACATGAGAAAGCAAAACATAATAATCATGGAAATAATGAAATATAAACATGATTCTGTAAGAACGAAATTATTAACATAACCATTTTTTTAAGTATTAAACTCCATAGCGTAAGTTACAAGTTAACTAGTGTAAAATATTGTAAAGATCAATAGAAAGTAAAATGTTTTATTTATCATTCATAAGTTACTTTATTTATTTATTTTGAAGTTAATTTCAAAATCGGGCGGGTCCGTGGCGCAAGCGGCTCGCTTCTCACCGCAGGGGCCCCGAGATCGTGTTTCGGCCACACCAAGTGGGTTCGTGTGGAAGAAACGGAGCTAGGGCAGGTTTTTTTATCGGGGTTTTCTCCTGTTTTACCCTGCCACAATTTCATTCCACAATTTCTCCATACACGTCTCATCAATTTCGTTTCATTTCATCCATCTGCCTCTGTGATGGTGTGTCAGACGTGGTAGGCCGACACCAGTGTTGCCATTCACAGATTCTATATAAGGGGTTTCATTTCATTCATCTGCCTCTGTGATGGTGCGTCAGACGTGGTAGGCCGACACCGTTGCCATTCACAGATCTCTATATAAGGGGTTTCATTTCATCCATCTGCCTCTGTGATGGTGCGTCAGACGTGGTAGGCCGACACCGTTGCCATTCACAGATCTCTATATAAGGGGTTTCATTTCATTTCATCCATCGACCGACCCTGAGTCGGACACGAGTTGACAATATTTTATTTTGGAAATCAGATCACTAGGAAAGACAACTCAGACTATAGGCCCGTAAAGAGAGATTCAGGATACAAACCTGGAATCCGTGAATATGATTCTGGTTTCCATCAAACGGCAAGACAAACTCTGAAATGCATTTTCATCAAAATACCATTCCATCATCTATTATTTCATATTCATTAAACATTTGATTCAACGAGCATGTAATGAACCGTATCAAGACACTTCACATACGCCATTTCACATACCTGTCAGTATATACAATTCCATATACTGAACAGAGCACATATGCCATTTTATACACTGAAAAAAATTCACTGCAGTAATTTAATATAATGCACTTACTTTTATTACCACATGGATATGAAACACGGGTAGATTAAAAGCGCATCGAAGGAATAGAAAGTTATTTTTAACGGGCGTGAAAAAATACACAGAAATGGTTTACGTTTGATTAGTTTAGGCATTTAGATATAACTTCATGTATTCCCTACATAGCATAAAGGCATAAGGAATGATTTAGAAAGGGAGGAATATCAAATTAAAATATACTTATATATTATAAACGTCCAATCTGAAGTCAGTAAACAAATGTTTCCCCCCCCTTAAGAAAATTAATATGAGATTTCATCAGGTAACTTCTACCTTTAACCTTTGTACTTAAGATCCTGAAATCGGATCTATAAAATATTTTATAATACCTCTATAAATATAAATAGAATTTCTTTATGGAAGAAATATGGATTTAATTTCCATATTAACTACATCCTTAATTGAGCGGCCCAGTGGAAAAGAGACACATGCCATCAAAGTTTGTTTTCTGCTAGAAACATTACTATTTTTAAACGATTACCACATATAATTATTTTTATATAAAGTTCCGATTGCCGATTGAGGGTCTTTCCACTTTTCAGCGGTTACCCTTTTACCAGCCGGCTGCTGGCCCTTCACATCCACATGTGTCAATCACAGAGGTAGATGATCAACAGCCAGTGTAGGGGTGACATGTGGTTAGCATGTCGAGTCCCCCAGCCGTTATAGCTGGTTCCTCAACCTGGAGCCGCTACTTATTGTAGCTACCCAATTGCCTCACGATGCTGGGTGGGCACCGGTCCCATACTGGCCGAAATACCATGAGAAAATTTCTTCCCCCATGAAGACTCGAACCAGCGCAAGTCCCGTAGTTCTGCGCCAAGGCTTCCTACCTTAACCACTCGGCTACGGCGCGGGACTTCTATAAAGTAATTATCTAAAAAGTACGCATGTACAAAAAAGCAAATTTACGTAACTTTTACCTAATTCTTCTGTACAGACGATTTAATATTTGGATCACATCGCTTCTGGGAGTTTAGGGTATAATCAGTAAGGTGTGTGTTTATGTTGACCAGAAAACACACACACACACACACACACACACACATATATATATATATATATATATATATAAAAGTCCAGCGCTGTGGTCTCGAGGTAGCGTGCTGCCTGGTCACGCAGCGGGCCCGGGTCGATTCCCGGTCGGGACAGGCTCCTGGGTGAGCTTTTTTTCGGGGGTTTTCCTCACCTATAAGACAAATGTCAGGAAGCGTAGGGCCCAACAATCCCTGAAAATCATCCGGATATCATTATCATCCTTGCCATTATCATCACCATCCTTCACTGATGTGGAAAGCAACGGGAAGCTACCACACCTATAATTCCCTACTAGTAGTAGTAGGACTTTATTAGACAAAAAGTAAGATATTTACAATATTATTTACAAATATGGGTCGCACGGGCAGTAAGCCGTACGTGCTGTTGACAGTCCGTTACAATAAAGTAATAATTGGCACTAGTGTAAAGAAAAATAAACAACAAAAAAGCAATAACATTACACTTACATAAAGAAAACACAGTAATATTACAATTAAATAATAACACAATAGCATTATACACTAAAAAACATTAACATTACAATTACATAAAGAAAACACAATAATACAATTCCCTAGTAAAGCTGCAAAGCATAGCACGAAAATGTTATGGTTGCAGTGAAAGACCTGCCCTCGGGCAAAATTACTATGAATAGGCCTATATATATATATATATATATATATATATATATATTCTACATAACTGTGCGCTACATGATCTTTATGGAAAACCTGATCTAATAAGAAGAGTTAAGTCTCTTAAATTACGAATTATTAATGGAAGTGGGGCATGGAATATTTTTGTTGGGAAACCAGAGGAAAGAGCCTGTAAAGTAAGGCAAGAATGATGTAGGAGAATAACACTAATGATGATTTAAGGAAAGTGAGTTGTAAAACATGAACTTAAATTAGGGATGTATGGAGAGCATTATGTCCGCCTTCGAGTTCGGTATTGCCCTGAATTAGTTAGTTAGTATACAAAATGCGATACAGAAGTCATTTGCGTTTTTTAAAGAAAGGAGTCAATATCTAGCCTATGTTTATTAACCATTCGTCTTAACTCTGATAATACGGAAAATTCCATCAACGAGAAATAAACCCAGGATACTCTGAGTGTTGAGCAACATCGACTCGTTCCACAGATGTGGATGAAAAGTTTATTTTCAATAGATTAAAGTTGTGCTGGTATTTCTCGACTTCAGGCACTAACTTGGAGTTAAAGAAGATGTACCGCGTAGGCAGGTACACAATGGCAGCGAGACGATTTTAATGGGACAACTCGAGGTGGGATAAAATCTTCTGTTACAAGAGAAACATAGGTATTCAATTACATGATCAAGCTCACTGCCTACATTTTAATTGCATTTTCACAAAAAAGAACTCTTCCTCATTTGCATACGAAAACAAAGTCCTACAGATAAGAGTTAATAATAGTGGTTTATAATGAATATGCATGCTGCCACAGCACAAGGAAATGAAGAGAATCTTCTTGTAAGCTTGTAGCCGTTATGTAGAAAAGCCTTAAATCATGGTTATCTATTTCAGGGGTTTCAAAACTAACTTTATCAGTCTTATAACTAGATCTCCGAATTTTAGGCATGAAAATTTGACGTATTAGGGACATAAAATTCATCTGAAGAAGGTACAAGTTCTAAAACATCTGTTAAGAATTTGAATTTTAATAAATATGAAAATCATATAAAACTAAGTTTTTTTTTATTTAATTAAATATATTTTCATCAAGTAAACGCCAAATCAAAATGATTACATAAAATCTTCTTCTTCTTCCTCTCATGTGATGGACCTAATGGTCTGTTACAGTTTCAATCCAACGTTTGAAGGGTCTGCCCAAAGATCTCTTGTCTGGTGGCTGGTAATTTAAGATTTGACGTGGTATTCTTGTTCTGCTCATAAGTTTAAGAATTGTGTGAATTAGCCACTATTCTTTAATTTTGTCAAGAAAAAATATTTCTGATAGGCTATGTAAAATGTGTCATAAAATATTGGTTATGGGGGCACGCCGTAGCGTAGTGGTTAAGGCACTGAGCTACAAGCTGGAGGGTCGAGGGTTCAAGTCCCGTTGGGGTCAGGATTTTTAAACTGACCCAAACCCTCTGGCGGCACTATGGCCCTGGGGTTGACTCAGCCTCTAACGGAAATGAGTACCATACGCTTGTTCTGGGGGTAAATGCGGCCGTCACGCAGGGCTGACAACCCGGCTGACATAAAGTGCCGATTGTCTAGAAAAAGTGGGAGCCTTAACCTCCTACTACCCCAAGGGCCTCCGGGCCTGTTGTGGGATTACGTTTAAACTTTAAAAGATTGGTTACGCGGGAAGCAGGTATGTTTATATTTGTATGTGTATGACACACATTGTTTTCATTAGTAGTACTATATATATTTTTTCTCCAAATTTTAACACTTAGGCCATGTATTTTGCCTATTAAAATCATTTGAGTTGGCCGAGGTGGGGTAGTGGCTATTTTATTGCCTCTAGTTCCGAGGGAAACGGGTTTTTAAAGCTGGTCGGAGTCAATGGATTTTTAGGATTGAAAAAGCCACGAACAAGTCCTCCGGGAGGGACTTTAAGCCGTGGATCGTGAGTCTGAAGATTTTCAGACTTTTCGTAAAATAACCGCAGGCCTGAATAAGGAGGCCTCTATGCAAACTTTACCGACCGTTATCTATCTAAGTAATACCTTAGTTTCCCACTAGGTGTCTCACGAGGCGATATGCCGACCCCATGTCACTAGTTATTATCAAAGGGTAAATAAGCGCAACTAAATTAGCTTGTTGAAGAAACGCTCCCATAGAGGACCACCCTAATCCCCTCGTGGGGAATTACGAGATACATAGATAGAAAATCAGTTTGAAGCCTGAAATATTATATTACGATGCGAGGCTGGGAAGCGAGGAATATGTTTAAAAACCGAGCGATAGCGAGGTTTTTAATTTCCGAGATTCTGCAAAACACTTCACAAACATGCGTTGTTCATTACTTTTTGCGCGATAGTGTTTTCAAAATAGTAAATAATAGTAAATTAATAATATATTTTTTAGAACTATTTACGTTCATTATAGACAATTGACTAACGTTAACAGTGTGGGCAATGTTTATTAGTTGAAACTACAGGAGGCCGTGACACCAATCAGTCATAAAATGGCGGCAAGTACGTATTTATTGTTTTATATTGTTTCAAATAAAGTTCAATTCATTTAAAATGCAGAGATTTGTTTCGTATAATGTATATTAACACTACCTTTAGGATATTATTATATATACATTGTACGTAGATTAGAGGGCAGTGGTTTTACTTCCCACACATGGTTTGTAATATTACAGTATAGTTATTTTATTACAGTATAGTTACTTAAGTTGGCAACCCCGAAATGTAGGAAGTTGAACTTTCAATCATGGTCGCCATTATTGTAAGTACAACAAAACGCACTATCGCACAATAATTATATTTTCACTGGTACAAATGTCATGAGTAAACATAAATTCTGATACTTTTTATTGGCCACTTCTTCTAGAATTTCTATGTTTTCCCCCAATAAAACATTTACCATACGAACTATTGTAGCATATTGTTTTTTATTATTTTCTCTCTCTTGCATATTATTTTATCTTCAACTTTTCCTGCAGCAGCACTAATTTTCATTTGAGTTTTTGAACACATCTATCTAATCCGATAGTTCCTTTAAATTCCAAGCTTCATTACTGTTGGGGACAAGACTGAAAATTTTCCCTTTATCTAAACAAAATCTCGCTATAATTTTGCATTTTTTCAACAGTTCTTTTGATGGCAAAACACACGCTGCAGTCTCAGTAGGGAACTCTTATTACAGCATCAATGTTCCACATAACGTAGAGCTTCCTCTATCAAGGTTCCCCAGTGTGTTAAAGTTGATTAAGGGGAAGAGGAGTTTCTGAAACTTTTTCCTTGACAAAAATCCAATGCGGGATTGAGCTTTGCTGAAAGTTCTCTTTATATCGGAGATCAGCGAAATTCATTCCTTGTTTTTTTCTGAGATTCGGTGAAAGGCATAGGCTGAACAGGGGATGAGTATAAGATCAGGATAGAATGTTTACAGAAGAGAAGACTACGAGATTATATATCACTCGTTAACATATATAGGTTAATAAGCGGAACTAAATTAGCTTGGTTAAGAAACTCCCCAAGGGAGCACCCGTGTATATATAATATACGTATATGCATACACTGCGCAGAGAAGAAGAACCTACTCTCTTCAGGAAATGACAACTGTAAACGTCTGTTTACAATGATGGGATTTATAAATTAAAACAACTCTAAGTTGACACTTTTTTACATAAGAATTGAATATTATTAAAAGATTCCTGGCTATGTGGCCGTGGTCTATATCTGGTGATTCTTCTAGACGTTTCGCCCTCAACTGCGGAGGGCATCTTCAGTGGCAAGTGCTTCTAGGTGGTGTTCCCTTGTCGTAGACTCGAATGTGAATGGGAATTCACGTAGAGTCTACGACAAGGGAAGACCATCTAGAAGCACTCGCCACTGAAGTTGTCTCAACTAATCATAAAGACATTGGAACCTTATATTTCATTTTCGGAGCCTGAGCGGGAATAGTGGGAACATCACTAAGAATGTTAATTCGAGCAGAGTTAAATCAACCAGGATCCCTTATTGGAGATGACCAAATTTACAATGTTATTGTAGCATCACACGCTTTTATCATAATTTTTGTATAGTAATACCAATCTTAATTGGAGGATTTGGAAACTGGTTAGTTTCTGGAAGAAACACCACCTATAGACCACGACCACATAGCCCGGAATCTTTTAATATTAGGCCTACAATTACCGGTCATGAAAGCCTTCATTCCACAATAATAATTAAATATCGAAAATTAAATACCATTAATGATAAGTTTATTAATTATAGATTAACCATTACAATCTGTCATAACAGCACCTGCGAACTAGTGGTTACCGCCCTCACCTCTAGATCCGAAGTTCGTGGGTTCACAACCGTTTTGTAGGACGAAAGAATCTGAATATGGATTGTTTCGAAAGGGGAATAAAGCCGTTAGTTCTGTGTCGTGGATTTTTTCAGGACATAAAAGAACCTGTAGCTGAAAGAAAAAATTGTCCTTTGAACGAATGTTTCATCCAGCTCTGAATTGATGTTAATGATCTAAGTTGTTAAAGAGCTTCATCAAATAAACCACCACCTCAAAGAATACCGTTATAACGTCTTTAAAAAGTCCACTTATAATGAAAATAAGTTTCACATTCATTCTTATTATAATCTGTCAAGTTTTATCATCCTCTAATGTTATTATTAAAGTAGCATCTAATCGTGATATTTACCATCAACATTTTTAAATATATATTTTGATAGCTACAAAATATTGGCAAAAATACTATAGCCTATTAGCATAATCTAGACGTATGTGAGAGGACAAAATTCAGACGAAACATAGGGAAATGGATATCGAAGATAACTGAATTCAAGTATGGACTAGTGGAGGATCTTAGTTAAGCAAGTATGGAAACTATTGATTTTATAAACTATAGAGTTACTTCAACTAATATTGTTTTTCTTATCTTTTTCCTAAGAAGCATATCAAATTTTGAATGTTTTTGCTATTTTCTGCGTTTAATAATAATAATTGTTAAGCACTGATATTGTGATTTCTATTATAATTATTATCATTACCATTCTCATTATCATTATTATAATTGTCATAAGTAATGTCACGAGTGATTTCCAAATCATCGATAAATTTACGAGTCACGAAGTGAGGAGTGAATTTATCTAGAGGATTTGGAAATCAAGAGTGGCATTTGTTAGGACTATTTACCAATAAAATTAAGTTGTTTACTCAAAATCATTATTTAAATATAGTTATCGGTATTTTAAAATATGTATATATTTAATATAAAGGGCGATATTTGAAAACAAATCAGAAATGTGAGTTTATCTTTATTCACTGCAACTTGTTCATATTATTTACTGAACAAATAAGATCGCAATATTCTAAGAATGCACCCAAGTAGAGAAATAATTAAACACATCAAAGTATATATTATAATCAACATTATAAGTTATATTAATTAATTTTTTTAGTAAACAACTCAGTAAAATCACGGAATCTGTTCATTATGTGTGCTGCTATATTCAATGTATTTGTTGGGGAAAAATAATGTACTGACCAGTTTAGAATTTTAAAATGGAGGAGCTTTCTTTATCACAAAAGCAGGAGTTGATAAAGAGAAATCGATAAAGAGCGAGGGTAAAACACGACTGTCATTGGTTGTAAAACACAATTCATTGAAACGTGATTGATCATTGACTATCCCTTTGGGGTATGAGTTAAATAGTCTTTATAATTATAATTATTAATTAAATTCCGATAACCTAATGTCAATGGAGAAGAATACACGTGTACATTGTTAAGTTGTCCTTCAGAAAAGACTGTACTCTAAATAATATAAAAATACAATAATTCAAGTATTAAAATTAAAGGATCTCAATAACTCGCTCCTGAATATATTAATATAAATTTATTTTATCAGTATATAATGAAACGTAAAAAGTTATGGACATTATAATTTAAAAATTAAAATTCCAACAAATTACTGATTTTTCGAGTTATACCTCTCCCAATAAGGAATTGTTATGCCTATTTAAATCATGCCCCAAATGAGAGTCAATGACCAATCACGTTTCAATGAATTTAGAAACAGTCGTGTTTCACCTCTATAATTATTATCGAATTTTGATTACCAACATAAAGAGAGCTCCTTCTTTGTAATATTCTGAACTGGCCAGAGCATTATTTTGCAGTGACTGGCTCTCTAACAAATATGTTGAATATAGCAAATAATAAAGAGATTCCTTCGAGCTACACATTTGATAATTGTATGTTCAATAATTGTGTTCTAAAATACTGATTTTTCTGAGTTGTTTCGAAAAAAATAATAACCTATAATGTTGGTTATAATATATAGTTTGATGTGTTTCAATTTTTCTCCACTAGGGCGCATTCTTGCAATATTGCGATCCTATTTGGCAATACATGATATCGTCAAGTTGCAGTGATGAACAAATAAAACATAACCAAACATTCCTCATTTGTTTTCAAACATCTCCGTTTACATTAAATATATAAATATTAAAAAAACTATATTTAAATAACGATTTGTGAGTAAACAACTTAATTTTATTAGTTAAATAATCCTAACAAATGTCACTATTGACTTCCAAATCCTCTAGATAAATTGGAAATCACTCGTCATTGATTATGACTACGGCTAGGAATTTTATGTAGTAAAAGGTACGTCTGCAATGCAGTTAGTATATATTATTCAACTGTTTGTGTGTGAAGCCAAGATAAAAGAAAGTCAAAAGTCTTACTTCTCATTATACCCTATTCAACTGTTTTTATGTGAAATCAAAACAAAAGACAGTCATAAGTCTAACTCATTATACTACGTTGCAATCAACTTTTAGTACCGGTACATAAAAATCCTAGCTCTACTTATGACAATGCTTCCATGAGGATGGGAATCAGTTATACATCACATTCATTTAGAATGACATAGAAGATCCAATATCATGTATGGTGAGCAGTACGCATATCTCGTAAATACGGCTCAAATATTCAACTTTAAAGCCAGGAACATCGAGTTTAGGTGGAATATAAATCTGATTATTCGCCTTAGCAACATATGCAAATCAATAGATTATTCGAGGGCTGAGGGATTTTAAACAAAATCTTCCAAACGTGAGAATCGCATTTTCCAATAGAGCCTCCTGCTCGATAAAAATTCTGAAAATAAAAGATAAAAGACACATTGCACGAGCTATATAAAAAAATCTCAGTATTTACAGTGGTTTAACAAGAACCTAAAATGCTGAATGCTAGCATAGCTTCAGGGTGATTTTGTAGAGTGAGCTGTATGGGAGGACTATCTGTCAATACGAGAAAACGGATTCAGTAAACCTTTCTTGCAATCTGTTCGCAATATCGTCAATGCAGAATGTATTATGCATATAGGGTTGAACGAAAATTAATAGCAAAGTTCTTCTAGCGACTTTAATTGTTTTACATAACAATATATTTAATAGTAGAAGAACTTTAAGTCTATATAATGACTGAAATAATTAAATTAGATGTCCCATGTTATAGCTTTTTATAATTACACTTATGATGTACAAAATATAAGAAAATTCCTGTAACGTTATTGCTTTAAGGGTCGTGGTAGCTTTATTTTGAAATGACAGAGACAGAATAAGAAATCACAACCTTCTTTTAACATACCAAAGAAGAGTCCTTAATAATAAACAAAATATAAAATAATAGCAGTAAGCAATAGTAAGCAATATCTGTAAAAGATGATTCAGAGTACAAGTTGATGGAGTTCTAAAACTAAGATAGGACAATTTTATGAACAAAATGTAATGTTAAAATAATTCTAACTACAATTCACCAAAATAACCTAAAATATAATTACAGAATGTTAAAATACCCCCTAGAATTAACTACGGAATAATAAGTACAGTAAAATTTGCTCAAACCGGAATCGCATGGGACCATTTTTTTCCACATTAGACAAAATTCCACATTATAAAAAAACGAAAACTTATTATAGTATTAGATTATAGAGTACCGTATATGTCTTTTTACGTACCGTGGATTAATTGTAGTTCCACTGTCTTTGAAAAGTGGAGTAGGCCTAGCGACTTCGACGGTAACGGCGAAAAAATAGTCCCGTTTCGTCAAGCCTTCAAAATGTCTCTTAGGCGCGTATCCTGAAATTAAAGTATGTAGTATCTGTTTTCGCTCACTAACTACACTTTCGTCCACATCCTTTGATTCCCCGCAAATTTCATTCCACACTACATTGTGTCGTCTTTTAAAACTGTCCACAACCAACCTGAAGATGCCTTGAAATCGTTATTCCGGGATTTAGCAACAGCTAGAGCTTGCCGTTGCAGCATTGGTCCGGAAATTTGGAGATTTAGCTTCAATCACTTACACTTTTTCGTTTAATCACAATCCTACGTTTTAGCCATCTTTATTCCGTAAAGATCGGTCTCAGAATTTGAACTAATTTAAGATTTTTGAGTGCAATGGTTATTTGTAAGACAGGTACCCGTCTTTCGCATAACGAAATAAAATTTCAGATACAGGTAGTATGCCTACTTCACCCGGCGACAGGAATCATTCCTTATTGTTTTTTTTGCCTAACGGGAATTCAATGAAGTGGAAATAATTTATTTCTCTGTCTTTCCGCTTTATAAAATGTGTTTAATGAATTGTGTACAAATATCCTTCCGTTTCCGCGTTGGACAGATTCCGTTTTATGCAAAGTAAATACACGTAAAATTACTATTATTTCGCCGGGACCAATAAATTTGTTCACATTGGACAGATTTACGCATTATTCACGTTTCGGATTAAACAAGTTTTACTGTATTAATAGTCTACCGCTGTGGTCTCGAGGTAGCCTGCTGCCTTGTAACGCCGCAGTCCCGGGTTCGATTTCCGATCGGGACAGACTCCTGGGTGAGGTTTTTTTTCGGGGGCTTTCCTCACCTATAAGAAAAATGTCAGGAAGCTTAAGATCCAACGGTCCCCGAAAATCATCCGGCCATCATCCTGATCATTATCAGATCATCCCTCACCGGTGTGGAAAGCAATGGGAAACTACCACATCTATAATTCCTTAGTAAAGCTGCAAATCATAGCATGAAAATGCTATGATTGCAATGACAGACCTGCCCTCGGGAGAATTACTATATAATAGAAGTATGAATATATAGTTTCTCCAAACAGGATATAGGCCTACTGGACTTGGTCTACTTGTGCTCTGAACTATTAAATATATCAAAACTGAAAATAAAACAAAGTCGTATATTTTAATATTTTAATAGTCTTCCACGTAACATAAATATCTTTATAGTGAATTTTAAAAGAACAATCAGACCAGAAAGTATTTCTGTCCTCTTTACAATGTCGATGAATATTGCAGAATTTAGTGGTTGCATACCAAAATATTATAGTGAGTGCCACAGTTGAAGGCATATGTTCAAGAAGAACAACTTTAATGCATTGTTTGAACCCTTTACATATCAGACTTCACTCCATTGGTGATGTCTGGTGTGTAAGGGGTACAAGAAATCCATTGAAGTGATTATTTTCTGAAGAAAGAGATTCAACATAGCATCCTTCATATGCCTTTAACTATGGCATTCACTAATACACCATTAAAATACTATATATATACGAAGCAGTAATTTTAAATCCGTCACTTTTAAGTAGGCATTGTTTACCCTTAAAACTCGTTCACTACATGTTACTATAGATATGAACCTTTCAATGTAAATGAAACAGGTATGTATACATACCTCACACACTTCATACTGGGAGCATTGGTACCTGAGCAAGAACATTTTATTACACGGTCAATAATTAATTTTCCATCACGAAAATTAATTTAATTTATGTTTAATATAATGTGATCAATATATTTCCGTTACAACATATTAATCTATCCTTTTTCGAAATCATGGATGATAATTAAAAGAACGATTGTAGTAAATCAACCAAATACATCACTGCAAATATAGCCTTATTAGATTTCAATACTTAACAAATCCAACATATACGCTAACATAACTTTGTTCACTAAATTTACATTTTTCATTAATTTCCGTGAATAGAAGTCACCATCTCCTGCTTGTATCTAACTTCAGATCTACGTGGAATAAGTTTCCGCGAAATACTTCTTCGGACTTATTTAGAATGATTTGCGGAAGTTTGTAATCGCAATTTTAAACTCCCTCCATATTTGATATTACATTACAAATGGGCAACATAATAGTACATCTGATGTTTTTTACACAATGTTATCATTAATTTAATTAAAAGTAATAAATTCAACATAGATAAAAAAGTATTGTAGGATGCAAGGATGGAAGACTTTTACATATTTGTTGAAAAATGATGTCCTCGTCTCCACACTCGGGCATAAAGATTTCAACTCATTCGTTAAACACTGTCTTCCATCATTATATTGTAAATTACACCATGTCCTATTCAAACCTCCCCCATTTTAATTAATCATAACTCTCAAAATATGGGGAATTATGAAATGAGGTTGGTATTCAAAGAAAGAGAAACTCAAAGAATTTTTGTTTTGATTGTTGCAGTTAATTGATCTGTCGCATGTTGGACAATAATGACATAAAACAAAAGGGCGAGAACAAACTGTTTTCTGGTATGCAGAGACGAAGTCAATAATTACAGTGTGAAGAAATTACCGGAGAGAATTTGGAAGAAATGCACCTGATGGGAAGAACATTAAGGCATGGCTTGATAAGTTTCTGGCGACTGGAAGCGTTAAAAAAGAATCAGAAGTGCTCGTACACGTATTTCAGAAGAAAAGATTGAAGAAATGGTGCACATATAGAGGTGTATTTGTGTGGCAATGAAAATTCTTTGAGTTTCTGTTTCATTTAATACCAGCCTGATTTCATAATTCCGCATACTTTGATAGTTATGATTAATTAAAATGTGAGAGGTTTGAATGGGACATCCTGTACTATAAAGCCAATAATTTATAAATTCAGGTTATTAGCGTCGCAATTCAAAGCTCTTCCAGAAATGACCCATATATTTTGCTGAGAGGTTTTTTATTTTAGGCTTCATGGTCTTTTAAGTGCCAAAAAAAAATTGATATAGGATCCATTCATTTATTTTCTTCCTGAAGGAAGCCATATTCAAAAGAGAACTGTAAATCATTGCATGCTGAATCTACCTTCAAATTTCTCCCAGAGAAGCACTGTGATATATCAATGCCGTGTCCAAACAAAATATCTGCAATACACTAAAATTCAGCTCCAAATCTGTCATTTAAACCACAAGAAAGTAATACAACTCCTCACTTGATAGATTGGATAACCCACACTACCTGCTGTCCGCATCGCAATCTCCTCACTCCGCACCACTGTAAGTCTAGCAGGGAAATCCAAATGCTATGCACAGCGGGTTGCCATTCCTGGATTCTGGCTTCGATTTCTGTGCCTTGCAGTTAAAAAGGCAGATTTTTTATACGGCCTTGGCACATCCCAACACTTCTCTGATGGAGATTTCAATGTAGGTTTCGGCATGCAATTTCAATGTAGGTTAAAAGTTCCTCGACCTCTGCCACATCTAAAATGTGGACCGTTACAACCAGAGGTGAGCCTAGTAAGTATTAGTCCACAGCGGTAGACTTCGTAACTTGTAATAGAGTGAGCAGCTGATATTAGTTTATAAACAAACCTTCTTCCATTTGAAATAACCTATTTTTGTCACAAATTTAACACATTTTTTATGAAAACCATGTATCATACTCATAGTTATAAAAAAATATGTAGATTTATTAATTTTCGTTTTCTTGAGAGTGCCAGTATACTGTACCATTACTATAAAAATTGATAAGCATGCTACAGATATTGTGAGAAGTACTTTTTTTTTTAGAAATCCATAACGTTGCTGAACAAACAAGCGATACTCTCTGCGCTTGATGGCTAATTAATACAACAGAAGCACTATGTATACAGAAGAGGTATACGATAGAGAACTTAACCTTTGACATTAAAACAGTAATGCAGTATCTCGCAGAACCGAGTTGCTTTATATTTTGTCGATAAATGATTTAAATAATACGTAGGCATACATACACTATAAACAAGGTGTAACAGATCATATGTATTTTATTATTTAAATTCTTGTTATTTATATTTATTTTTGTTTTAGATTTGTTTCTCTAATCATCTTACTTAACTAACTCACCCATTCGTTCTATCGAACCCGTAGGTTCATGGGCGCGCGGACATAAGCTCTTCATATATCTCTATCCTGAGCTAATGCTTTCCAGTCATCCTCTGTATAATCTATTTCCTTCAACTCATGGTTAATATTATTCTCACACCTCATTCTTGATTTACCAACTGGCCGTTTTCCCTCTGGTTTTTCTACAAGAAACTTTCATGCACCTCTTTTATTCCCCATTCGAGCCACATGCCCTGCCCATCGCAGTTTACGAGAATTAATTAAAACAAATTATTTACTAGAGCAAATTTCAGAATATTTTGATATTAACGTTTAATATGAGAGTAAAATTTATCTTGAATGTAAAGTGGAAAATTATTACTCAACTTCTTCATATATTTTTTTAATTTGCCAAGTAATGTATGTTCTAATTTCTGAACCAATTTATTTAAATATTTCATTCTAGAAAAATATAATAAGTATTTACTTTGATTATTATCGCCGTATTCGTGGTTAGTAATTCGCTTTCCACATCCGGGTCCCAAATTTGTGTCTCGGTTACTTCATATAGGGTTCGTGGTGGATGAATTGGAGCCAGGACAGGTTTTTTCCGCGGTATCTCCCGGTTTCCCCTTCCAGAAACATAATTCAACTACTTCTCCATACTTTTGTCTTCCAATTCATTTCATTTGCTCCAGTGATGGCGCGACAACTGTGGTCAACCAACATCCTCCTATATAACAGTCCTTCTATAATATATATTTCATCTCATCTCATCCCTCGACTTAATATTACGCTTGATACGAATGGAGAGTTTACTTTTACTTTGAATAATTATTTTAATACCTTCTTCAAATGAAATGTATTATTTTTTTGTGCGAAATGCCGATTTTTAATGCTGCTCATATTTCTTATTACAGTAAATTAATTAATTTTCAATCAAATAATGTGTTTCGTCTTAATGTTATGTCGTTTCGAAGGAGGCTCTGACAGTGAGCTGATCACTCATTCGGGGAGGCCCTCCATGTCCTTGTGTGGCCAAAAAAGTATGTGTATGATCCATAGTGAAAATCCCTCTCCCGGCAGGTAGTGTCACTGCAAGACCGGGAGGCGTGTGGCAGATTAAAGTACCTGTAATGGGAGAGGTTAAACTGCGGGAATGAAATAGAATAATAAAATATGTTTTTAAATAACACTGGTCAACATGATTTTTGTCTCATGAGTACCAATATTTGTACTTAATGCAGTTTTTTATCGTGTTTTCAAAATACGGTATGTATTCGGAATTTCTCAATCAACCACAGTTTTTTATTTCAATTTCAATTAATGGATTTAAATAATTATTTTTTAATAAACGTTTTTTCGTCCATTTGTCCACTGTAAAATAAAACCAAATGAGCTAACTCAGGAGATTTCAGCTATGGAAAAGATATATCAAGGCAAATGGAATCCTAATTTGCTGGCCGATTATTTTTGGACCATCAAGAGGGATGCTCGACAGGCGAAATATAGCAGAAAATCGTCATTTCTTACTTTCTAGGTGAGTCCGAATGTTCGAACATTGTATAGTTACGAATGTAGAAAACATTAAAGTGTTTGAAATTATAAATTCCTGTCTCTCGGAAACCTTGCGTGATGGAGACAAACCTATATCATATTTGAATCCAGGAGAAAAAATACTATCAGAATCACATATTTTTCTTTCTGAGACAAAAAAAAAGTTTATTTTTTGTTGCTCAGCGTAATTAATGTAACACTGGATATTATAAAAATAAATATTAAGATATGTAATGATATAAAATTCACAATCAAGGCTAAACTTTTATATATCCAACACCATAAATTAGAATTTTCATTAAACTAGCTAATAGAAATAAGGAAAAAAAATCTACCTAAGCCATTGTGCTATTTAGGCAATCCAGCAGGAGATAAAAATCTTTTTTCTACTTGAAATTTGCGTAAAGTTGGAGACTTTGGGTTCAAATCCCAGTTCAGAAAGACATTTTTCTCTTCAGTTGTACTAACTATTACATGCGTACAGCAAGCCTGAGTGTATTAGTCATTCAAAATATCTCTGCAGGCGGAAGAATTACGAAGCTCTGTTTGTTGCTACACGTGGCGTCATATAAAACAGTGTATACCGTCAGCGTCTTACGTCCCATTCCCCTCTGCACTCTAAGATAGCAGTGTCACGTGTTCTATTCCTGCATAAATACGACTGCAGTGCCCTCCGTCAACAACTGCGCTTACTCCTTAAACGGGTAATATAAATTTCAATATTACTTTTAAAAGAAAAACTAAATGATCATAACATTATTATATTATCCAATATAATGTATTTAAAGTACGAAGCAATCAAATTAATCAGATCGTGATAATATAGTTTTAACTTTTCCTTAAGAGCTCTGATTGGTGATTCCTATGTGATTTATGTATTTAAAGTTCAAATGTTTATTTCAACATTTCTAGGCTTCTGCAGTTCAAAATGAAAGGAAAAGCTATATACTAAAACTTTATGAATGCAATGGCATTAATATAAATAATTGGTTTTGTAGGTAAATTATTAGAAATATCAAACGAGGACTATATTCCTTCTTCTACTCCATCACAGTTTAACTTATCTTTTAGGTATGTCTACATGTCCTACGCCACATAAGTCTCACAGTGGTAAGACCTGTCGGAAGAGGGATTTAAACTATAGATCACACACACTTTTTTTGACCAAACAAGGTCATGGAGGGCCACCCCGAATGAGTGATCAGCTTAATGCAGCCCTACACCGATACAACACGAACAACACTCCATTCACTCACAAATTCATACTAAACATATTATAATAATGATTATGATGACCAAAACATCTTTGGGGACCATTTAGACCTTAAAGTTCCCTGATATTTGTCCTATAGGTTAGGGAATACCCCGAAAATCTCATCACCCTGAAGTCTTGTCCCGACCGGGAATCGAACCTGAGCCTGCTGCTTGCGAGACAGCAACGCTACCTGGAGACCATACTTGTGGACAAGACTAACTCATCGGCACTATCAAACCCGGAGGTTCCTGGCCGCGCGAACATAAGCCTCCCATATTTTCTAATCCTGAGCTAATATTTTCCAATCATCCCCTCCATAATTCACCTCCCTCAAATCATGGTTAATGTTATTCTCCCACCTCATTCTTTGCCTGCCTACTGGGCGATTTCCCTCTGGTTTCCCTGCAAGAAGTTTTCTATGCCCCTCTTTCATTCCCCATTCATGCCACTGTTCTTATTACAACTGTTTTCCCATGAAGATCATGTAGGTTATTATTGTGCAATCTTCTCCATTCACCTGTCTTTCGTCTCTCTTTGTTTCAAAAATTTTGCTAAGAACTTTATTCCAAAATATTTTTCCTCCTTTATAATAAGAGGTTATTTTGCATCCATACAATATAACTGGAAGAATAATTGTTTTATATATTTTCAGTGAACATGGCACATTTTCCAAATTAAAAAAAAACTATCTTAAACAAACTCTTAGATTTTTAATTATCAAGCAATATTTTGTGTTATATCATTTTGAACTTAAAATGTATTTAAATATTTTACTCTAGTGTCATACATAACACAAAACAATAAAACATTTTAATTGATAACATATTGAAAGAATCGTTAACCTAATCAAAGTAAACCCGCTACTCGTGCCAGGTCGAGTGTGAGATGAGATGAAACACCTATTATTGAAGGTCTGTGATATATATGTATGTCAGCTGACCAGGGTTGTTATACTCTCTCAGAGGCATGATGAAATTAATTAGATGACAAGAGTGTGGAGAAGTGGTTGAATAAGATTTTGGTACGGGAAAATGGGAGAAACCCCGAGAAAACCTACCTGGGATCCGATTATTTCACCACAACCCATATATAGCGACCGATACCCGAATTCTGGACCCGGATGTGAAGGGGTAGTGACTAACTATTTACAACACGAAGTTGGTAATAAAAAAGTAACTTTTTTATATTCGTCCTAGAATGAAATATTTAAATACATTTAGGTTCAGAAATTAGAAAGATTACTTGACAATATTACAGGGATGCGAAAGGTGGTCTGTTACTTTAAAGGAGGAGAAATGATTACGTGCGGGTCTAATAGAGAATAAAGTTATAAGGAATATTTTTGATAAAAGAGAGACGAACGGACAGGTAATGGAGATACTATATAACAATGAGTTACATTATCTTTATGGGAAATCAGACAATAAAAATAGTTAAATCTCGTAGACTGGGATGGGCAGGTGGCACGAATAGGGAATTAAAGAGGAGCATGGAAACTCCTTACAGGAAAAACAGAGGGAAAATGAGCAGAAGGTAGACAAATAACGAGATGGGAGAATAACATTAACCACGATATAAGGGAAATAAATTATACAGGGAATGATTGGAAAACATTAGCTGAGGACAGGGATGTACAGAGAGCATATGTCCGCGCGGTCAAGAATTTCTGGTTTCGATACTGCCATTGAGTTAGTTATTACTTTAAAAAAATTAAAAAATCAAGAATTTGGGTAAAATAATTTTAACTAAAACGCACTTTAAGTTCAATATACATTCCAAAAATTTGAAAAAAAAAAAAGGTCATCAGTTATTTTTTTTAAATTACTTTGCATACTAAACCAGTCAATTGTATCGTAGAGTACCATTGAATGTACAATATTTTCGCGTATAACCGTACTAATTTTTATTTCATTTTGTGGAACAAGAATCGCGAAATATCGAAATAAACTTTTGAATTTGAAATACATTAAACATAAATGAATCATTATCTGGCGTTCTTAATAACTGAGGAAAACAATGACAAATCCAGTCTTGTTGATCACAACTGGATTTAAACCTAGGATCGTCCGTATACGAGTATAAGTGCCAACGCTACAATCTGAGTGAGCTTGTCGGTTCTAGTTTATTGATTTTAATAAAGCGATCAAAGTAAATTAAATGGCAGTTCAAAATTGTATTAAGTCCTTTTATAATTCTTAGGAAACCGTATTTAATACAGAAATATTATGCTTCCTATTTTATTCAATGGGCCATGTTTGATTTCTTTTAAAATTCATAATGAACTACCGTTAGTGGATTGTGCAAACAATATATATATATATATATATATATATATATATATCATATAATCGTGTATTTTTATAGTTCATTGATTTAATTTGTAATGTTTTCATGAAATGGTGATTATGATGGAAATGGTCCCGATAATGAAATTACAGTCCAGCGTTTTCCTACACAACTGAGGGAAATAAAATAGGTCAGCGCCTGGGTTTGAACTGGGAACCTCTTATAAGACTTTTAAACGCTATCGACTTAGCAAACTCACTGCATAAAAAATTGCTATGAAGAAAAAAATGTTATGAAAATTAATTTTGTTCTAATATACCCCCTGATAATTATCAAAGCAAGTTCCAATATATTAAATATATTTCAATACACCACAATATATTTATTTATTATCTTACCATCAAAGTGGCCTGCAGAAAAAACAAAACATAGAAATAATATTTTTAATGAATCATCTGAAATCTGTTAATGTTTATCATTACAATGAATTTAGATTTAATTGGAACTTAACTGTCAATGTCATTTATTTTGAAAAAATAGTAAAAAGTAGGAAGGGAATTTATTCACTTTCCACACAGTATCAGTAGTGTACTTGCAATGGTGGAACATATTTCTGGAGTTCAATATTCTCCCGGTCGTACATAACTCATAAGAGAATGACACCAGATTTCGCGTGAAATCTTCATAAGTAATGCCACGAGTGATTTCCAAATTATCGATAAATTCACGACTCACGAAGTGAGGAGTGAATTTATCTAGAGAATTTGGAAATCAAGAGTGGCATTTGTTAGGACTATTTAACGAATAAAATTAAGCTGTTTACTCACAAATCATTATTTAACTATAGTTATTTTAAAATATTTATATATTTAATGTAAACGGCGATGTTTGAAAACAAATGAGAAACGATAGGTACGCTTCTACTGCTTCTTTTGTTTATCACTGCAACCAGATCATACTATTTATTGCCAAAGGAAACGCAATATTGTAAGAATGCTCTCTAGTGGAGAAAAAATGAAACACATCAATCTGTATATTAATTCATTTTTGATGTCGTATGATGTAAATATGACAATTATATTTTTCTCGATTATTACCTGGGAAAAAATACATTTAAGAAAGTGCAAACAGTGGTTTCTTTTTTTGGTGGTATAATCAATTGCTACAAATGTTGACATGTAAGCACTATTATATACAATCTGGTAGCCGTATTTGTTATAGGCTCAGTCACTGCAAAATAACGGTCAGACCTGTTCAGAATATTAAAAAGGAGGAGCTTTGTTTAATATATGATAATCCTAACACTGATAAATATTTCGTGAAACACGACTCTGATTGGTTGTAAAACAGGAATCATTGAAACGTGATTGGTCATTGACTCCCATTTGGGGCATGAGTTAAATAGTCACTGTAACTTGTGCTCTATACGACCTAGTTTCATTTCATTTGCATCCTTTCGCCCTTTAACTCAAGAAATCATACATTCTTCGAAACATTCTCAGTTTTTGCTGGATTTGCTAATGTGGATATCAGATTCCTACAAACAAACATTCTAGATGCGATGTAACTTTAGATGCTGAAGTGTCTATAAATAAGTATGAACATATATTTCATTTTTTACTTTTCATGAACATAATATTGTAAAAAAGTTAGTTATAGCTCTGGTTGATTCAATCCTTATAAAAAATAAACCAGGATTTAATACAAAACAGTTCTGAGTAAAAAGAGAATTGTTCACTCGAATACTGAACATTGCATTTTTAACTACTATTTAACTCATGCCACAATTGGGAGTTAATGAGCAACCAAGTTTTAACGAATTTTGTTTTACAACCAATAACAGTCGTGTTTCACCGTACTCTTTACCGAGTGCTCTTAACCACCTCCTGCTTTTGTGTTAAAGAAAGCTCCTCTTTTCTTTTTTTTTTTTTTTTTTAATATTCTGAACAGTTCAGAGCATTATTTTGCAGTGACCGACTCTCCAGCAAAGCCGCCAGGTTTGAATCTACAAAATAGCAGACACAAGATTTAGCTGCGCTTCAAATGAAGATATGGACGAAATAATCCAGCAAAGTAATAGGAAATATATTTGGAGCTAGTTCGAAAGATTTTGTAAACAACACATTATTTTACTCAGTTGTTTACTAAAAAATAATTAATAACCTATAATGTTGGTAATAATAAACAGTTTTTCCACTGGGGTGCATTCTTACAATTTTGCGATCCTATTTTAAGTCGCCAGATGGCAATAAATAATATTATATGATCAAGTTACACTGGATAAACAAATATAATTATGATTTGTTTGTTTTCAAACATCGCCGTTTATATTAAATATAAAAATATATTTTTACGTAACTATATTTAAATAATGATTTTTGTGTAAAAAGCTTAATTTTATTCGTTAAATATTCCTGACTATTTAACTCATGTCCCAAATGGGAGTCAATGACCAATCACGTTTCAATGATTTCTGTTTTACAACCAATCGGAGTCGTGTTTCACGAAATATTTATCAGTGTTATAATTACCATATTAAAGAAATCTCCTCCTTTTTAATATTCTGAACAGGTCTGACCATTATTTTGCAGTGACTGAGCCTATAAGAAATACGGCTACCAGATTGTATATATAGTGCACATAGCGTTTGCAGGAGTTAATATAAAACATTTGTAGCAATTTATTATACCACCAAAAAAAGAAACCACTGTTTGCACTTACTTAAATGTATTTTTTCCCAGGTAATAATCCAGAAAAATATAATTGTCATATTTACAACATACGACATCAGAAATGAATTAATATACAGTTTGATGTGTTTCATCTTTTCTCCACTAGAGAGCATTCTTACAATATTGCGTTCCTTTGGCAATAAATAGTATGATCTGGTAGCAGTGATAAACAAAAGAAGCAGATGAAGAGTACCTATCGTTTCTCATTTGTTTTCAATCATCGCCGTTTACATTAAATATATAAATATTTTAAAATAACTATAGTTAAACAATGATTTGTGAGTAAACAACTTAATTTTGTTCGTTAAATAGTCCTAACAAATGCCACTCTTGATTTCCAAATTCTCTAGATAAATTCACTTCTCACTTCGTGAGTCGTGAATTTATCGATAATTTGGAAATCACTCGTGGTATTACTTATGATAAATGCCACTCTTGATTTCCAAATCCTCTAGATAAAGTGACTCGTCACTTCGTAAATTTATCTATGATTTGGAAATCACTCGTCACATTACTTATGATAAATATAATGACTCATAAAACGTTTCTTTCGTGAATTTTAGTGTAATAGCTGGTGCAGTCTCTATTCAGAAGACAATTTTGCTCAATCGTGAGCTCGAGTAGAAGATTAGATGCTTCCTAGTACACACGTACTTCTTTCCCTTGTGGGGCGAAGCGCTAATCGATACGATGTCTCAAGTTTGACAGATACGACATACTCGTAGATGTCTTCTGCTAATTACCATCCTATGAATAGCAGCTGTGTGTAAACAACTTACTTTTCTACAAATCGTTTCAAATAAAAATCCAGTCTAGCTTTTGTCGCAGATTAAGACTAAAAAACTAGACTCATCTAGCACACTTAGAATAAGCCTGTCATTGCTACCAGATCGATCTATAAAACATGTAAATTTACTTTCATCATCACCACCATCACTCCAAGGGTTAGGCAATTGCCCGTTCCGACTTCATAATGCATCAGCCCAACGTTTCTCGTTTCTTGGTCTTACGACATCACGTCTTCATCTTGCTTGATAATTTCTTGCTATACTTCTTTCGGCCTTGGTTTAGGTTGTAATGTAAACAGAAGCACGTGGTTAAGTGTGATTTTATTAGTCACATGAACCTAATGACATCGTTGTGTAGCGGCGTAGATGAATACATAGCTCCCTGATCAATCTACATTTTATATAATATAACTACTATGTATGAACAAAAATATCGCAAAAATAATAATAAAGTAATTAATAAAAACACAATATAACAACAAAAAATGACAATGATAAATAGTAAGTATAAATGTATATAAAATTAAATATGACACTATTTCGCGCAGACGAAGAGGGATATACAGTTATTCCAACATGACCGCTCGTGTTGAATACGTTCGACATCGTTTGTATTAGTTGCATAACTATTTTGCCGCTTCACTCTCGAAATCAATTGAAAAACGTTTATGCCTAATCAAATTTGTTATTTTAAATAATTTTTTAGAATTTCTAAAATACATGTAGATGCAGCGACTTTGGTAAATTATAGTTGTTGCCAAAACTTTAGAACCTCACTTCCAGGAAATACCTTGGATTCACCCTTTCTCTTTTCCCTCATAAATTTCAGTGAACAAAAGGCAACCAACCCATCTTATCCTACTTTTAAATACCTGTGAATAAAAGCAACAATTGTCCTGCAATAAGATGCTGAAATGCTTACAGCAAAAGGTTTGAAAGTATGGCTAATAGTCGACTTGAGGTAGTGGTGTGAGGCAAGGTTCTTAAGTTTTAGTGAAAAGTATAATGCCACCGGAATTTGACAGCAAGTCTGATGGCGTGTAAAATAGTACCATCGCTCCGCTAATCACAGATGCCTACGGAAGGATATCTTTTGTGTGTATAGCAGTGGATATCTCTCCTTATTCATTCCATCCACGTGTTCAATCCACTTGTGTCTATAATTCGTGACTTTATCTAACAAACGCCGCACTTTTAATTCTTCTCTTATATCTTCATTTCTAATTCTATCAAGTTTTGTACATCCTTTAAATTGTATGAGGAACCACATCTCCGCCGTCTGTATTTTATCTTTCTGTTTTTTCCATTGGAGCCCAAATTTCACATCAATACAATATTTAGGGAATTACCATAACTTTATACCCAGGTCACCGGAGTCCACATGTTGTACAGTATGAGAGCGATACAATTGAATTATCCTATATCCATCCATCCATAGTAATTCTGCCCAAAGGCAGGTATTTCACTGCAATCATAGCATTTTCATGCTATGCTTGCAGCTTTACTAGGGAATTGTAGGTGTGGTAGCTTCCCGTTGCTTTCCTATATATTTTCTATAAATTAAATTAAACTGATTAAAAACATATGAACATGCATTTTATTGTGATTAAGTTTAAAGTGCCGTATTAAAATGCAGAGGTACGGAAGAGGGAGAAATCTGGTATTCATTGAATGTTTAGGATCGGCAATGAAATAGGCCTAGATCGTTTACTTCAGCTGTCATGGAATTTCATTTCGATGATATTAATTTGATTAATTAAAAACGCTTACATGTAATTAAATGAATTCTAGTAAAGAAATTTAAATCTGAATTTGACAGGAATATTACAAAAATCCCCCAATCTTATATATGATTGTCTTAAAACTATAACTCCATAATTCCCAAATACGAATATTAATGTTAAGGTGTGACTCGGTGTACTTGTGAGACTTTTTGTTTAATATATACTGTGAACATGGGTACCGGAAAAATGTATATTCATTATAAAAGCCGGAATAAAAAAAATATATACAGTCCAACGCTGTGCTCTCGAGGTAGCGTACTGCCTTGTCACGCAGCGGGCCGGATTCGATTTCGGGTCGGGACAGGCTCTTGAGTGAGGTTTTTTCGGGCTTTTTCCTCCCCTGTAAGACAAATGTCGCCGAAAATCATCCGGCCATCATCATCATCATCATCCTTATCAATCCTTATCATCATAATTCTTATCGGTGTGGAAATCAACGGAAAGCTACCACACCTGCAATTCCCTAGTAAAGCTGCAAAGCAAAGCATGAAAATGCTATGAATGCAGTGAGAGACCTGCATTCGGGCAGAATTACTATCGATGGATATATATATATATATAACCATCTTTTGAATTTTATTTCGGTGTGTACTATATTATATGAACAGCTTCAGACCAGACATGACTAATACGTACTGCATTTTAAGATATTGGCGTACAGAATTAAACAGGAATAATTCAATAATGATACTGGTCCAGCATGAAATACAATATACTTAACAATCTTAAAATATTACTCAAAGTTAAGAAGAACAGAATTTAATAATTCATTCCTCGTGTTTTGTATTTTAACAATGAAAATTGTAGTCACTCCTGGCTTAACAAAAAAGTATTGTTAGTTCTTAAATGAAACTTGTACTGGATTTTAAGATGTCGCAGTGCAAAGTTAAACAGGAATAATCAAATAGTGAAATTATAATTTAATACTTATTAAAAGTTACAAAAAAGTTACGAAGAACAGTATATTTATAATTTTATTTCCTCGTTGTTTGTATTTTAGCATGGAAACTTACAGTAACTTCTGGATTAAAAACAAGTTGGCCTAGAGTTAATTTTGAATTCAAACTAGTGTTAAAAATTTCCCTACTGAAAAAAAAGTTTTTTTTTAAGAATGTAATATTATTCTTCCATTATTCCAAAGGAATGTCTTCTTCATTATGACCCTAGAGATTCTTGTAAAAATAATGATGAACTAGCACATATATAGCAAATCTTTACACTTTTACTTTTAAGAGCCCAGCCTTGTGTAGATACAACAAAAGTAAATGCATGGAGAACTAATTCAGAAGCAGCAAAAAAGTGTGCTGATGAAAAATAAATAAATAAAATAATCAAATTCTTTTTTTTTCTTGTGAATGACGTAAACAAAACAAATTCTTGTACATTCATACTCCCTGTGAAAGTTAAAAAATGCATAATGACTCTAAACTTCATGAATGAAAAATATCTGATGCCCTGAAGCAATGAAAACTCTCTAGGAGCATAAAGAATGACACATGGGATTTTGTAATTATCTCATAGCTATAACACAATGTGGCACTTAAGAAAGAGAATAAAATGCATGGGATGCATTTTAAAGCGAGAATTGTTAGACTTCTGGCTTAGGGGCAACTATTCACTCATGACATGGCATTTTGATTATGCATGAGTGAATTTACCAGCGCGACCAATCTGCTCACGTGGTGACATACAACACACGTAGTCAATTTGATTCGCTAATAATCCCGGAGGCCAGTTCCCACCAAACATTAATTTTAAAATTGTTCTTCATAGAAGATCATAAATTTGTCTCTAATGCGTTTCATCAGCATCAAAGTCTCGCTAGTGTGAACAATTTTATAAACTTTGCTGATTTATTACTCAAAAGTAAAAATAATTTTAAAATGGATCCACATAATCATATCAATAGATAAATTTCATAAACGTTTATAGTTGACCCAGATATCACATAGGTCTATATCAAATTTAAAATACATTAGTCATTTCGTTTAGTCCAGCGCTGTAACAGATCGGTCTAAAGCAACATGCCTTGGAGCAGAGCTAAGTGATACGCGTTGGTAAGAGTCCACATGGGAAAGACATTTTTTCGCGGAATTTCGGTCATTATGTACCTGATAGCCACCCATCATAGTAATAAATTAGGTTACCTGCAATAATTTCAAGTCCCGGTGGGATCAGAATTTTTAAATTGGCCTAAACCTTCTGGCGGCACTATGGGCTTGAAGTCTACTCAGACTCTAACGGAAATAAGTATCAATATCTTGTTCTGGGGGTAAATCGGCCGTCACGCAGGAATGGCAACCCGGCTTAACCTCCAACAGCCCCAAAAGCCTCCTAAGACCTATAGCGAGATCACTTTACTTGTACAGTAGTATCGGCGAAATATTGAGACAATTACAAATAAGGAACCTGTGCCACATGTCCTGAATGGGGAATGAAAGAGTTTCATGGAAACTTCTTTTAGGAAAACCTGAGGAAAACGGCCAGTTGGTAGAACAAGAATGAGGTGGGAGAATAACATTAACCATAATGATACTCGCAATTTAATGCATATATAGTAATGAATTACCAGTACCGGTACATTATTTGTTTCTCTCTTACTTAATATTTGATTATCCGTACTAAGCAAATCGTCAATTGTATGCAGCACAAATTTACAAATAAACTACTATTCCTCTCTACTTGATTAAAATATTTAAGGCAAGCAATTTCGATCATTTGTATTGGATGGCTGTGAAGCAAAACGTAGGTCTCGTGTCTAAACATTATCGTGCTCGTAAAAGAAATTCAAGCTGAAAGAAATGTCATCTCGGCAAAATTTAATCGACTATCCTCCATCCAAGTAACACCTTAGTTGCCTACTAGATGTTTAATTGAGCCCATGCCACTCACGATATCTATAGGGAAATAAGATTGGTCAAGAAACCCCAAAGGGGCGGCGAAGGAAAATACTCGAAAGGCCGTCAAGCCAAAGGGGGAGAAAAGAAGGCTAAAGCAAAAATAAACTGATGTAATTAATGCTGTCACAATTTTAAGAATTTAATTTGTTCAGACAATAACGTTTCAGTTCCCGAGGGAGGCCGATCTGAATCGGGGAATTTGTTTCCATCGTTATGATAACTCGATTGCCATTTTCATTAACATGATTCATGGCAGTATGGCCTAATCATCAAATAACTGACTTTTATGGAATCGTTTATTCGAGCATTCACTAAGCCCCTCCACTGGTATCTATCCTCAGATCGCCGACATCCAATTATCTTATATTCAATCGAATAGACAATTCAATGGAGTAGTGAAAGAAGGAAAATATTCTACATTTTAGCCAATTAAACTGACTACTATATATTTTTATTAAAATAAGTCAATGGCGCAACAAGCATAGAAGTCCCTTTGCCTTACTTGATATATGGTTAGCAAGTCGGGTTACTCAGCCGTTATAGGTGGTTTTCGCAACCTCAAATCGCTATTTACTGAGGTAAACCAAATCCTTTAGATTTTTGTAGGTAATGGTACCATACTTTCCTATATTCCATAAGAAAATTTCTTCCCCAATGCAGACTCGAACCAGCGCTGGTTTAATAGCTCTGCACCAAGGTATGATGATTTATAATGCACGCCATCGGCGTGGACATTTTAATACTAATCAGATGTTAATAAGTTTATAAGAATAATGTATTAGTAATAATTATACATTTATAATTACTAGTGTTCGCCAATTTGGACCATAACCCTAACTGAATTAGACATTTTTATACTACCTCACAGAAAATATATATTTATGTTGGAGTATAACTGATGATGGGGGTGACACGATTCTAATTAGCACCCTGCATCGTGAGGAATTTGGGTGGCTTACAATAAGCAGTGTTTCCAAGTTAAGAAAATGAGCTATAAAGGCTGGTTAACTCGACATGCTGACTACATGTCATCCCTACACTGGCAGGATGATAAACGAATGTATATATGTTACTTCCCTATAGTTTAAATGAGAGCTTTGTAGCTGGATTTTAGTGATTTGCAGTTAAACATGTTTGATCTTTTTTTTTTCCATGGCCTTTGTACATCATATGCTTCTCTGGAAGAAATTTAACTCTTGCACCATGGAGATTTTGCATAAACACTGTACTGGAGTTAAAAACGGCAGAACTAACTTTTTACATTTTTTATTGTTAACAATAACTACTAATAAAAATCGGTTGACAACAGAGGAGAAAATTGTGCTTAACTGTATGGTCTTTGCATATATATATATATATATATATATATATATATATATACATAATACTAATATAGTGTTTTTATATATCTTCACAATAAGGAGTTCTAGATAAAGTTATATGCTTAACCTTTTTAACAAGCATAATTAAATTATGCTTGGAGTAACTTTCACAAGGGAGCACCCTTTTTCCATGTGGGAATATAAATGTACAGACAGAATACACATCGAAAGATTCTAAATACGTCAAGGGTGAAACTACTGAACTGTCTTTTATACACGAAACTAATTTAAAAATGTAACTGACAGTTAACATAAAAATAAGAGTGGAATAAACCGATGATAGACGATTTAAAAAACGCATTTTTCACGGTTTTCCTTTTTCCACCTGACAACATGAATTTTAACATAATAAGAATATTAAGAGTATAAGATGAGAAAAGGAAGTAAATATTTGTTGTTTGCTGATAAATTCGTTGCTTTTACAAGATTAATTTTATTGATTTTCACCGGGTGAAGGAGGCACGGCACCTTTCGTCCCGAATGTCAAGAGAATTTCTTATCGAAGCAATAACTTACAAAATAACTCTGCACGCAATGTGTAAATACAGAGCACATAATTTCATAATTATGGTTTTAAGTACTTCATGGCGTGCTACGATGTAAATGCTCTATTAAGTTCACACCATTTTTTTTATTAAAAACTTACTTTTCGTAGGACCTAACTATGAAATTACGGGTAATTCAGATGTCATAAATCACGTTACTGACACATACACCATTTTTGCTTCCCCATATTAGAAACCTTTGGCTTTATAAAACATAACCATAAAGGTTTGTTCTAAAATTAGTAGCAAAGAGTGTGTTTCAAGTCAATATGTGGTTAAGGCAACGCGCTACAAATCGGAAGTTCGAGGGTTCAAGTCCCGGAGGGGTCAGGATTTTTTAAACTGAACAAAACCTTCTGGCGGCACTATGGTCCTGGGCCGACTCAGCCTCTAACGGAAATGAGTATCAGATGCTTGTTCTGGGGTAAAGACGGCCGTCACGCAGGGTTGACAACTCGGCTGACATCAAGTGCCGATTGTCTAGAAAAAGTGGGAGCCTTAACCTCCTACTACCCCAAGGGCCTCCTGAGGCCTGTAGTGGAATTACTTTACTTTATTTAGATATAAAATTTAGTAATTCTTATAAGCACTTTTTCACAGCCATTGGAATGATACAGAATGCAGGCATGGACTGAAAAATATGAAATGCTAATTGTAATAACCTGCATACATGATCTTTAACTCATTTCAATTTTTATGTAAGAGAATGAAAGAGTGTCATATGTGCACCAATGTTTGCGGTAAAATCGAACTTCACTTGGACTAAGCAGATTTTAATAAAACGAGATAGAGCAATCACTGGACGAGCTTGATGACTTAATCCATGAGTAATTATATCAATGCATAATTATTCTCATTAGAAGTAAGTACTAAATTATTACTATTGACTGGTTTAAGAGACTTTCCTTCAGTCATCTGATGATTCTCTTAAATTAGAAATTCAGTTAATACATTTATTAGTCGAAATTCTCTCATTTACACTAATGTAACTTGCGTTCAGTTGCCATCAAATTATTACCTATTCTTATACTGTTTTTCTTAGGAATAATACATCTTAGGATTAATAAATAATACATTAAAAGCTAAATTAGTAAAAAAAATCCACAAGAATAAAAATATATAATAATTTAGCATTACCCTCCCTTTTATACGGAAGTGAAATTTGGACGTTAAGAAAAAAGAGACAGGAATCAGAATCAAAGTAACGGAAATAAAATTTCTCAGAAGGACAGCAAGATCACTCTTTTAGATCGAAAAAATAATGAAGAATTTTAGAACAATTAGAAGTAAAATCAGTGGAATAAAAACTCAAGCAGATATAAATAAAGTGGCTAGACCATGTAAAAAGAACGGATAATTCAATAATCGCAAAAATGATGAAACAAATAAACCCAAAGGACATAGACGACAAAGAAGACCTACTAAAAGACTGCTTTATGGGGCCGAAACAGGTCTACAAATTCGTGACGGATGATGATGACAATAACGTTAATATATTAATGTTATTAAGTGACTAATTAAAAACATCTACCTTAATTGAAGTATACATTTTATCTCCAATCGTAGACCTCAAGCTATATTAGACGTTGCATCTTGTTAATTCCTTCTGCCTTAGACCTAACTCATTAACTAGAAAATCTTGAAGAGGATATCTAGGAAAGATATAATTTTAAATGCTCCTATCACTAAAACTAAGGGAAGTATAGATTCATAAATATAAAAATAAATTAATTAAACTCTACTCCGAAATAGGCCTAGAAGGCCCTTGGCCTATCAGCTGGTTGCTGGCTTCACATTTAGATATGTTAAATAATTTAGTCATTTAAGGGATGAAATGTGATCAGCATGTCGAATTACTACAGCTGTTATAGCTTGTTTTCTCAACCTTGGAGTTGCTACTAATTTCAGTTATCCAATTACTCACGATGCTGAGTGGCACCATTCCGATACTGGTCGAAATTCCATTAGAACATTTCTTGCCCTATAGGGATTCGAACCAGCGTAATCCTGTAACTCTGTACCATGACGTCATACTTAAATTACTCGGCTCTGTCGTGGGACAAAAATAAATAGACTAATGAAGAATAATACAAATTTTGTTTTTAAAATGTGCGAAATTGATAATTTTATATAGTTTACGCAATACGATAACACTGCTCAACATGATTTTTGTCTCATGGGTACTAATAGTTGTACTTGATGCAGTTTTTTTATCGTGTTTTCAAATATGTATTCGGAATTTCTCCATCACCCACAGTTTTTATTTCAATTTTAATTAATGGATTTAAATAATTTTTTAATAAACGTTTTTTCGTCCATTTGTCCATAGAGCGATGAGCACGGGGAACACTTGCATCAGGAGATTTCAGCTATGGAATAGAGATATCAAGGCAAATGGAATCCTAATATGCTGGCCGATTATTGTTGGACCATCAAGAGGGATGCTCCACAGGCGAAATATAGCAGGAAATAGTAATTTCTTACTTTCTAGGTGAGTCCGAATGTTCGAATATTGTCTGTAGTACGGCGGGAATTGTAGAAGAAATATTAAAGTGTTATGAAATTAAAATAAATGCCTGCCTCTCGGAAACCTTGGGTGATGGAGAAAAACCGATATGATATTTGAATTCAGGAAAAAAATACTATCAGAATCACATATTTTTCTTTCTGAGACAAAAAAGTTTTATTTTTTGTTGCTCAGTGTAATTCTTTAACATCCATTACTCATTTCAAATATGACTTCCTCTTTGATGGAAAAGGCTAGCCTGTCTGATCAGGATTCTGTTAGTCACGGATTGAACTACCTGCTATAGACATAACAATCTTCCTCTACTATTTAGTTCTGTACTAGAGCATGCCATCAAATCTTTAGAGGATGAAGAAGGTCTACAACTTAATGGTATTAATAAGCTATTAGTTTATGCTGATGATGTAATACTATTGGACGATAGCGAGGAGGGATACTAAAGGCCAAAACACACACACTGCTGAGTTACACTAAGCAATTGGGACTGGAAGTAAATATGAATAAAACTAAATATATGGTCACACATAGAAATACATTATATAATGGAAATGGACAGCTAATGACAAATGAGGGAGGTTTTGAGGAAGCGGCTGAATTCAAATACCTAGGAACAATAATCACAAATACGAATGAGATGCACAAATAAATTAAACAGGCTCAATTCTGGAAATACGTGCTATTATGCATTACAGGGATTCTACCAGTTATATTACATGAATGCGAAACGTGGACTTTTACTTTAAGGGAGGAAAGGAGATAACGAGTATTTGAGAATAAAGATCTTAGGAACATTTTTGGTCCAGAGAGAGATGAATAGACAGATGAATGGAGAAGACTACTTAACAGCGAACTACATGATCTTTATAGGAAACCAGATATAATGAGAACAGTTAAGTCTCCTAGATTGCGATGGGCAGGATATGTGGCATGAATGGGGAATGAAAAACGTGCATGGTAGTTTCTTGTAGGAAAACCAAAGGGAAAACGCCCAATTAGTAGACCAAGAATGAGGTGAGAGAATAACATTAATCATAATTTGAGGGAAGTAGATTATACGGGGAATGATTGAAAAATATTAGCTCAGGTTAGGGATGTATCGAGAGTTTATATCCGCTCGGCAATGAACCTACGGGTTCGATTGTGCCAGTGAGCAAGTGAGGTAGTTAGTTCGTTAGACAAAACAATCTAAACTTTCTTTTTTGTGTAGTGCCCGTTATGGAGTTCACTCAGTCTCGTGAAGACAAATAAATAGTTGTTTGAGGAAAACTAAATAACTCCTTTAAATGGGAAGCAGTGAAACTCAGTTAATGAAATCTAATTTATGTTGAGGGAATGCATCACAATTACTGACCCCTGTACTGACTTCTTTTTGCTAGTGTCAGCAATCATTTTCGTCGGTTTTGGTTCCTTCGTGCTGTTGTGCTACGATTTACGTTTTATTTACCGGTATATATTTTAAAATAAAATATGACAATAATAATAATTTAATGCTTTCTCTTCCACTCAACTAGTGAAAACATATTAAATACCGGTAAAGAAAAATTACATATAAATAACATAATATAAAAATTACAAGCAAATAAAAACAGACTCGTACAAACTTACTTACTTACTTACTTACTTACTCACTGGCACTATCGAACCCGTAGGTTCATGGCCGCACGGACATAAGCTCTCCATACATCCCTATCCTGAGCTAATGCTTTCCAATCATTCCCTGTATAATCTACTTCCCTCAAATCATAGTTAATGTTGTTCTCCCACCTCATTCTTGGTCTACCAACTGGGCGTTTTCCTTCTGGCTTTCCTACAAGAAGTTTCCATGCACGTCTTTCATTCCCCATACGCGCAACATGTCCTGCCCATCGCAGTCTACGGGACTTAACTGTTCTTATTATATCTGGCTTCCTATAAAGACCATGTAGTTCATTGTTATGTAGTCTTCTCCATTCACCTGTCTGTTCATCTCTCTTTGGTCCAAAAATTTTCCTAAGAACTTTATTCTCAAATACTCGTAATCTCCTTTCCTCCCTTAAAGTAAGAGTCCATGTTTCGCACCCATATAATATAACTGGTAGAATAATAGTTTTATATATTTTCAGCTTAACGTTTTTGAAAGGAGTTGGGACATCAAAAGTCTCTGCAATGCATAATAGCATGCATTTCCAGAATTGAGCCTATGTTTAATTTCTTTGTGCATCTCATTCCTATTTGTGATTATTGTTCCTAGGTATTTGAATTCAGCCAATTCCTCAAAATTTCCCTCATTTTGTCATTAGCTGTCCATTTCCATTATATAATGTATTTCTACGTGAGACCATATATTTAGTTTTACTGATATTTACTTCCAGTCCTAATTTCTTAGTGTTACTCAATAGTGTGTGCGTGTTGGCCTTTAGTATCTCCTCGCTATCGGCCAGTAGTACTACATCATCAGCATAAACTAACAGCTTATTAATACCATTCAGTTGTAAGCCTTCCTCATTCTCTAAAGATTTAATGGCATGCTCTAGTACAAAATTAAATAGTAGAGGAGATAGTGCATCTCCTTGCTTCAACCCATTCTGGATTTCAAAAGTGTCTGAAAACTGTTTGCCTACACGCACCCTACTCGTTGAGCCATTTAGACACATTCGTATAAGTCTAACTAACTTTTTAGGAATTCCGAACTCCAGCAGGATACTATATAACTTCTCCCTCTTAATTGAATCATATGCTTTTTGGAAGTCTACGTATAGTTGATGTACAGTACCATTATATTCCCATTTCTTTTCTAAAATCTGTCTTATACTAAAAATCTGATCTGTTGTAGACCTGTTTCTTCTAAATGCACATTGATGATCTCCTAGAATGTCATCAATATAGGGAGTAAGTCTGCTGACTAATATATTTGTTAGAATTTTGTACGAAGTTGAAAGTAATGAGATGCCCCTGTAGTTGTTGCAATCAGTTCAAACAAACAAATTAAATCCATATTTGGTTCGTCTTCCGGGCTTATAGGCCGTGGTCTGGTTGTCTTCTTACTCGACGTTTCGTCTACTGCTGCGGTAAACCTCATCAGGAGATACTGCGTGCTCTCTGTGAACTCCTCAGTATCTCCTGATGATGTCTACCGCAGCAGTAGACGAAACGTCGAGTAAGAAGACAACCAGACCACGGCCTATAAGCCCGGAAGACGAACCAAATATGGATCAAGACGCCGGCCGTGAAAGCCTACAATTATATATAAACAAATTAAAACTATCCTGTTTATTATGCTATTATGTTTATTTAATTATGTTATTTGGAAGACAAGATCATTATCACCGGAATTAAATTCAGGGTGTTAAAGGGCCAACAAGTTCTGCTTAGGAGCCTCATTTTTTTTAGCTTGATGTTAATTTAGGTGCTGCAAATCTATAACACAGAATCGACGGATTCAGTTCTCTTACGAAAGTACATGTATTCAGAATTTTATGACCAGACAATCTATCAACCCCGATCTGACTTGAACACGCGAACCTTTGAAACAGCGATGGGCTTAGCAAAAGTTCCCCAGGACCGTTTTAAAATTATTTACATCAACAAATTAAGAATCAAAATAAACATAAACCATCAACTAATCTGTTGATATATCAATAAAAAAAGGAAACAATAATGACACGCAGAAATTATACCCGTAATCTCAATTTATTGAGCCCCAGCTTCCAATCACAATTTTCCATTCTCCTGTTTGGTAAATCTTGAACTACGGAGTGTACACCATTTTCATGTCATATGTTTGCGGTTTAAATATAAAACAAAAATAATGGATCAAACATTGTTTCGCCGCCAGTTTATAAAACAGAACAAAACTATATGCATGAAAAATATTACATTAATAACTACAGTAACAAGTGCCCGGCGTGTGCTGCTATGCCTAAATAAAATAAATATGATTTTTAAATTTTCGTTTCTGGTAAACTCCTACACCTAATGTTTTTAGAGCATAATAGTACCTAAATACTCGCCGTACCCGAAAATATGTATACACAAAGTCATACATTGCACCGAACCAAACATGGCGGTTGGCTAAAGTAAATTCTTATTTTCGGATTTCAGGTAAACCCCCACTTATGTTGATCGGATTTCGCTGTGTTTTTGATGAAATCTACCTCGGTTTATTTTAATAGCATATACTGAGTTTTTGTTGTAAAACATCGAAAATTAAGACCGCTAGAGCGACATTTTAATTTTCGTTTCTGCTGAACGTCTACACCTAATGGTTTTAGGGAATAATATATAGCGGTTAAACACTAGGCGTAATTGAAAACTTATATGTAAATATTTTATAAAGATCGGTTGAGGGGTTTAGAAGTCTACTAGTCACAAACATCACCCAGACTGAATTTTTATAAGCCTATATGAAGATATTAAAACGGAAATTAACTTACATTGACTATTTAACTCATAGACCTATAATGATCTTTCTGTTGATAATCTTGCCTCTTCCTGTTCGTAATGAGAGATGTCTCCGCAAATTAACTTCTTTGACAAGGACATGAATTCAACAATGTACGATCGATAAGGTACAGCACGAAATGCCAAAAGAAAACAACTTCAAAAATTACGAGGGCGGATCGGAAAGTAACATACAATAATTTTTTTCTGCCTTGGTATTGCAGCTAGAATGTTGAAATTTCACAGAGATATAGTTTGAAGTTTTCACTACAGATGGTATTTTTTTCTCAGGTGCACCTCTTGCGAGAGAAGCTTGAACTATAAAACAAAGATGGCGCACATGCTACAGTCGTCCACCTGTGAGGGACGGATCGGATCGGAAAGTAATGCACAATAATTTTTTTTTTAAAAAGTTTAATAGTAAAAAAAAGGAAAAAAATCACAAATGAACTTACATCTTTTATTTTACCTACTTTTCGACATAGTCACTAACTTTCTCAACACATTTTTCCCATCGTGTCACCAGTTTCAATATGCCCTGTTCGTAGAAGTCCGTTTGGTTGGAGTGTAGCCATCTGGCGCACTGCTGATGCCTGCTTTGTTTCGGGCGTGTAGTGGTACGCCCACGACTCATCACCTGTGACGATTCCTTCCAGAAAGTCATGTCCTTGTGCGGTGTACCGCGTTAAGTGGTCCAAGCTTGCCATCATTCGCTGGCCCTTGTGGTCGTCTGTCAGGTTCTTAGGCACTCAGCGAGCACTAACTTTACGGAATTTCAAATTTTCATGAACAATATCGTACACCGCACCATAGGAAATGTTGAACTTCTGCGATAAGGCTCGCAGTTGCACACACCGGTCGTTCAGAATTGCCGCCTCAATGCCTCTGACATTCTGCGGGATTGCTGCTGTTGTCGGCCGGCCGGAGCGTGGCGAATCACTAAGGTTCACGCGTCCCTCTTGGAAGAATGTGCACCACCTGGAGACATTGCTACGGTCCATACAATCATCCCCATACACGCCACGCATGTCCCTGTGAATTTCACTGGGTTTATGCCCTTTGGCCCACAAAAAATCGAACAACACACTTCTCTGTTCCTCACAGGTGGACGACTGTAGCATGCGTGCCATCTTTGTTGCATAGTTCAAGCTTCTCTCGCAAGAGGTGCACCTGAGAAAAAAATACCATCTGTAGTGAAAACTTCAAACTATATCTCTGTGAAATTTCAACATTCTAGCTGCAATACCAAGGCAGAAAAAAATTATTGTGCGTTACTTTCCGATCCGCCCTCGTACAAAAAAAAAAAGCGTTAGTACTGTTGCTCTAAAAAATATTAAATGTGTATATTGGATCTGCGTTATTGTTAATAGTTATTTCTCATACAATCATCTGTTATTAATTTTTCTAAGCCCAAAGAGATTTAACAGTAAAGGTATGTTATTTATAACTATACAGCCGGCTTATAAATCACCCAGAAGTAAGATAGGAATACATAATCTCACATTTGGTAAATATTAAACATTACAATTATTTTTAGCTTCTGATGTTGTATTATTCGCTAAATAGGCACTCCAAATCCAACGCGAGGTTGAGTTTTTTTATTAGACAAAATCACTCGCGACATTCAGGAAAACACAACCTCTTGATAGATTACTATTGATAATAATTTAAATGAATAAATCCCCTCTGTTCAAATACTCCATATAGTCTTAAAATATTTCCCCACTTTCTATCCATGTACATTAAATTAAACAAATCTGAACCCTAATATTTAACTGTTAATTTAAACTGAAATAAAAATCTGTTAAAGAATCTGGTTGTAATTTGGGAGCTAAAGATTATCAGAGATCGTAAACCTCGATTGTATTTTTCCTCGGAAACATGTGGTGTAAATTCTATAACTCTTCTTATGTAATTAATTTTAGTTATTACATGCCTTATACATAACGTTTGTATGAAAGCGTTTGTGTGCTGCCGGTAAAAAACGACTTTTTAACTAGGATCAGCGTTAAAGTAGCGTTGTGTTGTGAACATGTAAATTAGCCCGGAACAAGTTATGGTTGGGAGAACTTGTATTCTGGTGACATGGAATAGAAACAGCCTTCACCGCAGGCTCTGGACCCAAGCTGGGCGCCTAATTAAAACCACATACGCTACATTTATAAAACCCGAATGAAATGTTCCTACAAACTGTCTACAGTTTGCCCAATTACCCTGCTCTGCTGGATTAAGTAAGTTTACATACAAATGAGATAAAATATTTACTTTTAGAATCATAAGATTATATGAGCCATCCGTATCAAACTGAGTAATTTACGAACTTATTTCCTATCCTGGTCGAGTTTATGACAATTCGCAACATGCTTTATATTCTAAAGAACATTAAATGTCATGTAGAAAACAGCTGATAAACAGAAAACGAATTCAAATTAGCATTTAAGTCAGTATGGACTACAAATTATGAATCAAGTAATGATTCTAAACGATTTAAGCTTCTAATTGTCAACAAAGACTATCAAATGCTTAATAACTTATTTTAGTATTAATTTATGTTGTTCCCTGGCAGTAATTGGTATATATATATATATATATAATACAATAAGATAAATTATGAATTTAGAAAACGCTATTGTACAAGAGATTGAAGAATCCAACTAAGATGGATGGATGGACATATAATGAGAAGAAGGGACACAGAAAACAAACGAAGAAGTGTTGAAATTGATACCTCCTGGAAAAGACAAACGTGGTAGACTAAAGCCAACATGGATAATGGGAATTCAAGACAACATGAAGAAGAGAAATATGACAGAAGCAGCACGCAAGACCAGGAAGTATGGAAGAAAAAAACAAATGTATATTTTGGTTGAGGATACCTGTTAAATAACAGAAAAAATCCTGAAATAAAATAAATAATTTTTTTTTCATTAATAGAACTAGTATTCATATGTTGTTATATATATCAATTACTCTCAGGGAACAAAATAAATGAATACCAGTTCTATAAATGGAAAAATTCTTTGACAAACATTTCACATTTTTTGATTTTTCGAATATACGATTCTGAGCCTTCTTGTCCTTCTCCTGCTATTCACGAGCTCATGTTGAAGCCCCATTTTTATATTCCTCCTCTAATTTCCTCAGCATGTGATATATCTTACATGTCGTCTGCAAAAATATGTAAGTTGATACTATATGAAACAATTGTCGACATAAGTTTTAATCTAACTCTAAGGTGATGTATTATAATTATAGTAACACTTAAGCAATATATGCCAAGAAAATGTAGGTAGAAATAATATAGGATTTGATTTCATTTTACGACTTCAACTGAGATATGCAGTTTACTGTTTACGGTATTAGTCCTTTTGTTTTAACTTTATTATCTAGAAGCTAGTACAGCCGCTCGATCTCCGGCTCTGACGTTTAGGTTGTACGAGGGGCAAAAAGAGAAACTCGCCCTCTACTACCAATAAGGGAATAGGTGATGTGGGAGTGAACGTCTGCCACAATCCATCACTGCTCTCGACGCCGCTATAGCGCGCTAGTAAGGTTTGAAATTGCTGAAATGTTGTCAGCTGTATTTATGCTAACCGCATACATAAAGCGGTCCCTCCCACTGAATATCCATATCGGCAACACTGTCGTGAAAAGTCAGAGCAGGAGACTCAGTGGCTGTACTATAGTTTTATATTTTTCATGCAACACCTTAAAAATAATCAACATGTTTATTAACATACCCTGCGAACCTCCACAGTAGTTTCATTCGTATCACCAAATGTATTTCGTCATCAAACTCACCTGAAATAAGAGAAAAACATTAGTCAATATAATGACAATAGTAATAATAATAGTAATAATAATGATAATAATAATAATGATAATGATAATAATAATAATAATAATAATAATGATAATAATGATGATAATAATAATAATAATAATGATATTAATAATAATAATATTAATAATAATAATAATAATATCCGACGCTGTAGCCGAGTGGTTAATGCAAGATGTCTTAGCCTAAAGCTACGGGACTTGCGCTTCTTAGGGTCTCCATGGGGGAAGACATTTCTCATAATATTTCGGCTAGTATGGGACCCGTGAGTACCTATTATCGTGAGGAATTTGGGTAGCTAAAATAAGTAGTGGCTTCAGATTGAGAATACCAGCTATAACGGCTGGGGGACAAGACATTCTGACCACATGTCGTCCCTATGCTGGCAAAAGATCATCGTCTACGTCTGCGATTAGCATATGCAGATGTGAAGCCAGCAGCCGGCTGGTAGGTCAAGGGCCTTCTGGGGCCAGTCGCGCCATGTAATAATAATAATAATAATGATAATGATAATGATAATGATAATAATATAAATAATAATAATAATAATAATATAAATAATAATAATAATAATATAAATAATAATAATAATATAAATAATAATAATAATAATAATAATAGTTATAATAATTCCACCGCTGTGGTCTCGAAGTAGCGTGCTGCCTTGTCACGCAGCAGGTCCGGGTTCAATTCCCGGTTGGGACAGGCTCCTGGGTGAGGTTTTTTTCGGGGGTTTTCCTCACCTGTAAGACAAATTTCAGGAAGCTTAGGGCCCAACGGTCCCCGAAAATCATCCTTACCATTATCATCATCATCATCATCCTTCACCGGTGTGGAAAGCAACGGGAAGCTACAACATGCTATGATCGCAGTGAAAGACCTGCCTTCGGGCAGAATTACTATAGAATAGAATGGAATAGAGAATAATAATAATAATAATAATAATAATAATATTAATAATAATAATAATAATAATGACGAAATAAATATTTCAATTCATAAAAAGTATTATATAAATCACATACCTTCAGTGATTGTGATACAAGACATTGAACTATTTACAACTGGAAAATAAGAAAATTAATAATCAGTAAAGCGAAATAAAGTTGCTTTCTAAAATAATGATTTCAGCGTCTCTATGATTACTCTTTCTATCTCATAGATAGGAAGAGTAAAATTTACGGTCGTACGTCAGGCTAATATATACAATAATTTTGATTGAATAGTTGATGAATAATGTGTAACCAGAAAATTTAGCATCAAGCATTTATGAAAAGGGCAATTATTAGTTTTGTCGGAGAAAAATATTCAGATTACAATATATTGAAATAATAGAAACAATTCCATTTACAAAAAAAAATAATAAATTCACACATATTTTTGAAACTATGATTTTTTTTTTCTATACATAGTGGCCTGTGTGTTGTGTGTTTGTGTGTGTGTACCAATAGTTTCCACTTCATTTTTCGTGCTTCGGTTGTACGCTGGGTGGATAGATGGCGTTAATGTGCTCTATTTTCAATTTACGCACCATATCAGTAGACCATTTTACGTTGATGGTGTATCCTTATTGTGTACAGAGAGGAGTGCAAGATATGTGTATGTCTGTGTTTTTGTAGTGTGAAGTTTATTGTATGAAGGCTACAATGAAGGGAAGGGAGGAGTTTAAACTCGGTACCGGCACGTAGCCTACTCTTGTCGAGAAGCACATGAGGGGCCGCCAGGTCTGACAATCCCATTCGACGTACAAAACGCTATAAAAATATCACATTCCTTCTCAACATATACACTGCGGAAGGATTTGGAATTTAATGTAGTACACAAACTAGCGATAAAAATTATACATCATCACCCCTTCTGGCCCAGTGATTGAACGTTTTATAATTAAATTAAATTAAGTGAATTAATTTTTCATTTAAAAAGTTTCAACTATGCCGCGTATCGAACTCAGGCCCGCTAGTCAGGAAGCAGGAATGATACTACCTTAGTCAACACAGTGGACATATAAAGCAGCCTCGAAGGCAATAAATAAATTTGGCAGTAAAACTTGAACATGAGAACAAAGTATAAAATGAATAATGAACCTGTAGAAACGAGAGCTATGAGACCTTTGGCTGCATACACAATGTTGAACAGAGAGAAAGTAAAGGAATAAAGTTCAAATTACAAATGAAATTGAGGATAAGACTAGAATTCGGAAATGAAGCAACGATCAACGCTAGTTGTTGTGCACATAGAGAATATATTGTTTGTGAACAGCTGAAAAGACAATGCACATATACCGCGACAGAAGTCGCTACTGAAGACCAGTCAGTGGAAAGAAATACAGAATGCAGTTGCACATGAATAACCAGATTTACTTTATTTTATAAACACGGTACCTTTTATTTCTGATGTTGACGTCTGATGCGGTACATGTGCACTGCCTTTCCAGTTGTCTATAAACAATTTATACGTTTTAAGTATCTAGCGTTGATCGTGCCTCAATTCCTAAGTCTACTTAAGACATTATGGAAATAAATGAATAGCACAGGAAAGAAGGATCGAGATAGATGGCCAAAATTTGCTTTTGAGTACAGATTAAGAAAGAAAATATCACGAAACAGACTAAGGAGTATAAGAACGAAAATTTTGAGACTAGTACAGGCTGATTACTGCCTAATTCGTGAGAACAAGAAGATAATATGCATGGAGAAACAGCAGGTATATACGCTTATTTAACGGCGCAACGCGCCTGCACGAGATTGTCTGGCCAAATTGGGAAAGCGAACGTATCAAACATGAATCCAAATCAATAAAGAAGACTTACAGATGATGTAGGTCTGCAATATAATCAAACCATCTTCCAAATCTTCATTAATATGACGTAAGAGCACTATTAGTCTTCAAAACAGATGTAGTTACTTAATTCATAATCTTGAGATTCGGAATCCATGATTTAAATTCCCTCCCGGAGGATTTGTCTTTTGGATGATTTCATTCTAAAAATATATCGATTCCAGCAGGGTTTCAACCGGTACCCCTCTGGACTAGAGGCAAATAATGTAACTACTAGACCACCATGGCCGACTTCAAGAGAGGAAGGGAATGGAAATCTTAAACGTACTCTGATTTCTGATTCACATAATTTTTTTCAACATTTAGATCTGGAGACTGAACCGGCCAGGTTGACGTCTGACGTCTCCTTCACGTCCCTCAAACCAGTCTTTAACACAACCAGCAGTGTGAGTAGAGACAATATCATCTTGAAATATAACATTATCTGAGGGTAACAATGTCTGTACCATTGAGTCATATGATCATCTAGAGTGTCCCATAGACCTTAGCAGTCTCCTTTGGTATTCACTGCGACAACAGAACCTACAGAATTCCATTATTGCTCAAACCATTATTGGCCTTCCACTGTGTTTAACTGTAGTCACTAACAGTCTAGGTTGTAAGCTAATTTAGTTCTCCAGACATATATCCTACCAGCAGTAGGAAAAGTGTGAATGTCGATTCATCAGATCTTATTACTTTTTACTATCATCAACTTTTTCTTCTGCTGAAGAACTAATAAAATAGCAAAATTCCAGGGAATATGTGGTACGATAAAACGATCACTAAATGACAAAACAACAAGAGAGACCCAAATGAAATTTTACAAAGCGTTGGCAGTACCGGTACTGTTCTATGGTTCAGAAGCCTGGATACATAAAAAACAAGATCTAAGTAGGATAACGGCGGCAGAAATGAAATTTTTGAGATTTGTTAAAGGGTGCACTAAGGAAGACAGAATCAAGAACACATAAATAAGACAGGAACTTGAAATATTTGCAATAACTGATAAAATAGATACATATAGACAAAAATGGAAGCAACACATAGGACAGAATGAATGAAGATAGATATCCAAAACAAATAACAAAATACAAACCTAAAGGCACCCGAGATGTGGGCAGACCTAGAAAGAGATGGGCTGAAGTCGGAACGGGTCAACGGACCTAATCCATGAATGCAGATGATGATGGCAATCATCAGCTGTGTAGGACTCGAGTTCATTACATCACTGTTTTCGCTTTATTGAATTCCTGTCTGTTAAGAAATGTTTTACAAATTACTGATCTGCCATAAATATCTGATTTCAGCAATTCTCTCCTCACTGTTCCTCTAGAAAACAGGTTCCCTTAAATGAGTATTTAGTTCTGCAGGCACTTTATCTGCAGAAATGTTATAGTTTTGTGACACAATCCTCTTTAGAACTTTTCTGTCTCCTTTATTTAGTTTCTGTTTGAGACCACTGTTCCTTTTAGCAGAAGATGTTTTACCTTTAGACAAGCATGCAAACATAATCTTAAAAACCTCACTACTTGAAGACCTAAATATTTGACAATTTTAGTCACTGTATCTATAGATAAACGGGTCACTAAAACCAGAAAACGAAAGATTAGTTAAGCAGCTTCAACTAATATCAGAAAAAAATGCTAGTGCAGAAAAGTTCGTACTACGTTCAGAATAAACGTCCGAAAGAGAAGAATCCATTTTGAAAAGATTTGCACGTTAACATACTCATGAAAATTAATGTACCAGACAATGTGATGTTGCAATTATTTTGTCTACCCCCTGTAAATGTCAATTTTAAACAAAATAAACCTTAAACCTTAGAAAAGTTTGGACAAATAATCAGCTGTTTAGAAAAAAATCGTATTATAAAGTGTGTTTGAAGAAAATGTATTCTGAAACCTTAAAAAGAACAATACAATAGAAAATCTCGTTCAATCTCTATGTTAAATTCGTCTTCCAATACAGCAGGTTTTCTGGTCTTGCAAGGTTGTAAGCAAATAAAAACAGCTTTGCATTCTTACTAGTGAATAATGGGCTGATAGAACAAGAATCGAAGAAAACTGTCTACATAGTGTCCTGCTTCATTAGGAGACAGCATGCTCCTTTAATTCTGAATCTGGTCCTCTCGAATTCACAATGATTCTTTTTTAACTGCACAGCTCGTTATTGTTCTCTTAATGTCAAAGGGATCTAGTTACAAATCTTTCACTCCTATTCTTACTTTCCTAAACTTAATTATTTTACTGACAACTGTTGCAGACATTAATATCTTCATAAAATCAATTTAGCTAATTTTCATTATTCGTTATTTCATTCTTTTATATTGATATAACTCTCCACAATGGAATTCGAAAAGGCACAAAATTAAAGTTTTAAAATTATGGCTGTGCCGGTATTAATGTTCGGTAGCGAGTCTTGGATATTACAGGAAAAGCATAGAAGTAAGATTGAATGGGCTGAAATGAGCTTTTTTCATAGCGTAAAAGGCTGCACAAAAATGGATATGATAAGAAATGAAGATATAAGAGACGAATTGAATATATACAACTTAAATGAGAAAATAGAGGAATACAAAGACAATTGGAGAGCCCATTTGAATCGGGCGAATAACGAAAGAATCCCAGCACTAGCGTATAACTATTAACCTCAAGGAAGAAAATGTGTGGGACGTCCGAGGAAGAGATGGTTCTAAAAGTGTGAAAACGGAAGAGGCAAGATTACCTAATCTCTGCAAGGAAGGTCGTGATGATGATGATCCATCCATCCATCCATAGTAATTCTGCCTAAGGCAGGTCGTTCAATGCAATCTTAGCATTTTCATGCTATGCTTTGCAGCTTTACTAGGGAATTATAGGTGAGGTAGTTTCCCGTTGCTTTCCACACCGGTGAAGGATGATGATGGCCATATGATTTCGGGGACCGTTTGGGCTTTAAAGTTTCCTGACATCTGTCTTACATGTGAGGAAAAACCCCGATAAAAAATTCACCTAGATAAACTGTTCCGACCGGGGATCGAACCCGGGCCCGCTACGTGACAAGGCAGCATGCTACCTCGAGACCACAGCGGTTGCAATAATGATGATGATGATTATGATGATATAAAACTGTAATTAAACTGTAGTGCCATTAATTTTTCTATGAGTCTTTGATATAATATATGGCAATTAAAATTCTACCCCACTTAAAAATAAAACTTGATATGTGGAGTTTGCGAGAACGAGCGTCCCGCATGGTGAACCGAAAGCATACAATCAACACGTGAAGTCTCATACACATAACCCCTCAATCTTAAGGGATTTCTCAACTTCAATGAAGTTAAAATAATCGATCTATATTCGGGTTTTTACAGCTGCTGCCGTCTTCCCGTGCCAAACCTCCAAAGCCTACGACCTTGGGCATCTTCAATGCTTAGCCCTCTTGCTTGCATTAATCTCTTCATGTTTTCCTTCTATGTTAATTTTGGTCTCCCTCTTTTCTTCTCTCTGGTCGAATACCATTGATATAGTTGCTTTGGCCATCGCTCAACTTCCATTCTTAAAACATGTCCTAACCACTTTAATTCTTTATTCTCAATTTTTTTCAATTATGCTTTCTTCTGCTTCCATTATGTTACTAATTTCCTTATTTGTGACATATTCTAATTTTTACTTTCTGGCACTTGTGCGTAAATAATCAATTTCTAGAGCTTTTAGTCTATTCTTGTAGTACTTACTGATTGTCCATACCTCACTTCCATACATTGCAACAGATTCCATCAATTTTTACCAATATATTTTTTCTGTCTTTCCAAATATGCTTATCCCACCATACGGAATTTAACGATGATATTATTTGGTACTCAATTCAATTCAATGTTTTATATCCTCTTTGCCTATACCTTCAATGTTACCCATAATTATTCCCAAGTTAAAATAATCATTTACCTTTATCTCCGAAGGTGTTTAAAATAATGTCCTTGTATTACCATACATATGAAATATTTTAAGAAAGTTTGAATCAACAATTCCATAAGAAGAACTAAAGACCTCCCTCTCGAATAAGGATGAATCAACAATTTTGTGTGAACACTATCTTATAGCCAATCCCAATCGAGTGGTAAATGAAGCAACATATTTATCATTATGCCAACTACTTGCTGAGTAAGTTGGGGAAGATTTATTAATACAATTGAATACTATATTTGAAGAGAAAAATTATACGCTCAGACCGGGGCTTGAACCCGGGACCCTTGGTTCTCTAGACCAAGTGCTCTACCAACTGAGCTACCTGAGCAAGTACCGATCTAAACGCAAATCCTTCTCTATATACATTGTAATTCCCATCCACCAAATGCTGTGAAGCCATGCTTCTATCTAGCAAATGACGGCTCCTTTATTAAGAAGACATATTTGGGAATTAAACATTACAGCCAGTACGGCTTTTTCCAAGTTTTTAAAAAAGTTTAATAAAAACTTGGAAAAAGCCGTACTGGCTGTAATGTTTAATTCCCAAATATGTCTTCTTAATAAAAAGGAGCCGTCATTTGCTAGATAGAAGCATTTGCTAGATAGAAGTTTAATAAAAACTTGGAAAAAGCCGTACTGGCTGTAATGTTTAATTCCCAAATATGTCTTCTTAATAAAAAGGAGCCGTCATTTGCTAGATAGAAGCATGGCTTCACAGCATTTGGTGGATGGGAATTACAATGTATATAGAGAAGGATTTGCGTTTAGATCGGTACTTGCTCAGGTAGCTCAGTTGGTAGAGCACTTGGTCTAGAGAACCAAGGGTCCCGGGTTCAAGTCCCGGTCTGAGCGTATAATTTTTCTCTTCAAATATGATTTATCCATCATTGAGATGTACGAAATCAATAATAAAAAAATTGAATACTGTTTAATTTAATCCTGCTGTTCTGCTAGATTGTATTAGTAGTAGCAATAGTAGGACTTAGAGCAAAATATATGTAGAATACCGAAACAAACGAGATTTTTTGTTTATTTATATTAAAATATGTTCTCAGTAAAATGAAATAAAGGTATTTGTAGTAATGTGGAAAGGTCAGTGAAGCATGAAGTTTATCTTTGCGGTTGTGTTAAGAATTTTGCTTCTACAGCTGTAAGAGTGATTCACCTAATTACAGGCAATTTTGAAAATCCCGCACCTGTTCTTCTCACCTTGAGTTCAAAATTACAGGTAAATTAAATTTACGGTTCTTTTATGGCATATAAAAATATGTTCATTTCACTTTTGTTAGCTAGGGAAAACAATTCAAAAACCACATCAATCATCGTAGTACGTACTAGATGCTTATGCGTATTCATTTTTACTTACATTTCTAGTTTAATTAATTTATGCTACATCGCGCCGTTTAGTTTTATCAATTATAAAAAAAGTAACATGAGTTTGATTAACAGAACTCAGTGGCACTATGGAACTAATATGCTCATGGACGCACGGATATAAGCTCTTCATACATCCCTATTCTGAGCCAATGTCTTCCAACCATCCCATGTTTAATTCACGTCCCTGAATTCACGGTTAATATTGTTCTCCCGCCTCATTCTTTGCATCTCTAATTGAAGTTTTCATTCTGGTTTTCCTACAAGAAGTTTTCGTATTACTATTTCATTCCCTATTCGGGCCACAATGCCACAATACTGCTCATCGCAGTCTACAAGACTTAACTGCTTTTTAGTACATCTGGTTTCCCATAAAGATCATGTAGCTCACTCTAATATAGTCTTTTCCATTCACCTGTTTGTTCGTCTCTCCTTAGTCCAAACATTTTCCTAAGAACTTTATTCTCAAATACTTGTAATATTTTCTCCTTCCTTAAAGTAAGAGTACATTTTTCGCTTCCATATAATATATCTAGGAATATAACAGTTTAATACTTTTCAGTTTAATATTTTTGAGAGAATATGGGACGAAAAGAGTCCCTTTAATGCATAACATCAAGTATTTCCAGTATTGAACCTATGTTAATTTATTTTTGTACTTCATTCCTCTTTGTAATTATTGTTTCTAGTACTTTAATTCAGCCATTTCTTCAAGATTTCCCTTATTTGTCATTAACTGTCCATTTCCATTATATAGTCCTGATTTATTTCTATATATGAACATATAGTTTTATTGATGTTTAGTAATTCCAGCCCCGAAATAATAATAATATTAGAGGTTGAAATGGCGATACAAAAATTTAAGATGTATAAAGCATCAGGTTCAGATGGGATCCCAGCAGAACTGATGAAATCAGGGGAGAAAATTTATGGACAAGATGGTCGGTTGCTAAGTATGATTAGAAAAAAGAAGCTCTTCCAAATCAATGGAATTAATCTATTATCGTACCAATCTATAAGAAAGGAGATAAAACTGAATGGAATAATTATATTGGGCATCTCATTACGCTCAACGTCGTACAAAATTCTAACAAAAATATTAGTAAGCAGACTTACTCCCTATATTGATGACATTCTAGGAGATCATCAATGTGGATTTAGAAGAAACAGGTCTACAGCAGATCAGATTTTTAGTATAAGACAGATTTTAGAAAATAAAATTGGAATATAATGGCACTGTACATCAACTATGTGTAGACATAAAAAATACATACGATTCAGTTAAGAGTGAGAAGTTATATAGTATCCTTCTGGAGTTGGGAATTCCTAAAAAAGTTAGACTTATATGAATGTGTCTAAATGGCACACCAAGTAGGATGCGTGTAGGCAAAAAGTTTTCGAATACTTTTGAAATTCACAATGGGTTAAAGCAAGGAGATAAACTATCTCCTCTACTATTCAATTTTATGTTAGAGCACGAAGGCGAACAGTTCCAGCACCTGCTTCACGGATATAAGCTCTTCACACATCCCAATTTCGAGCTAAGGTCTGCTTTTATTCAGGCTTGCTGTTCTTTTACGAGCCTGAAATTCTAGAATCGGGGCCTACGGCTTAAAGTCCCTCGCAGAGGAGTTGACCCTTGGACTTTTCCACCCTAAAAATCCATCGACCCCGGCCGGGCTTGAACCCACGACCCTCGGGGCTAGAGGCAAAGAACATAACCACTAGACCACCGTAGCCAATAAATTACCATATTACCCTACATTAATTTAAACAGCTGTCCGTTTCACTATAAAATTAATACCTGACCTTTATTTCATATTTCGTACATGTCTTGTAAATAAGAATTCATAAATAATTTATCATTTTGAGATACATGGCACGAGTTTATTTTAAAAAATGTGTAAGATAAATGTTCTTTTACAATGTTTCACTGGCACAGCTTCAATAGCAAGTCAGAATATCAAGAAAAATGAATGTAAATCAAATATAATGAAGAATAGCCGTCAATGTTAACATCTAAGATTATTAAAAGTTATTCCTTCTTTTATTACTGATCCGCCTTTGCAAACGTAAATCACATCTATCTGCTGACTTTCTTTTATATTACTTATCACATCTACACGTGTATCATGGTTAACTAAACCCAACGCTATGTCTATGGGACTCACAGATTCACTAGTCTCTATCATGAACTAACTGAATTTATTAGGACATTCGATAAGTAATGACAACACAGCTATAACATCACAAACATTTATTTAGGTTACTTTTGACGTTAAGAACTACAAGTTGCCAAATACTTGGAAAACTTCGCTCCATCTGCAGCACCATTTCTGAATAAGGAAGTAATTAAAGTGTATTCTATTCGATAGTAATTATCCCCTAGGGCAGGTATTTCACTACAATCATTTGCTATGCTTTGCAGCTTTACTAGGGAATTATAGGTGTGGAAGTAGCTTCCAGTTGATTTCCACACCGGTGAAGGATGATGATGATAATGATAAGGATGATGATGATGGCCGGATGATTTTCGGGAATCGTTGGGTTCTAAGCTTCTTGACATTTGTCTTACAGGTGATAAAAAACGAAAAAAAAAACTTCATCCACGAATCGAACCCGGGCCCGCTGCGCGACAAGGCAGTACGTTACCTTGAGACCACAGGTGTGGGCAAAATAACAACTCAGCTATAACATCACAAAAATTCATTTAGGTTACTTTTGTCATTAAGAACTTAATTTATAATCAATCTCTTGTCAAGTCAACTACAAGTTGTCAAATACTTGGAAAACTTCGCACTCCATCTGCAGCACCATTTCTGAATATATATTTCATCTGATCGATCTAGAGCATTCTGAATATCAACTAACTAACTCACTCACTGGCACTATCGCACCCATAGGTTCATGGCCGCGTGGACATAAGCTCTCCATACATCGCTATCCTGAGCCAATGTTTTCCAATCATCCCCTGTATAATCTAATTCCCTCAAATCATAGTTAATGTTATTCTCCCACCTCATTCTTGGTCTACCAACTGGGCGTTTCTGAATATCAATTATTGATTGTAATCGTATGCCTCGTAGGAGTCCTTTGATCTTTGAGAAAATCAAAAGGGCTCCTGTAGGGTGAATTTGGTGTTGTTCGAGAACTTCCCAATTCCACCCTCTAAACAAATTCTACTGGACATGTTTTAAGGGCGGTATTACTTTACTAAACATGAGAAACAGTGAATGTATTCACAAAATATTGCTTTTCTAGACTTTCAATATTAAGGATTTATACAACAAAGACTGCTCAACAAAATACTACTTGATTACAATGGACACCACTAGGTTGCTGATTTACAAAGTGTTGCCATTGCTCAAAATCCTTAGAAGTTCTTCAGTTCTTTGTTCGGACTGGGCGAGCGGAATGCCGTGACCACCGCGACCTGGAAGATCTATTGAAGTATCACAGCAAATTTTGGATGAATGGAATGAAATTTACTCTACGGTGTTATGTGATTCGTAGGCCGATTTCCAGATCCAGCACACCAGATTCTTCTATCATGACTCATGCCGCTATTTTTGGGTTCGATCCTCTGGTTGCCTCTTTCTCCCCTTTTTATTGCTCAGCTTCGGAGCCATGAGTTAGTACCATGCTGGGCCCCCACTAGAATCAAGCAATCACATAGCCTATTTTCAACACCGCTGTATGTCAACCAAACTACTTTTTCTAACATGAGAAGAGATGAAGAGCGATATGTAGGCCTAATTAATTAATGAGAAATGAAATGACATGAAGGGAAGGGGGAAGGGAGAGTGGAGATTGTTAACTAACTAACTCAAAGGCTCGATCGAACCGCTAGGATCATGGCCGTGCATACATAAGCTCTCAATACATCCCTATCCTGAGCTAAGGTTTTCCAATCACCCCTGTATAATCAACATCCCTCAAATCATGGTTAATATTATTCTCCCACCCCATTCTTGGTCTACCAACTGGGCATTTTCCTTTCGTTTTCCTAAAGAAGCTTCCATGCACCTCTTTCATTCCTCATTCGTACCACATGTCCTGTCCATTGCAGTCTACGAGAATTAACTGTTCTTATTATACCTGGCTTCCTAAAAATACCATGTAGCTCACAGCTATGTAGTTTTTCCATTCATCTGTCTGTTCATATTTCTTTGATGCAAACATTTCCTAAAAACTTTAATTTTAAATACCAGCAATATCCTTTCCTCCCTTAAAGTATGAGTTCATGTTTGTGACTGGGAGAATAATAGTTTTAGAGTGAAGAGTGTTAATAGGAGGAACCGCTAAGACTCGAATCTGGGATTGAATTCGGGGCAGCCTATATTTAATTTCCTTCTGCACTCATTCCTCTTTATAATTATTGTTCCTAGATATTTGAATTCAGCCAATTCTTCAAAATTTCTCTCTTTTTTAATAACCGTCCATTCCCATTAAATAATGAATTCCTATGTGTGACCATGTATTTAGTTTTATCGATGTTTACTTTTTCAGCTTCAAATCCTTAAAACAGATTGTGCGTGTTGGCCCTTAGCATCCCTTCACACTAAATGAAATAAATTATACTCGTACATACACTTTCTTATTCACTGGCACTATCGAACCCGTAGGTTCGTGGCCGCGCGGACATAAGCTTTCCATACATCCCTATCCTGAGCTAATGCTTTCCATACATCCCTATCCTGAGCTAATGCTTTCCATACATCCCTATCCTGAGCTAATGCTTTCCAATCATTCCCTGTATAATCTACTTCCTCAAACCATAGTTAATGTTATTCTCCCACCTCATTCTTGGTCTACCAACTGGGCGTTTTCCCTCTGGCTTTCCTACAAGAAGTTTCCATGCAAGTCTTTCATTCCCCATACGTGCAACATGACCTGCCCATCGCAGTCTACGAGACTTAACTGTTCTTATTATATCTGGATTCCTATAAAGACCATGTAGTTCATTGTTATGAAATCTTCTCCATTCACCTATTTGTTCATCACTCTTTGGTCCAAACATGTTCCTAAGTACTTTATTCTCAAATACTTGTAATCTCCTTTCCTCCCTTAAAGTAAGAGTCCATGTTTCGCACCCATATAATATAACTGGTACAATAATAGTTTTATATATTTTCAGTTTAACATTTTTAGAAAGGAGTTGGGACATCAAGAGCCTCTGCAATGCATAATAGCACGCATTTCCAGAATTGAGCCTATGTTTAATTTCTTTGTGCATCTCATTCCTATTTGTGATTATTGTTCCTAGGTATTTGAATTCAGCCACTTCCTCAAAATTTCCCTCATTTGTCATTAGCTGTCCATTTCCATTATTTAATGTATTTCTACGTGTGACCATATATTTAGTTTTATTTTGCATTTGACGTATGCTTTCCTTGTACATATAACTAAATCAATGAAAACAATGGAGCTAACAAAGTTAAAAAAAAGAATGTATTCTCGCCATCTACTGAGTAACCCTAGAAATACGAGCATTGATAATAATTTACATGAACGCTTGAGTATTGAATACCAAAGTCAGAATGAAGTGGTCCCATATGTCACCGAGTCCTATTATTTAAAGAATGGCTGGAACAATTTTGATAACCAATTTTGTTCTTATTCAGATAATACAATTAAAAACTAAGGAAAAAATATACATACACACAGTGTTCTGCCCGAGAGCAGGTCTTCTACTGCAAACTCAGCATTCTCCACTGTTTCTTGACTTTTTGTATCAGCATACAAACCATTTATTTTAATATTTTGCAGATTTTGCATTTATTTTAATATCTTGCATCTTAAAATCATAAAAGATCTTAACAAATGCCCCGAGGGCCCCAACTTGGAAGTGAGGAGAGTGAATTTGGCCAGGTTAGACCCTCCGGACTTCACCGAAATTCACGCCAGAGATTAAATATCAGTTCCGTCAGGGTTATTGACCAGATCAATGATCCGGAAATCGCAATTAGCATCTGCCCTCCCCCGAAAAGAAAAACGTAGCTTGTTATAACAACAGATTGAACATAGATTAAGTTATTTATACAATCTTACGTTAAAAAATAATAGTACAAGAATGCATTTGTGATCACAGGGAGTATATTGGTAAGTAGTCTATAAAATCAGTACTTTTCAGGAAGCACATTTTTAATCAAGAAAATGCACTATTATTACCAGGAACAAACATCGTTATAACTTGGAAATTAATAAAGTTCTTCATAGTGCGCAGATGAAACTCAATTTAAAAACTTCAAATTACAAATAAAAGTAACATTTGAACAGTTCTTGAATCTTTGTACAGTAAGTTCCTCCTCAATATATCCTAAACTCCATAAATGAATTATAATTAAAAAAACAAAATAATTACACAGATCGACCGTTTATATATAATTTCGCGCACGTCAAAGTCATATACGGGGTGAATCATAAATATGGCTATATGTTTGATCACGTTGTGCGATGAAAATATTATCATTACAGGAAATATGAAATTAACGTTGGAAAGGCAATTATTCAAATTACAACAATAGAATAAACAAAATAGTGTAGAACTTACATCATTAGTCAAAATGGCGTTGAATATGCAACAGCAAATTATAATTGCTGCATGGGCTATAACGTATGCTAATGATCGTGAGGCCGCAAGACAGGCAAGACGTGAGTTTAACGTAGCATTGCAGCCGTCGACGTGTGAAATGGAGAAGTGGACTGCTGGAAACGGGAAGGATGCAGAAAATCAAACCTCCTGGAAGGCCTCGCATTAGCACGGATGCAGAAATAACGAAGAGAATTGTGGAGGCGTTCGACGCTAGTCCACAAAAATCAACCCGCCAAGCTGCACGTGAGCAGTGATTTGTTTTGTTTTGTTCTATTGTAGGTTGAAGGATGAACGAGATTCCCTCTGTCCCTATGATCCAATGATCACATATTTCCTTTAATAATAATAATTTTCGTCACAAAATGCGATCAAACGTATAGCCATATTTCTGAATCACTCTGTATTTAAAATTATTTACAAAACAACTCATTTTGACCATTAATCGACTTATTTTCTAGTTACATCAGATACTGGCTTGTAGATTTGATAAAACATACATAAATTCACTTTTTAAAAGTTATATAACATAATTTATGAAAGCAATTACAATCTTTCTCTTTACCTCAGTTTAACCTTTCCATCTGTAGACACTTTTACATAACCCAGGTCACACGGGCCTTACAGGGACGTTAACTGTCGGTAGCGGATTTCAAACTGTGTATCAGACATTTACTTTTTTGATCGCATAAGAACATGAAAAATCTCATTAGATGAGTGATCAGCTCAGTGACAGATCCACGATCGAGACAACACAAATATTTACTTCTTCTTGTAAGCCCATGTTTCCCTTAACAGAGATTTAGTGCTCTCCCCTTGCAGGGAAGAATTTGAACCATACTAATTTAGTTACACTTGTTTTCGTATGGATGTCATTTTGATTGGTCCGTGGTCAGCGTTCCGCCTCATACTGACATCTAGGGAACCAAGGTGATACTAGGACGGGAAGATTCTGTGAATTTTGCTTAGAGGCATTTTCATTCGGGCTTAAGGATTTTTTACCAGCCTGAAAATCTTCAGACTCGGGACCCACGGTTTAAAGTCCCTCCCGGAGGACTTGCTCCCTGGATTTTTCCATCCTAAAAAAATCCATGGACCCCGGCCGGGTTTGAACCCGCGACCCTCGGGACCAGAGGCAAGAAGTGTAACCACTTGTTCACCGCGGCCGATACAAATATTTACAAGAAAGGAAATACAGATCGACCTTTAAAGAGACGGCGTGTGCCATAGATGTAAAAGTTTAAAACAATAAATTTCATATCTGAAATATCAAGAATTAACCAATAAATAAACTGTCAACCATTACACGCCAAAACCTACCATGAATTTCTTCCAGGGAAGAGCGTTGTGATGTACAGCCTTTAAAAAAAAATGATGGCGCAACTCTTGATGACGGAAAGTTAGAATTTTGAAGAGCGATTCACACTAGTATGTTGTTACATGTTCTGACTCGTTTGAGTATAAAGCGGAGTGTAAGTCTCTCTTCATGCAGCATTCGTATCGTTCGCTTCAGTGGAGCAGTCGGTAAAATTCTCTTTTTCTGACGACGCGGACCCATGTTCGATTCTGGTCAGGTACATATATTTTTTATTTATTATTATTTAATAACGTCGTTAATTTTCATAATGCCTACATGTTACCAGGCTTCGTTATATAAATAAATTTGCATATATATGGAAATATTCCCGGTCGGGACAAGGTCCTGGGTGAGATTTTTTCGGGGTTTTCCTCACCTGTAAGACAAATGTTAGGAATCATAGGGCCCAATGTTCCCCGAAAATCACCCTTATCATTACCATCATCATTCTTCACCGGCGTGGAAAGAAACGGGAAGCTACCACACCTATAGTTCCCTAGTAAAGCTGAAAAATATAGCATGAAAATGCTATGATTGCAGTGAATGGAATGGAATATATGCAAATAAATAAATTAAAGGGAACAGCTCATATATATATATATATATATATATATCATCATCATGAACAAATTCGTTTTAGGCCATGTGGCCTGTACGGTAAACCTAGCGAAGATGGTCTTGATCTTTCCACCGATGTTTTGGTCTTCCTTGGTCCCTATGTCCAGTTGGGGTATATTGGAATGCCAATTTTGGAAGTCTATTTCTTGCCATTCTTCTCAGATGATTTTTCCATTCTTGTTGGTATCTTTGGATATCTTCATTTAAACTTGCTACTCCAAGTTTTCCTCTGATAGTAGTGTTCCTTTGGTGATCCAGTCTATTAACTCCTAACAATGATCGTAAGAAGCGCATTTGGCTTACTTGAAGTTTATGAGAGTTTCTTTATTTAAAATCCAAATTTCACTTCCGTATTTTAGAGCAGCTTTTGATGTGACGTTATGTAATCTTAGTTTTGTCTCTGTCCTCATCTGTTTACCAAAATGTCTTCGTATTACCCCATTCATTTATTATATTTTTGTAATTTTGAATCAATGTCACTCTTATACTCTGCAAATACACTTCCTAAGTAGAGAAATCTGACACTTGTTCTATAATTTTTCCATCAATCTCAATTTTCACCCGTTGTATGTTTTTTCCACACATTGCCATTGTTTTGGATTTTGATGTGGAGATTTTCATATTATATTTGCTGGCAATTTTGAATAATTGATATGCTGCTATTTGTAAGCTATCTTCGGAATCTGGTAATATTATTTGATCATCAGCATATAATATTGTTTGAATTATTTTATTCCTAGTTATTGAAATTCCACTGGTTACTTTTTGTTTCCATTCTTGCACTATTCTGTTAATATATATATTAAATAAGAGTGGAGATAGTCCACATCCTTGTCGAACACCTTTGCCTGTGTTTATGTGTTCTGTTATTTCTCCATCTGGTAATTTAATTTTGATTATATATAGAAAATGAATAACGATTGTAACGTCTCATTACTTTGTTTACAAAACACATGGCATAATAAAATTATTTATTTCCATTACTAATACAAAATGCGTCTGATTAATTTAAATTAAGTTAATATCTAATTTCATTATTCAAGTAAGTCCTGAAGTACTGCATCGCTTCATAGAAACAATTTCTAGTGGAGGGAGCTTCTGTTTCCCGTGCATGAGGTCCCCGTGTTAGATCCTGCTGTCATGCTTTTTTTTTCTCTCTCTCGTCCCTATTTCAATTAATTTTCTTTGTTTTGTTTCATTTCGTTTGCTTTGTTTTTTTTCTGTATTTACCGCACTCTTAATTACACGAAATTGTTTTCCATTGCACGACACACAACGAAATAGAACGCATTTACTTACTTACTTACTCACTGGCACTATCGAACCCGTAGGTTCATGGCCGCGCGGACATAAGCTCTCCATACATCCTTATCCTGAGCTAATGCTTTCCAATCATTCCCTGTATAATCTACTTCCCTCAAATTATAGATGATGTTATTCTCCCACCTCACTCTTGGTCTACCAACTGGGCGTTTTCCCTCTGGCTTTCCTACAAGACGCTTTTAGTTTGTCAAATAGTTGTACACTTGTAAACCAAATAGCTGATCTCTGATCATGCGCAGTGACTTTGTTCTGAGACTTGAACAGTATCTCTACGCAATCAATTATTTCAAAGGCTGTACAAATGCCAAGTAAAAAAAAAAGCCGTTTTTAACTCCAAGTGACTAAAACTCAGCGCCAAATCTCTCACTTAATCTATAGGGAAGTAACACAACAACTGAGTTGATAGATTTGATAACCCTAACTACCGGCCGTTCGCTCCGTATCCCACTTCACTTAACACTGCTCTTACTCAAGCTGGGGATATATCTGCTCCGTAATGTGGGATGACATTGTTGGATTCTGGCTTCGATTTCTGTCTCTTGCAGTTAAAAAGGCAGTTTTTTTTTTTTTTTTGGAAACGGCCTTGGTACATCACAACGCCTCTCTGGGAGAAATTTAAAGGTAGGATCCGACATGCAATGATTGACTGTTCCCTTCTAAGTAATATTTATTTAAAATACCTGTAGACCTTTCGAAATATTCCGGATTTTGCTTTTCAAATAGTACTTTAAAATTGAATATTTAAAATAATGAATTTGAAAGCATTGTCATTCACAGTAAACAAGGTGAATATGATACGAATGATTGCGATTGTCAGATAATGTTCGGAGTCTATTTGGGCCTTAAATACTCCTGGAATTTGTATTACAGCTGAAGAAAACACCCTAAAAAACCTCACCCAAGAAGCTTATTCCGATCGAGGATCAAACTTCGGCCCGTTGCATACGATTGAACGATGTTAACCCGAGACCATAGCTAAAGCCATAAGCTATTACTATAATAAGTTTGCTTATCTAGATTATAGAAATACGACTGGTGGACAAGTCACTAACATTGTAAACTGCTTGAGACACTGTTTACGAGCCTGCAGGGACAATACACGAGGAACCTGCTTCTCTAGGCGAATTTAAACTGTAGATAGAGCATCAGAAGCAAAAATAACATTTGTACATGCTGTGTGGAACTAATTAACTTTGCTCTGATAAATTAAGAGAGAGAACAGACCTGACCAGTTGAATCAGACCAACCATAATTTGAATTCCGACTCTACTTATCTACTTCCCAATCGCTCCTACACATGTTTCGGTTGAATTTAAAGAGAAGGAAAAAACATTAAGATAAAACACGTATATTCTACAAGAGCCGGCCTGTTGCCTTAACAAAATTTGTGCGTTGTTTTATGTAATTTCTTATTTTTTGTGAGATTTTAATCGAAGCTGTTAAAAACACAAATATAATACAGTTTAAAATTGAAAATAATATCTACAGTGATTTAGTCTATATATATAATGCATGTCTTGGATTCAAGTTCGGCCTCTGGCCACTGATTCCGACGTTTCGGCATGATCCCACATGCCATTGTCAAGGAATGATAAGTTCGAGTCACAGGTTTAGGTCCTATATAATTAAACACTTCGCCGTGGTCCGTTTCCGAAGGCGTATACCCTTCCAAGGGTATATACATACATATAAAACGAAGGACCCAAAATCTATAACCTCAAAGAAATATCCTTTTCATCCACTTTTTACCTTAGTGTGATCTCTCCCTTAGTAAACACTTTTAGATGCCTGATGCCATCCGGGTCTTATTGCGACACGACCTGTCACGAAAGGATTTTAAACTCTGGATTACACACATACTTTACTTGATCTTGCAAGGACATGGTGGGTCTCTCTGAATAAGTTATCAGTTCAATTCCAGGGCCATCCCCGAGACAAACACCAACATTTAAGACAAGACACACAATTTACGATTACACTCATACTAAACAACGCGAACATGATATGAATAATTATGATAGCCAGATAGTCCGCATCCTATTATAAATTATTTATGAAATTATTGTATTGTCGTTGGTCCTTTACAAGTATACAAAGTTTCAAGTCGAACCAATGTTTTTAAGTGGGTGAAAATCGTGTTGAAAAATTCCGTTACATAGACAGATACAGGTCAAGCTAATATAAAACGTGTAATATGTGTAATTATGAATTGCCTTCAAGAATAACATCTAAGATTGTTAAAAGTTATTCCTTGTTTTATAACTGATTAAAAGTTATTCCTTATTTTATTACTGATTCAACTTTGTAAAGGCAGAAACATTTATCTAGGCATATCGCATCATGGAACATAGTTTACTAAAATGAAATATATGGCTCATTGGAACAACAGGTTCAATGCCACATGCACCAACTGAATATAATTTATATCTCCCATATTTATATTATGCATCTGGCTATAATTCTCTCACATATGCCTAGGCCTTTCTAATTGTATTTTCCCCAACTGATATCCAATAAATATTCTAATTTTTTTTTCAGCCTATAAACATTTATTTTCAAGTTTTTTTTTCTGGGCAGAAGGCCCTCAGAAACACAATTTATAATTTATGAAATATCTGGTAAAGAACATAATCTTGCTCTTTTTACATAAAATACTGTCCACCACTGTAGTCTCGAGGTAGCGTCCCTGACTCGTTCGCAGCGGGCTTGATTTCATTCCCCGATCATGACAAGTTTCCTGGGTGATTTTTTTTTCAGAATTCTTTCTCACTTGTACAACAAATGACAGGAACCTTTAGAGTCCAAACGGTCCTCGAACTGCCCACCACTACAGTCTTGGGGTAGCGTCCCTGACTCGTTCGCAGCGGGCTCGATTTCATTCCCCGATCGTGACAAGTTTCCTGGGTGATTTCTTTTTCAGAATTTTTTCTCACCTATACGACAAGTGACAGGAAACGTTAGGGTCCAAACGGTCCCCAAACATCATCTTGACATTATAATTATCATTAACATATTCATTATAATTATCATTAACATATTCGCCTGTTTATATCAACATATGGGTGAATAGGCTATCTTGTCTTAAATTTTCCTGTCGTCTCGGAGGTGGCTGTGACATTAATCTGGTGACTGATCCTGGGAAGCCTTTTATGTATTTGTGTGGTCAAAATTTACGTGTGTGATCAATAGTTTAAATTCCTACTCTCGACAGGTCGTGCCACTGTAAGGCCCGGGTTGCGTATGGCATATAAAACGTACCTATAAGGTGACAGGTTAAACAAAGTTAATTGAATTGAATATGTATTTAATTAATACATTTATTTATTTAGCTTGGTGGTGTTATGGACATGTAGCTTTCTCTTCCACTCACCAGGACAAACATAATAATAATAATAATAATAATAATAATAATAATAATAATAATAATAATATAATAATAATAATAGCTTTTTTTACCTGGCATAGTTAAGGCCTTAAGGCCTTGTCTACACTCAACCAGGTTTAAAAAAAATACAAATAAATAGTCTTACATCTAAATTACAATATATAGAAACGATTACAAGTTATGAATACAATACAATTAATATTTATAATGTATTTTGATTTACTCTAAATTTAACGAATTAAATATATAATATGTACAAGATATATAAAAAACGAGGAAAAGATTAATGACAATGTATAAAATTAAATAAATAGAGAAAAATTAATTATTAGACAACAGGTAACTGTATAAGCGTGACTTAAAGGTGCCAAGTGTGCGGCAACTCCTGATATCTTGAGGAAGGAGATTCCAGGAGCGGACAGAGGCTACTGTGAAGGAAGTAGAATAGGAGGAAGTGCTATGAAGAGGAATTGTTAGCAGACGGCTATTTTGTGACCTTGTTATGTGCTTAATACTGGCTTTCCACTTTACAGCAGTTCGCCCTTGATTCCTGCTTTCCAGAGATTCCTATCTTCCCATTGTCCTTCTTCCATACGCCTCTTCATCATGGCATCATATATTCCCTCATACCATGTTCTTCTAATTCTCCCCCTCTTCCTTCTGCCTGGTACCATCCAATCTAACATCTGTTTAAGCCACTGTTCTTCCGACATCCGTTGTATATGTCCATACAACTGCAAAGCTCTCTTTTTGTTATCCTATCGATAACAGTTTCTTGTATATCCATTTCTTGTCTAATATATGTATTTCTAATATGTTGTAGCCTGGAAATTCTTATACTTCTCCGTAATCCATCCATTTCTGTGGCCAAGATTCTTTTCTGCATCCTTTCAGTTACTGTCCAGCTTTCTGATCCATATGCAACTGTACTTTCTATTAATGTCTGTGTAATCTCTTTTTTTGTTTTTCTGGTCAAATTTCTATTCCATAACATATGTTACATTAGAATATATCAATCACAATTAATTCTGTAACTAAATGAAGATTTGATCGATAAGATTAAGATCGATAATAAAATGATGTTAGTGATCATTAAAATTGAAACTAAAGCTAATAATAAAATCTGTAAAAGCAAGATAAATTAAATTGTTTGGTAGACCGCCCCTATCTAATGTACATACAAAACAGCCTCATAGGCTATTGGTCAGCGTTTCTGACTACAGTTTATGAGGTCCCGGGTTAGATTCCCGGATAACCATAGGGATTTTTCCATGGTTAAAGGGGATTATTACTGTGGTTGCCTATGGTCTGAAATTTAGTCTAAGTTTAAGTTAAGAACTCTCCAGGAGCTTCATTATCATTTACCATCTATCATGTCATTAGGGTAACGTAACTCTGCCTTCCAGGTGAACCAACCTAAGAAATGGATTACAATTCCGCCAATGGTAGGGAAGAAAACCAGAAATGTTGTAAAAGACAATCTGGTGGCATTAAAAAAAAAGGTACGTAAAAAATGAAAAATATAAATTATATTATTGAATTATTTTATTCTGATTAATACAAACAAACGAAGAAGAGCATACAATGACTTCAAACCTCTTGAATGTTAGTTGATCAAATTTAAATAGATTAGACATTTATTAAAACTTTTAATATGACATACAGTAGATTAGTAATAAAAACTATCTCACAAGAATTTGAAACTGATGCAGCCTGTTTAAGGATGTATTGCTATAAAAACGATTTGTGCCAGTCAAGTTATCTAGTAGTGAAACTTGATAAACGTGACAACTTGAATCACATATTTAATGCAAATAATGTGTCCTCTGTTGAATGCGAATCGTCTGACTAGAATTATAAATATCAAGTTTCAGTCTATAATTGAAGCGATTGTTTCTTAAGTTTATGAGAAATAAAACTGTTTGTGCCATTGATTTTTCCTTGTCTCATTGTAACCAGAACCTCATCTCATTCGTTTTTTCTGTTACAGAATCTGACATGAGCCTAATTAACAGAGCTAAACAATTTAACGAATATCGAACCGGACCAGACACAATGAAATATGACGGAATTTCTTTAATGTATTAGTCAAGAATTCTTTTCACGAAGTAGAGAAAGCTATTTTAATTAAATTTTCCTAACTACATACAGGATAAACACTCACAGGTTATTCACCGATGCAGTTTGAGTCTTTTGATATGAGGAACCCACGGTTTGCGGTGACTTATTACACAATGATATGTTGTTCATGTGTTTGACATACTCGTACAGCATGTTCTTTAGACAGTGATAAGATGAAGTGACAAATTACAAAAAATAAATTAATAATAAACAGCTGAATTCATAGAACTAGTATTGTTATTACTTCACTGCTAGACAAATAATTCTTCTCTCCAGGTTTAGATTTACAACTATTAATTGAAGGCAATTTGCAAGATAGATCTTTCATAAAATCATCGACAAAACAGTACATTTCAGTAAAATCCTTTTTCATAGATTACATTTGGGATACTACTCTAAATCCAGAGGTAATAACGTTGCTGCAGGTAAAGGCTGAAGACTGCGCTGCGGCAGAAAATACTTTTTCTACTTTATCATATAGCCTACAGACGATCAAATCTATAGCTACGTCAGAAGGTGGACTGCAAAGAGAATGATACAAATTGATACAAAAAAATACATAAATTGTTTGATAAAGATACCAGTCTCATGGTCTTGTGGTTAGAACTTCTGACTACAATTCATGAAGTCTCGGATTCGATTTCTGTTAAGACCACAAGAGTTTTTCCCTTAAAGGAATTATTCATGTAGTCGCCCATGGTCTGGAATTTAGGTTGAGTTTAGATTTAAGGATTCTCTAGGTTTTCGATGTATTTGTCACTCATCATACCATCGCCTTTCAGAGATCCCAACATTTGAAATGGGTTACAAAACCGCCAATGCCAGAAGAGAATGCAAAAAAAGTCTTAGAAACCTGGTGGCATTGGGAAAAAAAAAATAAATAAAAAGAAAATATGAGAAATAAAGGTCAAAACTCATACTTATATTCAGACAACAAATATATAAATAAAATACTGAACTTAAAATTTGTAACCAACATACTAACATACTAAAATTTCAAACATAATCTTTAAGAGGGCCGGTGTTTCTTCCCGGTTTATATAAGAAAATAGAATATGAGATAAATGTATTGCAGCAGGTGTAATATTATTTTATGGATTGATATGAGGCGTTTACTTCTATTCAATCGAGATTGGACCAGGATGGGGAATTCCCTACTACGCCCCTTTCTTGCAGGCGTTAAGTCGAGTTTTTTTTATTGCAACTTCTTCTTCAAGAGTGTTTTCATATAAGATCGTATATGGCTGATAGCGGTCAAAGAGAATCCACCTAACTTCAAACCAGTTTATTTTTTCTCTTCGATGTTGCTGCTTCGTTTTTATGTAACACTCCTCTAATTATTTGGTGCTCATGAAATCTTTCTGTTCCATCATGTATAAAATATATGGATTTTTATACGTGTCTCTCGTTTTTGAAAATATATAAAACTATTATTCTGCCAGTTATATTACATGGGTGCGAAACATGGACTCTTACTTTAAGGGAGGAAAAGAGATTACAAGTATTTGAGAATAAAGTACTTAGGAAAACTTTTGGACCAAAGAGAGATGAACAAACAGGTGAATGGAGAAGACTACATAACAATGAACTACATGGTCTTTATAGGAAGCCAGATATAATAAGAACAGTTGTCTCGTAGACTGCGATGGGCAGGACATGTTGCACGTATGGGGAATGAAAGACGTGCATGGAAGCTTCTTGTAGGAAAGCCAGAGGGAAAACGCCCAGTTGGTAGACCAAGAATGAGGTGGGAGAATAACATTAACTATGATTTGAGAGAAGTAGATTATACAGGGAATGATTGGAAAGCATTAGCTCAGAATAGGGATGTTTGGAGAGCTTATGTCCGCGCGGCTATGAACATACGGGTTCGATAGTGCCAGTGAGTAAGTAAGTAAGTAAGTAAGTAAGTAAGTAAGTAAGTAAGTAAGTAAGTAAGTAAGTAAGTAAGTAAGTAAGTCTCTCGTTTTAGATTGCTCTAATCCGAAATCACGTAAATAATGTATTTTCTCGCCCAATTTCTATCTCTAGCACCTCTAGAGAATAAGAGAGGATGCATGTAAAAGTGGTCGTACAGGAATTAAACTTAGTGACGAGTAATTTTGGGGTTGTTGAGTTTAATAGTGAGACTGGCGATATTGGTTCAAGTTCATTCACCTTCTACATGGGGGGGACAGTAACAAGTGAAAATTGTCTAAAATGAACAAGATTAGTGCCAAATTCATTTTTTTATCGATAAGCTAATTGGTGACAAGAAAATTGGGACAATTAAATACCCGGAAAACGACGGGAAATAAGCTATCTATTTATAAATAATAGTATTTAATGTTACATAAATATTGTAGGGTGCAACGGTTGCAACTGATTTTAATATATGTTGCTTACACTATATTTATATATAGGATTCCACATGGTTTCGTTCAGTGCCACCTGGAGAATGTTTGTGAAAATATTTTGTGGTTTGGTTATTGAAATAAAATATATATGGCCACATTTTTTTAAATATGAAAAAAAAACTAAGTCACTGATGAATTTTATCGTTCAGATATTTGCCATGTCGCTTTTGCCGTTTATTCTCTGACCATAATATACCAAAAATAACAGTGCACAACTTCTATTAACTCAGTTGTATTTGATTACAGGAATACATTATTATTTACCGAAAAAAAATATGGTTAGAGAAGAATTTGAGGCAAGCAATTTGAGATTTAGAATCCAGGCATGATATGAAAAATGTCTTTGGTTTTCAATTGGTAATTTGTTTATATTTGATGCTCATATTCTAATATAAAAATTAAATATGAACATTGCATTATCACATATTTGAATATTGATTATAAACTGGAAGATAATAACTATAAATAATAATCAGCCATACTTTCAAAATTTAGCTTCTTAATTAGTAAAATTGGTCATTATTTTCACAGATTCTTTGAAACCTAATTTTTTAAAATATGTGTAATTGGTTCTTAATATTTAGATAATTAAGATCTAGGTCTGAAAAATCCTTCATGGCCACATACAATTATTTTAATTCATTTACCCTCTATATAAGGCTTAATCAGTATTTCAGTGCACCGCTATACCATAAGAGTATCTTCTTACTTCATTCTCTGCTAGCTAATACCCGGCTACGCCTAAATGTATTAACTAATAATGTTTAATTAAATTATATATATCCTGCGACGAACCAAACATGACAGTTGTTAAAGTTAATGTTTAATTTCGAATTTCAGGTAAACCCCCATTTCTAATTGTCAGATTTTTCTGATTTTCGATAATACCTACCTCGGTTTATTTCAGCTGCATGTACTGAGTTTCGTTGTCAAACATCGAAAATTGGGACCGCTATGGCGAATTTTAGATTTCAGTTTCAGGTGAACTCCTACAATTAATGATTTTAGAACATAACAGATATCATAAAAACCCTTTCCATAAAAATATGTAGGCCTATATATATATACACATATATGTGCCAACTTTCATGGTGATCGGTTAAACGGTTTCGAAGTCAATTAATCTCGGATATACCAACATTCATATACAGTATATATATATATACACAATATTAGGCTTGATTTAAATATATTTTCATTTTATAAAGATATCGCAGTGGTTGCATCATGCCTTGCCGCAGGGCTATAGGACGAGTTTTCAAGGTGGATGAAAATTTATTTAATAATAATAATAATAATAATAATAGTAATAATAACAGTAATAATAATAATAATTTTCTTCATCCGCTTCTGAAGCCGTTGAGGTATTCCTCGTTGGAGCTAGTTCGCTTTCCTTCTACTCTTATTAGATAGCAAGCTAGTTAAAAACCAAATTTAAGATGGATAGAACAACTGTGAGGCGGAACAGGCAATTTGCCTAGCCCGTGAAGTGAAGAAGTAGAATAATACTAATACTACTACTACTACTACTACTACTAATAATAATAATAATAATAATAATAATAATGCTTTATCTTAGCTCGCGGAGTTAAGGCCATCTCCTCCACTCAACAAACGTATAGTAAAATTATACAAAAAATTACATATTACAATTTTAAGATAGAGACTAAACAAAATACAATGATGATGCGATCTAATACTAGCTAATACTAACAAAAACATGGAATGTAATAAAATTAAAATGATATAAAATAAAGTAAGTAGCTTCCTAGATGATTATTTATAGAAAGCTGTATATAGTTGTATCTAATTTCAGGCAGTATATGAGACCAGTACCTACGCAGAACTATGAGAAATGTTTGTATCTCCGACATATAATTTGTCAAATATTTATTTGTATTTGTGTCGATTGAGTGGAAGAGAAGGCATTATGGCCTTAACTCTGCCAGAATAAATAAAACATTATTATTATTAGTATTATTATTATTATTATTATTATTATTATTATTATTATTTAATTAACGGGTCCAGGTTGAGAAAATCAGCTATAAAAGCAAGGAGACCCGTCACGTTAGCCACATGTCGCCCCTCTGTGATTGACACATGTGGATATTCGACCAGCAGTCAGCTGATGGACCAAGGACATTCAAGGTCTATCATGTTATGGATATTTCTTAGTAATTTTAGGAATGACACTAATTAACTAATTGGCAACGATCATTCTTGCTTTCAAATCATTTCGACTGGAAAAACATACAAGGGTACACATTTAATGGTATGATTTATCATCGTGGCACTTCCGGCCTAACTCATATCTGTGGGCTGTGAGTATTAACCACGTAAATAATTGCCTGACTAAAATACAACCAAATTAATGACTTGAGATTTCAGAACTCGGGCATCACGGCATGCTTCAATAGTTTGTAATCCCCACGGGACACCATGTCTAGCATACCACCGCACTGCACTATGTGTGCCAAAACACCGTAATTTATAACTTTGTCCCGTATCCAACACAGCGGCTCGCTGCTGGACAATAATTCCAAACCCAAACCCCATTCTTCTTTATTGTAACCCAATACCATTACATCCATAATAAACGAGTCTCAATATAATTACAAAAATAATAAATCGCTTTCTAAATGCAATAACAAATTTGGGATCACAGACAGAACTCATAGTAGGTTAAAGTGACCTTGTGGTGATTTGATCATATATACCATGCCATGTATGTGTTTTCCATCTAACACATTTCACCCATTGTTATAGTATTCCCCCTTCCGTCTTCTTCTTTTTCTTCTTCTTCACGGTTTAGGATCACTTACTGGCCTGTTCCGGCTCCAAATTGCTGTTCTTTCCATATTTTCCCAAACTTCTTCTTCCTAGTGGTGAATAGCTGTATGCTGCTTTTGGTATTCTATTCTCAGTCATCCTTGCCAAGTGTTCTTTCCAGTTTGTTCTGTATTTCTCTATTGTTGTGTTTAATTCCTCTACTTTTAGTTGTCTTATTTCTGTGTTATGTTTTTTGTCTGTTCTTTGGTATCCCGCTATTGGTCTGAGGAATCTCATTTCAGCAGGTTGTATTCTGGCAGATTGTTGTGTTGTCACTGTCCATGTTTCGGATCCATAAGTAATAATAGGCACTGCCATTGTCTTGTATAATTTCATTATAGAGTCTTTCCTGGCTTTATTTTTCAAAGTTCTTTTTAGTGTGCCTGTTTTATAATTAAACTTATTTAGTTTGTTATTTGTAACTGTTTCCGCTGTGTATGATATTTCGCAACCACTTGTTCTATTGGTTTATTTTCTAATATTATCTTTGTCTGAACTGGATGTGCGCTCTTGAAGTCCGTTGTCTTTTATTTTTGTGATTTCCGTCAAGTACAAAATATAACATTAATTTTATTTGTAGTTTTCAATAGCCTATAGCGTAATTTCTTTTGGTACTGTGCCGTTGCCGAGCGGTTTAAGGCATGATGCCTTTGTGAAGAGCTCGGTATATTCCCTGGTTCGACTCAACACGAGGAACAAATTTTCTCATTAAATTTCGGCTAGTAATAGTCCCGCGCCTTAGCCGAGTGGTTTAGGCAAGATACTTTGGCGCAGAGCTACGAGACTTGCGCCAGTATGGGACCGGTGCACACCCAGAAATATGGGGCATTTGGGTAGTACAATAAGTAGCGGCTTCAGGTGGAGAAAACCAGGTATAACATCTGGGGGATCCGACATGCTGATCACATGTCACCCTTACACTGTCTGAATGATTGTCTACCTTTTTTATTTGACTGAATATCATTAATATTTATAGGATTTGTATTTTTTATTTCTTCTTGTGATGAACGCATGTGGATATGAGGCCAGCAGCCGGCTTGTAGGCCAAGGGCCATCTAGGTCTCTCGCACCATGGTGTTTTATATGAGACCGATGCCCAGCTAGCATCATGAGGTATTTAGGTAGCTACATTAAGTAGCGACTCCAGGATGAGCGACCTGACGTGCTAACCACATGTCACACCTATACTGGGTGTGATAGTTCACCTCCATCATTAACACATGTGGATGTGAGATCAGCAGCCGGCTGATAGGTCAAAAACCTTCTAGGCCTGTCTCCCCAAGAGTAAAATTTCTTTAATCATTCTACCGAACTGCACCAACTCAGTTTCGCGAATAGAAGTGGTACAGGATTTTTTATAACGACATTATTTGACTTCTTAGTTCATTATCATCGCAATTCAAAGCAGGACGTGAAAGTACGGACAAATGTTGCTCAGAGTTAGAGTTCATGCTTGAGATTATTTTACTTGCCGTAAATCTACGACATGGGACCCACAGTTTTACAAACCTTCCGATGGAAAAAAAACAATAACAATAATAATTTCGACACAAAACTGTTTTTCATAAATTCCTAGACATTATATCTTGTTTGCAGACAATGTAAATCAAAATATACTTTATAAAATATAATAAACGATGAAAATTCAGCTATACTAGCAATAAGAGGTAATTGTAACATTCTATTGTTTAAGAATTCATAAAACTGAGGTCTGATTTCAACTCACAAATCTCAAAACCAGAGGTACGGATAGCAACCACCAGTTGAAAGGGACCGTCCAGTCGCTAGAAAATATAATATACACTTCAGAGTGTAATGAAAAAATTGTTATAACATGTAAGCAAAAACTGTATTTATGAGTTGGGTCTATATTACTTATAACCGTGTGTTCTATTCACATGTTTTTAAAAGGAAAATAAGTAAAATAAAATACACATTCTATTGTAAAGTACACAATTCTTATTTATATTTAAATTTACTTCGACTGTTTAACTCATGTCGCAAATGGTAGTCAATGACCAATTACGTTTCAATGATTTCTGTTTTACATCAATGACAGTCGTGTTTCACTTCGCACTTTATCGATTTCTCTTTATCAGCTCCTGCTTTTGTGATAAAGAAAGCTCCTCCGTTTTTATTATTCTGAACAGGTTAGACCATTATTTTTTCTCCAACAAATACATTGAACATAGCAAATAATGAATAGATTCTGTGATTATACCGAGTTGTTTATTCAAAATATAAATGATTAACCTATAATGTTGATTATAAGTTTGATGCGTTTCATTATTTCTCCACTAGAGTGCATTTTTACAATATTGCGATCCTATTTGGCAATAAATAATATGATCGAGTTGCAGTGAATATACATAACCTCACATTTCTAATTTGTTTTCAAACATCGCCGTTTACATTAACTATATAAATATTTTAGAACACCGGTAACTATATTCAAATAATTATTTTTTAGTAAAGAGCTTAATTTTATTCGCTAAATAGTCCTAACAAATGCCACGAGTGATTTTCAAATTATCGATACATTCATGACTCACGAAGTGATTTCCACTCCTCACTTCGTGAGTCATGAATTTATCGATAATTTGAAAATCACTCGTGGCATTACTTATGATTATTTCACTTACATACATAACTACAATTATTTCAAGTCTTACTAAATTTGTTTAAATCATTGAGTTGAATCATAGTATACATTTACAATCTGTCTTTTTGGGAATGTTGTACATTCTCATCTCTAATTTTAATGTACGTTCATTGTGTGTGTATTTTTTTTATTCACCATTGTTAGCTAGCTTTCTATTCAGCAATACAGTTTTATTGTCTAGTGACCACACGATATTCAATGCTGTATTGTTTGATGGATAATGTAAAAACGGAAAATTAATTTTATCTCTATATGAGATTAAAATGAAACTGATGAAATGGGATTTTAGTATATTATATTCATCTTGATACCCATAATATGAATACATAATGAATATAAAATTATCATTTCGTAAAACCGAAATGCATAGAATGATTTACATAATTTTCATTAACAAAAGTTGTTCAGGACATTAAATATTCAATTATAAAAATCTATAGAGTTTACAAATGGCCGCCTAAGGGTACAAAATTATACAATACCACGTATTATACGAATGTAGGTGTCTCTTATATTTCAATTAGCACGACTGAAGTATACTTCGAACTTCCGAAAATTTTATCAAGTAAATAAACGATAATTTAAAATACAGGATACGGCATTGGCTATGTCAATTAACCACTCCATATGGTTGCAAGGAAAAAGAAATCAGATTGGTTGATACTACTGACTTTCAGAATAAAATAATGCGATTTTTTAATGTGGGGAATTATAAAGGACAACGTTTTCTGTACAAAACCACTAAACATGCAACATTTACGGGATATGATTTAACAGGAATTTGAAAAAAAAAACTTTTTGTAATAATGGGAAATTGTGGGATAACATCTGCAAATCACTAATAAAACGATGTCATAAATGCTTAAACAACAATGGAGGTCACTTTGAACAATTTCGGTTGTTGTTTTTGTATAGATGTTGTAAGCTATTACATTTTCGGTTAACTGACATGCTGCCCCCTGTATTATTAAAATACATAATCAGTTGGAAATACAAATTATTGTATTGTATTGACAAATATGGACGTAAATAACTCCTTGGCATTATCTACCTCGGAGGTTCTGCCGTGCGGTTATAAGCTCTCCATATATTCATATTCTCATCTAATATTTGCCAACATTTCCGGTATTACTACTACTACGAGTATTAAGTGGTGGCGAAGACTATGCGTCGCCCACTGTGTTGCATACTGGAATTCCTTGGTAGGCAAATTACTAGGTGTTATCTATAAGGGATTCAGCCATTTAACCCATGGATATTTAACGGCATCGGTGTTCAGCCGTAAGACGACATAGTTATGGTAGAAATGAGGTATTAAAGTAGGACATAAGAAACCACACTCGCACTCGCCGAGAGTCCGAAAGTCGTTGGCGTTGGTGTGGAATTAACCACACTATCCAGCTGTATCACAGTTCTCATTTCATGGGTCAATCGGGGGGGGGGGGTTGCCTCGGTGAACAGTTAATTCCGGTATAATCCACCTTTCCAAGTTATCTAATATATAAAAATGAATGTTTATTTGTTTGTTCGTACTTAATGCGTGGCCATACCGTTGATCCGATTGTGATGAGGTTTCTTGCAAAACATTTTTTTAGAGCAGCTTACACATTATATATATTTTCTTACAGACAACATGGGCAGATTTATTCTGGTCTTTATTCTTGTTCTTTAGGATATACCCGTGAATATTTATTATTATTTTTGTTCAGGAGATTCCCGGGATGAACATAGGCTATAAGAGAGTTGTGATACTCAACTCCTACACCCTTAATAAACACCCTTTGTAGTGAAAAAGTCCCTTTTTTACCCTTAAATGGCTTACGCTGCCTGAACCATAACAAATACACAAAAATTAATGTATACAGAATTGAGTATCTCAAAAATTCTACAAAAAAAGTCCGCGACAGCATATGTTTATCTTTTACAGATAACACACAATAGCTATTTTTGTCTTTCATTGATGCCAAGGAGATTGGGATAAGTAGATTCCCGCGCAAGCATGTGCTGCCATACCATTCTTTTTTTTTTTTTTTTTTTTTTTTGACACGGCCTCCTCGGTACATCATAGCACTTCTCTTGGAGAAATTTGAAGGTAGATTTCGGCGTGCAAAGGAGGACAGTTCCTTTGTAAGAATATTCTCAAACTGATGAAATAATAATTATTTCACAGCGCAAGATGCCCATTAAAAAGCTTGTTTAGTAGAAGCTGTAGCTCAAAAGTTTCAAGTATTGCACTGCTAATGTTATCCAGCTGTTGACATCTTTCATTTTATACTAAGAGTATTTTTTGTTACTTAGAAAACTCCGTCATGTAAAAATCCGTAAACTATGTAAAATTCCTAGTAAACCGAATTTAAGGCCCGATTTATTTCGTTGTGGTTAAACCTTCAAGTGGCGAAACAATGTTTCGTGAATTATTTAAAAGTGTCGGACCGCTATGAAAACAAAAGTGCGATTTTTATTATTTCGGATTCAAGTAAACCGCAACTTATAATGTTCGGATTTCTTCGAGTTTTTGAAAATATGATTATCTCTCGTATTATTTTAGTAGTATAATATATACTGGGTTTTGTTGCAAAACTCGAAAATTGAGGACGCTAGAGCTACATTCATATTTTCGTTTCAAGCAAACTCATACTCCTAATGATCCGGTTTTGATAATTAAGGAACAAGACCTGACGTTTTAAAATGTTTCCATATGCCGAGTTAGGTTACGGAAATAAAAAAAATTGCTGACCCTGATTGATATCACTGGCAAAATTTTGCTACGAAATAATAATAACAATCCTGATGTAACTGAACGCCTTCCAAGGTTATAACTAAATCATGTGATCAAGGGAAAATTCCGCTCAAGTTGCCTGGTAGGAGAATTCTTGGGCATGCGCAGCACAACTGCATTTTGTTCGCTGCCAAGCTATTGCCGAATCTATGAATGTACGTAAAACTTTTTCAAAAACATTTTCATGAACAATCTTAATAACTTCATTACTTCGGAATTCACTGAAAGTAAACAAGACATTGTAACAATACATTTATTGTTTGTAACATTTATACGTGGTACTGAGTCAACTTCTTTCACATTTCTCCTATCCATAATGGCATAGCCAATGTTGAGCCTTAGTCTCTCCTTTGTTAGGAGTTACTACACCAAGTTAATTTAGTTATCTTATTTGCCCATATGAACCTACGGGTTCGATAGTGCCAGTGAGTAAGTAAGTAAGTATTTGCCCATATACGTCATGAATATAGTTCTTAAATTAATTTCGCTTAAGTTCCTCAACTCATTAAATTTATTATATATTAATATTATTATTATTATCTGGGAGTAAAATTAGATAAAGCGGATAAACAAGAAAGTGATATTAAGAACAGAATAAATAAAGGTAGAGCAATAACAGCAATTATGAATGGATTTTTATGGAACAGACATATAACCAGGAAAAATAAGTTACAAATATATAATTCAATAGTGAGAAGTACTGTCACATATGGAGCTGAAGTTTGGAAATTCAACAAAAACTTATGTCGATGGAAATGGATTTCTTGTGGAGAGCAGCAAGATGTTCAAAATTAGACAAAATAAGAAATACTGCCATAAGAGAAAAAATGAATATTGGTTATTCAATAGTAGATTATATAAGGTATAAGCAATTACATTGGTATGGGCACGTACGACGAATACAAATAGAAAGATTACCCAGGAAAACATTGGAATGGTGTCCACCTGGAAGAAGGAGGAGAAGAAGACCTCGAAACTCTTGGATGCAGGAAATAAGAACTGGAATGAGAGCAAGAGGACTGGAGGACATGGATTGGGTGGAGAGAGACGAGTGGAGAAGAAAAATATAACTTTAGGCACAGAAAGATGTGTAAACATTAAAATTCTGTATATAAATAAAATTATTATTGTTATTATTATTATTATTATTATGTTTTTTATTTCTTTGTCATATGTATATTGTCTAACCTATGGCTATTAAGTATTATTAATCAGGTTGTAGATAATTCATAATTGTTAATTTTTGTATAATTTAACTCTGGTGAAATGGAATAGAAGAGCTTACGGTCATAACTCCATCAGATAAAATGAACAATTATTATTATTATCATCATCATTATCAGGGATTATCAATCGCTATCATTATTTAAATCCAAATTAACTAATATCTTAAGTTCGACACAATGAAAACATTAACTGTGTAACAATTATATACAGCATCCTATAAAATAATCATCTAGGAAGCGATTTACTTTATTTTATATCATTTTGATTTTATTATATTCCATGCTTTTGTTAGTATTAGATCACATCATCATTGTATTTTGTTTAGTCCGTATTTTAATAATATCTTAAAATTGTAATAAGTATGTAATTTTTGTATAATTCTACTATTCGCCGGTTGAATGGAAGAGAAGGCTTTATGGCCTTAATTCTGCCAGTTAAAATAAAACATTATTATTATTATTATTATTATTATTATTATTATTATTATTATTATTATTATTATTATTATTATTCTGTTTAAAAAATCTCCAAAGAGTTTCCATGAATTAAAAATGTGTTTATGAGCTCAGTTTCAGTGTATTTAAGACATGAGAAAATATATGAGAATAATATAAATTATTGTTTTACTTCACAAATATGCATTGACATAAAATATCATACTATCGAATAACGGATCGAATGTTTTAATTTGATTTATCGTGAAGTAATTCACTGTCCTCAAAATGACATCTGGGACTACGCCTTAGCCGATTTAAGATAAAGGTATATCAATTTACTGAGCAGCTATATCATTACAGTACTTTTTATTGCATTAAAATACGGCATCAATTACACCTTAAAGTAAAATTCCATATACTTCCAATTTAACACGTACGAGATTACAATTCATTTCTAGTAGAATATAAACAATAATAAATGGCTCTTGTACTAAACAACATCTAAATACGATTTACATTTATCTTTCTTACACTGTCATAAAACAATTTCAATTAAACAACTTAGAAGCTAATGTGCAGTGTACATTATATTTCAAATGTTTATATTTTATAGTTACATATTTATTATGAATTTTATTTATTTATTTACTGTCACGCAGCGAGCCCGGGTTCGATCCCCAGTCGGTACTGTTTCCTGAATGAGGTTTTTTCGGAGTTTTTCCTCACCTGTAAAACAAATGTCAGGAAACTTTAAAGCCCAAACGGTTCCCGAACATCACACGGCCATCGCAATCAACATCATTCATATCCGTTTTAGATTAAGCTTAGGATTAATGACTCTCCTGGCGCACCACTATCATCATCATCATCATCATCACCCATCATATCATCGGAGCAGCGTAACCCTACCTTCCATGCGCTCCAAACTCAGAAGTGGGGTTTCAATTGCGTCAATACCAGGAGAGAACACCAGAAATGTCGAAAGGACAACCTGGGGCATTGAAAAAAAAAACTGGAATAATAAGAAGTAATGTCGTATGAAAACAAAATTAAAAATTAAATGGTACATTATATATAAGATGCAAGCAATTATTTTGGTATGGGCATGTACGACGAATGTAATAACAAAGGTTATTCAGGAAAATATTGAAATGGTGTCCACCTGGAAGAAGAAAGAAAGGAAGACCTCGAAACTCATGGATGCAAAAAATAAGAACTGGAATGAGGACAAGAGGACTGGAGTACATGGAATAGATGAATAGAGACGAGTGAAGAAGAAAAATAAAACTTTAGGCACAGAAAGATGTGTAAACATTTAAAATCTCTATATAAATACTTATTCAAGATCTGAAATATAATTTTATAAGGATTTATTTGCAGTTATAGAGTCCAGTTCTTATATTATTTAAGAAGAATAATTAGTTACAGATATAAAGTGGCCATTGGTGATTTACTGGTTTTCATGCTAGTTCCTCTTTCGGATGATCACGGATTCGAACCCAGGCGAGGTTGAGATTTTGTAAGAGCGTAAAAACGCTGAATGTCATTTCATTCTGACTAGTATTACTAATTGGTATTATTACAATTAGCATTACTGTAAATTTATTTTTATAAAAAGAAAAAAATTAAAATCATGGCATTCCAATTCAAGAATTTCACCAGAAGATTAGAATATTATTAAGAAAAAATAAATCCACCAGGTTTTTGTCTAGCACGAATACTCATTCATGAAAACGTAATAAAGTTATATATTACAAAAATATTTAATGTTATTCATCTTCTATGTATGCATGTATGTATGTAGTATATATATGGTATAACTAAATTCAGATTTCTCTTACTTAGGAAGTGTATTTGCAGAGTATAAGAGTGACATTGATTCAAAATTACAAAAAAAAATAATAAAATGAATGGGGTAATACGAAGACATTTTGGTAAACAGATGAGGACAGACAAAACTAAGATTACATAACAAAAGCTGCTCTAAAATACGGAAGTGAAATTTGGATTTTAAATAAAAGAAACTCTCATAAACTTCAAGTAAGCCAAATGCGCTTCTTACGATCATTGATAGGAGTTAATAGACTGGATCACCAAAGGAACACTATTATCAGAGAAAAACTTGGAGTAACAAGTTTAAATGAAGATATACAAAGATACCAACAAGAATGGAAAAATCATCTGAGGAGAATGGCAAGAAATAGACTTCCAAAATTGGCATTCCAATATACCCCAACTGGACATAGGGACCAAGGAAGACCAAAACATCGGTGGAAAGATCAAGACAATCTTCGCTAAGTTTACCGTACAGGCCACATGGACTAAAACGAATTTGTTTATGATGATGAACTAAATTCCCATTACAGGCTTTGAGAACCTATAGTGGGGACCGTGGCGGTTAAGTTTAGCATAGGAACTCACTTTTGGAAACATGCCGTTTTTCCGCTACACGCAAAATGCCACAACACACGTTTAACTATCAAGCATTTTTGGTGCCAAAGACTGGGTCAATAAGTACGTCATTCACCCATGCCCACTACAGGCTTGTTTACATGCCACTGAGTTCAGTTTGTGAATCGCCCAGAGTTGTTTGTATCTGCTGTTGTGCTTGTGGTCTTTGTTCATACTGTTCTAAACTGTACACCCTTAGACAAAAAAAAAGAGTCATCTCTTGAACGCATATTTCTTCTAAGTCCTACTCGACACAGCGCTGGGTTCACACTAGTAATCTAGGCATAATTGTGCAAGCCCTGAGCTACTGCGTTATGTGGCATGAACTGAGTGAAGATACTCCTACGTGCCCTGTTAGGTCAGCGGTAAAGCATGCAGTCACTGTTTCTGTTAAATGAAGGTCGCAGGTTCGCGTCCTCAATTATGTAGTTTATTTCGTGATATTTGTATTAAAATGTTTCATGAATTAATTACATTTCATTTCACAATTGAACTAAAACAATGTTAATGTCGTTATTGTAACAATTAATTTACCGCATTCAGGGTTTGTTCTAGGCGATGTCAATGTATTGATTTTAATAGACTGATGCGAACACGTTCTACGCAAAAGCAACAGCCTCTAACAAGTTTGTTTATAATGAACTCTAATTGTCCTGCAGATGCACGAAAGACGAAAGATGGCTTATGGGCACAAATTCAAGACGTCTGGGATGCTCTAGCCGAAAGTCCACGTGACTGTAGAAATTTGATTGCATCAATGCCCCCAGATCGAGGGCGGTAATAGATGCTGAGGGTTCATACACCCGATATTAATTTTGTTAAAGTTTTCATTTTAGAAGATATTTTCTTTCTTCATTTAATTATTGGAAGGTTTTCATTTATGTGTTTTGTGTGTGCATTAAAGCCATAAAACTCAAATATAAATAAATATGAAACTATATTACAGGCGAAATGCTATCCTAACATTCAGTAAAAAAAAAGTAGAACGGGAATCGAACCCGTCAGGTTACGAACGCAGATGTTGTGTGTTAAACCTCTCGACCACGGAAACACACAAAGGAAAGCTCTCTCTTTTATGTTACTTGAGTGTGCACTGCGTTAACTAGCAAACAACACCGTAGAATTACTGAAAACGTGTTAATGTGAATAAGGCATCTGCGAGTGCTCACGAAGTTTCCCGATCGGTTGATAGAATCAAGACATGACTCATTTTTTTGTCTAAGGGTGTACGTACTACATTTCATTTGTAGTGTGTTGTTGTTAACCATGGCGAACTACGGGATTGCGGATTACGTCCACGTGATCTTATTGTACGTTGACGTTCAGTGCAATGGGAGGGTTGCTCGTCCGATGTCATTTGGACCAACAATTTGGGCAACTGTGGATAGGTTGTGGTGGCCCGATTGCTTGGCCTACACGTTCTCCGGACTTGATTTCGCTAGACTACTACTTGTGGAGTCATATGAAATCCATGGTTAACGAGACCCCTGTGCCATTAGAGAAAAACCTACTGGAGCGGGATATGGCTGCGGCAGTACCATATCTTTGTTGACGTCGAGCTCTTCTTGTAAGTGGAGCCGGACGTCAGAGAAAGCAGCATACGTTGTGGTTTATTGCGTGTAGCGGGAGGACGGTACGTTTCCGGACATGCTTTCCTATGCTATATGTAACCATCTTGGTTCCCATTACACTTTCCCAAAGTCTATAATGGAAATTTAGTTACTCCCTGTATAACTTATATAACTATATGCTGTTTCTCAATATAAAATTCGTTGGTAAAACTAATACTGCTAATAAAACTTTTAAATAAATCAGAAAAGGATAGTGCAAAAATAAATATTAGTAAAGAAAGATGGATCGATCATTATAAAACATTGTGGTGTAAAGAAGGAAAAGTAGAAGAAAATGAAGAATTATATTCTTATAATTAAAAGGTGAAATTCAAAATATGCATTTGATATGCATATGAATGCATTTGATGAGCTTCAAGAATCCTTAAAAGAAGCCAAAAATAGAAAAACAGCTGGTCCTGATCATATAAATATGGAGCTTTTAAAATAGAGTGGAACATTTTTGCAATTATGTAATGAATGTTGGACAAACTGTAGAATACCAGAATGTTGGAATGTAGCTGAAGTCATATCGTTGTTTAAAAAAGGAGATAAAAGAGAATGTAAAAATGATAGATGAATTAGCATACTTAATTCAATAGATAAAATCTATGCAAGGGTTATAAATAAAAGACAAAATAATAACAAAAGAAATAGAAAAAGAAGAAAAAAGTGGCTTTAGAACGGGACTATCAACAACAGATAATTTATTCATATTACAGCAAATATTTGAAATAAGAAGAGAACATAACCTACAGACACATATTGCTTTCATTGATTTTGAGAATGCGTTCGATCGTGTTAATAGAGATAAGTTATGCAAAATTATGGAAATACATGGCTACCCCGCAAAATTAATTCGTGTGATAAAAAGTTTGCATATAAAATCTCAAAATTATAATAAATATAGGCACATCAAAGACCGAAGCTATTTTAATAAATAGAGGTTAAGACAAGGGCGTAGTTTATCATCTACTCTTTTTAACTTATTTATGAATGATATCATCCAAAATTCGAAAAGAAATGTTAATATGGTATAAGAATGGACCGTTTTAAAATATTAAATGTTTTAATGTATGCTGATGATGAGGTTATTATTCAAGAAAATGAAAATAATTTGCAGTACTCTGTACATCAATTAAATCAGTTATGCCAAGAATATAATTTTCAAATATCAAAAGAAAAAAAAACAAAAAATTATAGCATTTTGGAGAAATGAACATATAAGATGAAAAATTATAATAGAAAACAAACCTCTAAAACAAGTAACACATTTTAATTATTTGGGTTGTAATTTTACTGTAAATATAAAAACTGAAAGAGACATACATATGAAACTGTCGAAATTTCAAATGATATGTGGAACTATACATAAAAAATTGAACTAAACAAGAAGAGATACTAGATTGAAGTTTTATAATACAATGGCAGTTCCTGCATTACACTCTGGAAGTGAAACTTGGATAATGAATAAAAATTACAAAGTAGAATACAACGCGTAGAAGTGAACTTTGTTAGAAGAACAAATGGCTGCACAAGATTAGATCGGATAAAGAATGAAGATATAAGAACAGAGTTAAATATATATCCATTGAATGATAAAATCAGAGAATATAGAGATAAATGGTTTAAACATGTAGAAAGAATGAACGTAACAAGGTTACGAAAAGCAGCATTCAACTACAAGCAAAGAGGTTCAAGGAATGTAGGAGGGCCAGTGAAAAGATGAACAGAACAACTGTGAGGCGGAACAGGTAATTTGCCTAGCCCGTGAAGTGAAGAAGAAGAAGATGCATGTAGGTCGAATGTAAAGAGTGTGCTAAGAGGAACTTCGGTGAAAACAATACTATACCTTATCCAATATATTTTCTAAGTCTTACAGAATAACAATGCGCATGCGCATAAGTTTATAGAGCTGTCGCTAGGTGGAACAGCATATCTTTGAAGTCCTACAGAAAGTTTACAGAGCTATCGCTAGATAGCAACACGTGAGGTATGACCAACCTTCAAAATAAATTCCCAAAAGTTTATTAGAAATGGTTGTACACTAACTTCTCATTTCTTAAGCCAACAAAATAAATTGCTTGCATATTATTTACTGAAGTGTACACTAATCTGATGTGCACTAATACTAACCTAACAAAAATATGTGTTATTGGGTTGTTCGTGGTGACAACGTTGGAAGAGGTTGGGAAAATAGCTTAGTGAGTCTCACAATATTTTTAGGGGTGTTTTCGTATTTCTAGTAGGTAAATACCTAAAAATTGTAAAATAATGTTATAGAAGTATCATTGAAAAAGTATAAAATGCTACAAAATGTTAGTAAAGACAGAAGAAGCACGTAGAGTAGATAACAGTATTACAAGAATATACTAATGGAGGGAAAGATAATATACTGATGAGCCGGAACTTAGTTTTGTATATTAATCATACTAAAGGTAAAGTGATCCCACTATAGGCCTCAGGAGGCCCTTGGGGTAGTAGGAGGTTAAGGCTCCCACTTTTTCTTGACAATCGGCACTTTATGTCAGCCGGGTTGTCAGCCCTGCGTGACGGCCGCCTTTACCCCAGAACAAGCGTCTGGTACTCATTTCAGTTAGACTACTAAATATTATTTTGTAACTTTTATAAATGCAATTCAATTCTTGAACTTAATAAAACATGTGGTTGTGATTGCAAATGAGTTCTAAATGTACGGATTCTATTTTATTAGTGAGATGAAATGCGGGTTTTATGCCAGCTAGTGAAGCAAAAAATAATAAGCCCTCAAGAGACAAAGGTTAACTAGCTATAAAAGCTCTTCATTAAATTGTAAATGCAAACTCGGTAAAAGCAAATATTGTCGTATGTCATCGCCATACTTCAAGTTAAAAATAAATTATTCAATTATACAAGTAGGAAAACCCGTATAATTCCCGAAACAGAGTACGTTTGTTCACAAGATTTACCCTGTTTTATAAATGTTAAAACTTGTTTACCGTTTATACATAATTTATTTTGATACAAGCACTGACATGTCCCTTTATTATTAACCGGTTTTGTCCTTTACAAAGATATCTTCAGATCTTTATCAGTCAAAATAAAGCTCTGAATATATCTTTATAAAATACAAAACCGGTTACAAAGAAAGGGATATTTTAAATAACTAATTAATTTCAATTAACATTTACGTGCATTTATATTCTGTTCCATTCCATTAACGCTGTTTAACCTCTCAGCTTATAAAGTACAATTACGTGCCACTCGTCACTGAGGCCTTACAGGGCACGACCTGTCGAGAGAGGGATTTTAACTATGAATCACAATCATACTTTTTGGACCACACAAGGATATGGAGGGTCTTCCCAAATAAATTATTAGTTCAAAGTCAGGGCCTCCTCCGAGACAACACAGCAATAAAACTAATCTCACCATTCAAAACACACATCCATACTGAACATTGCGAATATGATGATGATGATGATGATTATGATGACCAGATGATGTTCGGGGACCGTTTGGGTCTTTAAGTTTCCTAACATTTGTCTTACAGGTGAGGAAAGGCCCCGAAAAAAAGTTTATATCTATCTATCTTCGGGTTTTTACAGCTGCTGCCGTCTTCCCGTGCCAAACCTCCAAAGCCTACGGTCTTGGGCATCTTCGATGCTTAGCCCTCTAGCTTGCATTACTGTCTTCATGTTTTCCTTCCATGTTAACCTTGGTCTTCCTCTTTTCTTCTTTCTGTTCGGATGCCATTCATATAGTGGCTTGGGCCATCGCTCATCTTCCATTCTTAAAACATGTCCTAACCACTTTAATTCCTTCTCCTCAATTCTTTCAATTATGCTTTCGTCTGCTTCCATTATGTTTCTAATTTCCTTATTTGTGACACGTTCTAATTTAGACTTTCTGGCACTTCTTCGTAAATAATCCATTTCTAGAGCTATTAGTCTATTCTTGTAGTACTTATTGATTGTCCATACCTCACTTCCGTACATTGCAACAGATTCCACCAATGTTATACCAATATATTTTTTTGTGTCTTTCCAAATATGCTTATCCCACCATATGGAATTTAATGATGATATTATTTTGCTACTCAATTCAATTCTATGTTTTATGTTCTCTTTTCCTATACCTTCGATGTTATCCATAATCATTCCCAAATATTTAGTTTGTTTCACTTGCTTTATTTGGATTCCTTCTTCCAATATTAAATTTTCTCTTTCATTGCTATTTATTGCCAGATATTCTGTTTTTTGTAAATTTACTGTGAGACCCCATGATTCATATGTGTTTTTCAACCTTTTTATCATGAATTCCATATCAAATTTGTCTTGCGCTAAAACCAGTTGATCATCGGCAAATTGTAATGTCAGCAAAAATCTGTTGCCTATTGGGATCCCCATACCTTTGCAGCTTTGTTTCCATTTCGTTAATATAAATTCTACATAAATATTAAATAAAATTGGTGATAGACTGCACCCTTGTTTCAATCCCTTTGAGGTTTTTATAGGATTAGACATTATATTTCCCATTTTAACATAAGCGGAGTTATCTTTATAGATTTGTTTAATAATTTCTATTAGGTTTCTGTCAATATTGTATTTCTCCAATACTTCCCATAATTTGTTCCTCGGAATTGAGTCATAAGCTTTCTCTAAATCTAAACATTTATATAATATATAAAAATAACAGTAATGTAGATTTATTAGAGGTGCATTTTTACATATTATATATTCTTTCTATGAAATTATGAATATAAATTTTAAATAAATGTAGTTAAGTAGAAAAAACTAACAAATTCATTCCTTTGAACCATGCAGTATGGAACTTTTTATTTTGTAATATAAAACATTCTTCACAATTGCCAAAACTATTGTAATAAAATCAATTTAAATAGAAAAAATATTAGATGTGACTACGATATTAGATTTGATAGAAAATAGATACTTCTATGAAACGACCAGTCATATTCATGCTTACATATTTAATTTTTTTTTAATATAAAATTACGTCCCGCGCCGTAGCCGAGCGGTTAAGGTAGGAAGCCTTGGCGCAGAGCTACGGGACTTGCGCTGGTTCGAGTCTCCATGGGGGAAGACATTTTCTCATGGTATTTCGGCCAGTATGGGATCGGTGCCCACCCAGCATCGTGAGGCAATTGGGTAGCTACAATAAGTAGCGGCTCCAGGTTGAGGAACCAGCTATAACGGCTGAGGGACTCGACATGCTAACCACATGTCACCCCTACACTGGATGTTGATCATCTACCTCTGTGATTGACACATGTGGATGTGAAGGGCCAGCAGCCGGCTGGTAAAAGGGCAACCGCTGAAAAGTGGAAAGACCCTCAATCGGAAATATAAAATTACGATACAATTGCTGTAAACTATGATAATTTTGCTAACATTTAACCAATAACTAATGACTACAATTTGATTAGCTGTTGTACAAATTTGCACAATGAAGAATATAGAGCTATGATATAAAGAATTAAAAAATTATTTGCTATACAAGTATCAATTAAGGGACAATCGTTATCATCATCAGCAGCAGCATCAGTAGCATCAAGGATTAGACATTAAAGTCTGTTCCGATCTCTTGTTAGAATTGATCTGTCCATCTTTTACTGGGTCTACCTACATTTTTTCGTCCTAGTGGTCTGTAGTGGAAAATCTGTTTCGGGGTTCTGTTATTATCCATTCTATTGATGTGGTCAATCCATTTATCTCTGTATTGTGTAATTCGATCTATATATATATATATATATATATATATATATATATATAAGAAAAATTAATGGTTGAGTCGGGATTTGAACTCGAATCTCCAAACTCTGTACTTTTAGCGCTGTAACCATCTGAGCCACTCAAGTATCCTAACACAAACATACATTTTTCTTTATATATATAGTATTCTCAATTCACATAAGAGATAGCGGGAAGTCGTTCCAACTGCCATCTAGCGGCCACCATATATATATATATATATATATATATGAAAAGAATTTTAAGCACAGAAATGGATGTTTTAAGAAGATTAGCCGGAAAATCTAGAATGGATAGAATACGAAATAAAGAAATAAGGGAAATTGTGGGTGTACAAGAGGAGCCAGACATCATAGAAAATATTACAGTGTTATGGCCATGTCAAAAGAATGCCAGATCAAATATTGCCTAAAATTGTTATGGAATGGATCCCAATAGAAAGGAAGAAGAGAGGAAGACCGAAGTAAACTTGGAAAAAAGGGGTACAAACAGCTATGAATATCAGAGGATTGGAAGAAGATCAATGGATGGACAGAGATGAATGGCGTGGTTTCCGGAAGACGGCGACAGCTGCCATGATACCGGATGATGATATATATATATATACATATAATCGTTATAACAATTAATTTTAATAATTAAAATTAACTTTCCTAAGCATAACTTAAGTTCTATGTTACGGCTTATTTATCTTGACATATCTCTACGACATTTTCAAAAAGATGAAATCAAATTTGACAACAAAGGAGTTACGGACTTTCTCTAGAGAGTTGACTTAATACCATATTATGGTCTTATAAGGTTTAGTTGCACTTTTGGTGTAATTTTAAAACAAGAGTACATCGTATAGAAGCTCAGATATATTACAGGAAGAATTCTTGACAACGTTGTAGTAGAGAAGGATGGGGGTTATCATTGCCACTCTAGCGCACAAAGAGTCTCCACACTGTCACGTTTTCAAGAGCAGATAATTCCTTGACATATAATGACAAGGATTACAGCTTACAAAGTGACCAGCGTAGCGAATTTCCTACATTCAGTTAACTCATCGAATGTCACACTGCTATTCTAAGTCACCTCATCCATTACGAATTTAGTTATCAGCCGAAAAGCCATGTGATTATGCCAAGTAAACCTGTTCTGAAGGCTTTCTTCCTCTCAATATATAAAAAGGTTACAAATAATAAGAAGTATATCCTAGTAAATTATTAAAATATAAAATAAAAATATCCTCAACTCGTGTCCAACTCAGGGTCGGATCGAGAGGTGAGATGAGCCCCATTTATATAGTCAATTTGCTTGCATTAGATATGTCTAATGTCCAAGCTCCAGCACCAAATAACATTATGGATGTACTTTAAGTAGGTTTTATTAAACACAATGTGTACATTTTGAGTTTTCACCAGTCCTTCGTAATTGTGATGAGAGGCTGAGATTTGATTTTGCATTTCATTAGGTGGTACTTGGAGTATGGCTCGTACATCTGCAGTCCTCCTTGGGGTCGTGGTATGACGGATTCTGGCATATCTTCCCGTGGAAACTATGCGCAGCGAAGCGTGTGTATAGGTGGCGAAGTTGGAAGTTCGGCCCTTTCCACACATCAGTTTTCATCGTTTCTGTGTCCATTATTTCCATCAGTATTGCATTGGCTTTCTTTTGTCTCTCTTTGATGGCGTCTTTACATGCCTGGGTTTCTGGTAGATTGAAGCGAAGCTTGATGTCCTCAATGAAGTAGGATTCATGTGCTATTCTGTAACCGTAGCTGTTTCTTGTATACTTTGAGAGTGACAAGGACCTCTTGAGATACCTGGCTTTGACATTCTCCAATTTCTTAGGGGTTTTCGCTGTTAGGTGAGTCCAAATTATCTGAATACCGTATGTGGCCGCTGATGCTACCTTAAGTTGTATTTTGAAATGATGAATTATAAATTATTGTTTTTTTTTGTGTTTTTTGCATTATTCTTATTCGAAAGAACTGAATTCATCATACCAATTATTCTTCTACTTGTAGTTAATATTTTTTTTATATTTCGGCTCAGTTTCTTCCACCACCTTCTAAAATGGATCCCAAATATTTAATAGTTAATCACTTTGTAAATTTTTCTTCTTCAATCTCCAACTTTTCATCTTCTTCCATTTTCAATATTCAATATTCGGTTTTTTAAATAATATTTAACCCCCAGTTTTTTTAACATTCTTATATCAATTTTCTTGTCATATATGAAGCATCCTCTAGGCCTATATCCTGAATTATTTTACAACTTGATCATCTTCAAAAAGAAAATGATGCAAAAATATTGTGAATTCATAGAATTGAATTTTCCGGACCAATCTCTTGAACAGACATCAATAAATATATTTCGAAATGTAATGGCGATAAACAACATCCTTTGTTGTACAAAATTCATATTATAAGCGATTTTCAATTTTTATTTGGTACCTGATATTCGAGTATATGGATCTTAAAATTGCTATTATATCTCAACTAATTGACGTCTTTCTTAGAGATTGCCATATTAATTTTCTAGGAACGGAATATTAAGAATTTTCTAAATCAATTAACACAGTACCAATTTCTTTAAAAGTAGTTCTAATATTTTCCAAAATAAGTCGTAATGTAAAAATATGATTCACACATGATTTTGCAGTTGTAAATCCACCTTGTTACTCTGAGTTATGATATGTTGCTATATACGATGTTTTATTATTTTGGTGAAGGTTTTTGTAATGGGGTTCAATACGTAATTTTGTATAGAGTTCAGACAATTCTTCCTAACTGCCTTTTTATGAATTGGACTGATATAAATAACCTAATTCCTAAATAAATTCATTTGGAATTTCTTCTCCTAATACTAACTTATTTGCAATTTTGTCAGTAGTGATATTAATTTAGGACCTCATATATTAACATTTGTAAATTAATACCTCCTGGTCCATTCTTTCTTATAGACAAGAAATACTTCACATCTTCATCTGAAGAACAATTATTAAAAGCATATGTTATAAAACTTTTAGAATGATAATGGCTTAAAATCGACAATTCACAACTTTAATGTTTCCTTAATCAATTAGTTCATACATTATGTACCTGTATTCCTTCCAAAATGTTCGATTTTGATTTGTTTGGAGTCAATGTTTGTTAATAATAAGGTGGTCTCCTACAGAGAAGCATATTGCTTCCGGTACCGCCCTTCGTAAACTTTCCATCGAGGTAAATAAATTAGCAATTAACATTTCGTTGAAAATGTTCTGGGGATGCCAAACGCAATATGAGCTTGTAACCCAGAGTACTGAGAATATATCTCGAATGAGGTTTCTGTGAGAAAAAGTTAGAAGCTGTAAATCTCAAAGAGATTTTAGTAAAAAAAAAGTCCTTGATATGCAAACTATAGGCCTATTCTGGCAAAATAAGTTTAAAGGCTAACCCTATATAGACGCTATAGTCATTGAAAATCTAGGTGAATAGTATTTAGATTTAGGAACCTATTGATTTAATTTTTTTTTCAGATATGTAGAATATTTCAACACAATTGTTGTTTTCATGTATCCTGCCATATAATATAAGAATCTGTGTGTTCTGTTGCCACCCACTGCAATTTTCCTGCTTCGGGTTCCGCGCTGGGCGGATAGATTTCGTTAATGTGATCTACTTTCAATTTACGCACCACATTGGCAGACCACTTTAAATAGATGGTATATTCTTGCCTTGTGTACAGAGAGGTGTGTAGGATAAGTGTATGTTTATATGTTTCTATAGTGTAAAGTGAGTTGTACGATGGATGATGCTAGGAGACGAGAAAATATTAAACCATGTGCCGGCATGTAGTCTACTCCTGTTGAAAAGGACCAAGGTCCGGGAACACCAGGTTTAATATCTCCATCTAACTGACGAATCAAAACCTATAGTACCACATGCCTTCTCAATATGTGTACTGCGGAGGGATTTGAAATTTAATGCATGCCTAGTGCACAGTATTGCGATTAAAAATGGTTCACAACCTCCCTCCTGATCCCTAGATAGAACATTCTGCAATTAAATTAAACTAAATTAATTTAAATAAATTTACAATTCAGGTATCGAACCCGAGCCAGCTATTCATGAAGCAGGTACGCTACCATCTCAGCCGCACGGAGAACTATAAAATAATCTTATATTAGCGCTTAGCGTATCAAAATACACGCCTTCACGCCTAACATACATACTGACAAAGGAACCCTTCTTCATAGAAGAGTACCACCTGGACCTTCTCCTGCAGGCAACAGATGCCTACAAAGAACTGCTGAGGGAACTAAACGAGAAAAGAGAACATATATGGCCTGAGTTCTACGCAACGGATGCAATGATCTACAGGGAATGGGCAGCAGCCAGATACGACCTCAGACACACCGTGACGAGAGTTCGGTCCTTGGTTTCCACCACACGATATGCACAATAGTGAAGCGCCATAACCCAGAAGAAAAGTGCAAGTGCAAACTATATGAGTCGCACTGCGACCGATATCACCTATTACAGTGTAAAAACATAGGAACATCGATAACAGACTTCTGTAAGACGCGAAAACAATTCTTTCTACATGACCATTGGCTGCAATACCTATTATTTACATTAAACAAAAACAAACAAATTATGTAAACTTAAAATGCAGAAAGGAGGCATGAAAACCAAGGAAGGTAAATCGTGGAAGCACTGAAATTTTATATCCTAACAACCTGTGTTGTTCAATGACCCATTTTTAGCATTGAAATATTAATGAGAGTGAAAAAAGATCAGCTTATAGAATAAAATTAGACATCTGACATGCAAATTATAAGTGTAAATTACAAATTCAACATCAAGGCTTAGGCCATCTGGCCTGTTCCGACTTCAAGAGATTTGGTCTTTCCAGCTAGCAAATGGTCTCCTTGACTTCTAGATCCTGTAGGTCTGTATTTTAAATCATTTTAACAGGTCTATCATCTGGAATTCCAAGTACATGCTCGTACCAATTTTGTTTTTGCTCGTCAATTTTATCCGTCAATTTATAAATATTTAATAGATCTCTTATCTTAGAACTTCTTTTCTGGTCCATAAGAGTGTAGCCTGCCATCGGCCTTAAAAATCTCATTTCCGCTGCCTCTATTTTTCTCCTATATGTACGAGTCAAAGTCCAATTTTCACTGCCATACATAATAGTACAAACGGCCATGACTATAATATTCCAGTTGAGTCCCCAGAGTTGTTTTATTCTTTAGAGTTCTTCTTATTGTTCCACACATTCTTAGAAATTCATGTATTTTTAAATGTATATATTCTTTTTGGCAGTATGATACATTAAAATTTGTAATATGAATTACAAACAAATAATTAACAATTAATAGAACAATTAATTAAACAAATAATTATTTGTTCTTTTTTTGTGGGGGCCTTTACGTGCTCCACGCTATTTCCCGGACCTTGGAATGTGAAGATACCCAGGGAAATGATTTTTAACTCTGGATGACATCCGAACTTTTCTGACGACACAGGAAGATGAAGTGCCTCCTCTGATGAATTATCCGGTCAATGCCGGGGTCACCTTATAGAGAACATGAACATTTTAGACAACGTATACGATTCCCTCATAGGCAATATTTCTTAAATAAGGAGAAAGCAATATGGATTATGACGGTCATATGATGTTTGTGTACCAGTTGTACCCTCCGCCACCCGTTAGAATACCTTGGGTTGTTGCCCGTACTCCCAACTCCCTTATCAGCTGGACTACGTCAAAGTCCTGGACTTAAGAGCGACAAAGAGGGAGATAACCTTTCAGGCGAATGGTTGAGTTACTTAGTATTCCAGGTAGCTCATCCTTAACGACCCCACAGTTGGTCCTCGAGTCCATCGGACTTAGCCGGGAGGACTGACTAGCAGATCCACCCAGGGGACGCGTCCTTTAGCTGTAGTGGGCCCAGCTCAGAGCCAGGCTCGGCAGTTTGATCGTTTAGTGCATCAGGGCGCTCATCCCCCCTGGTGACCCCACAGGACAGCGGGCCGAACCAGGAGTCAACGCAGCCCAGATGTTTGTAGACCATTGGGTCCTAAAGTTTTCTTATTTTTGTCCCACATGTGAGGAGGAAACGCGAAACCATCTCTAATTTAAGAAACGATAAGTTACGCCGCTTGTGCTCTGAGCCATTCAATTAATAGCAAACATATTCTCGGTTCAATCGCTTGATAAAACGTTTGGTTATTAAAACAGTTCTTCTCCCTAAGGATATATTTTCACAACGCTAATTTGTAAGTCAAATAATAATGTATATATTTATAATTATTAACCCACTGGCACTATCGAAACCGTAGGTCTAAGGCCGCGCGGAAATGAGCTCTTCATCCATCCCTATTCTAAAGCTAATGCTTTCCAATCATCCCCTGTATAATCTACTTCTTTCAAATTATGGTTATTCTCCCATCTCATTCTTGGTTTACCAACTGGACGTTTTCCTTCTGGATTTATTACAAGAAACTTCCATGGTCCTCTTTCATTCCTCAGTCGTTCCACATGTCCTGCCCATTGCATTCTTCGTGACTTAACTGTTCTTATTATACATTATATTATCTGATTTCCTATAAAGATAATATAACCCATTCGTCTGTCTGTTCATCTCTCTTTGGTCCAAAAATTTTCCTAAGAACTTTATTCTCAAATACTCGTAATATTTTCTCCTCTCTTAAAGTAAGAGTCCATATTTCGGATTGATATAATATAACTGGCAGAATAGTGAAGTAAAGTGATCCCGCTACAGGCCTCAGGAGGCCCTTGGAGTAGTAGGAGATTAAGGCTCCCACTTTTTTTAGACAATCGGCACTTGATGTCAGCCGGGATGTCAGCCCTGCGTGACGGCCGCCTTTACCCCCAGAACAAGCGTCTGGTACGCATTTCCGTTAGAGGCTGAGTCGACCCCAGGGCCACAGTGCCGCCAAAAGGTTAGGGTCAGTTTAAAAATCCTGGCCCCCACGGGACTCGAACCCTCGACCTTCCTGCTTGTAGCGTAATGCCTTAACCACTACGCTACTGCGCGTCCCCACTGGCAGAATTACAGTAAGTAATTTAAATTCTGTATAAATGGATTTTTGGAGGCGTTCTGCTGGAATTTCTAGAAGAGATAAAATACGAAACTGTATAATTAAACCTAAGTCGAATGTTCTAACTTCAATACTATGGATTTCAGAAAAAAAAAACAAACAATTAAAATGATAATGGTCATGTCAAAATAATGACAGAAGACAATTTCCCAAAAAAAAATCTGGAATGGCTGCCTCTTGATAGAAGAAGAAGAATCGGTCGACCAAAAATAACATGGATTGATGGTGTTTTGAGCAGGATGAGAGAAAAAGGATTGGACGATGGATATTGGAAATACAGAGAGATGTGACAGTAAATTAATTGGGCCCAAGACGATGATGTGAAATATTATGAAACTTACTAGTGGTTATGCTCCTTGCCTCTGCTCCCAAGGGTCGTGGGTTCAAACCCGGCCGGGGTCGATGGATTTTTTAGGACGGAAAAATCCAAGGAGTAAGTCCTCCGGGAGGGACTTTATGCCGTGGGTCCCGAGTCTGAAGATTTTCAGGCTCGTAAAAAATCCTTAAGCCTGAATGAAAAGGCCTCTAAGCAAAATTTACCGAATTTTCCCGTCCTAGTACTACCTTGGTTTCCTAGATGTCAGTATCAGGCGGAACGCTGACCACGTACCTCTCAAAATCACATCTATACGAAAACAAGTGTAACTAAATTAGCATGGTTCAAATTCTTCCCTGTAGGGGGAAGCGCCTAAATCTCTGTAAAGGGAAAACAAAGGCTTACAATACAATACAATACTAAATAAATAAAAAGGCCTATATAATTAATATTTCAATCCACTGGTGTTTATGCTAATGCTTCTGAAATAGCACATAATTTGAATTTGTTTCACTTTTGAATCTAGATTTTGATAAAAATATAGCAAGGCAACAGTTGGAGTGTGTTTCCTCCTTAGCTTTCAAATTAATTTAACAAGTTGTAGAGACTGCGGTATGCATACTAAATAACAGCCAGTAGTTGCCATGTTATTAACGGCTGAATAGAAGTTCATTAGCTTACGGTAAATTAAGAGGAAGTTTTACACGCATGTAAGTCATTTAATTCTATTTTATCCATTCTCTATCGAATGCTATTTCAGGAAATCAAACTTGTTAAAATTATAAGCCTTACCTTATTAATTTAAATAAATTACAATATAAAAAACAGGAAAATTTTTGGACCAAAGAGAGATGAACAGACAGGTGAATGGAGAAGACTGCATAACAGTGCATTACATGGTCTTTATAGAAAGCCAGATGTAGTAGTAGTAGGACTTTATTAGACAAAAAGTAAGATATTTACAATATTATTTACAAATATGGGTCGCACGGGCAGTAAGCCGTACGTGCTGTTGACAGTCCGTTACAATAAAGTAATAATTGGTACTAGTGTAAAGAAAAATAAACAACAAAAACAGCAATAACATTACAATTACATAAAGAAAACACAATAATAATATTACAATTAAATAATAACACAATAGCATTATACACTAGAAAAACATTAACATTACAATTACATAAAGAAAACACATTAATATTACAATTAAATAATAACACAATAGCATTATACACTAATTAATTTATATATAATTGTTAATAATTAATGGTATTGCATTTTGATAACATATATTTATTCATGAATGAGTGTTGTCCTTATTTTTCGCGTTTTGTCCAGAAATTTACCGAGGTTTATCCAATTTTCTGGATTTACCAATAACTCGTAGCATGCCAATCTTTCCCGATTTGAATTTAGAAATCTTTGCGGTAATAACTGACGTCTCCAATATTCTAAATCATTACATTTTCCTAATATATGTATCTCATCTTCAAAGTTCCCGCACATTGGGCATATTCGCATATCGTGATCGTCGCTAATTTTTAGATATTTCCATGCCCCTAGCCTAAACCAAGCAAGCCCTGATCTCTCCTTAAATCCTAGGTTGAGTATATACGATTCTTTTCCCCAGACGTGTTTTAGGTCTCTTTGTAAACACAGTGAGCGTTTTCCTGTACATTCGGCGAAAGTATCTTGTTGGTTTATATCTAAGTACCTCCTCCTTATTTTTCTCCACACATTCTTGCGATTTTCAGTCCCTTTTTCCCATATCCAGCCCATCCCAATCTTTTGGAGTTCTCTCCTAACCTCGTCTGCCCAAAATTTAACATCTATGTTTTTAATTTGGTGGTCGTAACAAATTGCTCTAAGCATTGTTTGTTCACCTTGGATTACTCGCAACCAGTATTTGAGTACACGAATTTTACAATTTAATGTCGTACTGGAATGACCCGAATTCATATAAAATTGCACAGATATAATGAGAACAGTTAAGTCTCAGACTGCGATGGGCAGGACACGTGGCACGAATGGGAATGAAAGACGTGCATGGAAGCTTCTTGTAGGAAAACCAGAGTGAAAACGCCCAGTTGGTAGACCAAGAATGAGGTGGGAGAATAACATTAACTATGATTTGAGGGAAATAGATTGTACAGGGGATGATTGGAAAACATTGGCTCATGATAAGGATATACGGAGAGCTTATGTAAGCGCGGCCATGAACCTACGGGTTCGATAATGCCAGTGAGTTAGAGTTAGTTATAAGAAACTGCGCGAGTAAAATGACTGTATCATGTGTACAGAGGATATAAACCCCTGTCATAACAGCTCCAAAAGACGAAGGTCGACTGAAATATAATAGATTTTGCCTATAAGATTATATAACTTTGTTTTTAAGTACTCTTTTTTGGGTATTGCGATGTGTGTATATTTTACAGTCAAAACCACATTATTCATAACACTGAGCAACAAGAAAGAAACTTTTTTGACTCCGAAAGAAAAATATGTGATTTTGATAGTATTTTTTCTCCTGAATTCAAATATATCGGTTTTTCTCCTTCACGCAAGGTTTTCGAGAGACAGGTTTTTATAATTTGACACATTAACATTTTGTATATTCGTAACAATACAATGTTTGAACATTCGGACTCACCTAGAAAGTAAGAATGACGATTTTCTGCTATATTTCGCCTGTGGAGCATCCCCCTTGATGGTCCAACAATAATCGGCCAGCATATTAGGATTCAATTTACCTTGACATATATTTTCCATAACTGAAATCTCCTGATGAAAGTGTTCCCCGTGCTCATCGCTCAATGGACAAATGGATGAAAAAAAGTTTATTAAAAAAATAATTATTTAAATCCATTAATTTAAATTTAAATTAAAAAAAAACTATGGGTGATGCAGAAATTCCAAATACATATTTGAAAACACGATACAAAACTGCATTAAGTACAACTATTGGTAATCATGAGACAAAAATTATGTTGACCAGTGTAATAGGGCATTCAGTAAGTAATGGTAAAACTGTTGTAGATCAGCGATCCTAGTGTTGATTATTTTAATATTATAGTATGTTGTTGAGTAGTCTTTGTTGTATAAATGTGTAATATTGTAAGTCTTGAAATAGCAATATTTTTATAATAATAATAATAATAATAATAATAACAATAATAACAATAATAACAATAACAATAATAATAATAATAGCTTTATTTTACATGGCAGAGTTAAGGACTGAAGGCCTTGTCTACCACTCAATCAGGTTTAAAAAATACAAAACTTATTCATACATCTAAAATACAATAAACAAAAATATTATATGGTATATGTACAATATAATTATTATTTGGAATATATTTTGATTTACTCTACATTTTAACGAATGAAATATAAAATGTACAAGATAAAAAATGGAAAAAAGTAATATTAATGACATAGAATAAATTTAGTTCTGGAGGAAAATTAGTTAACAACAAGTAATTGTATAAGCGTGACTTAAAAGTGTCAAGTGTTTGAATACATTCACTGTTTCTCACATTTAGTAAGTAATACCGTTCTAAAAAAGATGTTCGGTAGGATATGTACAGAAGATGGAATCGAGAAGTAATTGAACATTCCGCCGAATTCGCCAGACAAGAGCTCTTGAGACTATAACTTATTCTCAAACACGAAGAACATCTGCGAGGTATTTGATTTCAATCAAGACTTGATATCTAGAAAGCTCTAAATCGATCAGATTAAAGATATATTCAGAAATGGCACAGAAGACGGAGTGCGCCGTATTCCAAGGATTTGGCAACGTATAGTTCACTTGGCAGGAGATTATAAATTAAGTTTGTAAACTCAAAAAAGTAATCTAAATAATGTTTTTTAATGTTTTAATAATGTTGCCATTACTTATCGAATGCCCTAGTATTTTAATAAATTGTTTTACATTCAACTTCGTATTAATATTACAATTTATAATCCATTTATTTATATTTATAATGTGCTTGGCGTAACATATAGGTCCCAATCATTCAACGTTAGTTTCAATTTTCTTAACCAAATTTTGATATTCAGGATTCACTTGTCAAGAGATAGAATAAATCCTTTTTAGGCCCTTTTTACCCCAGAAATCAAATGTGAATTTCTGTGATGATAGTAACACCATGTAGACGGCTTTTATTAATTTTGATCACTCAAAATTATATAAATTAATACAAACACCCTTGACTTCATATATATATATATATATGCAAATATGTTTGGCCTATATACAATATAGATGAAGCCTTCTGCCTGACTAAAAGCTGAGGAACATTGGATATATAGCAATAGATATATCGAACACAGGTTCGAGTTCAGACAAGTTCTGAGATTCACTCAGCCTTCTTGAAAATAGCATAGTTTTTTAAAAATATATTTAATATAGCTTCTTCTTTTTTTGTTATGAGATTAATCGCTTTTGGGGAAACGAACATATAAGATCAAAAATCGTAATAGACAAGTAATTCTGGAACAAGTAACAAATTTTAATTATTTGGGTTGTAATTTTACTATAAACAGAAAAACTGAAAGAGAAATAAATATGAAACCGTCGAAATTTCAAATGATATACAGAACTATACATAAAACATTAAAGAATAAAACAAGAAGAGATACTAGATTGAAGTTTTATAAAATATTGGCAGTTCCTGCATTACTTTATGGGAGCGAAACTTGGGTAATGACCAAAAAATTACAAAGTAGAATACAGAGCGCAGAAATTAACTTCCTTAGAAGAACAAAAGAATGCACAAGATTGGATCGGATAAAGAATGAATATATAAGAAGAGGGTTAAATATATATATATCAATTGAATGAGAAAATCAGAGTATATAGAGAGAAATGGTTTACACATGTGGAAAGAATGAATGTAACAAGATTACCAAGAGCAGCATTCAACTACAAGCCAAGAGCTTCAAGGAATGTAGGAAGGCCAGTGAAAAGATGGAGAACAACTGTGAGGCGGAACAGGCAATTTTTGCCTAGCCCATGAAGTGAAGAAGAAGAAGAAGATTAATCGCCTGCCAACAACCCATAACAGGAGTTCCAGGTTATCAAATTACTACAAACATTCCAATATTATTTGACTGCATATAGGTTTTTTTTTTTTCAACATCCTTATTCTTACAAGGGAACTGTCAATCATTGCATGCTAAAACCTTCCTTGAAATTTCTCCCAGAGAAGCATTGTGATGTACTAAGGCAGAAGCTAAAAACATTATCTGCCGTTTTGAACTGCAAGACACAACAATTCAACGCCAAAGCTCTCATTTAAACTACAGGGACGTAATACAACTCCTGAATTTGTAAAATGGATAGCCCGGATGCTGCGTTCCGTCACACTACACACCGCTTGACTCAAGGAGGGAGTCCATATACTTTGCACAGTGTGTTGCTATAGCCGGATTCCGGTTTCGATTTCTGTGCCTTGTAGTTAAAATCGGCAGATAATTTTTGGACTCGGCCTTTATACATCACAACGCTTCTCTGGGAGAAATTTTAAGGTAGGTTTCGGCATGCAATTGTTGATAGTTTCCTTGTTACAATTTTTTTTATAAATACGTACTAAGAAACTTTCTAGGTTGAACGTATAGTTTTTTAACTAATATCTGGAAACTGCAGCGTTGAAACACATGAGAGAATGAATCAGGAAACAGGGATTGCAAACTAAAAAAATAGCAATAATCCAAGTAATACAGTCCATCGTTGTGGTCTAGAAGAAGCCAGTTGCCTTATCACGCAGCGACCCCGGGTTCGATCCCTGTCGCGACAAGTATCCTGGGTGAGGATTTTTTCGGGGGTTTCCTCACCTGTAAGACAAATGTCAGAATACGTTAAGGCCGAAACGGTCCCCCGAACATCAACGGGCCATCATTATCAACAATATCATATTCACCTCATTAGATTAAGCTTAGGAATAAGGTCTCTCCTGGCGCATCATTACCATCGTCATCACCTAACATAACATATCATTTGGGCAGCGTAACCCTGCCTTTCAGACGCTTCAATCTCAGAAGTGAGTTTATAATACGCCAATGTCAGGAGAGAATATCAGAAATGTCGAAATGACAAACTGGTGGCATTGAATAAAAAAAAAAACTTAGAAATTGATTTCAAAATTCTTTACGTAGAATATTGTTATAAATTCAATCATTCATTCTATATTTTAGAGTCACTTGCTATTTTGCTTCGTCAAATTATTTTTTATGAAGTAATATTAATATTATATTTTATTATTTACTTTTCTCGTTGGAAGATATGATTTGATACGATTTTATAATTTTCTGAATTACCTTATTTTTTTAAAACTCGGAATATGCAAATTGCAAAGACAAAAGTCTGCAAAAACGTATTTTCGTAGAGCATATCACTCTACTCTGTCTTAGGATAGCACTGACCATGCTGTCAGTCGCAAACTGCCTAGCTGAAGAGGCGAATTGAAGCCGAAACAGAGCTCGAACAACAAAGAATTAACAAAACAAGGCTTCTTCGCCTTGCTGATGAGGACCAGAAGTCCGAAAACAATAGAGTGAACGATTGAGATTAGCAAACTGGGGAGTCAATCCCTTTGTTTATTACATCTAGTTTGCATGTATATAACTGTGCCCATTTTGTGTATCAGGCTGAGAATCGTTGGAGACCAGCCGTTCACCGCCCAGAATGCAGAATTTGCTCAAAATTCGAGTTTTGCGTGGATTTGATGTTCGACAAAGGTTTTCCTTTCGAATTAAGACATAACAATAACTTGTTAGAATGTAGTTTTGTTAATTGTTTGTTGTTCGAGCTCTTTTTGGCTTCAATTCACCTCTTCAGCTAAGGAGTTTGCGACTGACAGCATGGTCAGTGGACAGAGTAGAGTTTGATGAACCATAAGCAATTTTTTAAAACTGTTTAATTCGTTTTTATTTCTATATATTTTTTAGCTAAATACATTTAAATTCCTATCAGTTTGCCAAAATTGAATCGAAGTTGGTACTAGGAGTTAATAATGAATGTAATGTACATCCTCTTTATTAAATAATTAATTTTATTTGTGCATGGTAGTGATAAAAGATCAGAGTTTACCAATCAGAGCTTCTAAATTATGAAAATACGACTATTATTCCAAGTACTACATGTACATTTTAAAGATTGATTTCGAGTTTCTCATGTAGCAGTATATTTAATGTATGAAGTTTCAAGGATCAAATCAAATTTTCGGAGTTCATAAGTCTCCTAAGTGTTACCGAATTGAATTTCATTAATACAGTGAAAACAAGTGATCTCATCAGAAAATTATCTGATATCACATAAGAGATATCAGTGAGTACATAATCGGGTGCTGGACATCATGTTCGGTTCCCGTTTCCATGGAAACCAGATAGAAAGCAAACAAGGAAAATCCCTCACCTGGCTGTATTTACACGATTTCCTGTCATGTGTGTGAAATGTGGCCACAAGAGTTGCATTAGTTATAAAATTATCAACTTTATACACCGTTTCCAACATGTGTCAAACATATACACTTCAGGAAATAGAAAAGAGAACTATGTATGACCACCACTATTCTCGCCGTTACTCGCGAAATTTAAACGCAGCTAACATGATATCACATTATTATTTTCCTACTTCCAATGTTTCTCTCTCCTTTAAATTAGTGCTTTATTGGGAGAACGTGGACGGACGACGCGGCGTCCCCCCAATTATTTAGGGTAGATTTTTTAAAAATACAGTAAAAGCTCCTAATTCGCGGGTTAAAAAATTGCGTCAGAGTTCCCGTATTCGCCGCAAAAATTCTTTATTCGCGGATCCAGTCGGTATATTAGAAAGATTAGTATCCTTTATTAACGCATCGGTAACTTTTTATTTATTGCAGGCACGTCCCAAGCTGGCTTTTACAAAGAGTGATTCAAACCAAATGACCAAATTAAGACAAGTAAGACAAACTTTATTGTCACTAAGCCTAAAGTTCGTTGTTAAGCCACAGTCGTCGTATTTCACGTGCTGCTATGTTCATTGATAAATGCCGCCCTCGCCACAATCGGTTTTTAATTATTTCAAATTGCCATTCCTTTCAATAATTTTGATTGAATAACACGCGTCTCTTCTGGTTTGTAGCCAATTTATAATGTCGAGTAAAAGAATAGACAATTAGTTCTTAAGCGGAAAAAAAGTAGTGTTGCCTCTTAAAGTAAAAAAACACAAATGCTTGGCCGTTTACGCGTTGACATATCGTTTTGCGTCTATATCATGCTGTTTCAATATTAATAAATCAACTGTACGATTCACCAAGAAATCCAAAGACAAAATAAGGAGTTCTATCACTGAATTCGCAGCTGAATATAAATCTGAATTGAAATACCTTTTAAAATCAGCAAAATAGGAAAACATTACTAGTTATTTAAGCCCATGATTAATCCTGACAGTAATACTTAAGAGAAATTGATCGAATCTCTCATTGATTGATTTTATTTTGATAATTTTTATTTTACTTTGGAACCTTGGAACGTATCCCCTATATACCCATACAAATTACCATTCCATATTCGCGGCAAATTTGCGGAACATATCCTTCGCGAATATGGAGCTTATACTATATATTACCTTACAATTCCGATTGAGGGTCTTTCCACTTTTCAGCGGTTGCCCTTTTACCAGCCGGCTGCTGGCCCTTCACATCCACATGTGTCAATCACAGAGGTAGATGATGAACAGCCAGTGTAGGGGTGACATGTGGTTAGCATGTCGAGTCCCCCAGCCGTTATAGCTGGTTACTCAACCTGGAGCCGCTACTTATTGCAGCTACCCAATTGCCTCACGATGCTGGGGGGGGGCACCGGTCCCATACTGGCCGAAATACCATGAGAAAATTTCTTCCCCCATGGAGACTCGAACCAGCGCAAGTCCCGTAGCTCTGCGCCAAGGCTTCCTACCTTAACCGCTCGGCTACGGCGCGGGACACCTTACAATTTACTGTAGAAATATTGCCGGAACTATCTATACACAGGTATTTTCGGTCTAAATATAAAAACCATCATTCTCTTACTTACCATTATTCAGTCCCTTCTTCATGGAAGTTCCTATAAATGTGAGGTCCTCCAAATTTTTGTTTATATTTTCAAACATTTCTATACAAGACCCATATCTCCCAGGTAATATAGTGGATGTTTGAATTGTTATGATTCGTACAATTCATCTTATTTGAGCAAACAATTCATCTTATTTGAGCAAGGATTCTATTAAATATCATCTTATTTGAGCAAGGATTCTATTAAATATCATCTTATTTGAGCAAGGATTCTATTAAATATCATCTTATTTGAGCAAGGATTCTATTAAATATCATCTTATTTGAGCAAGGATTCTATTAAATATCATCTTATTTGAGCAAGGATTCTATTAAATATCATCTTATTTGAGCAAGGATTCTATTAAATATGTTCGATCAACATCAATAGCTTCATTCCTTCGGAATCTATGTCTACAAACGATTATATTCGTAATTAATTAAATAAAAATAACACTTAAAGTTTAATATGATTTTTATATTTATTACAATATAAATTTGTAACAGCTGTTTCGGTACTTTATACCTTCTTCAGACATGATTACAAATGAATGAATTTTGTTATAATATATAAACTCCAGTACATAACAACTGTAACTATACAAACTGAATGTAAACAAACAATTTTCTTTAATGAACAATCTCTAATATACATTTAAAAGAGGCGATTCATTAATATATAGTTGTGAATTTAATAGCCTATTACTATTCAATTTATTTATCTCTACAATTTCTAAAAGATCTAATTTTTCCCTTTGTCACAAACATGTACAATTTTAACATTTGAATCAAAACAATGATCGTATTTTAGTAGATGGTTAGCATACTTTGAAGTATCTAAATTTCTGTTCCTTTAACATCTGCAAGTTTATCCCATATAGATACTGTCGCATGTGGCACACTCCAATTTATACACACCTGATAATTGTTCCTTTTTTACTTTGGTTTTATTGTTTTTTATCATTTTTGCAAAGTTTTATTAGTTTTAAACGCCACATTAATGTTTAACTTTTTTAAGTATTTGGATATCTTATTGATTATATTCTTCTTGCGTTCAAGTGTATTTTCTATACAGTAATGACAATTTTTTTACAAATAATTACCATATTTTTAGAACAAAATTATTCAACTATAAGAAACTAGTAGGCCTATACGGTATTTACTAGAGGTATGCTTCATCCAACTATAACACTAGCGTTTGACGCCAAATTGACTACTCAATTCAGAGGAAGTAATTTGTAGGTTGTGTTTTTTTATAAAAGTTATAAATGTTATTTTTTTATTATAAGATACACATTAAAATGTACCTGTTGGCAGGTGCATCGTCCTCAACTAACTTCTATTTTTTGTAATATATGTATTATTATTATTATTATTATTATTATTATTATTATTATTATTATTATTACTATTATTATTATTATTATGAATCTATAAATAAGTGTCGATTACTGCACGTGGTGTTTGTGGTTAGCTATAGTTTTATTTTTCGTGCCAAAAACTTCATTTCACGATTTATCCATATTAATTAACGTCATTGGATTTCATTTCGACTGCCACTGGGATGATGAGATTGGTCAGGTCAGCCGGCACAGACCTTTAATAACAATGGATCATCTAATCTATTCCCTCGACCTGGAATTACCTTGGACAGGAGTATAAGAGGGCCTGCTATATCTTGTGTACTTATTTCATGTCAATTATGAGATATTCCATATACCTTATATCACAGTGTGGTGTCAAAGATATCTATAGCAAGTAATAAATTGTGTTGGGTATATTTCTTACGTAAATTAATTAATTATAATTTATTTTTAATGAATTAATGATGATACGGATTTTGGTATTGATATTTACAACTCGATGTTTGTCTTGAATGCTGAATAAAATTATGAAAAAAAAAATTACTCAAATTTAATAGACCACGTAATTTGATCTCGGTAACTTTTGAATATGGGTTTCAAGAGTTACCGTCTGAGCAAAATCTGTTCAGTATTTTCAGAAAAATACCCATAAATATTTTAGCCTTACAACTGCCTATAATTCCTAGACATGAGCGTGGTATTAATATTCAAGATGGTATTTCGCTGTCGAAGCAAATGGTAGACGAATCGGTTAGAAAACTTAACAAGATCATCTCCAAGATCGCTTGCTGCTGCTAATGAATATGGAAAGGCACGATAATCTCTTTGGAGCCAGCAGAATCATGAATAAGGCAGCCAATACTATATTCACCGCAGAAAAAAAAGAAACTCTAAGTTAGTGACTGAAAACTTCTACTGCTAGTTTATATTTAACTGATTTAATTTAGGAACAGAATAATGAATATAATTCAAATAACAAACAATTCTACTTCGGAAGTTATACAACATTATTTTTAAATACAAAAAAACGTGCTGTAAGTTTAATATTTTAAAAAATTGGACAAAATTGTATAATTAAAAAAAAAGCAGAATATGATAAACATCATCTGGTCAAAATTCTATGGAATGTATAAATATAATTAATTTATTTTTATTGTTGCCTCATTAAAATTATAATCTATGTCTTCCAAAGTTGAAAATTCATAATTTTATACATTTTTTCCAAAAAAAAAATCTTATTTCTATACATATCTAATGAGTAGTGGTGCATTTTACTCTTCATAATGATAATGATGATGATGATGATGATAATAATAATAATAATAATAATAATAATAATAATAATAATAATAATAATAATAATAATAGTAATAGTAATAATAATAATATTATTATTGTATTATTATACTATATAATATTATTAATAATATTATTGTTATTATTATTTGTGGTTCTTTAGGTTTGGGATAGGGCGTAGGGCTACCAACCAGACACCGTAAAAAATAACCTGTTAAGAAAGCTACTAGTACAACAGGTTCTGGCCCTACATGGACCGTAACGCCATGGAGATAATAATAATAATAATAATAATAATAATAATAATAATAATAATAATAATAATAATAATAATAATATTATTATTTATATCCGAAATTCCTCAGGGGTGTCCCAAGGCCTATAAATTTATAAACCCTATTTCATCTATCTAAGGTATTTTAGGGCTATAGTTTGTGTCAAAGTTGTGAGTCAATATATAATTTTATCTAAAACTGAAGTTTTTAAAGAACTTTATTTATAAAAAAATTAAAAAGTCTAATTCTTTTCTAAAAAAAAACACTTCTGTAATGGATGGTTCATTTAAACAGGCGGTGTTATTTAGATGTATAATGATAGTTTGTTCAGTATCAAGAATATTGGACTAAATGTATTTCTTCTTCTCCCAATCCTTGACTATCTTTCAAATGACAAAAATGACTAATTTCATATTTAATTGAGTCTCAACAATTGTTTCCAGATTAGACTGTGAATACGTTAACTTTTATGTACTTATTTTACTATCTGAAAAATAAGGGATTATAGCGTAGGTAATCTGGAGATCAAAATACATTAATGTAGCTGAAAAATCAAAACTAATTCAATTCATATCAAATTCCGTTGAGGTGATTAGTCATAAAGAAAAAAATAACATTTAAAATGTACCTGTTGGCAGGTGCCGTCGTTCTCAACTTTGTTAAAATAATGCATGTAAAATATTATTAATTGGAAGCCTTTCGGAAGTTAACTTATATCATCAGCAGGATGAGTATGTGCGCTACTAGTTGTTTTTAAGACGCTGTAGATGTTGATGGTCTTGATGTGTCTTAAAAACTAGTAGCGCATACTCATCCTGCTGATGCTGGAAGTTAACTTCCGAAAGACATCCAATTAATAATATTTTACATACATTATTTTAATAAATTTGAGGACGACGGCACCTGCCAACAGGTACATTTTAAATTTTAATTTTTATCTTATAACTGAAAAATAACTGAATAACTGTATCTTGTTTAATTATTTCTAATTTTTCCCCCTACAATATTATAGAGTAAGTTATAACAGAACAATATGGTTGAGCGTGCAGATCATCCTATGTTGGCGAAAAGTTACATTGGTTCGAGTCTCTACAGGAGAATACATTTTTGTGGACTATCGCCCATATGTGGGATCGGTGCCCAGCCAGCTTTATGAGGAATTTGAATAGCGACAACAAATAGCTGCTACAATTAGATACATGTATAACTATAAATGCTGTGGAACCCGATTTTCTGACTAGGCCTACATGTCACACCTATAATTAAAATGTTTTAAATAGTAATATAGTACCTTTTTTATCCCTCGTTCTCAATTAGAATTGATTTTTATTAATAAAAACTTCGTTAAGTTATTAAATCATGAAATTCTTTCAAAAACACGTTTCATCTTCGGCATGCTAATTTGTACTTTTTTCCCTGGCCAATTTGTTAATCATTTCTCTTTTGTAACGATATTTTACAGCCAAAAAATTATATAATTTAATCCTTTGTTATAGTTTGTTGCATTTAATGACAACTTTAACATTCTGCTTATTAGCTGATAAAGTACCAAATAGCATGCCGAAGATGAAACATGTTTTGGAAGGCCTTCGGGATTTAATAATGTAACGAAGAATGTTTTTAATAAAATCTATTATAATTGAGTGTTATTTAAAGCATTTTAATACATATATTTAATTTTGATAACAACGAATGCTAAAAATGTTGACACTTATAATATAATTAACTGGTCGATCATACTCCTTTGTAAACACATGTAGTTGTGAGGACGCAGTTGGCTCGTAGGTCAAAGGCACTCTAGGGCTCTCACATCATGGAGTTGATGGCCTGATATAATGTTAAACCAAGGACTATGGCACAAAACTGAACAAGCACCTATCCAAACACAAATAAAGGAAATAAAATGGCGTTGGATTGGACATACTCTGAGTAAATCTTAAACTGCGATAGAAAGATGCGCACTGGATTGAAATCCTCAAAGACCAAGGAGGAAAGGAAGACCAAAGATAACTTAGAAAAGGCATATTGAAGGAGAAACACTGTACGTGAAATGGGAAAAAATTTGTTAGATGTGAAGAGGTTAGCAGATTATAGAGCTAAATGGAGAAATTCCATTAAGGACCTATGCTCCAGTTAGGAGCAAAAGGAAATAATGATGCCACCAAGAAGTTTAATTTAGTATAGCAGAATAGAACCTGGTTTACGCACAGATTTTTATTTATTTAGAGTAACTTCAACTGTCAATAGATTGGAGTTAGAAATACCGTATTGAGGATGGTGATTTGTGTAGCACCCGTCACTTGAATGTGAAATACAGACATATGCTTCGAAGGATCTAGTTAGATATTACAAAGGATGCAGCAACTGCACAGCTATAATCCATTATGTTGTAATCATCATCATCATCATCATCGTATTCTCCTCAATTCCCTAGCAGGAGCATAGGGTATACGCAAAATGTCTCCCATATACCCCATTCTGTACACCTTTTCAGCTTAATCATTATCCTTCCGTAACATATGCCACTTACAGTTATATTTTCGCCTTCTTATTTATTTTTTAATTAATTTAATCGATTTCTTCTCATTCTTTTTATATATTAGATTATTTCTTGTCATTTAAATTTTAATATTTTTCGTAAACATTTATTCATAAATTCTTTCAATTTATTTTCATATATTTTGTTTTCCAAGTTTTGAACTCATAGTCCAATATGGTTTTTATAGGAAGCCAGATATAATAAAAACAGTTAAGTCTCGTAGACTTCGATGGGCAGGACATGTGGCACGAATGGGGAATGAAAGCTTGTTGTAGAAGCTTGCATGGAAGCTTGTTGTAGGAAAACCAGAGGGAAAATGCCCAGTGGTAGACGAAGAATGAGGTGATAGAATAACATTAACCATGACTTGAGGGATGTAGATTATACAGGGAATGGTTGGAAAACATTAGCTCAAGATAGGGATGTATGGAAAGATTATGTCCGCGAGGTCATGAACCTACAGGATTGATAGTGCGAGTGAGTTAGTTGAATACTGCCAGTGATTATTAAGTTTTGTGCTACAATACCGATGTTCTACCATGAATATTGTTCATGATTGAGGTAAGTTTCTCCCGGGATTTACACTTTGTTTCTGGATATAGAAAAAAGTTAATATGCATACTTATTCTACTTCCTTCACAGTAGCCTCTGCCCGCTCCTGGAATTTCTTTCCTCAAGATATCAGGGGTTGCCACACACTTGATACTTTTAAGTCACGCTTATACAGTTATCTGTTATCTAATAATTAATTTTTCTCTATTTATTTAAATTTATACTACGACATTAATCATTTTCTTCCCTCTTCTTATATATCTTGTACATATTATATATTTAATTCGTTAAATCTAGAGTAAATCAAAATGCATTATAAATATTAATTGTATTGTTTTTATAACGTGTAATCGTTTATGTTTATTGTAATTTATATGTAAGACTATTTTTTTTTGTATTTTTTAAAACCTGGTTGAGTGGCAGACAAGGCCTTAAGGCCTTAAATCTGCCAGGTAAAATAAAGCTATTATTATTATTATTATTATTATTATTATTATTATTATTATTATGTCTACACGTGCTCTCTAATTCAAAATACGCATTAAAAACCTGGGGGAAACCGTAGCGTAGTTGGTTAAAGCAATACGCTGCAAGTAGGAAGATCGGGGTTTTGAGACCCGGCCGGTCAGGATGTTAAAATGGTCGATTTTTTCTGGTGGCACTAAGGCCCTGGGGTAGACTCAATCTCTAATGGAAATGAGTACCAGGCGTTTGTTCTGGGGGTAAAAGGCTGATGCCGCCGCGCAGAAGTGACATTACAGCTGAAATCTAATGTCGATAGCCTAACTACTAACCTAAGTCTTTCTAAGGGCTGAATGGGATCATTGAATAGCCTTCTTCCATGAGCATAATATCGACCGTGGGGAAATTTTGCGGAAGTGGCTGAATTCAAATACCTAGGAACAATAATCACAAATAGGAATGAGATGCACAAGTAAATTAAACATAGGCTCAATTCTGGAAATGCGTGCTAATATGCATTACAGAGACTCTTGACTTCCCAACTCCTTTCAAAAAATGTTAAACTGAATATATATATATATATATATATATATATATATATAAACAGCTGGGGGAAACCGTAGGGTAGTTGGTTAAAGCAATCTATATATATATATATATATATATATATATATATATATATATATATATAACTATTATTCTACCAGCTATATTATATGGGTGCGAAACATGGACTCCTACTTTAAGGGAGGAAAGGAAGTTACAAGTATTTGAGAATAAAGTTCCTAGGAAAATTTATGGACCAAAGGGAGATGAACAGACAGGTGAATGGAGAAGACTGCTTAACAGTGAATTACATGGTCTCTATATAGGAAGTCAGATAAAATAAGAACAGTTAAGTCTCATAGACATGTGGCATGAATGGGGAATGAAAGACGTGCATGGAAGCTTCTTGTAGGAAAATCAGAGGGGAAAACGCCCAGTTGGTAGACCAAGAATGAGGTGGGAGAATAACATTAACTATGATTTGAGGGAAGTAGATTATACAGGGGACGACTGGAAAACATTGGCTCAGGATAGGGATGTATGGGGAGCTTATGTCCGCGCAGGCATGAACCTACGGGTTCGATAGTGCCAGTGAGTTAGTTAGTGACTGAGGCACATTATATGTTATTAAAATTACAGGCCTATTATATACATTATATGACTAATATTTCTATTCTATAAAACTGCACTATGACATTTTGTTATGAAACAAAAACCATATTCCGCGTTCTAAAAAAAATAATGTGTCATTGTATTCTGTTCCGCCTTAATGCCTTTTGCTTGCGATAAAAAAGCTTTGTACTTTAGCTTGTGAAATAACAGCGACAAATACTATTAGTGTATATCATCCATCAAACGAACTTCTCAACTCTTTTCTACTGTCATTTTTGCTTTCTTTGTTTATTTTAAATGTTTTCATCTATCTTAGTTAAAGACATAGATCTATTTATTTTGAAAAGGATCATGAATGCCATTGAAAACATTTATTAGATAAGAGCAATAAAATTACCAAATAAACTTTACAGATGTAGAAAAATCCCAGCACTGCCAGATTACAAGCCTAGAACACACACACTCTTAGTTGTCACAAAAATATAATAAAATATCCTTTATTCGTTATGTTCATAAAACATTATTCTAATCACAGAGCATTTCTATGCTACTAACATGTTTTTCTCATGTTTCTATCTTGTGCATTTTATATTTCACTCGTTAAATCGAGTAAATCAAAATATATTGTAAATAATAATTATATTGTAGATATATCATGTAATAATTTTGTTTATTGTAATTTAGATGTCTTCTTCTTCCTTCCAAGTATTAGGCCAAGGCTTGTTACAATCCTATAGAAAATGTTCCCTCCAGCGTTTCATAGGACGGCCCAGATATCTTCGTCCTCTTGGTATATAATTATAAACAGCTTTGGGGATCCGATTTGAACTCATTCTTTCAAGATGGTGTTTCCAATTTAATTGGTACTGTTTAATATATTCCAAAATTGGCGTAGTCTTCAATTCTTTTAACATATCGGTGTTCCTTTTCCGATCCCATCTGCTGTAAACCGCAGTTCTGCGCATGAATCTCATTTCACAAGCTGTAATTTAGATGTAAGAGTGATTATTGAATTTTTTTCTAACCTGGTTGAGTTGTATACATGGCCTTAACTCTGCCAAGTAAAATAAAGCTGCTATTATTATTATTATTATTATTATTATTATTATTATTATTATTATTATTATTATTATTATTTATTATTATTATTATTATTATTATTATTATTATTATTATTATTATTATTATTATTATTATTATTATTATTATTATTATTATTATTATTATTATTATTTCCGAAGGACGAGCTTGGGATTGCATATATAGAATTTATTAATTGTAATTTTATTTGATAGTCCATAAATGTAACTGGTGTAAACAAGATTTATTGTATAGGATAGAATTTAAACTAGGTTTTCTAACACTATATGTTAATATTGACCATTCAAAACATGGATGATTCGATTGTAAAACATTATTAAATACTTCATGTAACGATAATCCTTTATATATGTGTATACTCCGTATTTCCCCGCGGGAGTTTATTATCCAGGCTAATTTAGTTACGCTCATTTACCTATAGGTGTTAACGAGTGATAAGTGCTCAGCACATCGTCTCAATGAGACATCTAACAGGCAACTAAGGTATTACATGGGTGGATGAAGGTCAATTAAATTTTGCACAGAGACCTCAGCTTGCGGTACTTTTATGAGTCTGAAATCTTCAGACTCTGGTCCCCCGTCTTAAAGTTTCACCCGGAGGACTTGTCCTTTGTGTTTTTCCATCCTAAAATCTCTCGATCCCGGCCGGGTTACAATCCTAGACTCTCGGAACTAGAGTTCGGGAACTTAACCAGTAGACCAGATCGGCCGACAAAATTATTCAGTTAAATAACCAATTGAAGCATATATCATCTTATGAATAGAATAGAATATAAAATATGGATAGGACATCATATGTTTAGTATCTGATATAAGTTGGTCCTGTAATTTTAATGCATGTAAAAGTCATTATAAATAACCGTTGTTGTCAACTACGTAAAAGGTTGAAATAATAAAATATATACCTGAGATCTCAGCTGAAGGCGACTAATATCTCAGGTAAATATTTAATTATTTCCATCTTTTAACTAGTATTTTTATTTAAAGACGCTCTTTAACAGGTCAGTTCGCAGGTGAATTAGAGACTACAAGTACGATAGTAAATAATATGAATAATTAATTTGATTGATTGTTTGATTTATTGATACCCATTCGTCCCTCTGGGGACATCTGTGTTCCCTTAGAGTCAGTTTCACCAACAGAGGTAACGTATTATGCCAGTTTTCCCCATGTATAACGCATAGCTTAAACTGGCGTAATACAGTTACCTCTGTTGGTGAAACTGATCCTTAGCGGGAAATTTCGTAACCAGAGTAATTTACGTACGCTTCTTTCACTATAGATGTCAGGGAGTGACATGTGATTAGTATCGCTTGAGGAGGCATCTAGTAGAAAAAAAAGGATAACTTGATGGAGGAAGGTCGGTTAAATTTTACTCAGAGGGCTTTTTATTCAGGTTTGATGTTCTTTTACGAGCTGGAAATCTTCGAACTCGGGACAAGGGCTTTAAGTCCCTCCCGGAAGACTTGTTGCTTCGGTTTTCCATCCTAAAAATCCAACGATCCCGCAGGTTTGAACCCGCGACTCTCGGGACTAGAGGCAAGGAATATAACCACCAGACCACAGTGGCCGATAATATAAATAATATCTAGAGATTATTTGAAAAGTGTGTCTTTAAATTTTATTTTTATGATAAAGAAATCTCTATGACAAAAATATACCGATATGATAGTAAAAAAGCCACTCTACTGTCTGTAATAACACAAGCTATTTTTAAGTTGGAGGGAATATAAATCCAAAAGTATCTTTAATGGAAAAGTAAGGATGAAAGAAGATTTTATCAATATTCCTATTTAATCTTAGGGGATTATTTGATCCTGTTTGATGTAGGAATAATAGATGTATTGAAATGAGCTACATGACTTTATGGGAAACCAGAAATAATAAGAACAGTTAGGCCTACGCCTCGTAAGCTGCGATGGGCAGGACTTGTGGCAGGAATGGGGAATGAAAGAGGAGAAATGGAAGTTCCTTGTAGGAAAACTGGAGGTAAAGCCCGCAGTAGGCAGGCCAAGAATGAGGTGGGATAATAAAATTAACCCCGATTTTAGTGAAGTAAATTACACAGGGGATTTTTGGAAAAATTAGCTCAGGAGAGGGAAGTATGGAGAGCTATGTCCGCGCGTCCACAGAGTTAGTTCGTTTTCACATGCCCTGCCCATCTGCAGATTTATGCATAAAACTCAGCTTTGTTTTTCACCTGATTCTCCATTCGCTGGATCGTATATTTTCCTAGGATTTTACTTTCAAAACTCTCAATTGGTCAATATCATACTGCATCAATACCTTTGTTTCGTTCCCATAGCACCGACTCCTAACTGGTCGAAATTGCATGTTATTTTTTTTTCTTCTTCTATGGGGTATCGAATCAATGTATGTCCCGTACCTCTGTGCCAACGCATGTTGCCTTAGATCACTCGGATTAGGCGCCAGACAGTTTAATGCGACTAAAGCGACCCCTACACGATCAATATTTACGTCAATATATTGCACAATAATTGACATTGTACAATAATACTGGGCTATGTAAATCACATTGAACGATTGCGCAATATATTGAGTCAATCAAAAACAGTTTGATTTTTATTGTGCAATCTAGTAAATATTGCGTCGTCTGTTGGCAATATTGCGCAATACTAGTTCAGTTCTGTGTTTTGCCTTCTTATTATTCCACATGTTGACTGCAACAAGTATCACCCGCGAACTAATTTATTGAGCAATAATATTGCACCGTATGGATTGGCCAACTAATACTATTTTACAAAATACCGTGCAATATATTGACGTAAACATTGATCGTATAGGGGCCGCTTTACTGAAATCAATATCTAACAATCTGTAGTATAATTTCTCATGTGAGAGGAACAAAGAGGCTATTCTAAGCCACCATGCCACCAGTAAATATTCAATTGAAGAACAGTAGCCAAAATATTTGCTCACTTATAAGGGGATTCTATGCCAACAGTCTACCTATACTAGTGTGTCGGTAAGTGTGAGAAAATGGGCAAGTTAGTGTTAATTTGGACAATATAAGATGAGAAAATGAGCGAGTTAATACACCAGATTAGTTTAGCGTTCACTTATTTGTTAGCGGGTTTTTGTGATAAGTTGGCTACACTGTCTGAGCAATGACTGATATGCATTGTACATTGAAAATATGCTGATTTTGGGTTAGTTTGAGCTCAACTTCTCAACTTTATTTTAAGGCATTTTTCACATTCTTGGGGGGGGGGGAAATCAACATATATACTTCTCTCAAGTAATTATTCACATACTTAAAAATAAATTATATGTTTCTTCCGCTTATTTTTATTTGAATTTATATTGGTGGCATAGGATCCCCAAAAGTTATTCAAGAAAATAAGTTACAAATGGAAGTAGGTGTATACTGAAGAAACATTAACTGATGAAGAGATAAAGATGGGCGCTAGTGTAATTTGAAACTTTTTATAAAAGAAGAATTAGATTAAAATCATGTTTTGCAATTAAACTTTGCCCACATAACCATTATAGGAAAGTCTCCAATTGGCTGTCCACAGCCTGAAAACACCCAAAAACCTCTCTAAAGCAATTTCCCATTCCATGCTTAGCAATCAATTTTGTGTCGCCCACACCTCGATTTTCTATCATCTCGCTTGGTTGTTATACAAAGTATGCTACAGACGTCAAATATCTGGTTCCCCAATTTTAACACTGATACTAATAAATAATTTAAATATATAGAAAATAAATTATATATTGGTCCAACTAGTTTATTAGGTTGTATAGACATGTTTCATTCCATATTGTATAGCTGCAGGAGATTAATTAGGGATATACAAAGCAACGAATTATTCTATTTCATCATAAATTTACTGAATGTAAAATAAAACCAATACTCAAGATAATTATGACGAAATAGGCCTTTACGAATAAGTGGTCCAATGAACGTTGCAAACAAAATCTTCTTATTAGTATTCTTCTTCTCTTTGTTTTCGATTCATGACTTGTTCTATCCAGACTTAAGAGTCCCTCAATCTCTTTTTGGGTCTTCCAGGTGTCCTTCTCCTATCCGCTGGTAACTAATATCTTGCTATGCGTACAATCCTATCTTGTATCTTGCAGGATATACGTATGTTGATTCCATTTAAATATTTTTCACCCATTCGCATATTGACTGAATATTCAGCCGCATTCTTATTTCTTCATTTCTAATTTGATTTCTTCCTTGATTTACGTACAATCTTTCTCAGAATAATAATTTAATTTCTATATCAGTAATAGATTTTGTTTTTACGAACCCAAGAAAACAGGCCCTAGGTATAATTTACACAGAAAGCAGCAGAAACAGTAATTCGTTTTAAATGCATCAGACATTTTAACTATAGGTCATACAGTGCCACCTTACAATGTTGAAAAGAAATTCCAACGGAATGATATATGGAGATTATAATTTTTAAAAAATCTTCATCTATCTTTATAACTGGACATAAAAATGTCGAAAAAAATCTTCTTCTTCTTGCTCTACGCATGAAAGCTGGCAACTAATTCACTTCAGGTCCGGAGTATCGTATTTGTGATCTTCTTAATGGTCTGTTCTACTGAGGTGTCCAATCAGATACTTTCTTAACTAATCTACTGTTCTCCATTTTATCTATGTGATAGTTCCAATTTAGTCTATAATAGTGGACTACTGGTTATATTCCTTGCCTTTGGTCCCGAAAATGGTGGATTCAAACAGGGCCGGGATCGATGGATTTTTTTAGGATGGAAAAATCCAAGGAGTAAGTCCTCCGGGAGGGACTTTAAGTCGTGGATCCCGAGTCTAAAGATTTTCAGGCTCGTACAGATACTTAAGCCTGACTATAAACGCCTCTAAGCAAAATTTTATTGACCTTCTTCATCACAGTAATATCTCATTTGCCTGCTAGATGTCTCACTGGGTCGGTATGTTGACCGCATATCATTAATGACTATGGCCCGGATTTTGATGAAATGTCATATTTTTTTATGAGTTGTTAAAGACGATGCAGATTAATAATTAAGTGCATTGTGTAATAAATATGTTAGATATATGAGGCTTCTTTACGTCATTAAAATGCATTTTTTCTACTTTTTTCTTATATACCGATAGTCGTTTTACAAATTTTATTTGTTATTTTAGGACTTTTATTTATTTTTCATACTTTTATACGTCAGTTTTTAAATAATCTATGGTTAATTTTTTTTTTTTTTTGCTATCTTGTTTTTTGTGCTGAGGTAAGTCAGTGAGAACCCACAGTGCGTTGCCTCAACTTAAGGATGACCATTGTGATGTATTGCAATGTTTAGTTTTAGTTAACTTTTGATATTAGTTTAATAGAAATTAGATTGACCTAGTGATAATTATTATTTTTTAATTATTTTATATTACTACTAAAACAGGAATTGCTTTATAATAGTTACCCCAATCAATAATAACCATTGTTTCTCATAGACAAATTCTAATTAATGAATCAATAATTATTAATTAGTTAATTTATTATGAAATTTATAATTTCCATTAGGTCATTGTTTTACACTTTTAGGTCATTTTAAGAGAATTTTAAGGTTATATTATAGGTAATTTTTAACATTTTAAGGTCATAAACATCCGGGCCTTATTCATGACATGTGTAGAGAAATGAAAGTAATAAATTATTTTTTCTGGTAACTCCAAACAAAGGAGATGTTAAGACTCAACATTAGTCTATTACGTCAGTTTAGAGAGAGAGAGTTAAGTGTAGTAAACTGCGATGGGTAGAACACATGGCACAAATGGGGTTAAAAAGAGGAGTATGGAAACTTATAGTAGAAAAACCAGAGGGAAAGCGCCCACTAGTTAGGCCAATAATGAGTTGGGAGAATAAAATTAACGATAATAATAGTATTTCTTTAATAAAATAGGGTCATATTGCATTAACGAAATCAGAGTCAAAATCTTCACCAACAAGATCATATATATATACATCCATAGTAATTCTGCTCGCAGGCAGGTCCTTCACTGCAATCATAGCATTTTCATACTATGCTTGCTGCTTTACTAGGGAATTGTTGGTGTGGTAGCTTCGCGTTGCTTTCCACACCGGTGAAGGATGATGGCGATGATAATGATAATGATGATGGCCATATGATTTCGGGGACCGTTTGGGCCTTAAAGTTTTCCTGACATTTGTCTTACAGGTGAAGAAAAACCCCGATAAAAACCTCACCCAGAAAGACTGCTCCGGCCTGGTATCGAACTCGGGCCCACTGCGTGACAAGGCAGCACGCTACCTCGAGACCACAGCGGTGGACTATATATATATATATATATATATATATATATATATATATATATATATAGACATTAACTATTAAGTGAGTTTTACAGTGATTTTTAGAAAGTATTAGCTCTTTAGTATGGAGAGCATATATCTCAGTGCTCACGATACTCTATGGTTTCGATAGTGAGATATAAATGGTGTACATGCAATACGCTGCAACCTGGAAGGTCGGAGTTCAGGTTCCAGTAAGGACAGGATTTTTAAACCAACTTAAACAATCTACCGACACCATGGCCCTGGGGTCGACACAGCTGACAACAGAAATGAGTACCAGACGCTTGTTCTGGCGGTAGCCTAAAGTATCGAACATGTAGATTTATGGCCGCGCGGACATAATATCTCCACATATCCCTATCCTGGGATGTTTTCCAATCATCCCCTTCCCTCAAATCATGTTTAATGTTATTCTCCCACTTTATTCTTGGTCTACCAACTGGGCGTTTTCCCTCTGGTTTTCCTACAAGAGGTTTCCATGGCCCCCTTTTATTTCCCATTCGTGCCACATTTCCTGCCCATTGCAGTATACGAGAATTAGCTTTTCTTATATGTGGTTTCCTATAAAGCTTATGTATTTCACTGGTATGCAAGTCTACTCCATTCGCCTGTGTTCATCTCTCTTTGATCCAAAAAAATTTCCTTAGAACTTTATTCTCAAATACTCGTAATATATATAGTCCACCGCTGTCGTGTCGAGGCAGCGTGCTGCTTTGTCACGCAGCGGGTCCGGGTTCGATTCCCGGTCGGGACAGGCTCCTGGGTGAGGTTTTTTCGGGGGTTTTCCTCACCTGTAAGACAAATGTCAGGAAGCTTAGGGCCCAACGTTCCCGGAAAATCATCCGGCCATCATCATCACCCTTATCACTATCATCACCACCCTTCACCGGTGTGTAAATCAACGGGAAGATACCACAGCTATAATTCTCCAGTAAAGCTGCAAAGCATATCATGAAAATGCTACGATTGCAGTGAAAGACCTGCCCTCCAGCATAATTACAATTGATAGATGGATATATATATATATATATATATATATATATACAGTAATAATTATAATAATATAGTCCACCACTGTGGTCTCGAGGTAGCGTGCTGCCTTGTCACGCAGCGGACCCGGGTTCGATCCCCGGTCGGGGCAGTCTTCCTGGGTGAGGTTTTTATCGGGGTTTTTCTTCACCTGTAAGACAAATGTCAGGAAAACTTTAAGGCCCAAACGGTTCCCGAAATCATATGGCCATCATCATCATCCTTATTATTATCATCATCATCATCATCATCATTATCCTTCACCGGTGTGGAAAGCAACGGGAAGCTACCACACCTACAATTCCCTAATAAAGCTGCAAGCATAGCATGAAAATGCTATGATTACAGTGAAGGTCCTGCCTTCGGGCAGAATTACTATGGATGGATATATATTTACACACATATGTATGTGTGTGTCTTAACTCTCTCTGGATGGCCGTATTTTTGTTGCCCAAATTCCACGTGATTAATAAAGAAAAGTAAGATCGAGTTTTATGGACAACAAAATCAAATCATTAGGAGTGGAGGCTAACTTGAAATGAAAATTTAAAAATCACTGAATCAGTCCCAATTCTGGTTTCTCGCAACGAAACTCGGCGTATACCATTTATATAAAATAAAAATGCATTTTCTTAAAATCAGTGGAATCGAATCATTAGGAGTAGTGATTTATCTGAAAGTCAAAATTTAAAAATAGCTCTAGCGGGATTAATTTTTTTCACAACAAAACTTGGTATGTAATATTTGAATAAGACGTTAATCAACAAAAGCGGCCATTAATAATGAGCGTTAACCTTAAAAGTTGAAATTTTAGCGGGAACATTTTTAACACTCTAGCGGCCACAAATGTTACATTTCTCGCAACGAAACTCTAATTATCAAAATAAAATCATGTTCGTAAAACAGCAAATTTGGAACATTAAGTGTGGAAGTTTACATTGAACCCATCATTTAAATATTGCTGTAGCACCCGCAATTTCTGTTTCCTCGCAACGAAACTGGATATATATTATTTAATTAAAAATATATTCTGTAGACCTACTGGAAAAATCGGACCAGCTATTCGATTTGCTTAGGAATTCGGTGTTATATGGATTGGGATTCGAAATTTCATCATCTTGTAATATTGGAGGGCATTATTTGCAATTTACTTCGTGCATACAGTTCATTAATTAAAATCGAAATGTAGGATAAATCTTATTTGAATTTTTAAGATAAATAATATTTACAGTAATAATTATAATAATATTTATTATAATTATATCCAGAATTGATAGTTATAATATAAATTATTCTATCTTTAATAAATATAAAAACATGGCAATAAAAGATTTCGGGCTATGTGGCCGTGGTCTATAACGGCCACATAGCCCGGAATCTTTTATTACCATGATTACCGGCCGTGAAAGCCTGCATTCCAATATAAAAACAATTATATTTAACGCATTAATAAACTAAAAACAATAATAAAATGTATATTAATTAAATCATGGGGAATGAAAGACGTGCATGGAAGCTGCTTGTAGGAAAACCGGAGGGAAAACGCCCAGATGGTAGACCAAGAATGAGGTGGGAGAATAACATTAACTATGATTTGAGGGAAGCAGATTATAAAGGGGATGATTGGAAAACATTGGCTCAGGATAGGGATGTATGGAGAGCTTATGTCAGCGAGGCCATGAACTTACGGGTTTTCGGTACGGCCAGTGAGTTAGAATTATTAATTAAATGAAGTAATCTACGTGATTGATGTTTTGTAAATTATGTTTTTAAGCAACGCAACAATACACATATATTAAGTTTCTAGATTGTCCTGATTGAGAATGGCAGATCCTTGACACTTGATAAGTGATTCTATGAATCGTGTATTATATCAATTGGTCTACGTTCTATGCGTGTTGTGGGTATTTATGATTATTAATGATTCAGAAAAAACATATCCCTCTCTCTTCCTTTATCTTAATTTAACCTCTCATGCCCGCTCCTTGAATTCCGTCTCACAATATATCAGTACTCAGCATAAAAGGACACAAATTGTAATTGGAGCAAACAAAATTGAACAAGTAACTTGTTTCAATTATCTGGGATGCATGGTATCGTACCTGCAAAATTTGGACATGGAGAAGAAATTAGGGAAATTTCAACAGATATGACGTTCAATAAGAAGATATTTGAGAAATAACACCACAATGGAAACTCAATTGAAATTTTACAAAACAGTAGCCGTTCCAACGTTAACATATGGGTCTGAAACTTGGCCTTTAACGATCTCTGATAAACATAAAATTGAGACAATAGAAATGAGATTTCTGAGATCAGTTGCAGGTGTATCTTTAAGAGATCAAAAGAGAAGTCAAGATATCAAAGATGAATTACAAATATATAATATAAACGAGAGAATATATAAAAATAAATGTAATTGGTTTTGAACATGTACAAAGAATGCCAAACAATCGTTTATCAAAATAGCTGCTTCATTATAAATCTCTAGGCCGAAGAAATGTAGGAAGACCAAAATGACGTTGGAAGGACGACCTGCATCTGCAGCATATAGTGCAACGGGGAGCGGTACGGGCCAACAGGACCATACCTTGAAGAAGAAGATGATGATGATGAAGAAATCAGGGGTTGCCGCACACTTGACACTTTTAACTCATATTAATACATAGGATCTTCTTGGTGATAAAATTCTATTACACATACGTATTCAATTATTAGCTATTATTTACATACGCCATGTTACCCCGGCCTAACAGGAAGATCACCTGACAAAAGCGGATTTTTAGATTTGTATCATACACATACTTTCTTAATCACATAACTTAATGTTCTGGATCAGTGATCAGTTAAATGCCAAAACTACCTCTGAGAGTCAACATGAATTTAGTAGTAGTAGTAGGACTTTATTAGACTAAAAGTAAGATATATACAATGTTATTTACAAATATGGGCCGTACGTGCTATTGAAGTCCGTTACAATAAAGTAATATTTGGTAATAGTATAAAGAAAAACAAAAAGAAAACAATAATATTACATTTACATAATAATGCATTAACATTATACATTAATTAAGTTATGAAGAATTATTAAGAATTAATGGTATTACATTTTGATAACATGTACTCGTATTTATTCATGAATAAGTGTTGTTCTTATTTTCAGCAATTTGTTCAGAAATTTACTCACGTTTATCCAATTTTATGGATTTACCATTAACTCGTAGCATGCCAATATTTCACGATTTGAATTTAGAAAATTTTCCGGTAATAACTGACGCCTCCAATATTCTAAATCGTTACTTTTCTTAATATATGTATCTCGTCTTCAAAGCTCCCGCACATTGGACATATTCGCATAACGTGATATTCACTAATTTTTAGAAATTTCCATGCCCCTAGTCTAAACCAAGCAAGCCCTGATTTCTCTTTAAATCCTAGGTTGAGTATATAAGATTCTTTTCCCCAAACATGTTTTAGGTCTCTTTGTAAAACAGTGAGCGTTTTCCCGTACATTCGGCGAAAATATCTTGAATTTTAAGACAAGCTATTCCATTCTCTTATTCATTCATTTTAAACAAGGAAAATATTACATGGATAATTATGATACTCGTGGACTATTTGGGCCTTAAAGATTCCTTTTATTTTCTTAAATATACAAGGGGAAACAAAACGATAAATCTCACCCACGATACTTGGTCCTTCTACGGATCGAAGCCGAGCACGCCGCATACGAGGAAATTATATTATACGGAGACCACAGCGGCGGACGCAAAAACATGTATAAGACATTAATCATTTTAATGTTTTTGTTTACTTTTTTATGTATGAGGCCTTGATTATTAAGAAGGGCATGTCCATTATGCCATATTTCGAGAACACAGAATTTTCTGCTGAATTCTGGTTTAAATAATCTTATATATAAAAATGTTTGTTTGTTTGTTTGTTTGTTCGTACTTTATGCGCAGTCAAACCGTTGATCCGATTGTGATGGGACGTTCTGCAAAATGTTCAGGAGACTCCCGGGATGAACATAGGCTATAAGGGAATTGTGATACTCAACTCCTACACCATTAAAAACCGCCCTTTGTAGTGGAAAACGTGAAAAAGTAGCTATTTGGATGTTTAAATGGCTTACACTGCCTAAACCATACCAAATACACAAAATTGATGAACACAGAATTGAATATTTCAAAAAGCTCTACAAAAAAGTCCGGGACAGCATTTATTTATCTCTTACGGATAACTCGCATTAACCATTTTTGTCTTTCATTAATGCCAAGAATATCCAGACAAGTACATAGATTCCCGTGCATGGCGGGAATTCTTTTACGGATAACTCACAATAACGAATTTTGTGTTTAGCTCATTTATGCCAAGAAGATCGAGATAGGCCTATGTAGATTCCCGGGCAACACCGGGTAATCAACACGGGGAATCTTAAAATAATTACGATATACATTTATAATTATTTTTCATTCTACTTATTCAACTAATCATAAGAAATACATTAATTTTTGTCTTTCAGCACATTTATGCCAAGAAGATCGGGATGAGTAGATTCCCGGACATCTCCGGGTAAACGGCACGGGGTATCTACAAATAATTACGATATAAATGTTTCGTCTTACTTATTTAACTAAACATAAATCACATTAATTTTCGTATTTCAACTCATTAGTGTCAAGAAGATCGGGATGAGTATATTCCCGGGCAACGCCGGGTAAAACTTATACATTTATAATTATTTTTCCTTTCACTTATTCAACTAAATATAAAAGTACATTAATTTTAATTTATTTAGGAATAGCAGCGCATGCCGGGTATTAGCTAGTATATTCTAAATGGTAGCACAAAGAACAAATATTTATTTATGATGATCTTGCAGAAGATTTCCGGGCTGTTGGCCGTGGTCTTGAGGCTTGTAGTTCCCCAACGTTTCGCCAGAGACTGCGTCCGGCATCCTCAAGACAACCTTTGAGGATGCCGGACGCAGTCTCTGACGAAACGTTGGGGAACTACAAGCCTCAAGACCACGGCAAACAGCCCGGAAATCTTCTGCAAGATCATCATAGTAACTCCGGCCGTGAAAGCCTAAGTCAAAATATTTATTTGTTTTAATAAACACTAGAAAATACAGTTATAAATAATATTAATGTACTCTTGGGATATCAATAATTGTGCTCTGTTGTAAATTAATCATAAGCTGATATGGCCCATTTTAATACTCAAGGGCTCATATCATATTGGGAAATGGTATAAAATATAGAGATATGAACATAAAATGTACTGCCAATCATTATATGAATGTACACTTAAAATTAATTTACTAAGATGCTTTTTAGAACGTAATTCTGAATCGTAAGAGAAATGAAATGAAAATCTGATACGTAATTAATTAAAAATCTTACAAGTAGAAACATCATGAATGTGAAAGGTCGGGCTTTGAAAAAAATCTGCACGTTTCAAGTGAAGTTCGGAGCAAATATCTGTAAGACATGACAATATGACAGCCAGCCAACAAACAGCACTTCCAGGAAAATTTGCTCTTACAATGTACCATCTTACAAGTGCTATGTCAGGTTAAAAGAGGATTTATCGTTCGGAGAACTTACAAAGAAAAGAAAAATGTAAAACAGAAATCTAGCATGGTAAGTCAAGAAATATTACTCTCCCAAAATAAAAATAAAATATGGGAATTAAGAAACCTTTACTTTCTTTCCTTGAAGGTAAAACGTATCACAAAATATAAATCTCTATAACTCATCTGATACCTGATATGGAATAAGACTTCCTACTGGGAAATTATTATTATTATTATTAGTAGTATTATTATTATTAGTATTATTATTATTATTATTATTAAACCCGCCAAAGCCTATCCAGGTTAGAAGAAAAAACCTGGGATGATAGCACTGCAATAATGTCCACCTGGAAGAAAAAAAAAAAGGAAGATCTCGAAACTCATGGGTGCAAGAAATTAGAACTGTAGTGAGAACAAGCAGATTGGAGGACATGGAGTGGATGGATAGGGAAGAATGGAGAAGGACAATACAACTTTAGGTTCAGAGATGATTAAACATTGAAAATCTTTATATAAATATAATTATTATTATTATTACTATTATATTATGTATAATGTTATGGCGGTTCCCACAATATTGTATGGATGTAAAACTTGGGCTCCAATGAAAAAACAGAAGGATAAAATACAGACGGCGGAGATGAGGTTCCTAAGACAAGTAAAAGGATGTACAAGACTTGATAGAATAAGAAATGAGAATATAAGAGAAGAATTGAAAGTACAGCCTTTATTGGATAAGGTCACGAATTACAGGCAAAAATGGATTGATCATATGGATGCAATGAGTAAGGAGAGATATCCATTGTTAGCAAGAAATTATCAAGCAAGAGGAAGACGTGATGTTGGAAGACCTAGAAGACGTTGGGCTGATGCATTATGAAGTCGGAACGGGCAATTGCCTAATCCCTGAGTGATGATGACGATGATGACTATTACTATTATTATTACTATTATTAATACTATTATTATTATTATTAATACTATTATTATTATTATTAATACTATTATTATTATTAATACTATTATTATTATTATTAATACTATTATTATTACTATTATTATTATTAATACTATTATTATTACTATTATTATTATTAATAATATTATTATTATTATTAATACTATTATTATTATTATTAGTAGTATTATTATTATTAGTATTATTATTATTATTAATACTATTATTATTAATATTATTATTATTATTAATATTATTATTAGTATTATTATTATTACTATTATTATTATTACTATTATTATTATTACTATTATTATTATTATTGTTATTATCTGCTATATCAAAATAAAACTGTATTTTAAGGAATCAGAATAATCTTTATCCCGATACCCCACGTTGTCCTTTCGGCATTTCTGGTGTTCTCTCATGGCGTTGCGTATTTGTAACCCATTTCTGAGGCTGGGGCGTCTAAAAGACGGGATTACGCTGCCCCGATGATATGAGAGTTGATGATGATGGTAATGATGTGCCAGGAATATGATATAGATGACGATTATGGCCAAATGGTGTTCGGGAACCGTGTGAGCCTTAAAGTTTCGTGACATTTATATTATAGGTAAGAAAAAAAACCTCACCCAGAAAAATTGTCCCGACCAGGGATCGAACATGGTCCCGCTGCGTGACAAGGCAGCACGCTACCTCGAGACCACAGCGTTGGACGGAATCAGGATATAAATAATGAAATAAAAACAAATATTTTTTAACAGAATAATATGTATTACAATGACGTACGATGAAGAAATACGGAGATTAAATAGAAGAATATCAAGAAAACTAAATTCTACAGAAATATATTTTTCAAAGTGTTCAACTCTAGAAGAATTAAAATAAGAAAACAATTCAGTTGAACGAAATATGAATGTTTGAACTTCAAATGTGCATTTTATAGAAAAATAAATAATTAAAATGGTAAAAAGAATGATTGTAGATAAATACTAGAATGGATGCCACCTGGTAGAAGAAGAGAGCGATCAAACATATCTTGGATTGAAGGTGTTTTAAACAGAATGAGAGAAAAAGGTTTTAACAATGGAAATTGGAATGATTGAGAAATGTGGAAAAGGATCACAGTAGATGAAATGGGGACAAGAAGATTTGTGAAACATCGTTAAACCAGCTAAATCAAATCATCATTATCGTTATTATTGTTTTCATTGTCATTATTATTATTATTGTCATTATTATTATTATTATTATTATTATTATTATTATTATCATTATTATTATTATTATTATTATTATTGTCATTATCATTATTATTATTATTATTAATTATTATTATTATTATTATTATCATTTTTATTATTATTAGCATTATTATTATCATTATTATCATTATTATTATCATTATTATCATTATCATTATAATTATTATTATTATTATTATTATCATTATCATTATTATCATTATTATCATTATTATTATTATCATTATTATTATCATTATTATTATTATTATTATTATTATTATTATTATCTTTAAAACAATAGAAAAAAGATCACAATCTATGGATGAGAAACTTGGTAGTTTCAAGCAAATTCTAAATAATATTATTATACAGTAAAAGCTCCTTATTCGCGATTCCTTTATTCGCGGGTAAAAAATTGCGACACAGTTCCTGTATTCGCGGCTAAAATTTTCTTTATTCGCGCATCCAGTCGATATATTAGAAGAATTAGTGTCCTTTGTTAATCATCAGCAGTTTTTTTATTGCAGGAAGGTGTCAAGGCGGATTTTACAAATAGTGATTAAAACCAAATGGACAAATAAATGTCAAAACAAACCTTATTGTCACTAACTGTAAAGTTCATTGTTAAAAGCTGTTGTAGTATTTTACGTGCTGATATGTACTTTGATAAATGCCTGCATCGCCACGATCGGTATATTATTCTTTCAACTTGCAACTCGTTGCAATAATTTTGATTGAATAACGCGTGTTTCTTGTGCTTTGTTCCCAGTTTATAATTTAGAGTAAAAGGAAAGAAAAATTAGTACCGAAGAAAAAAAAATGTTGCCGCTTAAAGTAAAAATATAAATGCTTGACCGTTTATACGCGTTGGTGAGTCGTTTGCGTCTATATCACGCTGTTTCAATATTAACGAATCATGAAATCAAAAAAAAAAAAAAAATAATAATAAGGAATTCTATCACATAATTCACAGCTGAATATCAATCTTAATTTAAAGACTTTTTAAAAGCGGCAAAACAGGAACAAATATAAATTGTTCAAAATCTCTCATTAATTGATTTTATTTTGATAATATTTATTTTATTCTGTAACCGTGGAACGTATCCCCTATATACCCATATAAATTACCATTCCTTATTCGAGGAGCATATCCCCGCGAATAAGGAGCTTTTACTGTACATAGAATTGGATATATTAGAATATCGGCTTTAATATAAAAAGAGAAAAGATTAGAAACAGAGCAATAAAAACTAAAATGGAAATAACATTTTCTACATGGGATTAAATACAAAAAAAAACTGCAATAACATAGCCATGTGAAAAGAAAGACTGGATAACGACTAACCGAAGAAATTACTGAAACAGCTGTCGGTCCAGTGATTGTAGAGAGGGAAACCAAATGCTTCTTGAAATCAGGGTATAAAATCAATAATGAGGAAAAGAGTAGAAAACGATTATGGATAATAATAATAATAATAATAATAATAATAATAATAATAATAATAATAATAATAATCCATACATAGTAATTCTGCCCGTAGGTAGGTCCTTCACTGCAATCATAGCATTTTCATGCTATGCTTGCAGCTTTACTAGGGAATTGTAGGTGTGGTAGGTTCCCGTAGCTTTCCACACCGATGAAGGATGATGATGATGATAATGGCCATATGATTTCGGGGACCGTTTGGGCCTTAAAGTTTTCCTGACATTTGTCTTACAGGTGAGGAAAAACCCCGATGAAAACCTCACCCAGAAATACTGCCCCGACCGGGGATCAAACCCGGGCCCGTTGCGTGACAAGGCAGCACGCTACCTCGAGAGCACAGTGGTGGATATAATAATAATAATAATAATAATAATAATAATAATAATAATAATAATAATAATAATAATAATAATAATAATTAATTTAATTTAATAATTATTAAAGAAAACTGGAGAAGAAATTTAAATTCAATATTTAACATATAGAACATTGAACAGAAGAAGATATGTCTTAGATGTTAACCCGTTTCAGACAGATACATTATCATTATCATTATTACTATTTTTAATATATGCAGTAGTAGTAACAGTACGATATATTGCAAACCGCGATTTTTGTCACAAGATTTACATTTATATTAATATATTCATCAAAGTTATATAACGCAGCCAAGGTATTTCAACATACCTAATAAAGAAGGAAAAGTAGACATGTAAGAACATTACTGGTACTAGCTAATTGCTACTATCAAACCGGAAGTTCATGGCCGTGCGGACATAAGCTCTTCATACGTCCCAAGCTACGCTCGCTAATCTTTTGCAATCGTCCCCTGTATAATTCACCACTCTCAAAACCTGGTTAATGTTATTCTTCCATTTATTTATGGACATCAAGAGAAAGCCTCTATCTTGGAAATGTCATATGGCAATACCAAGGAACGCTGGAGTCATTTGAAAACCTCTATACAGATAGCTGCAGAGGAAACAATTGGTACAAAGAGAGCGAGAATATTAAGAAACCTTGGGTCACAGAAAAATGTTGGAGAAGATGGAAGAAGGAAAAATGGAAAAATAGTAATACAGAAGAAGCCAAAAGAAAGTACAGGAAACCAAACAACAAACTTAGACGAGAAACTGACAAGGCAAAGGAAGAATGGATGAAGCAGAAATGTAAGGAGTAGAGAATCTGGAGAGGAAAGGAAAATATGATTTAATGTACCAGGAAGTCAAATGCATGGACAATGGAAAGAAGAGCAGGAAAACTAAGTGGCTGATTGAAGACGAAAATAATTAAGAAATAACAGAGTAACAGGGAATTATGAATACGTGGGAGAAATATGTAGAAGAGCTATATGAGACAAGAAATCGTCCGGCTAACTTGGGTATAGAAAATTAAGAAGACGTATCAGAAGACGAAAAAGGATTTTCAATTCTGAAGGAAGAACTTGAACTAGCAATTAAGGAAATGAAAATGGCAAAGCAACTGGGCTAGATGGAATCTCCATTGAATTGGTTAAATGCTTGGGGGAAGGAAAGAAGGAAATTCTGTGTTTATGCAACAACATATATAAAGAAGGTGAATGGCCCGAAGAATTAATACCAATACCGAAGAAAAACAATGCCCAGAAATGTAAGGAGTTCAGGACTAACAGCTTGATATAACACTCTACGAAGATTCTCCTGCGAATATTGAATCGACGTTTACGCTCTATGATGGAAAGCTAATTGGAAAAAGAACAGTTTGGCTTAATGAAAGGAAAGGGTACAAGAGAAGCAATTGTATTGATACTAACAATAGAAGAAAGATATATAGAAAATGATAAAGACGTTTATGCAGTATTTGTTGATCTAGAAAAGGCCTTTGGCAGAGTAAATTGTAATAAACTCCTGAAGATCTTGAAGAACATTTGCGTGCACTGTAAGGGAAAAGAGGCTCATAAGTAATCTTCATATGAAACAGCGAATAAAAATGAAGATAGGAAAAGAAATGTCAGGGGAAGAGAAAATGGAAGGAAGGTAAGGCAAGGATGTCCTCTATCACCTACTCTTTTCAACATCTATCTGGAAGACCTAATGTTGAACTGCTTCAGCAATACGGGAGGCGTAAACATGGGAGGAAGAAGTATAAAGTGCATAAGATTTGCTGATGATATGGCTTTGCTAGCAGAAGATGCAATGACACTGAGGAACGTGCTGATGGAGCTAAATGATAAGTGCGAGGATTATAGGATGAAGATAAATACAAATAAGACGAAGACCATGATTACAGGAAGGAAACCAAGGAAGATAAACATGAGGATTAAAGATGAGGCCATTGAGCAAGTAGACAGCTTCAGATACTTGGGTTGTGCGTACTATCAGTAGTAACATGAACTGCGGTCAAGAAGTAAAGCAGAGGATAGCAATGGTAAAAGAAGCTTTTAACAAGAAGAGAAGTATTTTCTGCGGACCATTGGCAAAAGAATTAAGGAAGAAGCTAGTGAAGTTCTTTGTGTGGAGTGTAGCATTGTATGGTGCAGAGACTTGGACATTAGGACGGAATGAGGAAAAGCGACTGTAAGCTTTTGAGATGTGATTATGGAGAAGAATGGAATGTATAAAATGGGAGACAAAGTAAAAAATAAAAGATGTGCTAGACAGAGTGGGTAAAAGAAGAACAATGCTGGAACTCATAAAGAAGGGAAAATAAGTTGGATTGGCCATTGGCTAAGAAGGAACTGCCTGTTGACGGATGCCTTAAGGAATGGTCAACGGAAAGAAAGTTAGAGGCAGAAAAATACATCAGATGATAGAATGGTTTGTATGCGGATACAAAAAGGAAAGCTGCATTAAGGAAAGAGTGGAGAATGCTGAGTTTGCAGTGAAATACCTGCTCTTAGGCAGAACACTATGAATGAAACTACCTACTGCGCGCTTTTCTACTGATTTTCCTGGGGGGGAAGCGGCCAAAAGCTTAGGCTAAGAATGAGATGGGAGAATAACATTAACCATGATTTAAGACAGGTGAATTATATCAGGTGATGATTGGAAAACGTTACCTCAGTATGGGATTGCATGAAGAGCTTATGTTCACGCGGCTATGAACTTTCAGGTTCAATAGTACGAGTTAGTTGTAGTAGTAGTAATAGTAGCAGCAGTTGTAGTAGTTGTAATAGTAGTAGTAGTAGTAGGGCCTAGTAGTAGTATTGGAAGCTGGATTTATGTTATTACATGTCTACTTTTTCTACTTTATTAGAATGACTGAAACATGTTGCTGCATTATCTATCTTTTGCAATAAATTAGTAAAATCATACAGCCTCTGATAAAAATCACGTTTTGCAATAAAACGTGCATTTTCGGTCATTTCTGTCTATAATTATCATGTTTAAATGCATGTGTGTGTTTTCCGATTCCACTAACTACAATTTAGGTAATTCGGATTCACACTACAGTTCTTTACTCACGAGAACAGTAGCGAGGTCTGAAGAGGGAAGCGAGAGATTTACTATGATATGAACAAATTAATTTAAAGGTATAACCTCCGAAGAAAACATTCGCCTCTATAAATATTCCCTTTACTTGTTGTCCATGCTTTGTTTGCTAAATACAGTTTGCATGGATAATAATGCTGTAGAACGTAGAGGAACTCATCCACCTGGTGTTGTTTGTATAAACCATGTGAAATTCCAACCGCTTGTTTTTTCGTGAGCAACCAACTGTAAGTGGATAGATGATGTTAATGTGTTCTATTTTCAGTTTACACATCACTTCGGTTGACCACATTAGGTAGGGTATGTGTACTTACGCTGTGTACAAATATGACTAGAATGAGTGTGAGTTGTTCAAATTATTGTGTCGTGTAATGATTTAATGATGAAGAATGTTTCAATAGAAGTTTATTTATAACGACCAATTATTTAGAATAAAAATATATTTCAGTCACAAATAAATGTACACAGCATTGACACACGAATGAACAAGTTCTCGTGATCCGTTGCAGTTCAGTTACGGAAATAATACAACATATAGTATATACATTACAGAGTTTTAGTTAGAGAGAGAGGGAAAACAAAATATATAAATTTAATTAATTTAATAATAATAATATTAATAATAATAATAATAATATAATAATAATAATGATTTATTTATTCTGGCAGAGTTAAGGCCATAAGGCCTTCTCTTCCACTCAACCGGCACAAATACAAATAAATATTTGAAAAGTATAGATATACACTATACTAATTATAAACAGTTAAAGATACATTGAATGTAGCAATGTAAATTTCATATATACAAACATTTTATACGATAATAACAATAATAATATTTATGATAATAATAATAAAATAATGATAATAATAATAATAATAATAATAGTATAAATATGATGAATTATACGAAAAACACCAATTAATATATGTACCTTACACTGGGTAATGATGAAGTCGAGGTTAGAGCAAATATAAATTTAGGTTTCTTTTAAAAGTTGCCAATGTCCGGCAGCCCCTTATTTCTTGTGGTAGTGAATTCCAGTTGCGAGAAGTGAAGATGGTATATGACATGGGGTGATGTGGTGTCCTATGTTGCGGTATATTAAGCAAGAGACTATGTTGTGATCTTGTGTTTAAGTTATGGTTTGAGGATAGATACTGGAAGCGAGATGATAAATAATTGGGAATTGAGGTATGTAGGATCTTAAATAATTGAGTAATCCAAATTTTAATCCCTAGGATTTAAAAAAGTGGTTGAGGAACCAGCTATAACGGCTGGGGGACTCGACATGCTAACCACATGTCACCCCTACACTGGCTGTTCATCATCTACCTCTGTGATTGACACATATGGATGTGAAGGGCCAGCAGCCGGCTGGTAAAAGGGCAACCGCTGAAAAGTGAAAAGACCCTCAATCGGATCGGACGAAATAAAGCACTGGTTGTAGTATTGCGGATGATATAGTATAATGTTTTGACAGAGAGATCAGGCTACTCAAAAGAGCAGTATATCAATAATTAAATAATATATGTAAGAAATATAATATAATTTCAAAATTAAAAACTAAAGTAATGGTGTTCCATGGAAAGTACCAAATGAGAACAAAAATAGTAAAAAAAAGATAAAATGTTGGAACAGGTTTCACACTTCCAGTATTTGGGCTACGATCTAACTTATGAAAAAAAATATATAAATAAGAAAATGCAGAAATTTCAACGTGTTTGTGGAATAATCAGACGAACACTGAGGAACAAAGTAAGAAATGATATGCAGCTACGGTTTTACTCAACAATGGTCCTACCAGTGGCGATGAACGGAACTGAGGACTGGGAACTGAAGGAAAAAGAAAAAAGTAAAATTCAGGCACCGGAAATTAGCTTGCTACGGGCTGTGGAAGATTGTACAAGAGAAGAACATATTAGGAATGAGAATATTAGAGAGGAACTAATTAACTACTTCAACAAATAGAAGAACACAGGAAGAATTGGATAAAACATCTGCAAAGAATGATAGAGGATAGGATACCGAAGATTGCACTGATATATAATCCTGGAAGACGAAGATCTGTAGGAAGACCAAGAAAGCGCTGGGCTGAACAGATGTGAGATCGGAAAAGGCAAAGACCTAATCCGTAAAGGATGATGATAATAATTAAATGATTTAAATAATTTCTTTAAATTCATTCATAAAATAATTATAAATGTATTATAGCAATAGTAATAATTATAACAATAATACACATTCGCTGTGTTCATAATGAATATGTGAGTGAATTATGTCTTAATTGTTCGTTTTGTCTCGATGATGCTCCTAGCATCAAGACTCTCCAAGTAATGATACGGTAAAAAAATAATATATGTGATCCACAGTTTAAAACACACTTCCGATAGTTTGTGACCCTGAAAACTCGGAAGAAGTGGGATTCGTAAAAGTACATACGGGTGAGAATAGGGGGATTAAAGTAACAAAAATAAATAATTTTCTTTATTGTTATTTTACCATATGATAACTAATTTCAAAACTCCAATTCACATCTCCGAAAACCAATTTCCTACAATCCATACAATTCTTCTTTTCCTCTTATTATTATTATTATTATTATTATTATTATTATTATTATTATTATTATTATTATTATTATTATTATTAACATTTTTATTATTTTATCATCATTAGTTTCATCATAATCATAAGTAATGCCACGAGTGATCCCCAAATCATAGCGACTCCTGAATTTATATATAGGATTTGGAAATCAAGAGAGGTATTTGTTAGGACTATTTAACGAATACCATTAGGCTGTTTACTCAAAAATCATTATTTAAATATATTTACCGGCATTTTAAAATATTTATATATTTAATGTAAATGACGATGTTTGAAAACAAATCAGAAATGTGAGGTTTGTTTCATTTGTTTATTCACTGCAACTAGATTATATTATTTATTGTTAAATAGGATCGCAATATAGTAAGAATTTATCCTAGCGGAGAAAAAATAAAACATCAAACTATATATTATAATCAACAATATCGGTTACTAATTTATTGGTAAACAACTCGTAAAATCATTATTAAACACACAATTATCAAATCTGTAGTTCGAAGGAATCTGTTCATTATTTGCTATATTCAATGTGTTTGTTGGAAAGTCAGTCACTGCAAAATAATGCTCTTGACGTGTTCAGAATATTGATAAATGACAGTTTAAAAAAACTAAAACAACAGACATTATTAGAAAACCGAACTAAAAAAGGAAAAATAATTTTAATTTCCAACACGCTTGGGATAAAATTACAGTGGTCAACAACAAAAAATCATCTCCAACACATCTAGAATAAAACTAGCGTTATCTACATAAAAATTATTTTACCATCAAAAGCGTGGGGTGCGCTATATCAATTAATATATTTGATAATAAACAGATATTGGTAAAAGTAAAGTATCTAAGAGGAAAACGTAAAAACCATAAATAGCACCCCACGCTTTTGATGGTAAAATTATTTTTTTAGATAACTCTAGTTTTATTCTAGATGTGTTGGATATGATTTTTTTGTTGACCACTTTGATTTTATCCCAAGCATGTTGCAAAATTAAAATTATTTTTCATTTTTTAGTTCAGTTTTCTAATAAAGCGTGTTGTTTTAGTTTTTTTAAAACTATTATATATATTTTTTTAATTTTTAGTATAATTGATTGTCATAAACTGGAATCCCATACAAATTTAATTGCTTACGATATTTATAATGTCTAGGCACGAATATAATTAGGCCTATATATTTTTAAAATTATTATTATTATCTAACATTATTATAATATTTTTGAGTATTTTAATATAGGTAAATAGTTATAGTTAATCGTATCCTTCTCATACTTTTTGGATAAATTACAATGTGGTAAGTTTAGAAAACTGTCATTAATATTTTACAAAATAAGATAAAAATGTAAATATCTTTAAATTCGATACTATTGTATATGAGCTAAAAGTAACACTCTTCTAAAAAAAATCCTCCGGGCCGGATTTGAACCAGTGACCTATGGATTACTGAAATTATATACCACTACAGTCCACCGCTCTACCAACTGAGACATCAGAGGGTATAATATTAATTTCTTACAACGATGGACTAAAAAGCCAATACTTCCGCAACCTATTATACTGGTCTTTATTTGTTTGATGTCCTGATGATCCTGGCCAGGATCTTAGAAAACAATTACGAAGTTTATTATATTGTCGTTGGTCCTTTACAAGTATACAAAATTTCAAGTCGATCCAATGTTTTTAAGTGGGTGAAAATGGTGTTGAAAGAATACGTTACATAGATAGACAGATACAGGTCAAGCTAATATAATGTGTGTAAAATGGAGGAGCTTTCTTTATCACAAAAGCAGGAGCTGGTAAAGATAAATTGATAAAGAGCGAGGTGAAACACGGCTGTCATTGGTTGTAAAAGAAAATTCACTGAAATATGATTGGTCATTGACTCCCATTTGGGGCATGAGTTAAATAGTCATATAATCATTATCATTATTATCATAATTATCATAATTATATTTATCATAATTATCATTACCAACTTATCATTATTATTACAATAATTATCATTATTTTTAACATTATTTTCATTAACAACACCATTATTCAATACTAGTAAAATTCATATCACATTCCGTTGAGGTGAAGTCATATGATATAACAAAGTTGAGGACGACGGCACCTACCAACAGGTACAATTTAATGTTTAACCTTCATCAAATATCATTATTATTATTATTATTATTATTATTATTATTATTATTATTATTATTATTATTGGTGGTAGGAAATGCAGAACAATGAAATCATGAAAAGTCGAATAGAAATAAAATAATAATAATAATTATTATTATTATAACAGCTTTATTTTACCTGGCAGAGTTAAGGCCTTAAGGCCTTGTCTGTCACTCAACCAGTGTTAGTATAGTACGGGAACAGATAACCTGGCGAATTTTATAAACACAGGATGAAAATAGATTATGTACGTGATTTCGTTTTACCATTGTAATTTTAATAAAATATTAACTTACATATTACAGTTACTGAGTGCAAAATTTAATTAAAACTTCAAATTTAAAAGTCGGTTTCATGTAATGAACAGACTAGTTTGTTTTATTACTTTAGGGTGATAACCATGAATTTATAATTTCGAGTAAAATTAGTTACAGTTATTATTTACGTTCACAAAACGGTATTATTAAGTTTTACGGTCCAGCGAGTTACAAACATGTTGAACCACATGAATGTATGGATCTAATTGAATCAGAGTTCAGTTCAGATGCTAGTGAAATAACAATCGTATAAGAAAAAAAAAGTTTAATAACAATATATTGAATTTCCTCTTTAGCAATCTGTGAACACCACAATTACATTCATATATAATAATATTTTTAATGAATTTCGAAAAAATTCAGAGATTGTTCTCAAGAAAAAATATTTATTTTTTAATATATTTTCACCGATCCTCTCGTAGACACCGAAAATGACCATGGTCAAAAAAAAATATATATATATATATATATATATATACACACACACACGCCTATATCCGTTTACTCCTAGCGGCCGCAATTTTTATTTAATCGAAACTAAACTTGTCATATAGCAATCAATTAAAAAAAAAAGTAAGGTCGAATTCGTTAACCAGCAAAATCGGACCCTTAGGTGCAAGAGTTCACCTGAAACGAAAATTTAATGATCGCTCTAGCGGTCGCAGTTTTTGATGTTTCATAACCAAACTTAGTATATATGCTATTAAAATAAAACGAAGAAGATATCCTCTAAACAAAATAAGGGGAAATCATATCATTAGATGTGGAAAGGAACGGGAAGCTACCACACCTATATTTTTCTAGTATAGCTGCAAAACATAGCATGAAAATGCTATGAATGTAGTGAAGGACCTGCCTTAGGGCAGAACTCTAATAAATTTATATATATGTATATATCATTAGAAGTGGGATTTTGCCTGAAACTCGAAATCGAATTTGTCCCATTTCCTCTGCCACATAACTTCATTCGCCACTTCTCCGTACATGTATTTTCTATTTTATTTCATTTCATCTGCTCCTGTGATGGTACAACAAGCTCAGTCTATCGGCAATGCATGTGAATCATAGACCTTAAATAATAGGTACTTCATCTCATCTGTCGACCTATCGTTATGCTGGATACCAGTAAGTGAGTTAGTATTAGTAGAGGATTTTATGTTCTTATAATCAACACGAACTCCGCATCTAAAACTCAAATTAAAAGTGTGGCTTACGATCAAGATGATATAATCATGCATTATTATTATTAAGCGCTATACAATTAAATCCGGAATAAAATTTAGTGTTCAGTCTTCTACGGAAGAGAGAATATACCATGTTTGAAATCGATAATTATAAATTAATATACTTAATAAAATTCTGTCCAACCCAGGATTGGGTCGAGGGATGAGATGGGATAAGTTCCCTATATAAAAAAACTCCTGGCTCGACAGGCCTAGAAGGCCCTTAGCCAATCAGCCGGCTGCTGGTCTCACATCCACATGTGTCAATCACAGAGGTAGATGATCTTCCAGCCAGTGTAGGGGTGACATGTGGTCATCATGTCGAGTCCCCCAGCCGTTATAGCTGGTTTTCTCAACCTGGTCCGCTACTTATTGTAGCTATCCAATTGCCTCACGATGCTGGGTGGGCACCGGTCCCATACTGGCCGAAATACCATGAGAAAATTTCTTCCCCCATGGAGACCAGTGCAAGTCCCGTAGCTCTGCGCCAAAGCTTCCTGCCTTAACCACTCGGCTACGGCGTGGGACAAGTCCCCTATATAGAGGTATGTAAATGACAATGGTGCCGGCCGACCACACCTGATGCACCATCACGGGGGGCAGATGAACTAAATTAATGAGATGAATATAGAGAAATGATGGAATGAAAATGTGGCAGGGGAAAACGGGAGAAAAACTCCGAGAAAAACCTGCCCAAGCACCGTTTCGTTCACCACCAAATCCAAATGAAGTGGCCGAGACTCGATCTCTATATCCCAGGGGGAGAGACGAGCGTCTAACCGCTTGCGCCACGTAGCCGCCGGAATAAATTAAATATGCCTACAGAATAAAATTTAGTGATCAGTCTTCTATGTAAGATAGGAGATATAATACCAGGGTTTGAAATCAATAATTAAAAATAGATAATTAAATCCGATCCAAATCTTTGTCTGGTATCAAGAGTGATTTTTATTATGTGATCAACAGTTGAAAAAATATATCTTGATCGTTATTTTTGAGCAAAATATTTTCGATCAATAATAATGATAATTTGTGAGCAATAATTCTTATTTTCTGAAATATAAAGTTTGATTGAGAAAATTTAATTTTGCTCACTGATTGTAATACTTTTTTTTTCGTTTCATATATACATCAATATATATTTTTTTTACAAATTTTGCACTTACTTGTGTTTTCTTCAGAATTTCTATCGAAGGCTTCACGAATGCACAATTTTTTATTTCGCCCCACAGTACCTTCAACTTTATATTATAAACGATGTTAACCCTCTGACAATCAGAAAGAAACTGTTTGCTTAATGTTTACATTATTGGGGATTTGTTAGCACTGCTCGGAAAAAAAAAACATAGCTTGTTTGTTAACTTAGCAGTCTTAATAATTCTTACAGTTAGACTAGGAAGAAAGAGGGAGAGATAAGTATAGTAGTATAAACATTCCTATATAAATTTATGTAAACAACGTAGGAAAAAAACGTATTTTTATTCGGTCTGATTTTTATCTATTGAGTGATTTTTTAATGCATTGACTAAAAATAATTATTATATTATGATTTCTTGGAAAAAATAATATATCGTTATCAAATCCTACAAGAAACCAAAGAAAATTACACTTTTAATAAACACAATAAGTTGAAAAATGTATAATTGAACATGTGTTAAGATTCAACACATATGCTCCTCCATAGCTCTGATCTATACATATAAAAAACGTATTTGCGTGTTGTCATAGCAAATAAATTGATCTCGCGTTATGAAGTGTGCGTAATATTGAAGACTGTCTTATTAAATTGTATATTTATTACTTATCATAAAGGCCCGGATTTTTATAATGTAAAAAAATGTTTAAAAATTAACTCTAAAAATACGGGTGAAATAATCGTAAGATTACCTGAAAACTTTAAAATATGGATCACATTTCTGAATTATATTTACACATTTAAATAAGGTAGTACAAAAAATTACTGGACCCATCGTATCTTTAATAAACTAAATATACAATAACGTGAAAACGTATCGCAATAACTACTTAGAAATTCATTGGAACTATTGACCTCTAAGGTTTATGGACGCACGGACAAAAACACACCAAATATCACTATCCTGAGATAACGAGAAATACAAATTTTATTTCTATTCACTCTCTCCCTTGGTTAAGACAACTGAAGGTTAAAAGACGGAGTCACAAAGCTAAGTGAAGTGTAAGTTCTGTTAATCACATGTTCCGTGCCAACGTACCCCTAATCTGGTTTGCCAACTTGCTCCAACATGACTTTTTAGATAAAATGCCTGCCTCACCGTTCCACAAAAGTATTAATGGATTTCAGCACTCAAATTCAATCTCTATTGACCAGTCTATCCATCATAACTGTTAAAAACGCTTAAATATATGGATACACTCCCTCCATTAAGGATTTACTAAGGAAGAAATAAAAATACAAACACGAATACAGTGCGTATATATTTTCAAATAGCTAAGGTTCTACAGTAATTTTCCCGATTGTGGGCGCTAGGAGCATATCTGATGGTCTTCCGCATTTAGTACTTATCCAGCACTTGTTGCGACATATGTGTATTAATCAATACCACCAGGTTGTCATTACGACATTACTGGTATTATATCCTGGCACAGCGTACTTTTAACCTCCTTCACAGGTTGGGGTGCCTGGAAGGCGGTTTTACGTTGCTCCGATGACATGAAAGGTGATGATGGTGGTAATGATGCGGCAAGATATGCCTTAAACTAAACACAATCTAATGAGTTGTATGATATTGATGGTCAGATGGTGTTCGGGAACCGTTTGGTCCTTAAGGTTTCCTGACATTTGTTTCACAAGTTAGGAAAATCCAGAAAAAATCTCATTCAAGAAACGTGTCCCGACCGGAGATCAAACCAGGGCCTGTTGCGTGACGAGGCAGCACGCTATCTCGAGACCACAGTGGTGGACTCTTGTTGGGATATTGTTCTTTTAATTTTTAAATTGCCGGAATTTCGAATGGTTTTAAATTAAGTAACTTTGTTGCTCTTTGCTATAATTAAATGTGTTGAAGAATTTAAATATCTTGGATCTATAATAAATAAATCTGTTACTTGTGAAAAATATGTTATTAACAGAGTCAATTGTGCAAGGAAGGCTGTGTGTGTGAACTGTGCGAGCAACCATTGTCTGTTGTATAAAAGTCCAGCCATATCTCCTCTGTTATTCTTTCTTTCGTGTAGTAGTTTATTTGAGCTGTCTGTGGATGGTAACCTCATACGCAGTTCTTCTGTGAAGAATGGTTCCTTGGAGATTTCATATGCTAGCCCCGACTTTGTGTGTTTTGAGACACCTAGGGCGGCTTTAAGAAGCCATGACAAACAGATCCTGGACCAACACCAATCAAGAACCCCGACACCTGGTGACTCAATAGCAGTGCATGGATACCACCACAAAATATGCAAGACCAAGTGTTTCCACGATCCCGGGAACTGTGGCGATTAGATCCCTGAATGGTCTTTTATGGAATATAAATTTGACCAGAAAAACAAAACAGAGATTATACAGACAATAATAGAAAGTATACTCACATATGGATCAGAAAGCTGGACAATAAATGAAAGGATGCAGAAAAGAATCTTGGCGACAGAAATAGATGGATTACGGAGAAGTTTGAGAATTTCCAGGCTACAACATATTCGAAATACATATATCAGACAAGAAATGGATGCACAAGAACCTGTTATCGATAGGATAACAAATAGAGTTCTACAGTGGTATGGACATGTACAACGGATGTCGGAAGACCAGTGGCGTAAACAGGTGTAGGATTGGATGGTACCAGGCAGAAGGAAGAGGGGGAGAAGTAGAAAAGCATGGTATGAGGGAATATATGATGTCATGATGAAGAGGGATATGGAAGATGGTCAATGGGAAGATAGGAATCTCTGGAAAGCAGGAATCAAGGGTAAACTGCTGTAAAGTGGAAAGCCTGTATTAAGTATTAAGTATGTAACTTTGTTGCTTGACGACTGTACCCTTAACATAATCCTGTTTCCTTTGCCAAACGCCTAAGAATATTTTGAGGGGTGTGCTCTAGTCTCTGCCCCTATGTCATCTAATGTTTCTTCTGTAAAACATGTCTCCTTCGTCTTTTACGATCATTTACTTACGCTGTCTGTTTGGATTTTATTGCTAAACTTTTTATATTGATATTAAGTATGAGTCTAATCGGAAATTCATAGCACAAAGTATACCTGCGACGCACATTTTCATACACACGCCCCAAAAGACCTAGTGTGTTCTCAATAATTTTTTGCTGCCGCCAGAATTCGTGCTAGATCTTCCTCTGACTCGACAGGTGCAGTACAATCCCCAGAAGTCTGTAATACTTATTCAGAAACACAAGACACACGATACAAATCCATTGTGTTCGGCCTACAAACTTATTTTATTTCTAAATGATACGTTTCCGGGCATGAGTTACTCATCAAAATTTTATCTACTAAGTCCCATCTACAACTCCAAGAAGTCTGTAGTACTTTCTCTGAAACACCATGTATATACACATGTTCACGTAATGAAAATAGGACAAACAACAAAGACCACTACACACAGACACAGACACACACACACACACACACACAGAGAAGACGCGTATGAACGAACTGTATCGTATGAAACCACTTAGTACAGTGAGTTACAGTCACAACCAAATGAATGGAGTGCGGGAAATGAAACACCTATAGCCGCTACTAGATAAATTAGAATCTCCGCTATTAAATAATCTGATTGCACTGTATTAATGATGTTCAATCATATAAGAACTTATTACAATTTGGGTTAATTGTAACAACTTCTCACTCAATAAAGCAAATTAATTAATTTATGATAAAATAAATTCTCAAAATAATCATTAAAATACAATGATTGCTTCCTAATTCATAGCAACCATTTTTTATTTCTCGAAAATGTGCCAAAGTAGAACATTTAGTAGACCTACATTCCAAACGAGAAATCTTAATTATTGATGCCATGAAAAATGAATAAACTCTCATAATAAATCTGAAATGTTTTCCAATCAATCCCTGTCTAATTTACCTCCCTTAAATCATGGTTAATATTATTTTTCCACCCTCATTCTCGGCCTACCTAATGGACGCTTTCCCTCTGGATTTTTTCGAAGTGTTTCTATGCCCCTCAAACTATTATATTAGTAAATTATTCAAATGAATTAAGTGACTATATGTATTCCATCAAATTACTTTCGCACAGAAGCTCCTACAAGCAGACTGACGGTAGCGATTAAACTTGTATACCTCGGAAACGCGGTGATCGTTGTAGATACAACTTTACTATCATAAGTAATGCCACGAGTAATTTCCAATTTATCTAGAGAATTTGGAAATCAAGAGTGGTATTTGTTAGGACTATTTAACGAATACAATTAAGCTCTTTACTAAGAAATAATTATTTTAATATAGTTACCGGTGATTTAAAATATTTATATAGTTAATGTAAACGGCGATGTTTGAAAACAAATTAGAAATGTGAGGTTATGTATATTCACTGCAACTCGATCATATTATTTATTGCCAAATAGGATCGCAATATTGTAAGAATGCACTCTAGTGGAGAAATAATGAAACACATCAAACTATTATAATCAACATTATAGATTAATCATTTATATTTTGAATAAACAACTCAGTAAAATCACTGAATCTATTTATTACTTGCTATATTCAATGTATTTGTTGGAGAAAAATAACGGTCTAACCTGTTCAGAATATTAAAAAGGAGCAGCTTTCTTTATCACAAAAGCAGGAGCTGATAAAGAGAAATCGATAAACAGTGAGGTGAAACACGACTGTCATTGGTGTAAAACAGAATTCATTGAAACGTGATTGGTCATTTGCGACATGAGTTAAATAGTCAAGAGAAATGTCAACCATTGCATGCCGAAACCTAACATGAAATTTCTTCTAGAGAAACGTTGTGATAAGCAAAGGTCATGTCCAAAAAACAATCTGCCTTTTTTAACTGCAAGGCACTAAAATCAAGTTCCAAATATCCTTATGCTACAGGAAGTAATACAACTGCTGAATTTATATATTGAATAACCCTCACTATCTGCCGTCCGCGTCGCGTCCCGCCTCACTTCACTCCCTTCTTATTCATGCAGGGAATCCATATTCTCTGTACAGTAGCTTGTCATTCCTGTATTCTGGCTTCGATTTCTGTGTCTCGCAGTTAAAAACGGCAGTTTTGTTTTAGAACACGGCCTAGATACATCACAAAGCTTCTCTGGCAGAAATCTAAAGGTAGATTTCTGCATGCAATAGTTGATAGTTCCCTTGTAAGGAAGGAACATGACTGTATTCTATATTCTGCTTAGATAACTGTGTTTTATTGTAAATATAAATTGTTTATGTATTCATGGACTCGAAAGTTGAGATTAAAGAACTTTTGTTTCAGAATGTTCTTCTGCTTTCCCCGAACGCAAAGACGAATTTAATTCTGATTTTACTCAGTATATCATTTCATAATTTTAAAATATTCAAAAATAATTATTTTTTGCATGGAATTTTCATGGAAATACAGTAATCATGATATCAATGAGATTGCACTTTCACTCAAACAAACATGTAGCAACATGTATTCACACATAAATCTATTTTCAATTAATTTTACACTTGCCGAACCATATTATAATTAAAAATTGTACCACGACATGAGTACCTGTCACTTTCAGAGTGTAATTATTCCTCACTTCGCTACATTTGTTTGACATTTCAATTAAAGCGGACACACTATTTTGTATACAATAATATGCATGCACTGGAAAAATATGGACTTACAATTTTCATATTATAAAGTAACAATTTTATATTATATAGTACAGAACTATGATAAAAAAATATAGTTATTAGTTATAACACTACACTTGTAAAATAACTAAACAAAATTAATAATAATAATAATAATAATAATAATAATAATCATAATAATAAGAACACAGTAAAACTCGCTCAAAGCGGAATCGCATGGGACCGATTTTTTCCACATTAGACAAAATTCCGCATTATAAAAAAACTAAAATTTATTAATAATCTTGGACTATAAAGTACTCTTTATGTATTTTTACGTACCTTGGATTAATTGTTCCGCTGCCGTTGAAAAGTGCAGTATAGTATGTACGAGCGACTTCAACGGTAAAGCGCGAATAAAAAACAGTCCCGTTTCGACAGCGTTAAAAATGTCTCTTAGGCGCGTATCCTGAAATTAAAATATGCAGTTTCTGTTTCCGCTCACTAACAACACATTTGTTCACATTCTTAGATTCCCCGCAAATTTCATTCAACACTACGTTTTGTCGTCTTTTAAACTGTCCACAAACAACCTAAAGGTGCCTTGAAATCGTTATTCCCTAGGGATTTAGCAACGGCTAGAACATGACTTTGGAGTATCGGTCCGGAAATTAGGAGATTTAACTTCAATCACTTTCACTTTTTCGTTTAATGACAATGATACATACGTTTTAGCCATCTTTATTTCGTAAATTCAAAACGCTACCTGTGAAAAATCAGTCTCAGAATTTAAACTAATTTAAGATTTTACAGTGCAATGGTTATTTGTAAGACATGTATCTGTATTTCGTATAACGAGCGTACAGTGAGGCCGAAAGAAAATTTCAGGTACAGGTAGAATCTCTACTTCACCCGGCAGCAGGAACCATTCCTTATTGTTTTCTTTGCTTAACGGGAATTCAATGAAGTGGAAACTAATTTATCTGTCTTTCCGCTTTATACATTTTTTATGAATTGTGCAGAAACATCCTTCCGTTTTAGCGTTGGACAGATTCCGTTTTATGCAAAATAAATACACGTGAAATTACTATTATTTCGCCGGGACCGATATATTTGTTCACATTGGACAGCTTTTCGCATTATTCACGTTACAGATTAAACAAGTTTTATTGTAATAATAATAATAATAATAATAATAATAATAATAATAATAATAATAATAATAATAATAATAATATTTTTTTATTATTCTGGCTTTTACAATGAATATACATTTTTCTGGTACCCATGTTCACAGTTAACTACACATTTGATTCAACACATTTTTCCATTCTTGTCTGTTCATCCATACATCTTCTTCTATTTCCCATTCCCTCTTAGTTTCATTGATTCCCTGAATCCACGTAATGTTTGGTCTACCCTTCTTTTTTCTTCCCTGTGGTTCCCAATCCATGATTATCTTAGGTAGTCTTCCTTCTTCCATCCTTCTAATGTCTCCGTACCAATTTAATTGTTTCTTCTTTATAAAATCTAAAATTGAATATTGTACCTGCATTTTTTCTTTTATATATGAATTTCGGATTTTATCCTTCCTGGATATTCTTGAAGCACGTCTCCAGTAGTCCATTTCAGTGGTGAGCATTTTTTTTCATTTGTGCATTTAAAGCCCACACATCAGCTCCATAGGTAATAATGCTTCTGATTATTGTATTAAAAATGTTTTTTTTTTTTTGTTTCTTTGAAGATATGTTTGTCCCATACTATTCCATTTAGGGCAGATATAGCATACTTTCCTATATTGATCCTGTTTCTTATCTCTGTTTCTTGTTTTCCATCTTTAGTAATAATAATAATAATAATAATAATAATATTAATAATAATAATAATAACAATAATAATAATACTCTTCTTCTAAGCCCTTGTTTCTCTCAACGATACTTAATCTTTCTCCCCTACAGGGAAGATATTCAACCATACTAATTTAGTTACATGTATTTTCAGATGTATGTCATTGAATGGAACAGATTTTATTAGGTCTGGCATTAAGCAACATTTGAGCACCTTAAGTTATTACATATAATCGATAGTGTCGGTCATAAAGAAAAACGCACGGTATAGCTTGTTACATGGGCAGAACAAATTCAGTTTGGGTGAATTTCGTTCCTATTTAATGATTCTGCATGGATTCACGGGTCCTAAATTCGGCAATTATGAAAATTCACCAGAAAATGCTATTGTTGCATTGTTATAAATATTCCTTTATGTATTAGTAAGTTTATAAAATGTATTATGGATCCGTAGACTTCCGTTGTGGAAGTGGATACTAGTACAGCACAGCGTGCAGTCAACGGAGGCATTTTCAATATTATCAGCATAGGTATGATATCGTTTGAATTTAAAAGTATCAAAATTGACTTTCTTAGAGCCATGGTGTATATAAAATAAGTTTTACAAATTGGAACACAAAGATTTGTAATCAAGTGTTAAGGGAATGTTCAACTTTCTGGAAATAAAATCATAATGCACTGTAAAGATATAATAGTGCTGGTAGTGTTCCAAAATCAGTGAATACTAAACCTTAGAAATAATTTAATATAGTGAATGATAATTTATTCATAATTTAGCACTCTTTTTAATAATAATATAATAAATGCGCACAAGTTGTGCAGAAAATATATAAGTTACATAAGTTTTGTCATTAATTTGATTCACATAGTTTGTTATTTGCAGAATTATACCAGGGATTTCCCTCGGTTTTTGCAGGTGGTTAGATGATAACGATCGCATGGTTGCTCGCACAGTTCACACACACAGTTGTTCCCGGGATCGTGGAAACACTTGGTCTTGTATATTTTGTGGTGGTATCCATGCACTGCTATTGAGTCACAAGGTGTCGTAGTTCTTGATTGGTGTTGGTCCAGGATCTGTTTGTCATGGCTTCTGTTGTATAAAAGTCCAGCCATATCTCCTCTCTGTTATTCTCTCTTTCGGGTAGTAGTTTATTTGAGCTGTCTGTGTATGGTAACCTCATACGCAGTTCTTCTGTGAAGAAGGGTTCCTTGAAGAGTTCGTATGCTAACCTCGACTTTGTGTGTTTTGAGACACCTAGGGCGGCTTTTAAGAAGTGTGATTTGACTGCTTATTAGATCTCTTAGGCTCAACTTCTCCCAAATGAGGTCTATTCCATAGGTTGCGATGGGAACTACTTTTGCGTTGAGCAAAGTCATGGCCGTTTTTAGTGACAGTCTGGATATTGCTTTGATGTCAAACATGGCTTTTGTGGCAGCTGCTGCACGGGATTTTACATGTATTCTAAATGACCTGACTGTGGTTTGCAGCGTCAGTCCCAGATATTTGAAGCTGTTAACTGTCACAAGAGGTTGTGTTCCTAGATAGATTTTGTCCTCCGCAGCTTCTCAACCTCCGTTGCAGAATGTCATCTGTATGGGTTTGCTCGAGTTTATTTCCATTTTGTTTTCCTGTGCCCACTTCTCAATTTGGTTGGTTGCTCTTTACAGGTCTTGTATGGAGTTCGATCCGATGACCATGTCGTCTGCATATATGTAGATTTTGACTTCCTCCGTCTCCTGTCTAATCATTTGTACGATATCGTGTGTTGTGATATTGAAGAGTAGGGGACTCAGTGGATCCCCTGTAGTATCCCGTTGGTTTGTGTTATTGTTTCCGATGTGGTTACGTCGTCTGTGATCTGGATTTTGAAACACTTAAGTGACGTACTTTGCTCATTGCTCGTATGAATCCAAGGAGTTGACTCGAAAAGGTAGGACAATATTAATATTTTACCAATATGGTTGCCTATCATTCACATTACCAGAAACCATCGTTCACAGAACACGACACTAATTGCATGTATTTCTTCGCGAAGTACGCATTGACTAACACTTCAAATACAAGAATGGTTTACATTGCCCTATTCTTTAAATTCTGATTAATCTTTAAACACCAGAGTTTGAAATCGATAATTGACAATAAATAAATAAATAAGAATTAAATCCGATCGAAATTTTTATCTAGTAATTTGTAAATAATTTTATGATTTTTATCAAGAGTAATTTTTATTTTGTGATCAACAGCTCAAAAAATCTTATCTTGATCAAAATTTCTGAACAAAATATTTTCGATCATTAATAATGGCCATTTATGAGCAATGTTTCTTAAAATCTGAAATATAAAGTTTGATTAATAAAATTAATTTTATTCACTGATTGGTCATAATACTTTTTTGTTTTCGTTTAAGCAAATTTCCTTCCTAGACAAGTTTGACAAGGTGGCGTTTCATACGCACATAGACACCAGTAATTTTTTTATACAATTTTTGGAGTTGCTTGTATTTTCTTTAGAATTTATATCAAAAGCTTCATGGATGCAAGAGTTCTTATTTCGCTCCATATTATCTTCAACTTAGAGATTAATAAATAATGTGAACACACTGACAATCAGGAATAAACTGTTTGCTGAATTGTTCACATAATTGGGGATTTACTTGTATTGCTCGGAAAAAAAGCTTGTTTGCTAACTTAACAACACTAATCAAGTAATAATTCTCAGAATTAGAAAGAAAGAGGGAAATATAAGTATAATAGTATTATAATTAAACTTTATGGGGTGAGATGTAAAAACATTTTATCCAAGTCAATTATAGATAATAGCAATAACTTATGTTATTTAATATTCCAGAATTACCATGTACGCAAACAACATGTGATAAACGTATTTTTAAAGTCTGATTTGTATTTTTTGAGTGAATTGTTTCGATCAGGAATTAATTATAATTTTTAATTGAAAACAAATCGTTCGAGGGTGTGATCATTATTTTTATTTTAATCAATAAAACTTAAAGATTGATTTTAATTTTTGAGGATAAATCAGACATGCTTTTAAAATGTATTAATTGAAAATAATAATAATTAATATATCCTAATTTGTTAGAAAAATGCATCGATTCCAAACCCTGTTAAGCATTTTAGGATCCATCTGATCCATAACTGTCCCTTCATGGCAAACAGGAAATTAATGCAATGCAGAGCAGCATGTCCGCGAATCTGCCTTAGACCTACTAACAATCGAATGATGAAAATGACAGAAAAGGGAAGGTATAACATATGTAACCGCAGAATACAGAGTTGAAAGATTTAATTTACAACTAACAAAGAAGCATGTTGCCACAATTATTCTGAGCTGAATATCTATCTAAAACCTAATACAGGTTTTCCACTTTACAGCAGTTCGCCCTTGATTCCTGCTTTCCAGAGATTCCTACCTTCCAATTGTCCCTCTTCATCATGGCATCATATATTCCCTCATACAATGCTCTTCTACTTCTCCCCCTCTTCCTTCTGCCTGGTACCATCCAATCTAACACACATTTAGGCCACTGGTCTTCCGACATCCGTTGTACATGAGTACAAATAATAAGATCATTGCGCACTGGAATGATTGCACAACAATATAAATAAACGACATTGTACATCTATCCATAGTAATTCTGCCTGAGGGCAGGACTTACACTGCAATCATAGCATACATAATAATAATAATAAATACAAACCATTGTTACACATAATAGTATGTTTCTTTTTTGTCCAATGCCATCATGTTTTCTTTCATGACATTTCTGGCTTTCTCCCCTGGAATTAGCGGAATTGTAAACCATTTCTTAGGCTGGGGCACCTTGAAGACGGAGTTACGTTACCCCGATAATATGATGGGTAATAAATGCTAATGAAGCGCCAGGAGAATCCTGTTAAGGATTCCAGACCATGGGCAATCACAGGAATATTCCTATGCTCTGACCGGGAATCGAACCCAGGTCCTCATACACTGAAGAAAGAAACGCCGACCACTAGCCCAAGACACAAACTTAAATTTGATTGATAAAAAAAAACATTAAAATTATGTACAAACGTTTGCCAATCCATGACTCACTTGTTTGGTAAAGTTGTATGTAAAAATTTGGAATGTAAAATATATAATAAATACATATAATCATTATATAATAAGCAATATATAACGAATATACATTAAATATAATTATAATAATCAGTAAATTAGAAACTGATATGCCTCTATTTTTATTAACAAGAACAATCAACGTTAATACAGATAATGATCAGAAATGTGTGGCTAAGTTCGCTTCATCCTCAAGGTAATTGAATTCCATGGTTTCGTACGTGACACCGCTCGAAATTTCATTAATTTTTGTGGACGTGCGAGAGGTAAATGTCACACGAGCCTTAATTTAACGTGTTATTTCGTATCTGTGAAGAGCCACTTATCAGGAATCAGATTAAAGCATCGCCGCATCACATGATGGCGTTCTTATCTATTTTCCTGCTTTAATCCTCTTTAGCCGCAATGCCTAAATTAAAATGAAACGGTCCAACTAATTCTACATAAATACACCTATGTTATCAACAAATACTGTACGTGCCTAATGGAACATTTTTAATTTCCCATTTAAACTGATATTGATCGGGGAATACAGTATAAAAGAGCAATGCACTCTTAACGTACATGAAAAAAAAATATATATAGTAGGGGAGGAATAAGTTTCAGGACATATTTTGGTGGCTCGGTCGGTATAGCAGTTACTCTCATCTCAAGGAAAGAAACAAGGAAATCATAAATTGATGATCCAATCATTCTCAGAGTCTGATATTTAATCATTAAGGCGTGTCCACCATAGCTATGCGACACTGTACTTTAGAGCCTTGGCGAGTCCAAATTCTACTTGCACTAGCTTTTATTTCTTATCTATCCTCTTTCCTTAGGGAATTCTTATCTAATTACTTCGTGTCTGGGTCTGGTTAAATTTATTCACAATTCTAACTTGAGATTTCTTTCCTTTTGAAATCCTTTTTAATATATTGGAAATATTTTCCAACATGTGACAAACATTTTTTTTTTCTAAGTCCCAACAATTCACCATGCACATGAGCCAGCAGACGTTTAGTGGTTACAGTGGGATGCATCCAACATTATACAGAGTATTTGAATGTGTGTTGCCAACCATAGGAGAAAGAACCCTAATATCTGTGCGTCATAATAGCCTCAATATTGAAATATTAAACTTAAAATCTAACATAACACAAATATTCATTGTAACTATAATGAAGTCTTAGACTTAAAAAGCTTACTTAGCAAAATAAAATACTAACTCTAACTAGATTTATCCTAGATAGGAGTTTGATGTTTCGCAAAAATAGGTCAGCAGATCTTTCCAATAGCTAATTAAAGACATTCGAGAAGTTTGTCCAGCAGTTTAATTAGTTATTATTGTGTTTTTTTGTTAATTGTGTGTTTAGTACACAAAATGCTAAGAGACCACATCAGTCAAAGCCGGACAGAAAAAAATACGAAAGACAAAAGCTAAAATCAGTAAGTATTAAGAATAGACTAATAACTGTAGAAATTGATTATTTACGCAGAAGTGCCAGAAAGTCAAAATTAGAACATGCCACAAATAAGTAAATTAGAAACATAATGGAAGCAGAAGAAAACGTAATTGAAAGAATTGAGGAAAAGGAATTAAAGTGGTTAGGGCATGTTTTTAGAATGGAAGATGAGCGATGGCCGAAGCAACTATATCAATGGCAACCGACCAGAAAGAAGAAAAGAGGGAGACTAAACTTAACATGGAAGGAGAACATGAATACAGTAATGCAAGCAGGAGTACTAAGCATTGAAGATGCCCAAGATCGTAGGCTTTGGAGGTTTTGGCACGGGAAGACGGCAGCAGCTGTAAAAACCCGAAGATATATATATATATATATATATATATATATATGATATGAAAAGAAAAATGAATGCTTGAGTCGGGATTCGAACTCGAGTCTCTAAAGTCTGTACCTTTAGCGCTCTAACCAACTGAGCTACTCAAGAATTCCAATACAAGCGCTTGTATTGGAATTCTTGAGTAGCTCAGTTGGTTAGAGCGCTAAAGGTACAGACTTTAGAGACTCGAGTTCGAATCCCGACTCAAGCATTCATTTTTCTTTTCATATCATATTTGCCTTCATTGCCAAATGTCAAAAATATATTTATAATATCTATATATATATATATATATATATATATATATAGAGTGTTTAGTGTAAATAGTTAATTAGTACCCATAGTAACTTATAAAGTCTACGTTGGCTGCTATTGAACACAGAATATTCTTGAAAATCAATATGGCTGCCACATTGTTACATATGTATCTAGTAGATTATTACGAAGAAATATTTTCAAATAATCATTAGAAAACATATAAAAAGCGATTTAAATTGTAGTATATAACTTCAAAAATGAAACCATCAGAATAACATTTGACTGGAGTTTATGAAGGTAATTAAGAAGTCATGTCACATGTTGGAAATTTGAGCCAAAAATTATTAATAAGTCGGACAACTTATTTTTGACGATTTCCTGATTTATTATTGAAACCGCTGTTATTCGCCTATTTCGGTTACACACTTTTGTCCGTATGTAAATATAATTCTAACCTTCACCGATAACATATCAACCGCCTGAATTTAAAATAGTAATTACTTCACACTAAATGAGGTTATCTCCTACCATTCCGGTGGATGCGTGTTAAACGTCCAACTTTCAAATAAAGACTCCCTTATTCTTGGTTGGGATAGTTTCTATCACATTCGTGGACACGTGTTGTACGTCCGATTTTTCAAATAGTGACATTTAAATTTATTTAAAAAATACATAACTTATTATTTGAAGTCAAGTGATTTCTATGTCTGTTGTGATTGGCTATTACTTAAAAAATTGATATTTTCAAATAAAATTCGGTTACAGCTGTTTATTTTGAAATGTATCGCAATATATTTCGGGCAATAGAAATCTAGATATTATAATTAAAATATAGATAGATAGATCATTGATTGATTAATGTCTTTGAGATCGTCCGAATCCTAATAGCCAATTTTGTCGGTCCATCAATCTCCTGGTTGTAAATGTTTCTCCTTCATGCATAAATATATTCCCTGACTCCAGGATGTTTTAGGTCTTCCTCTGCTTCGTCTTCCCTCAGGTTTCCATTCCAAAACAAATTTTGGTAGCCGATCCTCTTCCATTCGCTGGACATGTCCGTATTAAAATATTCGTTTTAAATTCAAAACCTTAACAGTTTCTTAAATATTTTTATAAATAAATCAACACACAAATAATTGCATTAAATAACTATTTTAAGAATCTGGGAATATAAATTGTTAGCTTTTTCCCCATCATATAATTTATATTCAATACAAAGTTATTAGCAGGACTAGCTGATTCTACACCAGAACAAACTCTACAGATTAAATACTACGTGGAGTAAATAGAGAAGTGGGGATTACTATGAGGAATTGCGGAGTAATGTCAGATTAGTATACCGTACAACTGTGTAATACATTCAGGGAATTCATTTCAGTTCTGATATATGCATTACAGGTATTGGTAGACTTATAAAGTGTGCATTGCTTTGTTTATGTTTATCTATGTTTACTAGCATTAACAATGCTGCATAGTGTTTTAGTTATTTATTGTACAATTTGTTGTAATTGTCCGTTGTATTAATAGTATATTACGATGCGAGGTTGTGGGAAATTGTTTTTACAGAAGCGAGGAAAATATTTAGAAATCGAGCGATAACGAGATTTTTAATTTCCAAGATTCTGTAAAACACTTCACAAACGTGTGTTGTACATTATTTTTTGCGCGATGATGTTTTCGAAATAGTAAATAATATTAAAATAACAATATCTTTCTTGGAAATATTTGCGTTCATTATAAACAATTGACTAACGTTAACAGTGTGGGCAAAGTTTATTAGTTGAAACTACAGGAGGCCGTGAGACCAATTATTTTATGTTGTTTCAAATAAAGTTCAGTTCATTTAAAATGCAGTGATTTGATTCGTATAATGTATATTAACACTACCTTTTGGATATATTTTGTATATACATTGTATGTAGTATACGTAGAGGACAGTGGATTTACTTCCCACACGCGTTTTGTAATATGTAATATTACAGTATAGTTATTTAGGTTGGTTACCCCGAAATATAGGAAGTTGAACTTTCAATCATGGTCACCATTGCTGTACGACAAAACGCACTATCGCGCAAAAACCTGATTATTAGTATTTACTAAAATATAATTTCAGTACATTTTCAAGGACCTAAATCTCCTGCTTTAACAGGGTACAAGTACAAAAAATATAAGTACGCAGATTTTAATTGTAAATTCCATGTGTTAAATATCGTAGTATAGTAAAATTCCTTGCGGTCTTTTGGTTACAAATGTACGATTTTCCCGGAAAAAATAGTTTTGTGCAGAAACTTATTAGTGTTTTTATAATGATATCGTGTATTAGACTGATTTTCACACTATACATAGGACATTTGATATGTGATTTTTTAAAAAAAAATATTTTCGAATAAAATACATATTGCAGTTATTGAAATGTTGTCAGTTCTCCTTGTATAACATTAATAAAAACGTTTATGGGTTGCAAAATATAGTGAAGTGCATTCTATATAACCTCTCCTATCTAAATCCCAACCCCACCTGCTCGTGGTGCAACCTGCCTAAAGCAAACGGGGCTCAGGGGACCGAGTCACGGCGGTATAACCGTTCCATCAAGATACAGAGTAAATGCTGTATCATAATCGCGCCTGTCCAGAGGCCTAAGGTGGCAACCCCACCACTGGACTTGCTCACTTCAGGCCAATAACCTGTTGTGAGGACTTACCTTACTAAAAAAGTCTCAAAGAAGATGTAAAAGGACTGCTCTAAGGGTCGGTTTCACCATCAGAGGTAACTGTATTACGCCAGTTTAAGCTATGCATTATACACGGGGAATACTGGCGTAATACAGTTACCTCTGTTGGTGATGATGATCCAAGCTTGTTGTAACATACAGAAACAACTGTAAATCTCACGTAAGAAGAATGAGCAGAACGAGAATACCACGCCAAATCTTAAAATACCAGCCACCACGCAAGAGATCTTTGGGCAGACCCTTCAAACACTGGATTGAGACCGTAACAGACCACTAGGTCTATCACATGAAAATAATAAGAAGAAGAACGTTTATTTCATCTCATTTAATTCAATTTGTGCTATAACAGACTTGGGATCAAAAAATACAAAAAAAGTTAGCCTATTCCACTTGATATCTTCTAATCTGCTATGTAAAAATCGCCAATAATCTCAATCATTATAATACAATCCACCAATACATTTCTGTACTTTTTACTGAAAAAAGATATTGATTTGTGAGTAAATAAATAGATAAATAAATAAATCTCCTTTTCAATATTTAAAACAAGGAATTCATCCTTCAAATCTACACACATATTATTTCCAGATTGTTTTTGAGACTTATTTATTATAATATTTCACCACATGTACAGGGTGTAACAGGACCGACAAAATGATAGGGATGATAGGCCATGTAATAGTCGAGTCTGTGCCTCATTTCATGTTTGATATCGCCGCAGCAACGATCGGCCAGCAAGACTGGATTCTTTTTGACGTCGTCAAACACTTATTATTTGAACACTGATTGTAAAAATACGTCTTTTTCAATAAAAGTATACGTGCACAAATGTTTGTATTCAATTCTGGCCCTTATGGGTGAACACCATCTACGCATAACTCATAAACGACGTGTTTGCGACTATATGTTCCTTCACAAAAAATTATCCTCTCTGCATGGTCTATCGTCCCTGTCATTTTGTTGTGAGATCCTGTTACACCTGTATATTATAGTTCCTTACATTTTACGTTTACTATTGACTAACAGTAACTCATGCCCCAGATGATAGTCAATGACCAATCACGTTTTAATAAATTTTGTTTTAAAATCAATGGCAGTCGTGTTCACCTCGATCTTTATCCATTTCTCTTTATCAGCTCCTTCTTTTGTGATAAAGAAAGCGCCTCCTTCTTAATATTCTGAACAGGTCAGAACATTATTTTTCTCCAACAAATAATTTAAAAATAGCAAATACAGTAAAAGCTCTATATTAGCGGAGGGATATGTTCCGCAAATATGCCATGAATACAGAAACCGCGAATATGGAATGGTAATTTGCATGGGTATATTAGGGGATACGTTCCAAGGTTACAGAATAAAATAAACATTATCAAAATAAAATCAATTAATGAGAGATTTTGAACAATTTCTATTAATTATTACTGTCAGGTTTAGGCAAGGACTTAAAGAACTTAGTATTTTTTCCTGTTTTGCTGCTTTTAGAAGGTCTTTCAATTAAGATTGACATTCAGCTGTGGATTCTGCGATAGAATTCCTTATTTTGTCTTCGGATTTCTTGATTCATTAATGTTGAAACAGCATGACATAGACGTAAACGACTCGCCAACGCGTATAAATGGTCAAGCATTTATATTTTTACTTTAAGCAGCAACGCTATTATTTTTCTCTTCAGTACTATTTTTTCTTTCCTTTTACTCGACATTATAAACTGGGAACAAAGCACAAGAGTCACGTGTAAATCAATCAAAATTATTGCAACGAATCACAAATTGAAACAATAATATACCGATCATGGCGATGGAGACATTTATCAAAGTACATATCGGCACGTGAAATACAAAAGCTTTTAACAATGAACTTTAGGGTTAGTCACAATAAGGTTTGTTTTGTTTTGGTATTTATTTGTCCATTTGGTTTGAATCATTATTTGTAAAAGCCGCCTTGGCATCTTCCTGCAGTAAAAAAAAAAAAACCTGCTGATGTTTAATAAAGGACACTAATCCTTCTAATATACATACTGTATGCGCGAGTAAACAATTTTTTAGCTGGGAAAACAGGATCTGTGTCGCAATTTGTTAACTTGCGAATAATGAAACCGCGAATAAGGGATTTTAGAGCAATGAACAGATTCCGCGATTTTACTGAGTTGATCACTAAAAAAATAAATGAATAACCTATAATGTTGAATATAATATACAGTTTGATGTGTTAGATTATTACTCCACTAGGGTGCATTCTTATAATATTGCGATCTTATTTGGCAATAAATAATATGATCAAGTTGCAGGGAATATACATAACCTCATATTTCTTTTCTGTTTTCAAACATCGCTGTTTACTTTTAAACATGTACATTTTTAAAATACCAGTGATTATATTTAAATAATGATTTTTGAGCAAACATCTTAATTTTATTCATTAAATAGTCCTAACAAATGCCCTCTTGATTTCCAAATCCTCTAGATAAATTTGAAAATACTCGTGGCATTACTTATAAATTAAAAACCTTACAATATAAAACCTTATCTAATACATTAAGTTTGTTCTGAAAATAACAAACATTTTAAACATATGTTAAATGTTGTGTGTAAACACAAAATATACTCTCTAGATTTAGCTTATTAACTCGGAGTGGCTATAAATGTTTGTTTTCTGGGTTTATCCTTGTATCCCAGGCTAATAGTGACAGCACAAGACAGACTATTCTACATTGAAATTTTCCAAGAATACGCTTTTCATATCTGAATATTCTTTAACGTGCCACACTTCCTTGTGACAAGTGAACGACGACGACTTTCAATTTCCCTGCAGAATACAAAGCTTTATTGAATTTCCCTCATTAGAATTGTACAAGTGAGAATAAATTCTATTATTTTTTTGTTGTCAAATTCTCAAAACATATTTTATGTTTGTTTTGTTTTATTTCGTACGGACCTATTGACAAAATTATATAAAGACCAGAAAAATAAATGGTAATAAAATGAAGCGGTAGATATTTAATTAGTGTCTGTATTTCAGGTACAAAGATTATGGAAATAATATTCATAATGTACATTCTGCTATTTGTGAGATTTAAACAAGCACAAAGCTTTTTCGAAGGGAGTGAGATAAAATATTAAAACGTTTGTGAAGCGATTTTATATCACAAAGCATTATTACTTTTAATTTGAAGCGTTTTCTTGAGAGAGAGAGAGGTTATGCGCACGTACAATATTATTAATCTATTTTTAGTTTATTACAAGCAAGAAACAGGTTCTAAGGATTTTTTTGTTAGCGATATTTCTTTCCTTCGCGTTCTGGGGGACCATGAGAACAAAATGAAGCATTGATTTAGTGTTATTATTGGTAAAGTACAAAAAGATGGCACATAAATTGAGTAGAATCCAAAAAGCTCCAACCAAACTATATTTTCGAGTACAATGAACACGTTGAAACGATGTACGATACTTTCAGATAATTTTGATAAAGAAAGAAACAATATATATATATATATATATAACCGTCCTTGTCTCTTTTATAAAACTTCTAGAACATCTGATCACAAATATAAAGAGAGGCATAGTTTGCGTATATTAAACATAGAGTGTAAATATTGAATGAAAATTAACAGAATATCCAAAATTGTCCGATTAATATTTAAGTTCGCAATATATTGTTTTAAAAGCTATAATCCATCCATAGCAATTCTGCCAGAAGGCAGGTCCTTCACTGCAATCATAGCATTTTTATGCTATGCTTGCAGCTTTACTAGGGAATTGTAGGTGTAGTAGCTTCCCTTTGCTTTCCACACCGATGAAGGATGATGATAATGATCAGGATGATAATGATGGCTATATGATTTCGAGGACCGTTTGGGCCTTAAAGTTTTCCTGACATTTGTCTTACAGGTGAGGAAAACCCCAGATAAAAACCTCACCCAGAAAAACTGTCCCGACCAGGGATCGAACCTGGGCCCGCTGCGTGACAAGGCAGCACGCTACCTCGAGACCACAGCGGTGAACAAAAACTATAAAAGTAAATAAATGAAAACTATTTATGGTTCTTGTTAACCTTGTGAACATAGCACATGCTATTTGCGACTTTTTAACAACACAAAAACTTTACTGTGGTAAACGAAATAATAAAAGTAATTCAATAATGATAACTAGTATATTCCGAATAGATTCAATTTTCGAAGAAAAGAAAATAACGAATATGGATTAAGCCTGTAGGCCTGTTCCTACATCACGATGTTTTAATTCTCATCATATTTTAAGTCTTTCTGCAGTTCTATTTCCTTTTGGCTTGTAATGTAATATAGGAATATAATAGTAGGAATAGTAGGATTATTAATTATAGTTATTTTGGGGGGGCTCCATATTAAGACTACAATTTTCCATCCAGTTAATATGGTTCATCCATTCTCTTTTACAACGATCATTTTTTTCTGTTACATTGAAAATATTTAATTCATTCAATATTTATTATCATAAATTATAAAAAGGGAAAATGCAGTAGTAAATATTAATTGTAAACAATTACAAATAAATATAATACTATAATAATTCAGAACATTACCAGTACTACAATTTTATTTGTCGTTTCAATTAATATTGAAATCAAAAAGATAATTTTTTCAAGAGAGGTTATGTGATATCTATTAATATTAGCGGCGCTATATAAATATATTATATAAAGATCTCCTGTCATATAATCAATATGAAACACAAAGACAATCTCCCTTAGTAAGAATCATACACATTGTCTATTGTTAGAAGTTAGAAGTATTCAGTGCCACAAAAATAGTTAAAATTAACAAAACTGCATGGGTAAAGTTATTATATATTTACTGTTTCGATAGATTTGATTTTCAAACATCAATAGATCCATATTTTCAAATATCAACATCAATAGATCCATAAATTCGAATTTGTTCTCTCCGTCATACTCAAAGCAGTTCTTAATAATTGTGTCCTGTTTAATGATATTAAAAAAATTGATGGACAGTTTAATCGGAAGTAAATAGTGAGAGAAAGGTAATATAGAGATGTCCTAAAAATATATATGGTTGAACTGTGTGGAAAAGTCCTACAGAACTTGGGAATAAGGAGATGGAAGAGGAGACTTAATATAAAACTATCATTCTAAAGAAGGAACTAGCCAAACTATAAGAGATCTATGCCCACGAAGAGACTGTGCTGAAGGTGAATCAGAACTTGTATCTGGTTTTAATGTTGAATACAGAAGAGGGGGTTATTCATTAATTTTTTCGACTGAATATGCAAGAATCATTTTTATAAATATACTATTTTGTATCATTTCCCTTGGATGCGATGTAGATACCTTATTTTTTTATTTGGAGATAAGATTTATTTTTTATGTTCATTGGGTTCATGGGACTTTACCTTCATATCTTATGATGCATTTGGCTTGAAAGATTATTTTACCTTTATCTTTAAATTATTGTAATACACATTTAGAACATGTCCATATTTCATAATTGTTATGCCATTCTGTGTTTAAAGTTAGGGGAGTGACGAACAGACAAGTGAATGAAGAAGATTACACAACAGTAAACTACATGAACTTAATGGGAAACCAGATGTAATAAGAACTGTTTAGTCTCGTTGACTGCGATGTGTTTAGCATTTGGGACGATTGGGGAATGGAAGAGGGGTGTGGAAATTTATTTTAGGAGAACCAGATGAAAAGCGCCTAGTAGGTAGGCCAAGAATTAGGTGGGAGAATAATATTAACCATGATTTGATTAAGGGGAGAAGGTATCTTTTAAATGAGCAAAATTTGAATTTTTTTTTTACTCATATTCATACATTGAAGTGTGTTCTATATATAAATTGGTTTAACACCACAAACGTATTTAGAGGTCCTAAGTGTGGATTTAAAGGGCATGCTGAAGGGTAGGACTGTGAGTAGTGTAAAACTTTAAACTCAATTTCCCGCTATTTTTGTTTTGCGAGTCTTACTGTATTACCTTTTCTCTGAAACTATTAACCTCAGAGCAATGCCTTTTTCACAGGCTATTTGTCTGGTACGTAGGCATAATCTGGCATTTTTCAACATTTTAATGCTATTATTAAGGGCACCAAACATTATTTTCCTTTTCAAAATGCACCACAAAATAGCGTTTTTTTTTTAAATCTTACTGTTTCATTTTTAATGCTGAGTTCTGGAAAAAATGTCATTTTATTGTCAAATAGTGTATGTATATGTGAGAAAAAAGTAATGTTCTACTGTTAACAGTTCTTCTGAAAAGGAACATTGAAATTAGAACATTTAACATGGCGAAGATACAATGTAGCTTCTCCCCTTAAGACAATAATTTATTTTATTTTATTTCATAAAAATAGTTTTAAAATTTATCAATATTTTAAGCTGGTGTAATATATTACCGATAAATTAATTCATTACATTCTATTACATTCCTTATATTTTTCATGTATAGTAGATAGGAAATGTTTCTCCTTCGTATGTAGTTTATTATTAGTTTTATTAATTAATAATTAAAAGTATTTTAGTTATCAACTTTATTGTTTTAATAAATCTTACTTTTATTATTGTTCAGTTCCTCTAAATATCGTTCTGTTTCTAATATTTTTGGCATTTGTGTATTTTAATATCTTCTCTTCTTCTTCCTTCCAAGTATTAGGCCAAGGGCTGTTACGATCCTATAGAAAATTTTCCCTCCAGCGTCTTCCGGAAAATTTTCGTATAAGACTTGAAAGCATAATAATAGTCCCTTCGATTGGTTGCTGACCAAAGGAAGGCAAGGCCAGTGATGGGCCTGCCATCTTATAGCCTCTGGTCAGGCTTTTCTGGAGAAGAAAAGAAAATAAAGGAAAGAAGAAATGGAAGAAAGGAAAGACTCCCTAGCCCTCGGATGCCCTAATAGCGTCGGGGTCGAAAAAACAAGAGTTAACCAAGAGAGGTTAGATAGTAAAGTTAAAAGAGTGCAAAACACAAGTAAGTGGAAGAAATGTTTTGCTCAGCTTGGGCACATTGTGGTCGCCATCCACATATCCCCAAGATGAGGACCCCTGAGGGGGTAATATAACATATGTTATCTTTCTGAATGGAAGAGAAGGCCACATGACCTTAATTTCATTAAACTAAATAAATAAATAATATTCTTTGCTGGTTTAATAGTACATTGGTATTGGTAAATTTATTGATATCTGTTGGACAATTGTCTGCAGTAAATTGCGCAATATTTCGCAATTCTTATGTTGTAAGCTTGCGACAAAACTATAGCTTTTCAGAGAAAATGTTAAAGCTAATGTGGAATCAATAACGACGCGGAAGTGTCAACTCTAAGGCTATGTTAATATAATGTGCTGGTAATAACAGAAGCTTTCTCCAGTAAAATTATTTTCCAGTTTGAATTTCGAAATTTTGTTGATTTCGTATAACACAGCAATTTTAAAGTTTAATATGCCTTAGAAATTACACACTTCAGTATGTTTGCAGGTGTATTTACCATTCAGTTTTACGGATTAATAAAATAGTCATATTTGGAACTTTTATTACATAAAACCTATAATCCATAAAATTAATTAATTCTTCTTGTATCTTGTAAGCCCATGTTTCCCTTAACAGAGATTTAGGCGCTCTCCCCCACAGGGAAGAATTTGAACCATACTAATTTAGATACACTTGTTTTCGTATAAATGTCGTTTGAGTGGTCCGTGGTCAGCGTTCCGCCTCATACTGACATCTAGGAAACCAAGGTAGTACTAGGACGGGAAAATTCGGTAAATTTTGCTTAGAGGCATTTTCATTCAGGCTTAAGGATCTTTTACGAGCCTGAAAATCTTCAGACTCGGGTCCCACGGCTTAAAGTCCCTCCCGGAGGACTTGCTCCTTGGATTTTTCCGTACTAAAATATCCATCGACCCCGGCCGGGATTGAAACCGTGACCCTCGGGACCAGAGGCAAGGAGCATAACCACTAGTCCACCGCGGCCGAATGAAATTAATTAATAATAAGAAAAATAAATAAATTAAAGATCAAATCTTGTATCTAGCAGAATAATAAAATAACAATTATCCTCATCTAGTTGTTTTGAAATTAGACCACTGGACATTCACGTCAATTAGTATTTTTATGGGACGTTACCATCTCTTATTCCTCTAGGTTAAGGCCTATATTTATATAGATTTTTGGTAATATGTCTTCGCCTTCTATCCACACATTATAACCATTTCGATTTCCTCTGGTTTGGTCAGACTGTATTTTTTATAGTTTTCTTCTGCTATTCATATGTTAATTTGTCTGGTCATATGTGTGTGTAGGCCTATATAACCCATACATCCCACGTGGGAACACGGTTGGTCCCTAGCGGGAGTTTCTTAATAAAGTTAATTTAGTTACGTTTATTTACCTACAGATGACAATTGAGGTATTATTTGGATGGATGAAGTTTGGTTAAATTTTGCATAGAGGCCTTTTTATTCAGGCTTGCGATTCTTTTACGAGCCTGAAAAATCTTCAGACTCGGGACCCACAGCTAAAAGTTCCTCCCTGAGGACTTTTCCTTTGGATTTTTGCATCCTCAAAAATCCATCGACCCCGGCTGGGTTTGAGCCCGCGACCCTTACAATTAGAGGAAAAGAACGTAACTAGTAGACCACAGCGGCGAACTATGATCATGTATAGAAATTAGTTTTTTTTAATATACGTAATTTCTCCAGCTCTTTTCATGAGGCATCCTACTTTAAGATCCTAGATTCTCAAGAGTATATAAGAGTAGGTAGTTGTAGGAAAACCGGAGGGAAAACGTCCAGTTGGTAGGCCAAGAATGAGGTGGGAGAATAACATTAACCATGCTTAGAAGGAAGTAGATTATATAGGCGATGATTGGAAAACATTGGTTCAGGATAGGGATGTATGGAGAGCTTATGTCCGCGCGGCCATGAACCTATGGGTTCGATAGTAATCCTATCATTAAGGGTTGCGGTTTGATCTGAAAACAGTAAATTAAAAATCGCTTTATTTTTATCAAAACTTAACTGGATGCGTTATATTTAATTAACAAACAAATGTACTTTCCGTACGTCAGCAAAATCGGACCATAAATTCGACTTACTGAGGAATTCGCTTAGTTAACGCAATTCCTGGGTGATGATTTTTTTTTATTCTACTAATATACCGTATGCATACATCGCCGTTAAAAATTCATTACTAGTAGCCTTTTGCATTTAACAAAATTAACAGGTAAACAGAACTTTAAGACATTTAACAAATCAGATAATTAGCCCCAGAATTCAAATGTGGGTGTTAAAGGCTGACACATTTTGTCCAGTGGTCTCTAATTTCAGTCCTGGCGTTCTTTCACCTGTCGTAAAATCTCAACACAGAATCCACTGCTGTTTACTACCCTTCAAAGGAGGGTATAATGATCATTTTTACACCTTGAATAAATCTAATGACTCTGACCGGATTTGAACTCGCATCTGGGAATCAGGGGCGAGTGTAGTAACCACTAGTCCACCGGGCGAGAAGAGATTACAAGATTAGATGAAGGTAACATTTAATTAGTAGTAGTAGGACTTTATTAGACAAAAAGTAAGATATTTACAATATTATTTACAAATATGGGTCGCACGGGCAGTAAGCCGTACGTGCTGTTGACAGTCCGTTACAATAAAGTAATAATTGGTACTAGTGTAAAGAAAAATAAACAAAAACAGCAATACCATTACAATTACATAAAGAAAACACAATAAAAATATTACCATTAAATAATAACACCAATAGCATTATACACTAAAAACATTAACATTACTATTACATAAAGAAAACACAATAATATTACAATTAAGTAATAACACAATAGCAATAACATTACAATTAATAAAGAAAACACAATAATAATATTACAATTAAATAATAACACAATAGCATTATACACTAAAAACATTAACCTTACAATTACACAAAGAAAACACAATACTATTACAATTAAATGATAACACAATAGCATTATACACTAAAAAAACATTAACATTACAATTACATAAAGAAAACACATTAATATTACAATTAAATAATAACACAACAGCATTATACACTAATTAATTTATATATAATTGTTAATAATTAATGGTATTACATTTTGATAACATATATTTATTCATGAATGAGTGTTGTCCTTATTTTTCGCGTTTTGTCCAGAAATTTACCGAGGTTTATCCAATTTTCTGGATTTACCAATAACTCGTAGCATGCCAATCTTTCCCGATTTGAATTTAGAAATCTTTCCGGTAATAACTGACGTCTCCAATATTCTAAATCATTACATTTTCCTAAAATATGTATCTCATCTTCAAATTTCCCGCACATTGGACATATTCGCATATCGTGATCGTCGCTAATTTTTAGAAATTTCCATGCCCCTAGCCTAAACCAAGCAAGCCCTGATCTCTCCTTAAATCCTAGGTTGAGTATATACGATTCTTTTCCCCAGACGTGTTTTAGGTCTCTTTGTAAACACAGTGAGCGTTTTCCTGTACATTCGGCGAAGGTATCTTGTTGATTTACATCTAAGTACCTCCTCCTTATTTTTCTCCACACGTTCTTGCGATTTTCAGTCCCTTTTTCCCATATCCATCCCATCCCAATCTTTGGAGTTCTCTCCTAACCTCGTCTGCCCAAAATTTAACATCTATGTTTTTAATTTGGTGGTCGTAGCAAATTGCTCTAAGCATTGTTTGTTCACCTTGGATTACTCGCAACCAGTATTTGAGTACACGAATTTTACAGTTAATGTCGTCCTGGAATGACCCGAATTCATATAAAATTCCACAGTTAGAAACGGCCTTACTAAGTCCTGTAATATACTTTAGAAAATGCGTATATACCTTATTTAGTATTTCCGTTCTTTGGAAACCCCAAATCTCACTACTATAGTGCATGACTGGCCTGACCATAGCTCCATACATTTTTTCTAATGTGCTGACTGGAATATCAGGCACTCGACCCAGAATACCGAGTACACTGTTAAGTTGTCCCCTCCCTTTAAATAATGCTATATATATCAATGTGTTTTTCCACTTTCCGTTCATTTTCAACGTCGTACCAAGATATTCGAAATGTTTCACGTTTTGAAGAACTTGATCTCTGTATTTCCATTCCTCTGTTTCTACCATAAACCGTCCCATTTTTAAATGTCATTGTTTTTGTCCTTACTAGCATTTACAGCCAATCCCCAATTCCTACAGTATATTTCCAGTAGGTCAAGACCTCTTTGCAATCCCTTGATTGTCTTGGAACAGATAATTAAATCATCTGCATACAACAGGACTGGGATTCTAACGTTTCCTATCTCCGGAGCCTCAATTTCTCCTTCTAGCATTACGTCTACAATATCATCAACGAATAGATTAAATAGCATTGGTGATAAAATGCAACCTTGTCTCACTCCCCGATTGGCTTCACTGCTCTCTGTAATGTGCCCTTGGTCTACTTTTATACAAAATTTAACATATTTATAAATTGACATTAAAGCATGTATCATTTTACGAGACAATCCTTTCCGATTTAATTTTTCCCAAAGTGCGCTTCGGTCCACAGTATCAAATGCCATCTTAAAATCAATGAATGCACAAAATAATTTACCCCCCTTCATTTTCAGATTGTCATCAATTAATGTTCTCAGAACAAATAGGTTGTCCACCGTGGAGTACCCTTCTCTAAAACCTGCCTGATATTTTGAGAGCCTATTGTTCTCTTTAGCCCATTGTCTGATTCGTTCGTAAAGTACTTTACAATATATTTTTCCGAACACTGACAAGAGACAAATTCCCCTATAACTTTCTGGTATCTGTGCCCCACCTTTCCCTTTGTATAGCGGTTGGATGACACCTGTCGCCCAGGCTTCCGGATAATCTCCTCCATTAAAAAGTTTGTTGAACGCAGTTTTCAAAACGTCTAATAATTTATTGGATGATATCATATTTTTCAAGAATTCCCCTGGTATTCCATCAATTCCAGGTGCTTTACCATTCTTTAAACATTTAATGGAAGAAACCACTTCATTTTTCGAAATATCTTGATCCAGTAATTGAATATTGAATTGGGTCAGGGATCTCAACTATATTTCCTTGATTATATCTTAACCTCTCATTTCCCAGCACCCTATCAAAGTAACTTCTCCATTCCCCGGGCGTTATTCTTGTCCGATTTATGGACTTTACTTTGAGTTCCCTTATCGCTTTCCATATGTCCGTAATGTTCCCACCTTCAGTCGCGACTCTCATTTCTTCGGATTTCTTATTTTGCCATGCTAGTTTTGTTTCTGCCAATAAGTCTTTATATTCCTTTCTCTCTTGCACATAATTTTTTCTGCTTTCATCTGTGCTTTCTTTTCTAAACTTTAAAAGACTACTTTCGACAAATTTCTTCTTCTTTCTACATGCATTATTGTACCACCCTTTGTCCTTCTGGTTCATTGCGTATTTAACCTTGAATTTTACAATTTATCTACTTTATGCTTTACTGTAAAATTAAACATTTATCTTTTCTTCTTCTCTTCTTCTTAAACTTAATTTGTAGGATTTTCATCCTGTTTATTTCCAAAATCACTCCTCGGAGGAAGACGTACTGGATGTGCATTCACGGTCTATCCATCTCTTGGCAGGTCTTCCTCTTGTTCTTCTCCCGTCCATTGGTCTATCTTCTTTAGCTCTTTTTGCAAGCCAGTTTTCTTCCATTCTTTCTATATGACCCTTCCAATATTTTCGTCTATCTATAATAAATTTGGTTATGTCTTGAATATGGCATTTGTCCCTAATTTCTGTGTTGTGTATTTTATCAAATAATGTTTTCCCCTGAATAGTTCTTAAGATTTTCATTTCGCATATGTGCTTATTATTTGTTTAGTTTTTGTTGTATCAGCCCTAGTTTCTGCTCCGTATACGATAACTGGTCGAACTATCGTTTTGTATATGTGGGTTTTGCTTTCTATTGACATATGTTTCTTGTATGTTTGTTGTTTATCTTTTCATGGAAACATAAAAGTTTCACAATGTACTGGTTATTACAATTTCTATTCTTTAGTGCCAATGAAAAGAACTCGAACACCTCACATGGCAGAAAATAAATTGTATAAAAATGTATTAATTAAATAAAAATAAAACGTAGTTTTATTTGAATTTCATATTTATTATATAATTCAGTGACAGCTGTTTCGGTACACTGTACCTTCTTCAGACATGTTAACAAATTATGAATTGTGTTCCAACTGATCTAAGCAACAATACAACAATATTTATTTAAATTTTTTAATTTAACAAAGGGGATTCATTCAAATCAAATTGAGAATTTAACAGTTTTTTACTACTTTTAAATTTATTAATTTCTACAGCCTCCAAAAGATCTAACTTCTTACCCTTATCACAAATATGAAAAATTTCAAAATTTGGATCGAAACAATGATTAAATTGGTTAGCATATTTTGAATTTTCTAAATTTCTGTTATATGCTCTCATGTGTTCCTTTATCCGAGAGATAAAAGGTCTACCAGTTTGTCCTACATAGACATTGTATAAAAATTGTAACAGTGATAAGAATATCAAGGCAAACCCAAATTTGAATTATGCGTTAGAAAGAATTAAATTCTTCGAAAAATTCCATTTCTTAGAAAGCAGTTGAAACAAAAATTTAATCTAACTAGTATAAAATAATATCTACACATAAAACCATATTCAGTTAATAATCGGGCATGTTGTATGAAATAAGGTAAAACTATTTATGTATTATTCCTATTACGTTGCATAGTTCAGAATTGTTAGTAATTAGTGTAATTGCTCATGAAATACAAATCTTCATCCGAAACAGAATTTCAACGTGACAAGAATTGACGAACCTTATTTTATATTCTTACTGAAGCAAAAAGCAGCAACAGACGAAGAGAAAATTCTAGCAGATAAAAAGAATGACAAGTAAAGAAGTAGATGTTCCTTTAGCGGTGCAGTTCTTCCATTCACTGACTGGCTCAAAGTCTAAGAGACTGGAAAAGAATCAAATTGAGAATTAAGTACCTCGCTCTGTCTTTTCAGCAACGGGAAAATAATATCCTATACTGAGTGGTTCTTTGTCCATTTAATGTTCGCTCACAGTAGCTTGACCCTGTTAAAAAAAGGACATTGCACTGGACTTCCCAACTGGTGGATGAACTTCATGTAGACATGTTCAATATTTATGAATACTCATGGGCTTTCTTTTCAATTTACGTGCCATAATCCATATTTTATTATCCCCTGACCAATCAGAACGGCCTCGAATATTATGTATTATTGCATACATAAATACTCAGTAAATATTGTCCAGGAGTTTTATTCTTATTTACAATCTTCGGTCGCTGTGGTTATGATCCTTGCCTCTGGTCCCGAGGGTCGCGGGTTCAAACCCGGCCGCGGTCGATGGATTTTTGAGGACGGAAAAATCCAGTGAGCATGTCCTCCGGGATGGACTTTAAGCCGTGGGTCCCGAGTCTGAAGATTTTCAGGCTCGTAAAAAATACTTAAGCCTGAATGAAAAGGCCTCTAAGCAAAATTCCCGTCCTAGTACTACCTTGGTTTCCTAGATGTCAGTATGAGGCGGAACGCTGAACACAGACCACTCAAATGACATCTATACGAAAACAAGTATAACTAAATTAGCATGGTTCGAATTCTTCCCTGTAGGGGAAGACCGCCTAAATCTCTGTTACGGGAAACATGGGCTTACAAGAAGATTTACAATCTTGACCAAAGATTTTCTGTAAATAAGAATGACAATATTTACTAAAGAAAATGTAAAATTAAGCTCACCATTCTTTTAAAATTCACACAATATATATGATGAAATGTAATCTTTCTTCTACCAATTGTAATACAGCTAACACAATGCTATCCTCAGCCCTCAAGAGTACATTTTCATGGCATCTCTAAAAAACAGGGTTCCGGATAACTTTGGTGGCAAGACGTCTGGAATGGACGGCCAATATTTGATCCCGGAAACAGAGGAAATATTTATTCAAAAATTCTAATATGGATTCGTCCTGGAGGCCACCTATCCTACTGTAAATGGGCTTCGAACAATGTTTCTCTGATTAGTACAAGACAGATGTAGGCTAATTTTCCTACTTTTCTGTCTTTCCTTTAGATGAGAATGGAAAATATGAGAACGATAAATAATTAATAAAATCATGTTCTTTTGTTACTAACATAGCAAATAGAAAACAAGACAAACATGCAAACAGAAAGTGAATACTCGTAACAATCCAACACCGCCAATAATGAAATATCTCCAAAAAGTCACAAAAATGAATTTCCAATGAGGCCAGTAGTTAATTGTATAAGTTATCCCAATTACAAAATATCGAAATGTATTACACATGGAATAAAATAAGTAATAAAACTAGAAAATCGATATAAAATTAACAATTCATAAAAGTAGAGCAAAAATTACCTTATATAAATTAATAATAATACGAAACGACGTCATTCGACATAAAAGAATCTCTACAGTAACATCCTGAAAATGGAAACAAATTCCCTTATTCTTCTTCTTCTTCTTCTTGCTAGGATTAAACCTTTTTGTTCGTTCCGGCTCTAAGTATTATAGCTGCTGTGTCCATAAAATGGAAACAATACATACAATAAAAACAAAAACTCACAAATAGCGACTATGACAATTTATGTAGGAAGTCAATTAAACAAAACAATAAAAACTACAACACAGCAAAAACTACTTCCAATTCTACAATGAATTATTCACCCAAGAAGGAGGAATTACAATGTAAGCCCTACATTTGGAATCCTAGCAGAAATGTTCTTCCAAGAATTGGAAGACAAACATTTCGAAAAGCTAATAAATAAATTCAATACAAAAATTATTGCAAAATACGTCGATGACGTATTAGTATTCATGAAAACAACTAAAAAAGAAGAAGAAATATCGCAAGAATTAAATATTATGCACGAGAAAATAAAAAATTACTGAACATCTAGAAATAAACATCAATTTATGAACTTGCGAGAAACATGGACAAAAATAACTAGAAATAAACATTAACGAAAACTTAAAATCAATGTACTTATCATAAGTAATGCCACGAGTGATTTCCAATTTATCTAGAGAATTTGAAAATCAAGAGTGGAATTTGTTAGGACTATTTAACGAATAAAATTAAGCTGTTTACTCACAAATCATTGTTTAACTATAGTTATTTTTAAATATTTATATATTTAATGTAAACGGCGATGTTTGAAAACAAATCAGAAATGTGAGTTTATGTTCATTCACTGCTGCTTGATCATATTATTTATTGCCAAATAAGATCGCAATATTGTAAGAGTGCACCCAAGTGGAGAAATAATGAAACACATCAAACTATATCATAATCAACATTACGGGTTATTCATTTATTTTTTTAGTAAACAACTCAGTAAAATCAAGGAATCTTTTCATTATTTGCTATATTCAATGTATTTGTTGGAGAAAAATAATGCTTTGACCTGTTCAGAACATTAAAAAGCAGCTTTCTTTATCACAAAAGCAGGAGCTGATAAAGAGAAATCGATAAAGAGCGAGGTGAAACACGACTGTGATTGGTTGTAAATAAAAAATGATTGTAACGTGATTGATCATTGACTCCCATTTGGGGCATGAGTTAAATAGTCATAAAAAATAATTTCAGACATCTTTACCAACAAATAAATCAGTACATTCAGCAGTTTACTAATAGAATGTTAAATCTATCATTATATAAATAAAATGACAACATATTAAATTACATTAAATCCATTGGAAAAAGCAACGATTATAATTAACAAATCGTAAATGAAATTATAAGAAAAAATAGTAAAATATGAACATAACTAAACTCGAAAATAATGTGACAACACAAATAACTGGACTACACATATACTAGAAATAAAGCAAGAAAATTAGTTAGCATGCTGAAGAACTTGATAAAGATATAAACATAGCATGAACTGGAAATAAACTAAACATATTAAACAATAGCACTAAAGAAAACAACTATTTTATTAACAAAGGAGTTAGCCTATATAAATTAATGTGTAGAGATTGCAATAAATTCTACATAGGAAGAACCAGCGATTTATAGAACAGACTTTAAATATCTTAAATCAGGTTACGCCAAACATATAATCCAAGAAGGACATCATATGCAATATATAGACAACCCACTCGCAATACCATAAAGATAATAAAACCCAGGAATAACACACATACTGGAGGAGTTAGAGATTTTAAAGGAAATCGACAACTTGATTTTAAACGAGAACGCACTTAAAAAAAAACATAATCCTACCTACGCGACCATCACAAAAGTCAGTAGCAAAAATAACCTTTTGAAGATGGGACTGGTGCCCGAAAGGTCTACAATGTTTTAATGTTTTTGCTTGTTGAAGATATTGCATTGCAAGGTACCTGATTTTATATTTTTTATTACAATCTCTTTTTTGTGCTGATGTTTCGACCATGCTCTATGGGCCTTCACGGTCTGTTAACAGGGTTGATGGTATTTATTTAATGACGATCTTTAACAGCTCAGGTTATTAGCGTCGAATTTCAAGTGGGAGCATGAAAGAGCCAACAAATTTTGCTCAGAGATTCATCTTTCAGGCTTGATGTTAGTTCACGTGTCGTGAATCTACGAAATGGGGCCCACGGCTTTAGTTCCCATTTGAAATAACTCATACTTAAAATTGTTACGCCTTGAAAGATCCTTCTAATCCGCCGGTTTTGAACCTGCGCACCTAAGAATCAGAGGTGAGCATGATAACCACTAGTCCAAGAGGACTGACTGTTAATGGGGCACCTTTTTACGTTTACTTCTAAACAATTGCAACATTTAATGTTAATGATTTTCATTAATATTATATGTTAGAACTTATTTAGAAATCAACAAAATTGTTTTTAAGAGTGAAGAATATTTATTATAAAACACATTAAACACTTTACGATATCATTAAGCCAATACCTTACATTAGTTTATGTATTCATACAAATTCATAAATTCATAATATACTTGAGAAGATGTTTTAATAGTTATATAATACAAAATTGAGAATTAGTAATACTATTAACCCTTAAATTGGCAAACCACTATTTTTCTCGAGGCAGTTATCGAAATGTGGTGGACCGGAGTGAAAACGAAATACATACATAACTGTTATTACAAGATATGTTGTGTAATTCCACATACATTTATGTGATTCTTCTCATTCGTTTTCTTCTGTTTTATTAAAAATAAATTTAAAAATAAATAAAAAATAGATTAAAACGAAATGATGTATCCTATAGGATACATTGCCAATTTCATAACAAAATTCCGTTGAGGTAAATAATCACGAAGTAAATTGTCAAAATGAATATCTGGCACTTGCCGTCGTCCTCAACAAGTATAATAATTAGGAAAAAATAAGATTTGTAGGCTTTTCGGAAACTAGCTTCCATCTTCAGCAGAAGGATATGAGCTCATAATTGTTGTTGTTTAACGACGCTTCTCATATCGGTGACCTTCAGCGTCGTCGGTAGATATGAACTACTAATTGTTGTTGTTTTGCGATGCTTTTTACTTCCAGCATCCTCTTTGTGTAACCTATCATTCCTAAAAGTTAGTCTGTGATGTCTTGTAACACCCCGTATATGTAATAGGCCTATGTATGATTTAGGTAGAGAATAGGTTCAAAAAGTAAATTCCATACTGTTCATGGTCATTCGTTATATATGAAAACAAAAGTTACAAAAGCCCTTGAAGTATGACAAGAGAATTTAAATAGACAAATCAGGTTTTGTTACAGTCCGGTAGACATAGCAGCCGTTTGAAAAACTGTACTGAATTATGTTGCGAACAGATCTTGAAAAACCGGCGTAAATCCACGAAAAAAAAAATCTTTTAAATATCGAGCATTTCTAGGTTTTTTCTCAGCTAAATCGCAAGTAAGCTCCAACTGTATAAGAAAAAGAGACAGTTTTTAATTTGCATGTTGTTTTGTTTTACCTGAAGGCACTATTTCTCTGTATTAGCACTTTAGGCCTTTATTATTTCCAAAATTAAATATATATGGTTTTGTATATCACCAAATGCGAAATGCGAAGTATTAGATGTTATTCATAGTCCTCAACGAAACTAATAATAATAATAATAATAATAATAATAATAATAATAATAATAATAATAATAATAATAATAATAAATAATAACAACAATAATATTAATAATAACAGTAACAATAACAGTAACAACAAACAATAATAATAATAATAATAACAATAATAACAATAATAATAATAACTTTAAGATGCAGGATGCAATAAATTGTATAAAATGTTTGTGAAATTAATTAAAATAAAGTTCACTTTAAAACATAAACAACAAAATATGTATCGAATATTTTGTACTTTATGCTTGAAAGGTAGGACCATGCGCCCTCTTAAATCTCTTCAGGAAGTGCTTTGTAAACTTAGTGCCTCCGATAAACCTTTAAGTTAAAAGCTCCATTTATGACACTGCAGAGAAGCTAAGATTGAGTTACGGTGAATATGGGTTTTACTCTCTTATGAACAAGGAACTTAACCCCTTGATAGTTCAGCTACAAAGCACAGAACGTACTGCAGTAGATGGTGTGACTCGGGAGCAAATTCAGATAACAAGATTTGAGCAACAATTTCTGAGTCGATAACATCATTTGTACTCGTAATTTGCTATAAATTGTAGTCTGAGCTGTACAGTGTCACGTGTGAAATATGTTTACTAACCTAAAATTAGTTTATACAGTAAATGTATACTAATGATCAAATATAGTATTTAAAACATGGAAGGTTTTAGTATAATAATTATTTAAACTCAAGGATTAGACAATTGTAATAACTATTATTGCACATGTCTCCATCCTTGAGAATATCAACACAAGTGAAATATCTAGGTATTATAATAGACCAATATTTTAGATACGACAAACACGTTTCCTTGCTGTGTAACAAACTACGTAAAACTATTCACAAATGTATCATCCTTCGATTATATTTACCAATGTATGTATTGCGAACTGTTTATTTAGCTCTGGTTCAATCGATAATCCAATACGGAATATTAGGTTGGGGTGGAATCGCAAATTCTTTTCTTTCTCCCTTAACATTACTACAAAAACGAATCATAAAAATCTGCTTGTAGAAACCTTTAGATTACCCTACAAATTTAATTTATTTAGAATTCAACGTGCCAAATATTAAACAAATATTCAAGCATACATTGCTTACTTATTTTCATAAAAATAAAAACGAATTTAAAGAGCACAATCGAAGTTTTTACAGCACCAGACAAAATACTACTTCTTTGCTACATGTTCCAAAATTCTATACAACTTCTGGATCTAAACATAGTAGATATCTAGGACCCAAATTATATAATGAATTAATCAGATCCAATCCAGAACTAAGTAAACTAAACACAGCTAGTTTTAAAAAATCAATTAAATTAATAACTTTTAATTAATCAAGTGAATAAAATTAATCATTTGAATATTTTAAAATAATAAATATAAAGCATCCATTTTTGCTTATATTATTATAAATCAATATATAACTAATTACTTTCTTCTGTATTATTGGTTATAATCCATTACATTATATGATTCATATTATTTTATGTATATCATTCTCCATTCCATTAATTCTCTTGTTAGAATAAGTCTTATTGCCAATACATTATTATTTTTTATTTGTATGTGCCATAATTTATGTAAAAATGAAACTGGCCCCTAACTTTAAATGTATATATTCTATTTGTATTATTCATGTAACTGAACTGCACCCGAGCACGAGCACTTGCTCATTCGGGTGTCAATACTGTATTTAACATTTATTTGTAAATAAAATTTATTCTTATTCTTAAAAAGATAATTGCCCGTTCCGACTTCACAATGCATCAGCCCTACGTTTTCTAGGTCTTCTGACATTACGTCTTCCTCTTGCTAACAATGAATATATTTCCTTACTCATTCCATTCATGTGATCAATCCACTTTTGTCTATAATTCGTCACTTTATCCAACAAGAGTCGTGCTTTTATTTTTTCTTGTGTATCATCACTTCTAATTCTATCAAGTTTTGTACATCCTTTAACTTGTCTGAGGAACCACATCTCCGCCGTCTGTATTTTTTTTTTGTTGGAGCCCAGGAGCCTAAGTTCCACAACCATATGATATTGAGGGAACTGCCATAACTTTATACATTGTTATATTTGTTTCTTTCTTTTATTTAATTCAATTTTTGAACGTTCTCTGTATTGTTGCACATACCACCTAAAATTTATCTATTTTGGAATCAGTATCTCTTTCCATATTGAAGCTAATATCGGAGCCTGAATATTCCAAAATTAGACACCTGCTCTATACTTTGGGTTTCTAAAATAATTTTGGATCTTACTGGATCTTTTCCTCTAAAAGCTACGATCTTTGTTTTTCTTACTGATATTTAATCTTAATGCTATCTTATTTAACAGTAATGTTACCTTATTATTTTATTTCTGATTTAAGGATTGATTTTAATGAAACTCGACGTATCAATTTCCATTATGGTTTATAACTAAAACTGAGGTATATTTTTGTCTTTGTTTTTATGTTAAATTATGTTTATTGTAAAAAAATGTATAGTACAATTTCCAATTTGTTTATATAATTTTTCCAGTCTTGAGAATGATCTCTCTCAAGGTAATCGAAACGTCGAATTCCCGAATAAACATAATTTTGAGTGAGATAACGAATTTATTATTATTATTATTATTAATTGAACTACATTTACTGTAAGTCTTCTATAGGAAGACGAACTACGTACAGTGTGTAACATACTCAATTGCAATGCTTCCTTGATAGTTTCTGGCACACTAGTGATTATCACGTTTGATTATTGTTACAAGATTCGCTGATTGAAATCTGGCCAAGACTCGTTGAATATTAAGGCGTAAAAATCCGAGTATGAGGTACTCCTGAAAGAAATAAGGCTTTTGGTTTCGTGTAGTAGATTTAGACAAGTAAAAAAAACTGAAGCCTGAAATGTGATATTTCTGAACAAAATGTGTCCGCTCTTTCACGCACTTATGTAAATTGCGACGCTATTGATCTCATATATTAAATGTATAGCTTCGTTAACAATGGAAAATATAATAACAAAATGGTGTTGGTCCTAGTAAACTAGTGGTAACCATGCTCGTTTTTTTTCTTCCCAATATTCACGAGTTTAACCCGGTCCGGTTTCAGTGATTTTCTGGACGTGAAGATCCTGAATAGGCCTAAACGATATGTTCTATTCGAAGGGAAGTAAAGCCTTGATCCCCATCTTTTAGATTTACAGAACATAAAAAGAAATTCAAGGATGAAAAAAAGAGGCCCTTTGCAAAATGTGTTAGGCCTTTCACCCAGATTTTATTTGTGACGGTGTTGATCTTCGTTAACCCTTAAATTTGCAATGTATCCTATAGGATACATCAATTGGTTATTTTATTCAATATTTTTAATAAAACAGAAAAAAACGAACGAGCAGAAATTACTTAATTATGTGTCGAAGTTCCCAATATATCCAATAGTAATAGTCATATGTTTGATATCGTATTCAGTGCGGTCCGTCGCGTTCAAACAATTGACACGAGAAATTTGTGATTTGCAATTTAAGGGTTGAATTAAATTACAATAGGAATAATAAATAAAACAATAAAAGTTAAATTAGTACAAAAATCCGCAAGAATAAAAATATATAATACTTCAGCAATACCATCCTTTTTATAGGGAAGTGACATTTGGAGCTTAAGAAAAAGAGACAGGAGCAAAATCAAACGAAATTTCTCAGGACAGCAGGATAGATCGAAAAAAGAACGAAGACATTTTAAAACAATTAGAAGTACTGTAGAATCAGTGGAAGAAAAACTCAATAGATATAACTTAAACTGTCTAGACCATGTAAAAATAATGGATAATACAAGAATCCAAAATGGTGTTGCAATATAAGCCCAAAGGACATTGTAGACCAGGAACACCTCTTAAAAGACTGCTAGATGGGGCCGAAAGAGGTCTACAAATGTCTAATTCGTGACGGGTGATGATGATCAAATTGCAATAATATTACAAATAACACTAACAATAATTATTATAAAATTCTCATTTAATGACGAGACGAATATTCTATCGCCAAATAACTAACCAAAGCAACAAACCAATTAGATTTTATTTCTTAAAATATATAAGATATATATATGTACATATAAATATTTAATTACTTTTTCCACAATGGTTTTAAATCGTAATGCAGAATCTTTCTACAAGTTCACTGTTGATCCATTTGTTGCTTTAACACACTGAATTTGACGAAGTTGTTGAACTACAAATATCTGTACAACATATAGAAAATGATCTGAATTTCATTCATACAATTTTACTGACTATTTAACTCATGCCCGAAATGGGAGTCAGTGACCAATCACGTTTCAATTATTTCTGTTTTACAGCCAATCACAGTCGTGTTTCACCAAATATTTATCAATATTAAATTTACCATATTAAAGAAAGCTCCTCCTTTTTAATATTCTGAACAGGTCTGACCATTATTTTGCAGTGACTGATCCTATAAGAAATACGGCTACCAGATTGTATATATATATATATAGCGCTTGCAGGAATTAATATAAAAATGTTTGTAGCAATTGATTATACCACCAAAAAAAGATACCACTGTTTGCACTTTCTTAAATGTATTTTTCCCAGGTAATAATGTAGAAAAATATAATTGTCATATTTACATCATACATCAGAAATGAATTAATATGCAGTTAGATGTGTTTCATTTTTTCTCCACTAGAGAGCATTCTTACAATATTGCGTTCCTTTGGCAATAAATGGTATGATCTGGTTGCAGTGATAAACAAAAGAAGCAGATGAAGCGTAACAATCGTTTCTCATTTGTTTTCAAACATCGCCGTTTACATTAAATATATAAATATTTTAAAATAACTATAGTTAAATAATGATTTGTGAGTAAACAGCTTAATTTTATTCGTTAAATAGTCCTAACAAATACCACTCTTGATTTCCAAATTTTCTAGATAAATTCACTCCTCACTTCGTGAGTCGTGAATTTATCGATAATTTAGAAATCACTCGTGGCATTACTTATGATAATTTGGTAACTTCATATTGATAAAAGTGTACTTGTACGTCTGAAATAGCGATATTTAAAATATGTTTCACCATCACCGGCAAATATTCAAATGTATGTATCTCAAACCAGAAGTGCCTGAATATCGAATTTAAAGGGTAATAAAATGTATATGATGCAATGAAACAGACAATCTACTAAGTTAAAACTAACAATCATGGAAAATAATCATAAATAAAATTAAAATGAATGGACGTTCGGTACTGAATTAATCTTTAAGTTAGCTATTCCATTACCAAGAGGATATTTTTATTGATCTATATTTTAGACATCGAATGAACGCGTCGTTTCTTTTAAAACTAATTAGGAATTGATTTACTTACTGAACTGTGAAATGTAACGGCATTTTATATAAAATGGTTTGGAATTAAGAGTTACTAATTTGCATATGGCTTGGAACTCAAACATGACAGAAATAAATCTGAATTTCAAATTTTAAAAAATAATTTAAATCACATCCGAGAAAAATAATACGAAATAATATTCTTATAAAGAGGTTAGTAAGCATCATATAGAATGTCTTCATATATTGTAGGAATAATAAATATTCTATGTTATTAACCCGGATTTTTATTCTCAACCGATTTAAATACTATTAATATGACGGAGCCGAGCCTGCTTGAAAATAAGAAGAGATTTATATGGAAGTTCACTATATTGTTCTCAGCCTCCAGGTATAATTATTCAGTAGATCTAACCGAGATCTCATGAACTTGAAATTTAATGTCATAATCATATAGTAGAAGAAATACTCGTCGTATCAGGTAACCAGACCACTACCTTTTAGAGACTTCACATAAAATTATACACGTAATTTATGTACTTCTTCAATAAAAAAAATGAAATTATCACATTTTCTAAATCAAATAGTAAATGAGCATAGTTAAACTTGGATGTTTATTTTTAATAAAGTGTAGCTAATATTCGTAACCTACACCTACTTATATATTGTAAATTTTAAAATTCAATCAATATGCGTATAAGTTATTGTATAATTTTAATTAATTAATTAATATTCTTAGGGAATATAAAATTATTCAATATATATAACAAAAATAAATGCTTGGACAGGTTTTCACCCCGCTCGTAACAATAGATAATAAATATAAATATATATATATATATATATATATATATATATATATATATATATATATATATATAAGAAACAATAAATTACTAGATTTGCTTGGTGGCGTAATCGGTAGCGCACTGAGGTATCAATCCAGAGGTCCGGGTTCAAATCCCGTCCAAGCATTTATTTTTCTTATCATGTCATATTAAGCTTACATTCCTCAATGTCAAAAAATAAATTATTACATCGATAAAGCGTCACTGCTATAAAGTAAACATATTCTCTTTAATTTGCTTACTTGTTATAGGAGCTGCTAGGTGGCAGTGGAGACCGAGTTCCCGCTACATCTTGTAACAGTATATATATAAGAAAAAATACATATTTCGCCTGTGGAGCATCCCTCTTGATGGTCCAACAATAATCGGTCAGCATATTAGGATCCAATTTTCCTTACGGACGAAAAAACATTTATTAAAAAAATAATTATTTAAATCCATTAATTGAAATTGAAGTACAAAAACTGTGGGTGATGAAGAAATTCCGAATAGATATTTGAAAACAGGATAAAAAAACTGCATTAAGTACAACTGTTGGTACTCATGAGACAAAAATCATGTTGACCAGTGTTATTTAAAGAACATTTCGAAAAACATCTTCCTACTACATACGATATTAAAATGTCATGCCCAATAGATATTTTAACAAATAAAATATTTTCTCGTATAATTTTTATCAACTTGTAATGAATTATCATTTTAATTGTCTCCTACCTTTCAAATTGGATCAAGCATTAACTATTTCCTGTAATCTTTAAGAGATGCATCATGTTCGTAAAATGATTTACTCCGTCAGTTTTCTCAAACCATTAATATATTTTCAGTAATTGACACTACCTACACTCATAGGTTTAATGCTGCGTTTACTATGTCCCACCACTGATTTCTATCCTGAGCCAACTGAATCCAGTTCTATCACTGATATCCAGTTCCCAATATGATCCATCAAAGTATTATCCTGCCACATATTCCTAGGTATTTCCAATTATCTCCTTTTTCCAACTATTAAACACATTTGAAAGCTTTCTACTGTCGTTCATTTGATCTACATGACTTTATATATATATATAATGAGGAGTTACACGTTGTAAATATTCCTCCATTTTCATCGTTTGTGAGATGTAGTATTCGTCATACGATCCTATATTTGAATATATTTAACTCTTTTTTTCCCTTAATATATAAGATCATTTTTAAAATACTTAGAGTACTACTAGTAGGATTATGGTTTTATAAATTTTAGTTACTATATTCTTCAATAAAACCTGAGATGATAAGATATATTAAACTGAGTAGTAACATGTATTTCCTGGTTTAAGACGGTATTCAATTTCATGTGTGTGATTTTGATTTGTTAACAATAATATTTGAATATGTTCTCTTTTACATTAGAATTATTGTCTACTTTGTTATCTTGATATATATATATATATATATATATATATATATATATATATATATATGCTATATTTCAGTCACTATCCATTTCTATGTAATTAGTTTTTTCTGTATTTACAACTAACAGAGGTCATTGTAAGGCTCGTGTGACGTGTAACATGTAAAATTACCTATAGGGCGAGATGTTAAAACTGCGTCAATGGAACGGAATATTTAAATTAATTTCCTTGCAGGCAGTTAAAAGGCCGTCTGCATTTTTTACCTGTAACCTTATTAATGTTTTCTCCTCTAATATTCAATCATCATCACCATAGACCAAATGTTGGTGAACGCCAATCATTTAAAAATCCAAATTATTATTGGTATTTTTTTAAAGACATGAATGAATAAACCATTGTGTCCCATGAAGAGCTAGGGCCTCTTACAAGAGGGATGAGCTCAAATATGTGTGGTTCAGGTGGGGAGTAACTCCACATGAACAAAGAGCGTTGTTCTAAATCTACTTTTGTGATTTAAACTACGTTTTTAGATTGGAAATATTGTGCAATTTGTGATTGGAGTCAATGTTTTTGACTTTTTAATGGTGTACTTTTGTCTTATTTCTCGCAACTTATGAATTGATTCTACTAGTATTGTTAGCACACTCAATATTAAGTAATTATAAATGGTTTTAATACAATAATCAGAAGCAGTATTACCTATGGAGCTGATATGTGGGCTTTAAATGCACAAATGAAAAAAAATTGTTCACCACTGAAATGGACTACTGGAGACGTGCTGCAAAAATATCCAGGAAGGATAAAATCAGAAATTCATATATAAAAGAAAAAATGCAGGTACAATATTCAATATTAGATTTTATAAAGAAGAAACAATTAAATTGGTACGGACACATTAGAAGAATGGAAGAAGGAAGACTACCTAAGATAATCATGGATTGGGAACCACAGGGAAGGCAAAAGAAGGGTAGACCACGTAATAGTGGATTCAGGGAATCAATGAAGCTAAGAGGGAATGGGAAATACACTGCTAAAAAAATTAGGGGATATTGTAGAATAACCTATTAAGACTATGTTTTTGGAATAGTATTAGATGCAATCACTTTCTATTATTCCAAGATAATGTAAATAAGAGTTTGAAGTTGTTACGTAACCTCGGTACCACACCAGAGGGCAGTGTCTGTACTGTTGATGTGAAAGGGTGGTGTGGGGGTGAATGTTTTGTTGCTGTTTTTAAATCCAGTCCAGTTTTCAGTTAGTGAATGACTTGCCTTAGGGACAGTGATGCCTCGACAACGTGATTTACCTGAACCAATGGCTTGGAGGGCCATAGGAAGGATGTAAGCTGGACAGACACAACAAGAGGTGGCACAAGCCATTGGGGTGTCTCAAAGCGTGATTTCCAGTCTTTGGAATCATTTTCAAAGAACATACTGTTCACAGAAGAGCCGGACAAGGTCGACCAAGGGCAACAACAGCAAGGGATGACCGTTACCTCTTGTTAACAGCCCGTCGGAATAGACAGCAGAATGCAACTCAACTGCGAAATACACTTCAAACAGCAACAGGACGCAGGGTGTCAACTCAAACTGTCCCTAATCGACTGCATGGAAGTGGTCTCTATGCCCGTAGTCCCATGGTGTGTACCAGGTTAACTCCACAACACCGTAGAGATCGCAGAAACTGGGCGGAGGAACATTGTGGGTGGAGGCATGCTGAATGGAGATCACTTCTTTTTTCTGATGAGTCGCGATTCAACATGGAATGTGATAGTCGGCGTGTATTCATCTGGAGAGAAAAAGGGACACGAAACAATCCAGCTTTTGTACGTGAAAGATCCCCATATGGTGGCGGTGGATTGATGGTGTAGGCAGGAGTCAGTAGTGGTGGACATACGGACCTCTACGTTATCCAAGGTGGTACTTTGACTGCGGTAAAGTATAGAGATGAGATTCTCCGACCTTTTGTCGTGCCTTATGCTGATGCCATAGGTGATTCCTTTCTTTTTATGGACGATAATGCACGACCGACATGCTGGAAGTGGAGGGTATCGAGTGTATGCAATGGCCAGCTTCCTCCCCGGACTTAAATCCGATTGAGCATGTGTGGGATGCATTAGGCAGGTGCATTGCAGGCAGACCAGCACCTCCCACAACTGTTCCAGAGCTGAACATTGCTCTTATGGAAGAGTGGCCACGTATCCCCCAAGAACTCATTGCTAACCTCATTGCATCAATGCCATACAGGTGTGAGGTAGTGCTGGCCGTTCGAGGAGACCATACACCATACTAAAGAAACATTTTCACCCATGTTAATGTTGCTTTGTTTGTTTGCCATATTCCTAACCAGGATCTCTTTGACATCTGGTGTGGTACAGAGGTTACGTAATGACTTCAAACTCTTGTTGACATTCTTTTGGAGTAATAGAAAGTGATTGCATCTAATACTGTTCCTAAGAGCATAGTCTTAATAGGTTATTCTACAATATCCCCTATTTTTTTTTGAGCAGTGTAGAAGAAGATATATGAATGAACAGACAGGAATGGAAAAATGCGTTGAAACAAATGTGTAGTTAACTGTGAACATGGGTACCGGAAAAATGTATATTCATTGTAAAAGCCGGAATAATAAATAAATGGCTTATATATTTTTTCTTAGTCTTAAAATGTAAGCACATCCTTCAAAATTCCAAACTATCAATTGTAAGAATATAAAGTCTCTAATGTTCCAATTATGCTATTGTTGGCCTAATGTAAAATAAAACACTTTTTTGACGGTTAGAATTCAGGCTTTGGGAAGCAAATAGGTGTGACTTTTTCGTAAAAAAAAGGGTTTAGTGCATAATTACATTCTCGATGCATAATTTTATTTGGTGGCAAAGTGTGTGCGTTAGAAGTAGATAAAGAATAATATTTATAATTTTCAATTACCTATGATCTTGTTATACAATTTTAACTTTGAACCTGTTTTCATGAATACTGCAAACGTGCACTTTTGCTTTTAACCGCCTCAATTATAACAAATCAAGATTCTGTTAATATTCTAGTGTCGTAAAGAGAAAATCAGCTACTTGTATAAAAACGTTAACGATTTGTCGCTGCCTTCATATTTCCGTAAAATTACATTGACTTTGCTTTTAAACTTTTTACTTGAACTGATTTTTATGTAATATTATTTCCATAAAAATAATTTCTTCCAAGTTTGCTTTCTTAACATGTTTTTACATCGTGTAAACGCATTTCTTTTTAACTTCTCTTCAAAGCTACTTTCTTCTATTTTTCTTTTTTGTAAATTAATTTTCCACATCAAATTTATATGCAATTTAATTTATCTTCTCTTCTAAAACTCAAATTATTTTGCAATAGTCTTTTTTACTTCTTTATCTGCTTTTGCCTTTGTATGCTACATTTTTCTTCCAGGAAACCTGAAAACTACTTTCTGTCGTGATTTCATTTATTTCCTTTACTTATAAATGTTAGACCACGAATGTGAAATGTATGAAATAAGTTAAATATTGAAATATATTATTTTACAGTTACAATTTTATACACGTAAGAAGAATAAACTAAGATAAAATAGATAAGTCGATTAAGTTCAAATACATGTGAATGTATAGAATTGCCATACATGTTATTATTAAAATAGGTTTGAGTCATAAAAAATATCCAAACTAAATACTGAATACATCGTTAAATGTGCATTGACAGTTCTCCTGAATATCTGGATGGCCAAAATTCATATATCATTCTGAATGCTGTTGAATAAGACGTAAAAGTATTTTCAAAACTGTTCTTAATTGTAGAATATTTCGGGATTGGATAATTATGAATATCGGACAAATCGTGAAATCGATTATATTATTCTTGAGATGCAGCAGACAGGTCAAGACACATATAGAAGTTAAATATAACTTAGACTGTTCAACATTAACGTAAAATCAGTTTTTCTCTAAGGCTGCGAAACATAAAAAGTAACGGAAGCGACAAAGACAAATATGCAGACTTTTTAAATAGATGTCTGAGCCATATTTTAAATATACGATTGACGGAATAATATTAAATGAATAACTGTGGAGAGGAAAAAAAATCTCCAATATGTCATCAAATAAAACAAAGAAAGTGGAATTGGATAGGCCACAAGTTGAGAAAACCTGACGGAGCATCGAGAAGATTGCACTAGATTGGAACCCGCAAGGAGTAAGAAAGAGAGGATGACCTAGGAAAACATGGAAGCGATCTGTAGAGGAGGAGGCAAAGGAAAGCGGAAAGAGCTGGAAACAAGTGAAATGGCTGGCTGGAAGCAGGATATGATGGAGGAACTTTACTACTGCCCAATGTTCCACTTAAAAACTATAGGAAATAAATCAAGAAAGTCAAAGATAAGAATACCAATTTCAATAAAGAATGGTTTATAGTGATATCTAGGTGCAGGTCCACAAATGATTCTCAATGCTCTCTTCTCCAAAGAAAAAAGTGTATTGAATTGCAACCCAGAATAATCAGCTTTTCCCAATGAATTATTAGTTTATAGTTAAATGTTGAGCCATTATTTCGTACTCAATGTAAGTTCTAGTTAACCTGAATTTAGGTTTATTCAAGCAGGCTTATGAAGTATATATCAGTTTTAAAGAGTGTTATTTTTACACTAGCTGCAGAATAAAATTATAAATAAAAATAAAAAAGTGAGAATGGTAATCCTTTTTGTGTATTCAAATATACACTGATAATGATTGTATCTTCGCTTTAAACATTTGAAACTTGCACGCTCCTATTTTCATCACTATCATCATGATCATTTTCCAGAATAGAGTTTATTAGCCCGTTCCGATCTCTTTTGTAAATTAAATTAATTTAATCAGCTATACTGGTACTGAGTTTGCATGGTTCATATACTGTATTCCTTTCACCAATGAACTATCTACACCTCGCTACATCCCTATTTATTAATGTTTACAGACTCCGGTTATTAAAATACTCATTCCTTTTTAATTATTTTCAATATTAAGAACTCATAGATATTTTACACTGTGCCAATACTTTCGGGAACAAGCATATTTTCCCTCCCTTTCTACTTATCCCTTCATTTTAGGGAATACCGAAGAAATGAAGCTATTTATGTTTTTCTCATGAAATTATTTTTTGAAAACTTACAGATCTTCACCGATCCTATACAATAGACACGAAAATAACCATGACAATATATATATATATATATATATATATATATACCTAAACCAGTGACTCGAACCTATTATTCCTTGATAATGACATGTGTGATCATGCCGAAACGTCGGAATCGGTGACCAGAGGCCGAGCTTAAATCCATGACGTGGAAAACTCATGAAAAATTTCTTAATCGTACATATATATATATATATATATATATATGCAATATCTTTTAAAGCTCTAGCAGCAGCAATTTTTGTTTCATCGAAACCAAACTTGTCATATAGCAATTAATTATAAAAAAAAGTAAGGTTGAGTTCGTTAACCAGCAAAATCCGACTATTAGATGTAGGAGTTCACCGGAAACGAAAATTTAAAAATCACTATAGCACAACCAATTTCTTATGTTTCACAACAAAAGTCAGTATATGCTATTAAAATAAACCGCGGAAGAAATTTTAAAAAATGAGCGAAATCCGATCTTTGGAACTGGGGGTTTACCCTAAATCCGAAATAAAAAAAATTACTCTATTAACCGCGATATTTGGTTCGTCGCAAATATACCATACCATTTAATTAACCCTTAAACTGTCAATATACTCTATAAGAAACATTCGTTTAATTTACTTGGTATTTTAATAAAGATATGGAGAGATCAATCGGTAGATGTTATTTAAATTGGTGTCAAATACGCAGGCAAATCTTATAATTTTCTATTATTTATTTTCACTACAGTCAGATACTTAATTGAATGAGTCATTTCGAAAAGGGATCATCTACAGGTGATCAAATTTTACAGGAGAGGAAAAAGAAACAGATTCAACTTGATCAGGATAAAGCATTGAATCTGAAATTGCTACTGAATAAAGTCAGGAAGTGGTAAAGGAATAGTGTAGTTGGTCCATTCTCACACGGAAACGATGAAAGCTGGTATGTAAACATGGAATAATGAAAAAAGTGAATTTCACAAAAATTGGAGATCATCCCTTTTCGAAATGACACATTTAATTAAGTTTGCATCAAAAATTGAAAATCTCAAATTTAACAAAGGAAATATATTTTCCGTAAATTAGCAAAGTGGAAACAATGATTCCACTTGGCGAAGATTTCGTTTTGTTAACGCAGTTCTTGTGTGACGAGTTTTTTTTTTAAGTATTTTGGCAAAAGTAGAATGTGAGTTATTCAAACTAATTCAGTGTAGTTTATTACACATAAATTAATATAGATTTTTGTCCATTTCCATTTAAATATTGGGGTTAATCAAGGCATGAGTTTCTATTCTTCTGAATTTTCCATTGAGAAGAATACATGGCAGTGAGCTACATGATATTTATAGGACACCAGATATAATAAGTAAGGTTAAGTCTCGTAGATTGCGATGGGCAGGACATGTGGCACGAATGGGGGAAGAAAGAGGGACATGGAAGTTTCTTGTAGGGAAACCAGCGAGAAGACACCCAGTTTGTAGACTAAACATGAAGTGGGAGAGTAATTTTAACTGTGATTTGACGGAAGCAGATTATACAGGGGATGATTGGAAAACATTGACTCAGGATAGGGATTTTATTTTACATTTTCCAATAATGGATCATATTATAAAATTATAATGATATTGTGAAAAGAAAAATTAATGTCTGAACCAGGAATCGAACCGTGAACCTCTAGTTTTCCAGACTAGTGTGCAGCCCACTACACCATTCTAGACCTGGCACAAGCATTAACATTTTTCTTTTCACAATATCATTATAATATCATGATAGGGATGCATGGAGACCTTACGTCCGCGCGGCCATTAACCTACGGGTTCGATACTGTCAATGAGTTAGTGTTTAATTAGTTAATGCTTTTTATTTATCTCAGGAAAATTTAGCACAGCACAAACCTCTATGATTTGACTTGAACGCGGTGGACTAGAGATTAACGCTCGCCTCTGCTCTCTAACTTCACGGGTTCAAACCCGATTGGAATCTATATAATTTTTAAAGGTGTAAAAATTTTGACCACAGCTTCTTGCTTCAGAAGGAAATTGCGTTTGTCGTAGATTTCGGGACGTAAAAGAACCTTAACCTTGAAATAAGAAGCATCATTGCATAATATATCAGTCATTTCCCGCTCAGGTTTGAATTTCGAAGGTGACGATCTAAGTTTTTTTATAGTTAAATAAAAATGAAATAAATCTTAGTTTTCAGTAAACCAATAAAGAAGATACATCATACTACCGTTAAATTCTAAATAACTCTTTGAAACATAAAAAACATGTATTGATTCCCCCATAAAAATCAGCTTCGTCGATTTTTTGAACTTTGCCAGGATCGAATCTACAAACTTCGATCTATTTGTGACTGATACTTCTAAATTATTAATATTGATTATTATTTGAAAAAAAAGAAAACCGAATATCGAATGTAGGTCTTAAATGTGAAACATAACTACCGGTATTAGGCTACAGTGATTTGGTTTTAATCAGGTTCCCGAATTACGACATATAAAATAAAATTATATTGTTATTCTACCATTACATAAATCAATGTTTATACCTAATATATTTTGAAGAAAATTTCCAGAGATACATCCTGAACAGTATGATATGTAAATCAATTTAAATCTTAGAGTATAATATAACAAGTTTGTGTTTCATAATATCTGTCAAATTTAATCCAAAGCATATTTATTTTTACTTTCCATGAAACTTTATTTATTTAGGTATTACATACAACGACGTGGGGATTTTAGGGGTTGGGTAGAGGATGTAATAAAATCTTAGGAGATCTGACATTTATATGAGGACTCCCGCAGTTTGTGGGCCAAGCAAGTTTCAACGGTAAGCTGCTTTTACAATAAACTTAGTGTTCACTTAAATTAGATTCCAAATTAGTTTTGTTGTATGGTATGTAAAGACACAAATTATTATAATTAGTTGCATATTTTGCGATTATTATTATTATTATTATTACATTCACAATATCACTAGCTATTTCTCCTTTAATTGAAGTAACATCTCTCTTACGAATACATTAAATAACGTTAAATAATTATATTCTTAAATCTATTTTGGAATAATATGATGCCTTATTAAACAAATCAGACAATTGTTAGTGTATTTTTTTAAATGTGTGGTTTTTTTTGTTAGGGATAAATTCTTCAATATTTTTAAATATTATACATTCTAAATTTCTTATACTTTAAAAGTTTAATTAATTGATTTTCGAACGAATGTTTTGAATTATTAATATTCAATAAAGAACGCTAATGATATTATATTTATAGGAAAGATTATATGAATAAAAAATAAATTTAAGGATAACTTTTGTAGTTTGTTAGCTGAAATTTTTATCCCATAAACTGATTTTTTTATGTTGTCTCACATTGAACATGCATATATATATATATATATATATATATATATATATGTGTGTGTGTGTGTGTGTTATAATTAAATGTTTAACATTGGGCAATGCAAGCTTAATATGGTATGATAAGAAAAAATAAATGCCTGGACGGGATTCGAACCCGGATCTCTGAGTCTGTACCTCAGTGTGATATCCATTACACCACCAGGCGAATCCAATTCAAACATTTATTTTTCTTATATATGTATTATATTCTCCATTATTATTTTAATTTGCTTACTTGTTATAGTCAGCTACTAGATGGCAGTGAAGACCGAGTTCTCGCGACATCTAGTAATAATGGAGAATATAATACATATATAAGAAAAATAAATGTTTGAATTGGATTCGCCTGGTGGTGTAATGTATATCACACTGAGGTACAGACTCAGAGATCCGGGTTCGAATCCCGTCCAGGCATTTATTTTTCTTATCATACCATATTAAGCTTGCATTGCTCAATGTTAAATATTTAATTATAACATCGATAAAGCGTCACTGCTATAAAGTAAAAATATTCTCTTTAATTTGCTTACTTGTTTTAGTCAGCTACTAGATGGCAGTGAAGACCGAGTTCTCGCGACATCTAGTAATAATGGGGAATATAATACATATACTCGTATAAGAAAAATAAATGTTTGAATTGGATTCGCCTGGTGGTGTAATGGATATCACACTGAGGTACAGACTCGGAGATCTGGGTTCGAATCCCGTCCAGGCATTTATTTTTCTTATCATACCATATTAAGCTTGCATTGCTCAATGTTAAACATTTAATTAAACATCGATAAAGCGTCACTGCTATAAAGTAAATATGTTCTCTTTAATTTGCTTACTTGTTATAGTCAGCTACTAGATGGCAGTGAAGACCGAGTTCTCGCGACATCTAGTAATAATGGAGAATATAATACATATATAAGAAAAATAAATGTTTGAATTGGATTCGCCTGGTGGTGTAATGGATATCACACTGAGGTACAGACTCAGAGATCCGGGTTCGAATCCCGTCCAGGCATTTATTTTTCTTATCACACGATATATATATATATATATATATATATATATATATATGTGTGTGTGTGTGTGTGTGTGTGTTATAAAAAAGCTTAACTGTTATGTTGGCCACTAGATGTCAGCTTGAACGACTTCCCGCTACCTTTTGTGTGAATTGAGAATACTACATATATAAGAAAAATGTATGTTTGTGTTGGAATACTGGAGTAGCTACATATATAAGAAAAATGTATGTTTGTGTTGGAATACTGGAGTAGCTCAGTTGGTTAGAGGTAAACGTACAGAGTTTAGAGACTCGGGTTCAAATTTCGACTCAAGCATTCATTTTTCTTTTCATATTATATATATATATATATATATATATTTGTTTGTTTTATAAAAATAAAACATTTAACCAAGACGATTGCATGATTTAAGATCGAATACACCAAAATGTCGTATCTATAACCAATTTTACAATAAAATATGTGAGATAGACCTACATTAAATCAATATTATTTGAAATAATTTAGTATCCATGACGCTCTTATCCTATAAAGGTGGCTAACTTCAGATGACATTGTTCATCTGATCTCTGCTATTCGAAGAAATATTTAGTCTGACAGAGACCATAATAATTTTAATACTTCGTAGTCATTTTTGCAAATTTATTACATGGAAATGAACAGTTTTTTTTTTTAGTTTTAAATATAAAATAACATTCATAATATATAGCGCTAAAGTTCTATTGTCAGTCTGAAATAAAAATACAATAATACCCTAAGGCTAATGTACGACACACATACATATATACAAGTAACATATTAACTGTAAAAATACGGTATAATAATATAGGTATATCAGCGCCACTAATGAAATTTAAACAGAAACATACATATTTACACTAGCTAATACCTGACGTGCGTTGCTACGCGTAAATACATCAAATATTAAAGGTCGATTAAATTATATAGTATACACTGAGATGAAATAAACATGGCGGTTTCTAGTCAGCTTTTAATTTCGGATTTTAGATAAACATCTACTTCCAATTGTGGAATGCAGGCTTTCACGGCCGGTAATCATGGTAATAAAAGATTCCGGGCTATGTGGCCGTGGTCTATAACTGGCGTTTCTTCCAGACGTTTCTCCCTCAACTGCGGAGGGCATCTTCAGTGGCGAGCGCTTCCAGCTGTTGCTTCCCTGTCGTAGACTCGACTGCGAATGAACAGCAGAAAGCTTCTGCTGTTCATTCGCAGTCGAGTCCAGGGATTACTAATCCCTGGTCGAGTCTACGACAGGGAAGCAACAGCTGGAAGCGCTCGCCACTGAAGATGCCCTCCGCAGTTGAGGGAGAAACGTCTGGAAGAAACGCCAGTTATAGACCACGGCCACATAGCCCGGAATCTTTTATTACCATCTGTTTCCAATTGCCAGATTTCACTAATTTTTGGACAATACCTATCTCGGTTTATTTTAATAGGATATACTGAGGTTCGTTGTGAAACATCGAAAAATATGACCGCTAGAGCGATTTTTAAACTTTCACTTCAGATGAACTCCTACACCTAGTGGACAAACAAACAATTTCATCAAAATCGGTCCAGTAGTTTAGGCAGTTTTTAATTTCAGACTTCAGATAAACCTCCACTTCTAATTGTCGGATTTTGCTCGTTTTTGCATAATTCCTACTTAGGTTTATTTTAACAGGATATACTGAGTTTCGTTGTGACACGTCGAAAATTATGACCGTTAGAGCGATTTATAAATTTTCACTTCAAGTAACCTCCTACACCTAATATTTTTAGAGGGTCCAATTGTGAATTTAAACCATCATGGGACCCAATCATATGCACACAAAATATTTAATCAGAATCGATCCAGTCGTTTAGGAGTAGTGTGTCATACACTCGTAGAGAAGAAATATATATATATATATATATATATATATATATATATATATATATATTTTAAGATAATATAACACATACAGAAAATACTAACGTATTTTGAATAATACATTATTCAGGAATTACAGTGAGTAATGATATTGGGATTATACGGAATACAAGATAAAGTAAATGCAGACATTTACAATATATTTAGATTAAATAATATTAATTAAATATCATTATTATTACCTAATATATGAAAATCAATGTTTGTTTGTTTGTTCGTTGGCTTGTTCGTATTCTATGCGCGTATTCTATCCGATTTTGATGGGGATTTTTGCAAAATGTTCAGGAGGTTCCCGGGACGAACATAGGCTATAAGAGAGTTGTGATATTCAAACCCTTTGCCCCTAAAAATCACCCTTTGTAGTGAAAAACGTGAAATAAAATCCCTATTTTGACGATTAAATGGCTTATGCTGCCTAAACCATAACAAATACACCAAATGAATGTACACAGAATTGAATATCGCACAAAACTCTACAAAAACGTCCACGACAGCATATGTTTATCTTGTATGGATAACTCACAATAACCATTTTTGTCTTTCATTGATACCAAGAAGATCGGGATAAGTAGATTCACGGGCAAGCCATACTCTGCCATACCGTTCATTCGATTGAGATAGGGCTTTTTGAAAAATGTTCAGGAGATTTCAGGGATGAACATAGGATATAAGAGAGTTGTAATACTCAACCTCGTCACCCCTAAAAATCATCCTTTGTAGTGAAAAAACGTGAAATAAAGTCCCTATTTTGACACTTAAATGGCTTACGCTGCCTAAATCATAACAAATACACCAAATTAAAGTACACATAATTGAACATCTAAAAAAAATTATATAAAAAAGTCCGCGACAGCTTATGTTTATCTTCTACGGATAACTCACAATTACCGTTTTTGTCTTTCATTGATGACAAGAAAATCGGGATAAGCAGATTCCCGGGCAAGTATAACAGCGCACGGCTGGTGGTAAAATCACATTAACATTTATTTAGGAGTAGCAGGGCACGCCGGGTATTAGCTAGTTATGAATAATGAATTTTAAAAATATTCCATAATTCGATTATCATCCAAAAATGTTTCATGATTTTAATATTTGGCACCTGAATCTGCACTTACGACCTGTTTAACTGTCCCCGTATAAAATGTAATTAATGACTGAATAAGTATAGGGAACACGAAAAATAAAAAGGGCTATGAAAAGGGATGAATCGAACTACACGGTAGATCGAAACAATAGGTTTATACATTACATATTTATTACTTTAGCTCTAGGTAAATTGTAAACAAATGAAGTCATGATTCAGAATGTTATAAATATCATATAATATTGTGTATGGATGACTTTAAAATATACGACACAGCCATATTGAACAGCTGCAGTCAAGAAGCCTAAAGGCTACCACATACTTCGCAGACATAAATTATATTTTATATCGGACAATTATGAGGGATTCTTAAATACGAAATCAAAAAGATTAGTGTTCACTGTAGTACAAAATACAAGCAATAAAATTAATATACGAACCTGATCTGGCCACTTATCGTTCTTATAAACTTAGATTTATAGTTTCCAAACATAAAACTTATGTACGTGTCTAATTTAGATAACAATAATACTAAGGATGCGGAATTAGTAGAAATAATGTATAGTTTTGTATGAAACACTGCCAACATTTTCGATTGAATAATTATATTATTATTTACTGCTTTAACTGTTTACAAATACGAAAGTAATAATAATGTACTTAATTTGACTATTTAACTCATGTCCCAAATGGGAGTCAATGACCAATCACGTTTCAATGAATCTTGTTTTACAACCAATCACAGTCGTGATATTTATCACTTAGGTTTATCATATTAAAGAAAGCTTTTCCTTTTTACACGCTTTATATTAGCTTGACCTGTATCTATCTATGTAACGGAAACTTTCAACGCGATTTTCACCCACTTACAATTATTGGATCAACTTGAAACTTTGCATACTTGTAAAGGACCAATGACAATACAATAATTTCGTAATTGTTTTCTAAAATCCTGGCCAGAATCATCAGAAAATAAAACAAAACTGCCTGTGTAATTATGTAACGCAATCTTTCAACACGATTTTCACCCACTTAAAATCATTGGATCGACTTGAAATTTGTATGCTTGTAAAGGACCAATGACAATACAATAATTTCATAAATGTTTCTAAAATCCTGGCCAGAATCAGCAGAAAATAAAAATAATAAAAACCGGTATAATAGGTTGCGGACTTATCAACATTTTACTCAATCGTTGTAAGATCTCAGTTGGTAGAGCGGTGGACTGTAGTGGTATATCATTTCAGTAATCCTTAGGTCGCTGGTTCAAATCCGGCCGGGAGGATTTTTTTTGTAGAGTATTACTTTTAGTTCATACTACAATAGTATCGAATTTAAAGATATTTACATTTGTATCTTATCCTGTAAAATATTAAAACTAAAAAAATAATCATGTTCTAGTACACACTATCACCAATCCTTGTTTCTGCGATATCCGCCGCTGCCATAACCCGCGCCAGTCGGATGCCACACGGTCTCGTAAATCAAGATTTCATGTGACTTCAAAGGTAATAATATAGCGGTGTGAAATCGGGAGAATATGCAGGGTCTTTGGCACCGAAAATGCGAGAGAGTTGAACGTGTGTTGTGATATTTTGCATGCTTCCGGATGTGAGTTCTTATGCCTATCGTAACCGACTTGGTCCCCACTACACGTCCTCAAGGTCTGTAATGGAAATTTAGTTACATTCTGTATATATATCCATAGTAATTCTGCCCGAGGGCAGTTCCTTCACTGCAATCATAGCATTTTCATACTATGCTTGCAGCTTTACTAGGGAATTGTATGTGTCGTAGCTTCCCGTTGCTTTCCCCACGCCCACGCCCATGCGCGCGTCCGCACGCACTCACGCACGCACGCACACACACACACACACATATATATATATATATATATATACATATATATATACATATGTGTATATATATCTGAAAAATAAATGTTTGTGTTAGGATTCCTGAGTGGCTCAGATGGTTAGAGCGCTAAACGTACAGAGTTTAGAGTCTCGGGCTTAAATTCCGACTCAGGCATTTATTTTTCGTTTCATGCCATATTTGCCTTCATTGCCAAATGTCAAAAATATAGTTATAACATCTAAATATATAAGCGTTACTAGTATAAAGTACAGGGTTCAACAAATGGCCTTTTGGGTTTCGAACACATGTAACTTGCGTTAAATAAGCTTACAAACATGAAACTAGTACTAATGGAAAGAGAAACTCAAACAGTTTTGGTTATAGTATCCCAGTTGGCTACAATGATGTATAATTACATACAATATTGCGTATTGTTAAAAGGTAGAAAATGGCTGGTATAGAGGATAGGCAAGCGTTCTGTGTTCTCGATTATCATTTTCATCAAACTGTAATTGTTGTTCAACGACATTTTCGAACACGATTTGGTGAAGAGCCACCCAGTGGTCCTTCAATTCGTCCTTAATCTAAGAGGGCGCATCACAAAAGCTATCGAAACAGTTAACCATGATATGCTATAACGTTACTGGGCGGAAATGGACTACAGCGTGATGTGTGTCGTGTTACAAACGGAGCTCACATTGAACATCTGGAAGGTACTGTAACAAAACATTTTAAGTTTCTCTTTTCATTAGTACTAGTTTCATGTTTGTAAGTTTATTTAAACGCAAGTTACACGTGTTCGAAAACCGAAAGTGCATTTGTGGGAACCCTGTAAATATTTCCTTTAAATATGCTTTGCTTACTTGTTATAGTGGTCACTAGATGGCAGTTGGAACGATATCTCGCTACCACTCGTGTAAATTGAGAATACTACATATATGAGAAAAATATATATTTGTGTTAGGATTCCTGAGTGGCTCAGATAGTTGGAGCGCTAAATGTAGAGAGTTTAGAGACTCGGGTTCAAATCCCGACTCAGCATGTATTTTCTTTTCATGTCACATATATATATATATATATATATATATATATATATATATGTCCATCCATAGTAATTCTGCCCGAGGGCAGGCCTTTCACTGCAATCATAGCATTTTAATGCTATATTTTACAGCTTTATTAGGTAATTATAGGTGTGGTAGTTTCCCATTACTTTCCACACAGGATGATGATAATGATAAGGATGATGATGATGATGACCGGAAGATTTTCGGTTTCGGGGACCGTTGGTCTCTAAGCATCCTGATATTTGTCTAGAGATGAGGAAAAACCTCGAAAAAAACCTCACCCAGGTGCCTGTCCCGACCGGGAATCGAACCCGGGCCCGGTGCGTGACAAGGCAGCACGCTACCTCGAGATCACAACCATGAACCATATGCATATATATATATATATATATATATATATATATATATATATGAACGGTGTTATATATCCACCGTTCTCTGGGTTACATGAAAATATAGCCCTAAAATCGTTCTCATGTAAAACAGTATTCTTATAATCCGTGTGATTACCAACTCTAAAGCAGCAATATACAACATTAGAATAGTTTATCGTGTTTACATCGCGAATAGTTATTGAGCAATTGGCATTATAATAACAGCTGGCCATTGTATTGACAGAGGTCAATTTAATTAATTATACATTACCACAGGGTATTTCTGGTCAAAGTAATTCAAATCGTTGATACTGGCAAATGCATTTGATCATTTGTCTCAATGGATTAATCTTTCAGGCTCGTTATTCAGAATAGTAAACCGACGATAATGCGGTTGTAATACCATGAACAACCATATCTGTTTTAGCTAATGTTATAATTAACATTGCTGTAATCATTACACAACAATACTGTAATTATTACAAAATCTTCTCCGAGGTTCAAAAACGAAATAGAATTAACGAATGGACTAACGAATATAATTTACCGTTAATTCTGTTCTTCTATAAAAATAGTGATAATAATTAAACGCATTAATATTTGTATCAAAATTAAATATTTGGAAGTTATAGTCCGAGATCCGGCTGCAAGATTACTACGTTCATCGAGTGTATGAACAAAATAATTTTTTTCATAAAATTGTGAATGATTGAATACATTTTTGCCGAGTTAAAATTCGGTCGCCAGTATGTTTAATTAAAATATTATTTATTTATTTATTCGAAATCATTTGATTCACTTGTTATTAAAATAAATTATAATGCAGTTCGCAGAAATCGATGCATAGAGCTTGAAAAGTTTTGGTTGCCATTGAGCACTTGGCCTTAAACATCCGCGCGGCTACAGCAGGCTGTGACACCAATCAGTAATAAAATGGCGGTAAGTACGCATTTATTGTTTATATTGTTCCCTCGCAGCGGGGAAGTAAAACCTCTGCCCTTTATGTATACTACGTACAATGTATACACAAAAATATATCCAAAAGGTAGTGTTAATATATATTATACGAAACAATTCACAGTATTTTAAATTAACCGAACTTTATTTGAAACAATATAAAACAAATACGTACTTATCGCCATTTTATTACTGATTGGTGTCACAGCTTGCTGTAGAAGCGAGGAGGTTTACGGCCAAGTGTGCAATGGCAACCAAAACTTTTCAAGCTCTATAAATCGATTTCTGCGAACTGGATTATAATTAATTTTAATAACAAGTGAATCAAATTGTTTTTAATAAAAAAGTAATTATATTTTAATTAAACATACTGGCGATCGTATTTTAATAGGCAACTCGGCAAAAAATGTATTCAGTCATTCACAATTTTATGAAAAAAATTGATTTTATTCATACACTCGATGAATGTGGTAATCTTGCAGACGGATCTTGGACTATTAAAATAAATGAATATGAAAACAATGATTTGGAAATAAAAAAAAAAAAGGTCGATCTGCAATAGCAATGTTGAATGGATGTTTGTTAAATAGACATATATTCAAAGAAATTAAAATTAATGTTTATAAATCAATAGTAAAAATTTTAATGAATTATGGAGCAGAAACGTGGACTATAAATGCCAAATTAAAATCAGTGTTCCAATCTACAGACATTTATTTTTTATGAAGATCTGCACGATGCTCTAAATTAGACAGATCAAAAACAGTATTGTACCAGAAAAAATTAACTTTAACGATTTCTTATCGTGGGTTATTAAAACTAAATTCTTCATTCTTCATTCATGAAGAAGAAATAAGAAATGGAAATAATAAAGGAAAATTTGTAATTGCTTGCCTAAATGTAATATTGTGGGATAAAAATGTAAGTAATAAAAATAAAATGAATATATGTCATACAATTGTTAAAAGCATCATTACTTATGAAGCAGAACTTTGGCTATTAACAACAAAAACAAATAAGTATCTTTTGGTAACGGAAATGGATGTTATTCGAAGGGCAGCAATAATTTCAAGAAGAGAAAAAATTAGGAACTCAGTTATAACGGAGAAAATGTAGATTGAAGACACATTTTAGATTACATTAAAACTCAGCTATTAAGATGGTACGGACATGTCCAGCGAATGGAAGAGGATCGGCTAACAAAATCTGTTTTGGAATGGAAAACTGAGGGAAGACGAGGCAGAGGAAGACCTAAAACCTCCTGGAGTCAGGGAATATATTTATACATGAAGGAGAAACATCTACAACTAGGAGACTGGGATGGACCGATAAAATTGACTATTGGGAATCGGACAATGTCAAAGACATTAATCAACCGATGATCTATCTAATTCTTGATTCGTTTACTCCATACGTATTTGTCTTTAGGTGCCTCGAATCGTTTCCCAAAGTAGGACAACATGATATTCAAAACTTAAGACTTTTTTTTAATAATGAAGCAAATCGCATGTTAACTACTTGTTAATATTAATTGCAAGTACTACTCCTCATATGTGTGTGTGTAATTAACTTATTGGCACTATGGAACCCGCAGGTTCATGGTCGAGCCAACAAAAGCATCCATACATCTCTATCCTAAGCAAACATTTTCCAATCATCCCCTGTATAATTAACCTCCCTCAAATACTGATTACTTTTGTTCTCCCACCTCAACTTTGGCCTATCTACTGGCCAATTTAACTCTGGTTTTCCTACAAGAAGTTTCCATGTCCCTCTATCATTCCACATTCGTGGCACATGTCCTGCCCATCGCAGTCTAAGAGACTTGACTGTTCGTATTAGATCTAGCTTGCCATAAAGATCATGTAGCTCACTGTTAAGTAGTCTTCTCCATTCACCTGTTTTTTTTTTCGCTTTTCTGAGCTACAAAAAATTTCCCAAGAAGTTTATTCTCAAACTGTGTGATATTGTAAGCTATGACGTAATCTTAATAATAATTTCTAAAACATAACGTGCAATTTCAATGAACGCTATAAGTGAAATGAAGTTCATCATCCTTGAACTGAGATTGCAGCAATCAATGTATTATAGTCTTGCAGAGAACAATTCGTTACGGGTTTTAATAGTTTTGTCTTACCATATAATTTTGCGTGACCAAATCAAAACTATAGTATCATGCTATATACTCACAAGTAATACACTACAAATAGCTATGGCATAACTTGGAGATCAACATGTTTCCTTCTCCTCTCATTGAGAAATTGTAGACATATTCTCGTCTGTCAACTTACCTGAAACAAAAAGAATGAATACATTTTATTATGCCAGCTACATTAATAGCATTTCACAATTGTATTATATTTGAGAATAAACATTCAAATCCTGACATATCCAATATGAACACGAGTTTCAGATCGATTCTTATTAGATTTGCCAAACAATACCAGCCTATACACTTATTTTTGAGTTAACTGTCATTTTTTGTCCATTAAAAATGGATACCTATTCTAAACTATTTCTGGAATGTAACAATGCTGCATTTTGTTTTCTAAATGACGTCATTTAGAAAAGAAAAAAATACGTTATACATGCTAATATGCTAATATAAACTTTCACACATATTATTATCCAGTTGTGTAATTTGTGGCGGTCTTTTGTGGAATTCTACAAATCTAGAAGGAAACTGTACGAAGCTCTCCGTAAAAAAAAATCAGGCGAAGGTCGGAATAATCAAATCAAACATTTGTTTCAATTCGTGTTAAATTCTATATACATTGAAAGTATATCTGAATATTATGTGAAACAAATCAGTGTAGAGGTGACGTGAATGTTTGTTCCTCATTAGATTTAATACATCGTGTCGTATATTGGAGATAATATAATTACGCTATATTTTCTTTTGAACTATTACATATCTAAACGTCAGAGATTGTCGCCCTTATGAGAATATATAAGCGATTATAGAATATAATAGTCATTAGATCATATAATTAGCGTTAAATATAGCAGATCGGTTCTTCATAACATTTTGCATTCGTTTTATTTTTACAGATACATCATTTACCTTGTAGAATAAAACAAAACATTTAAATTGCCTTAGAGTAATGTTTTTGTGTGATATGATTAGTCATTTAATTTATATAACTTGCGTCCCTAGGATAATACATTAAAATAAGGAATTCAGGAAACATTCATATTTTTCTTTAAATACGAAATATACAATCTCCTACCACACAACATATTATCAGGGGAAGAATTTAATGTAGTATATTATAGTGTGAAAGTCACAATGGAAAGAATAAGAATTCTCGATGGCACACGGCAAATGCAGAACTGTCGCTGGGTGGCACTTTGAGAAACTTTCAATATGACAGTGATAGAAATCGGATATAAAATGAAATGGAAAAAAGTTTAAGTATTCTTAGAGATGTAAAGATTGTTGTGTATAGGATAAGAATATATTTCAAACAACTTTTTTTCGAAATAAGAAACATGTAACATCAAATCGAATATCTATCCTTGTTCTGCTCGACAAGACGCGGTTAATCCCTACAATGATGATATAAATATATCCTTAAGCCAGAAAACATTTTACAGTTTTTATTAAAAAAAAAGCTTCCAATCTTTTATTCGGAGCAATTGTATATTACTTCAATACCGGATTAATAAAGAATTTAGATGTGAAGTTGTAAATATGAGTTAACCCACATTGTGGTGACCATATTAAGGCGAAAAGTGCGCCTTGTTATGTCCATATGATTGAAGCAGTGTTAACCCATGTTGTCATAGTATGAGATGAGATTAGGATTCACTTTGGATTCGCTTGGGGTTAGTCAGAGAAGAGCTGATTTGAATCCGAGATCTCCATCTCTATACGTTAGCGCACTAACCAACTGTCATGTCATACTTGGCCTTCATTGCTACATGTCAAAAATATAGTTATAAAATCTTATTATTTATTTATTCTCCTTCAACCCAAAGTGATTTGTCGCCAGAGGTCCCTGTCTAAAGCATCTTCTCTCAAATCTCTAGCTTCCGTACTTCTCCTCACTCCATCTATCCAAAGTTCTCTAGGTCTGTCTCTTCCACTTCTTCCATTAGCCTTCCAATTAAGAATCTTCTCTGGTACTCCTTCTTATTCCATTCTTATGAGGTGTCCATACCATTTCAAACGGGTTTTTTTTTTTTTTTTTCCAACTTGCATAATTTTCCTAATTGTGTTGTTTCTGACCTTATCCCTTCTTGAAATTCTTGTCGATCGCCTCCAAAAGTACATTTCTACTGCTAACAGCTTCATTCTTCCCTTTAGTTTTTTTAGCATTGTATATTTTTCAGTAGAATGAGGCGCTGGCCCATTGCTATATATATATATATATATATATATATATATATATATAATGTTGATCAGTTATATGTTCGTAGAAATAGTTCATACATTTTTTAAAAATAAATCTTTTATCTTTTCTCCAAAGAATATTAACTTAAAATATTAATATTTAATTAAATGTCCTGCTTCAGGTGGTACCATTAATGTATATATTTCTATAAGCATGGTACGTGAATTATGGTGTGGTGATATTGAGTTTTTTCGTACATTACTTTAATTATTTTTCACATAACTTAATAAAATCACGATACACAATACATCCGTTTTATGTTATAATGACGTATTTTTAATTTGTTAAATATAAAATATTATAGAACTGAATTCTCTGCCTTGGAACGAAAATTATAAGCGTCAAAACTGGTTAGTTTAAGGATGGAGTGTTTTATAAAATTAATAAGCCAGATTCGTTTCTTCTATTTTATTTCTGAACTGTTTCCTATGTGATACCTGTATAATCATAATTCAGATTGCAATATAAAAAATATATATAATGTAATTTTTTTAGAGAACCTTACTAACTTCAAATGAATATAGGCCTATTGGAGTGTTCCATTATCTTGCTTCAAGGCATTTGGTTGAGTTTATTTTATATATGAGGAATCTAGTTTCAAAATTCATTCATTCCGATAAAAACGAAATGAGATAGCGACGGTACTGCATTTTATTTGAATTCCCTCATCATAATAATGCATTGGATTGTATCAAAAATAATTTCCCGCTCGTTTTGTTTTACTGATTGTAAACTAGGTGCTATTTCAAAACTATTTCCTTCCTTGTTATAATACTTAACTATAGGTTATAATTTTTATTATAATAATAATTATTATTATTTTTCTTTCTATCCTTGTCAACTTTATATTGTGTAGTCTATAATTATCTGCTGATGATGTAGTACTATTGGCCGATTGCGAGGAGATACTAAAGACCAACACGCACACACTACTAACACTAAGAAATTGGGACTGGAAGTAAATATCAATAAAACTAAATATATGGTCACATATAAAAATATATTATATAATGAAAATGGACAGCTAATCACAAATGAGGGAACTTTTGAGGAAGTGGCTGAATTCAAATACCTAGGAACAATAACCACAAATAGGAATGAGATGCACAAGGAAATTAAACATAGGCTCAATTCTGGAAATGCGTGTTATTATGCATTACATAGACTTTTGACTTACCAACTCCTTTCAAAAAACTTTAAACTGAAAATATATAAAACTATTATTCTACCAGTTATATTATATGGATGCGAAACATGGACTATTACTTTAAGGCAGGAAAAGAGATTACGAGTATTTGAGAATAAAGTTCTTAAACAATTTTTGGACCAAAGAAAGATGAGCAGACAGATGAATGGAGAAGACTACATAATAGTGAACTACATTGTCTTTATAGGAAGCTAGAATTATAAAACAGTTAAGTCTCGTAGACTGCGATGGGCAGGACATGTGGCACGAATGGGGAATGAAAGACGTGCATGGAAGATTCGTGTACGAAAACTAGAGGGAAAACGCCCAGTTGGTAGACCAAGAATGAGGTAGGAGAATGACATTAACTATGATTTGAGGGAAGTTGATTATACAGAGATGATTGGAAAACATTAGCTCAGGATAGGGATGTGTGGAGAGCTCATGTCCATACGGCCATAAGTCTAGGGATTCGATAGTGCCAGTGAGTTAATTGAGTTAATCTGTATTAAGTTGTTAACGGACGGGTCTTTCGGATAAAATAAGAATATAACAATAATGGGAATACTGATGCATTGACTTTATCATATCAGTTCTTTAGTTATACAAATTTAAATAACTTCTCCGATAGTAGGACATTCTTTTCTACCACTTGACTATGTATTTGGACGAATATAGAAGGTCATAAGATAGACACAATAGCAAGTCCAGAAGAATATAGAGATATAATCTCTGAATTTGCAACTGAAAGGAATTAAGAATACCACTATTCTCTTTTTGACTGGAAAAAAATTGGTTGAGTAAAATATTAAGCCACCAGGTCAATGGCATTTCCAATCTATAGCGAAAAAATACTTAATATTAAAAATTACAAACAAACGGAAACAAGTTTGTGGTTGTAAAAGGTTAAATATGCTACTGAAGTAATTTTGGAGTAAATAAATCAATCCTTAAAAGAGGACAAGAATTAAAAATAATTCTACCAGAATGATACTCAATTATGTTCGTGTGAAAGTTGAAAAATCGAAAGATGTCGAAACACTGTTGACAAAGCATTTTGATGCTGACTGGAGGCAGGTAGGCGGACAGAATTTCTATAAAATCGTGCTGGAAGAAGGTGACAGACGTTCTTGAAGATCAAGTAGGATATTCAAGTGAAGATGCATTTTTGATGAAGATGAACGTTGTCTAAAAGAAGGGTTTCAATGATTCATACAGGAGTTACATCAATTGTGGACATTAAATATGAAAAGTGGTTTAATAATTATACTAATGTTTTTACATGCTTTGAAAACTATTTCTGTTTTATAACTACTAATAATACATTGATGATATATTTATCATAAGTAATGCCACGAGTGATTTCAGTGAGTCGTGAATTTATCTAGAGAATTTGGAAATCAAGAGTGGCATTTGTTAGGACTATTTAACGAATAAAATTAAGCTGTTTACTCACAAATCATTATTTAACTATAGTTATTTTAAAATATTTATATATTTATTGTAAACGGCGATGTTTGAAAACAAATAAGAAACGATAGGTACGCTTCTACTGCTTCTTTTGTTTATCACTACTATTTATTGCCAAAGGATCGCAATATTATAAGGAGGAGCTTTCTTTAATATGGTAATTATAACACTGATAAATATTTGGTGAAACACGACTCTGATTGGTTGTAAAACAGAAATCATTGAAACGTGATTGGTCATTGACTCCCATTTGGGGCATGAGTTAAATAGTCAATATATTTTTTACTTTCATTACGCTTAAAACAATTCTTTTGCACAAAGCACATTTTTCAAAACTAAATGGTTCCACTGTTTGATTGCAAAACTACATTTCATTCCAAATTTATTTATTTAATAACTGGCTCAAAAGAGACTGAATATTTCTTTTTGTGCTGTAGATGAAACCTAGTACTTGTAATAATTGTTTTTACAAGAAAGTATTCGCCTCAGTGCCCCAATAATTGACTTATAAGTGTTTTGCATTTATCTCAAAATCACTTAGAATAGAATGAATGAGTTTTCAAACTGAATTTCTTATTTGTACTTCATAGGAAGTAACTACCATTGTGTAACGGGTATAAAGAATTATCTCAATGTAGCTCAAGCATGTTGTAAAAGGAATACAGGTTGGAGGAGGTTACGCATGTGTTTGACAACTCCCTCCCATAAAACATTTCTTGTTCAGAGACCCAATAATTTGCCAGGGGACGGAATTTTTAATAACGATTTAGCAAAAAAAGGAATCGAATACATAGATTGCAAGGAAGACACAAAATAAGTACAACTGAATTCAAGTTGTAGGAGCTGTCAAGGCCTGGAATAGTCTGTAGAAGCTGTAAGTATAAAAAAGTAGCAAATCATCCCTTATATAATCTACGTCCTCAAATCATGATTAATTCTATTCTTCTACCTCATTCTTGGCCTACCAACGAGAGTTTTTCCTCTGGCCTTCCTACAAGAAGCTTCCATGCCCCTCATTCACTCCCCATTCATAACTTATATCCTGACTATCGCAATCTACGAGACTTAACTGTTTTTATTATAAATGGTGTCCTATAAATGTCATGTAGCTGTTATGTAAGTCTTCTTCATTCGCCTGTCTGCTCATCTCCCTATGGTACAAACATTTTCCTAAGAATTTTATTCTCAAATATTCGAAATGTTTTCTCCTCCCTTAAAGTAAGAGTCCGCGTTTCGCCTCCATGTAATACATCTGGGAAAATGACAGTTGTATATATTTTCAGTTTAACGTTTTTTTTTGTGAGAAGGTGGGATAACAAGAGTACCTGTAATACATAATATAATGTAATTCCAGAATTGATTCTATCTTTAATATCTTTGTGCACATCACACCTGTTTGTAATAATTGTTTTTATATATTTGAATTCAGGCACTTGTTCAGAATGTCCTTATTTGCCATTAACTGTCTATTACCATTATATAATGTACTAACTAATACCCGGTGTGCGCTGCTACTCCTAACTAATGTTAATGTGTTTTTACCACCAGCCGTGCGCTGTTATGCTTGCCCGGGAATCTGCTTAACCCGATCTTCTTGGCATCAATGAAAGACAAAAATGGTTATTGTGAGTTATCTGTAGAAGATAAACATATGCTGTCGCGGATTTTTTTTAGAGTGTTTTGAGATATTCAATTCTGTGTACATTAATTTGGTGTATTTGTTATGGTTTAGGCAGCGTAAGCCATTTAAGCGTCAAAATAGAGACTTTATTTCAAGTTTTTTTTTACTACAAAGGGTGATTTTTAGGGGCGAAGGGGTTGAATATCAAAATTCTCTTATAGTCTATGTTCATCCCGGGAATCACCTGAACATTTTGCAAAAAAAACCATAACAATCGGATCAACGGTATGGTCGCGCATACAGTACGAACAAACAAACATTCATTTTTATATATTAGATTTCTATGTGTGACCACATATTTAGTTTTATTCATGTTTACTTCAGTCTTGATGTCTTGGTGTTACTCAAAATTATGTTCGCTTCCAAGTTAAATCTCAGATAATTTCAACTGCCACTAAAAATACAATGTTAAAAATAATTTTTATTTTACCTCTGGTAATACTTAATATTTTACATTGGAGGCATGTAAATTATTTTTCTTTCATAAACACAATTTAATGCTGGGCTTTTAGTTTCTTCTACCACTATATAGCAACATGAATCCATATGCATATACGCTTTTTGTTGTAGAAACTTTGTACTTGATGCAAGCCTTATGACAGCAGTAGTAGAGTCACAATTACTTTGTCGATAAAAAGCCATCATTCGTATGAAATACGCAAGACTTGACGTTGTAATCAATAATTCATATCGAACATCGTTCATGAAGTTCAGTTTCAAGCAACACCAGTAGAGCCACCTTTCACGAAGTAAAACAGTGTAAAACATTTATTAATATTAAAATAAAGAAATACTTGGTACATGCCGTCTTCAATTAGGTTATTTTTTTTAAATGGCAGGCCTTTTAGAAACCTGTTTCCATCTTCAGCAGAAAGGTTTGCGCTACTCTGAAAGGTCTACAGTTTTAAAACATCTAACTTAGTTGAAGACGACGGCACCTGCCAACGTATTTATTTATTTTAATGTTTTATTTTATGACTCTATTCGCCTCAACGGAATTGTATTATTTTATTTCAGGATTGTTTCTGTTATATACACAGGTATCCTCAATCAAAATATGCAATTCTTCCACACTTCCCTTTCATATGCAAGGCTATATATTTTGGTTTTTTAGCATTAAGTCTTTTTTTATGTTTGAGGAGCTGGCCCATAGCATCAACCCCTATCCTGGAGGACCAGATACTTTTTCTGGAGTCCACCATAGATTAGTTGCTTTCACTGCAGCTAAGAGTCTGATCCACCCTTTTTATTATGAATTTTAATGATGATAACATTTATTAATGATTCAATTTTGGAATAATAATAACAATAATAATAATAATAATGTGTCCACCGCTCAGGTCTCGAGGTAGCGTGCTACCTTATCACGCAGTGGGCCCGGGTTCGATCCCCGCTCGGGACAAGTTTCCTGGATGAGTTTTTTTCGGGGTTTTTCCTCACCTGTAAGACAAATGTCAGGATACTTTAAGGCCCAAACGGCCCCCGAACATAATCTGGCCATCATTATCATCAATATAATATTCACCTCATTAGATTAAGTTTAGGTTTAAGGCCTCTCCTGGCGCATCATTACCCATCGTCATCATCCATCATATCATTGGGGCAGCGTAACCCCGCCTTCCAGGCGCCCCAACCTCAAAAGTGGGTTACAATACGCCAATACCAGGAGAGAATACCTGAAATGTCGAATGACAACAGGTGGCATGGAACAAAAACTGATAATAGTCATCATTATCATTCCAAGGATTAGGCAATTGCCCGTTCCGACTTCTTAATTCATAGCCCAACATTTTCTAAGCCTTCCGTCATCACATCTTCCTCTTTCTTGATAATTTCTTGCTAACAATGGATATCTCTCCTTACACATTCCATTCATCTGATCAATCCACTTTTGTCTATAATTCGTGACTTTATTCAATAAAGGCTGCACTTTTAATTCTTCTATTACATCCTCATTTCTAATTCTACCAAGTTTTGTAAGGTTACTACTACTACTACTACTACTACTACTACTACTACTACTACTACTACTAATAATAATAATAATAATAATAATAATATTTTATTTATTCTGGCAGAGTTAAGACCACAAAGCCTTCTCTTCCACTCAACCAGCACAAATTACAAATACATGTTTACAGTATAGATTATATATAAACTATACTAATTTTATATATACATCAACCTCATATAATTACACTAAACTCCACTATAAAAATAACATTTAATTTAAGATTTTTACAATTTATTATTACAACAATTTAAAGCATTATGGAAATTTGAGAATTTTTAACCATTAAGTTATTTTTAGTTCACCATTGTGGTCTCGAGGTAGCGTGCTGCCTTGTCACGCAGAGGGCCCGGGTTCGATCCCGGCCGGGGCAGTTTTTCTGGGTGAGATTTTTATCGGGGTTTTTCCTCGCCTGTAAGACAAATGTCAGGAAAACTTTAAGGCCCAAACGGTCCCCCAAATCATATGGCCATCATCATCCTTCACCGGCGTGGAAAGCAACGGGAAGCTACCACACCTACAATTACCTAGTAAAGCTGCAAGCACAGCATGAAGATGCTATGATTGCAGTGAAGGACCCGCCTTCGGGCAGAATTACTATGGATGGATGAAAGTTATTTTTATCATATCTGACTTAGGTAATTTATCTAATGATCCATCCATCCATTCATAGTAATTGTGCCGGAGGGCAGGTCTTTCACTGCAATCATAACATTTTCATGCTATGCTTTGCAGCTTTACTAGGGAATTATAGGTGTGGTAGCTTCCCGTTGCTTTCCACATATCTAATGATAACAAAGTTCAAAATAAAAAAAATACGTTTCTTCTAATATAAGTAAAACGTCAATTCGTGCCCGGCGTAATACCAAGTTGAGGGATATAATGAGATTAAATTGCTAGTATTATTGAAGATCAGAGATGTACAAGGATCCCGGCTGATCAGACCTGTCGCACCTTCACAGAGGCAAATTAAATTACTAAATGAAACGGATATGATTATGGAGAAGCTTATTTTGTTTACCAGTGTCACCAAATTATTACATTTCTGGTATTTTATCCTGCCATGGCTTACATGTCACCGAAATTCTGAGGTTGGGGCGCCAAAATAGACGGGGTTACTCTGTCCCGATTGTATCCATCCATAGTAATTCTGCCCGAAGACAGGCCCTTCACTGCAATCATAGCATTTTCATCCTATGATTGCAGCTTTACTAGGGAATTGTGTAGGTGTGGTAGCTTCCCGTTGCTTTCCACACCGCTGAAGGATGATGATGATAATGATAATGGTAAGGATGATGATGATGATGGCCATATGATTTCGGGGACCATTTGGGCCTTAACGTTTTTCTGACATTTGTCTTACAGGTGAGGAAAACCCCCGATAAAAACCTCACCCAGAAAAACTGCCCCGACCGGGGATCGAACCCGGGCCCGCTGCGTGACAAGGCAGCACGCTACCTCGAGACCACAGCGGTGGACTCCCGATTGTATGAGAGGTGATAATGATGATGATGATGATGGTAATGATGCGCCAGGAGAGGCCTAATTATGGAGATATAGTGAAATGTAATTTTTTTGTAGGGGAAGATGGGAGAACCCCAAGAAAAATCTGCCCTAGCTCAGAATCATCCACCATGAATTCCACATAAAGTAATCGAGAAGCGAAGTCAGGACCCAAGTGATTAACCACAAGTATTTGTACGTGTGGAATTTTGTATTTTCATCCCCGCAAAAAGAAATAAAATAATATTTAATAAGTTGGTGGCAAATCAGAAGCCTCAATAATTCAACATTTTCCTATGAAACTTTGTGATCAGATATATATGTTCGTTTGATATTTCCTGTCGTTTGATGAAATGAGAGTATGTCTACCCTCCAGCAGAAACGTTTTGACGTACGAAGAGCTAATATTACTGCTATTCACAGAGGCAATGTTCAATAAATGATATGGTGACGTCAACAGCACTAGCGTTCTCGTTTTCATTTACGTAATTCCTTATTTACAGTCTATCAATTACAAAGATAGGACCATAAACGAAAATTAATTTAAGAAAAAAAAGATAAGTATCAGATGGTCATTGAAATGGATAATGTAGTATGATAAACGTCCCGCGCCGTAGTAGAGCCGTTTAAGACTACGGGACATGTACTGGTTTGAGTTCCCATGGGGGAAGAAATTTTTGGAATTTCGACCAGGATGGGAACGGTACCCTACTCACAAGGTAAATGTCAACTACTGCGCGCCGAAACCAACCTTGAAATTTCTCCCAGAGAAGCGTTATGATGTAACAAGGCCGTGTGCAAAAATTTACCTGCCGTTTTTAACTGCAAGGCACAGAAATCGAAGACAGAATTCAGCAATGACATCCGATTATCCGGAACAGATGGACATCCCTGTTCGATTAAGAGCGGAGTGGAGTGAGGCAGGATGTTGCGAGGACGTCAAGGTAGTAAGGGTTATCCAATCTACCAATTCAATATTTGTATTAATTCCCTGTAGTTTAAATGAGAGATTTGGCGCTGAATTTTAGTGACTTGCAGTTAAAAACATGGTTTAAACTGAATTGCTCCTCCCTGCTTTCAAGTGAATGGTACAGGGCCTTGGCCTTAAAGTCTAATGGAAATAAAGTTATATGAAATGAAGATAAAACGATCGATTTACAGGCCTTAAAAGGCCCTTAGGGTAATAGAAAGTGAAGACTCTTACCTTTGTAGGCAATCGGGAAGAATATCAACCGGATTGTCAGCCCCACGTGATGGCGCCTTTACCACTAGAACATACGTATCAGGCACTCGTTTCAGTTAGAGCTGAGTGAAATCCAATACCATGGTGCTGTTAGAAGATTTAGGCCTAACCAACTATGCTACGGCGTGTATCATCCCATTAATTGAAGGAGGGTAAAATAATGAATGGATTATTAAAAATCCTACTTAATGAATCTGATGTGGCTTCTTAATTAAGTAATCTACCATGCGTTTAATTTTCCTTTTATATATGGAATATGTCCGCACCTTGGTCTAGAATAACCTTATTATCTAAATAAACAAATTAAGTTATATATATAGGGCAGAAACATTCTCCAGTTATAGTGAAATCAATTGCTCTGGGGAAAGGTAACCACAAAATAACATCATAGATATCTAAGTTTAAAACTAAATAATTGTAGCGAACAGGTAAAAATGAACAAACGAGCGAAACTTTTATAAATTCCATCCATCCATAGTAATTCTGCCCGAAGGCAGGTCCTTCACTGCAATCATAGCATTTTAATGATATGCTTGCAGCTTTACTAGGTAATTGTAGGTGTGGTAGCTTCCCGTCGCTTTCCACACCGGTGAAGGATGATGATGATGATTATTATTATTATTGTCATATGATTTCGGGGACCGTTTGGGCTTTAAAGGTTTCCTGACATTTGTCTTACAGGTGAGGAAAAACCCCGATAAAAATCTCACCCAGGGAGAACTGCCCCGACTAGGGATAGAACCCGGGCCCGCTGCGTGACAGGACAACACGCTATCTCGAGACCACAGCAGTGGGCTTTTATAAGTTTATAGAATTAAAATACATAATAACGATAATTGCAAACAAGAATGAATGCAGGAAAAATATATACTGAAGTTTCTCTCGAGAAAAGTTAACCAAAAATATATGCAAAACGAGAATCCTTCTGATGTAGCATATGGATATAAATTGGTGTCTTAAGTTTAATAGAAAATATTTATATCATTTAACAGTAAAGTGTTTGGAATTTTTTAGCCAAGGGGAGAAGAATAGACGGATGGATGGAGAAAACTAGATGATAGTGAGCTACATGATCTAATGGGAAACCAGATGTAATAATAGTAAAAAATTTAGAATCTTGTAGATTGGCATGGGCAGGACATTGTAGGAAAGTCGGGTGGAAGAGGCCGAGTAGGTAGACCAAGTACGAGATAGGAAAATATAATTCAAGATGATTTGAGTCGCCGCGGTGGACTAGTGGTTATGATCCTTGCCTCTGGTCCCTAGGGTCGCGGGTTCAAACCCGGCCGGGGTCGATGGATTTTTTAGGACGGCAAAATCCAAGTAGAAAGTCCTCCGGGAGGGACTTTAAGCCGTGGGTCCCGAGTCTGAAGATTTTCGGGCTCGTAAAAAATCCTTAAGCCTGAATGAAAAGGCCTCTAAGCAAAATTTACCGAATTTTCCCGTCCTAGTACTACCTTGGTTTCCTAGATGTCAGTATCAGGCGGAACGCTGACCACGGACCACTCAAAATGACATATATACGAAAACAAGTGTAACTAAATTAGCATGGTTCAAATTCTTCCCTGTAGGGGAAGAGTGCCTAAATCTCTGTAAAGGGAAAACATGGGCTTACTACAACTACTGATTTGAGAAATGTAAATTATACAAGAAGTGATTGGAATACATTAACTTAGGATAGGTAGGCCTATACAGGGTGAGGTTAAGAGCTTATATCCGCGTGACCTTGAATCTCAGGCTTCGATAGTGATAATGAGTAAGTAAGTGAGTGAGTGAATGAGTGAGTTAATTAATCCTTTAACCTTTAACCGGGGTTGTGCGTTTCGTAAGCCGTAAGTGGAGTTGTGGGGTCGAAAAATGTACCAACAGAAAATGTGATAGTACGTGCAGTTGTATTTGTAAGACTTATTAATTGTGAAAAATAGAATAATAAAATAGTTTGTTTATTTAACGAACTGATTGTGGAATAATATGGATCATTTGGGGGAGGGAAATTCACTAAATTACAGGATATAGCACAAGTGTAGTTAAAAATAAAACAGTAACTTCCACGAACATAGTTACAATGAATTTGTCAGATTTGATGTTCACACACATTTTTTCACTGAAATTTCAAAATACACTGAATAAAAATCCCACGTAATTTACAAAAACTTTCTTTCAAATTAGAATGTTCCGAATTCTCCACATAACTGATCGGCATGTTTGGCACATTGGTCTGTAACATCTAACAGACTATTGGTACGTTTTTTTTTAGTCTGAACGAGGACACAATGCACACTGTTTTCTTTTACATCCTCGATTGGTCTTTCCTTCTTCAGAAACGGTTTCTTCAAAATCCTGGAAACAATCATTCTGAGTTCTTTTTGTAGTCGATCATTTTCAAGTCTTTCGTTCAGATATAGCTCTGTAAGTTGTCGGCCTAAAGTTTTCAGGAATTCAAAGCGAGAAATAGGTTTGTAATCCTTGAACTGTGATTGCAATACTTAACAATTAACAACAATTTTGTTCAGAATAACATAGCAGATGACCATCTCCGTCTTCGTCTGCTTGTGCTATGTAAAAATGTTTTGTTCAAAGGTATATACTCACCTTTTAGTACTATTATAAAAATACGAATATAATTTTTGGCTTGCATATCTCTTGATCAGTAAATTTCGAATAGTTCATGTTAGATAGCATAATGGCAATTTTTCCTTTTTTAGGTACATGCGAAATAATTGCTTGATCATCTCTAAACCCATACTCTGTGATGTCTATTATATGCTTCATGTTTGTTTGGAAGAATGTGTTAAAAGTTTTCAGAGTCACATTCTAGATCTGAATCTGTTTCATGTTCAGAATAATTATAATGAGGATAGCTTTCATCCCCACATTCACTTACATCACTGCCTTCATATTCTTCTGAAACTTTACCTACAAAGACACGGACATCGGTATCAAGCACTGACATATGTTTATGGGCTTGATAAACCATATTATCACCTACTATACCACAGTCACATAAACTAACGTTCAATACAAATACTGGAATGCAACTGGAGTTGTGGGGTCGTAAAGGATACCATACGTAATTATACATACGTACATGGGGATTTAAGTATTAATCATGGTTTTATGACTATAATTCAAGAGGTCCCGGATTCCATTACCACTCAGATCCATGAATTTTCCATTAACCCTTAAATTCATAATGTATCCTTTTGGATACATCAGTTGGTTCAGTTAATTTAATAATTTAAATAAATCAGAAGAAAACGACAAAATGAAACCACTTAAATGTGTGTATAATTATACAATATACCTAATAATAACAGTTATACAAGATACCGTTTTCACTGCGGTCCGTCACATTCAAATAACTAAGAGAAGAAATTTGTTTTGCCAATTTAAGGGTTAATGGGGATTATTCAAATGGTCTCCTATAAACTGGAATTTAGGTTACCTTTGGTTTAATGGTTCTTTTGGTGTTTCGTTATCATTCATCGCCCACATTACATTGGGGTAATGTAATTCCGCCTTCCAGGCACCTTAGTATCAGAAGTGGGTTACAGTTTCTTCAATGTAAGGAGAGAATGCCAGAAATGTCCGAAGGCAACGTGGTGATAATAGACAAAAATATTTATCGAGGAATAACACACTTTCATGTAATCCATGATTATATTTAGGAAAATAAGAATGTAATAGTAGGCAGAGTGAGTTTATTATTCATGGTTATTTGGGAGGAACTATATTAAGTTGATCAATTATAAACAGGCGAATAAACATTTGCCTAGTTCCTTAAATTAATTCATCAAACTAAGCATAATATTCAAGATTTATATATATATATATATATATATATATATATATATATATATTTATTTATTTATTTATTCAGTTTGTAATATAACAGAATTGTAATTTAAAGAAATTTCGGTGGCCAGACCATGTGGTCGATGTCCATACAGAACGATGAGAAATTTCGATAAATACGATAAGTAAAGGCTCCAGACTGAGAAAACAATCTATTGCGTCTCACCGAATGTCTGACCAAATGCTTTATGATCTCCCGCTTCTGTGATTGACACATGCCGGTGTGAGGCCAGCAGCCGGCACGGCTGGAAGGCCAATAGTCATGGAGTTAGTCTACAGAATAACTAATTAATTTTCTGCTTCTACTTCCCTAGTATTAATTGCTAAAATAAATATTTAAAAATTCAAAGAAAGATCATAAGGTGAATACATGGAATTATTCGTGAAGATGATACATGGAGAATACGAAGCAAAGATGAAATCGAAAGAATGCTAAAAAATTAAAATACTGTAACATTTGTCGAAGGTGGAATAATATAATGGTTCGATATGTTGAAAGAATGTCGAAAGAGATTGTACCAAAGAAAATGCTTAGAGCAAAGATGAATGGAAAAGATGTTGGGAGGGGGGAAAGACATCCAAGGAATAGATAGATTGACGAAGTAGAGAATGAAAATAGAACTTAGATACGAAAGAAATGGAGAGTGGAATGTTGTCGTCGAGGAGGGTAAAGGTTATAAAGACCTAAATGCGCCAAAATAAGCAACTGTTTCCCTTGTATTATAGATTATTTAGTATTTTTTTATCGAAATGTAAAGCAATTATGATAAAACATTACCCTCGTTTACAGCATTCGCACCAAACTACTTAGCCAATGCTGAATTTAATTTGTGGTTTACAAATCTCTAATGTAGTTTCTCTATATCATGTAGAGGCATGGAAAATCCACTTGGTATTAATGGAATTAGTAACACGAGAAATAAGGGAGGGGAGCGTTATAACTCTGGATATAGATTTCTACTTGTACAACAAGAAGAAATCGTGTTTCGAATACGAATCCTTTTAACTTGCTATATCTTAAGATAACATTCATACAGTAGTATATTCCTTTATATTTGCATTAAGTTATAAGATTTGAAACTTAGTGCGAAGCTGTGGTACTTCTATGCTGGCACTTTAATTTGTGTACACTGTTAGCTAGCATAGGGAAAAGGAGAGGGCAGAATCAATTAGGCAGATTGAAACTAGGAGGACCCGCCTCTCTCCCATAATTACTACTGCAGGATATATACCCTAGTGGTAGTTACTACTGGCTCACTAATTACTTGAATACAGATCCCAACACATTCTATATGCATGCACCAACATCCGATTCATTGCCAGCTATAAAATATATATAAAAATGAATGTTTTTTATACACGGCCATATCGTTGATCCGAATATGATGGGGCGTTTTGCGAAATGTTCAGGAGAATCCCGGGATGAACATAGGCTATAGGAGAGTTGTGATACCCCACTCCTACACCCTTAGTCCTTTGTAGTGGAAAATGTGAAAAAAGTAGCTCTTTGGACGCTTAAATTCTTACGCTATTAATGTACACAGAATTAATTATCTCGAAAATCTCTACAAAAAAGTCCGCGACAGCATATGTTTATTTCTTACGGATAACTCACAATAACCATTTATGTCTTTCATTGATGCCAAGAAGTTCGAGACAAGTACGTAGATTCCTGTGCAACTATAGCAGCACATGGCGGGTATTCTTTCACGGATAATTCACAATAACGAATTTTGTCTTTTAGTCCATTTACGCCAAGAAGATCGAGATAAGTAGATTCCCGGGCAACACCGGGTAATCAACAGGAAGTATCTAAAAATATATATTTATAATTTTTTTCCCTTTTACTTATTCAACTAAACATAAAATCACATTCATTTCCATTTATTTAGGCGTAGCAGTGCACCCTGGATATTAGCTAGTCTAATATATAAAAATGTATATATTTGTTTGTATTATATGCGCTGCCATATCGTTCATCCGATTTTGATCGAGCTTCTTGCAAAATGTTCAGGAGAATCCCGGGATGAACATAGGCTATAAGAGAGTTGTGATACTCAACTCCTACTCCTTTAAAAATCGTAGTTTGTATCGAAAAACGTGAGAAAAGTAGCTCTTTTGGACTCATAAATAACCTGACCTCACCTGTGTTATTCTGACCCAACCTGACCGAACATGACCTATACTGACCGGACCTGACCGAACCTAACGTAACCTAACCTAACCGGACATAACTGAACCTGAACCTAATCTGAATCTAACCTGAACTTAGGCTGAACCTAATGTGAACCTAGCCTGAACCTAAACTAAACCTAGCCTGAACATAACCTGAACCTAACCTAACTTAATCTGAACCTAGCCTGAACCTAGGTTGAACGTAGTCTGAATCTAGCTTGAACCTAGCCTGAACGTAACCTGTTCCTAGCCTGAGCTCAACCTGAACCTAATATCAACCTAAATTGAACCTAACCTGAACTCAACCGAACCTAAACTAAATATACGCTGAGACTACACTGAACCTACACTGACCCCAAAACTGAACCTAAACTGAACCTAACACGAATATAACCCGAACCTAAACCTAACCCAACCGAGCCTAAGCCTACAGTCCCTAACCTAATCTAATCTGAATCCAAACCTGAAACCAATATCTGAATCCAAAACAAAAAACCGAAACCAAAACTGAAAGAAAATCTGATCTCAAAACTGAAACCCAGCATTTTGTATTTTATTTATTTATTCCTGGGTATTATTATGTTTATGTAGTCCCTTTAAACAAGAGCCTTTAAATTAATGAGTTATTGAAGTAATGTCAATTTTATTGTTTAAAACTTTCTGATAGTAAGGGCCAATTCTAACAAAACCTTCATAGTCTTAATCGATTCACGTCTGTGAGACTATTTCATGACCTAACCTTAAATTGCTGAAACAATAATTTATCCTGACGGTTATTTAAATATTCCGGACCGCAAAGAAAACAAGATCGTGTAAAAATCAAAGTTATTATGTAATCTAATGCAAATGTAAGTCATTTTTCCTATTAATCATTCAATTAAACATGAAAATACATTAATTTTCACATTTCAGCTCATTTATGCCATGAAGATCAGAATAAGTAGATTTCTGGGTAACGTCGGATAATCAGCACGGGATATCTAAAAATAATTACGATAAAAAAAATCCTTTCACTTATTCAACTACACATAAAACACATTAATTCGTCTTTCAGCTCATTTATGCCAAGATGACTGGGATTAGGAGATTCTCTGGCAACGACGGATAATCAGCACAGGGTATCTAAAAATAATTACGATGTAAATTTATAATAATTTTTTTCTTGCACTTATTCAACTAAACATAAGAATACAATAATTTTCATTTCTTTAGGCGTAGCAGCGCACGCCATGTGTGTTTTATACAATCTGTTTTTTGATTCACGTGTCTTAATATTTTGAATTTAAATACTTTCTTTATTGAAAAATACAATTTCTTAGCATTTTGTATTATTTTATTTATTTATTCCTGGATATTATTATGTCTATACATTACCCTTAAACAAGAGTCCAAAAATTAATCAGTTATTAAAGTAATGTCAGTTTTTCTGTTTGGGACTTGCTGATAGTAAGTGACAATTCTAACAAAACCATCACAGTCTTATTTAATAGATTGTCCTAGTGAGTAGTAAATACAGTAACCCTAAATTGTTGAAACAATAATTTTTCCTGCCAATTATTTGAATATTCCCGACCGCAAAGAAAACAAGATCGTGTCAAACTATAATTTGTTATGTAATTTGATGCAAATGTAAGTAATTTCTACCCATTTGCTTTTTTATTGTTTTATGCATATAAAAATAATGTAGGTCTGTTGTCTTTTATAGACTTTCAAACCGTTCAAATGATCTTCGTGAAAATTTGTATATATAGGATTTCAGATGCGGCGAGTGTTTAACCGTTATCTATTATGATCTAAAGTCATTGGATGTAGGTCACCTGAAACGAAAATTTAATAATCGCTCTAGCAATCGCAATTTTCTATGTTTCACAACAAAATCTCGGAATACCGTATTAAAATAAACCGACGTATCCGCCCGATTAATTAAGAAACTGGTCTTATTTAGTCGATCAGGGGTTGCGTCAGCTTTTACTCCTAGACTTGGAACGGTTCATGAGTGTAAGACATCTGTGGCAGTAATAATGATCCGGATGAATGTGTTTATAGGAAGGGCAGCACGATTATCTACATCTAATAAGGGGAAATTCCTTATTTCTCTCTCATTTTGGGGAATTATATATGCATTACCCAAAAATTAACGAAATCTGACAGAATTGGGAGTTTACCTGAATTTGAAATTAAAAATTTAGTCTAGCAACCGCCATGTTGGTTCTTCGCAGTGTACACCATATAATTAATTAACCCACAATGTTTATTTTTAGGCGTAGCAGCGCACGCCGGGTATTTGCTAGTTATATATAAACTCCAGTACAATACAACTGTAACTATGTGACTAATTATAAACAAACAAATTTTAATAATCTCTTATTAAATAATTAAAACAGATGATTCATTTAAATCTAGTTGGGAATTTAACAACCAATTGCTATTCTTCAATTTATTTATCTCTACGATTTGTAAAATATTTAATTTTTTCCCTTTGTCACAAACATGTAAAACTTTAAAATTTGAATCAAAACAATGATTGTATTGGAGTAGATGGTTAGCCTACTTTGAAGTATCTATATTTCTATTATATGCTCTCATGTGTTCCTTTATACGAGAAAATAAAAGGTCTGCCAGTTTGTCCTATATAGATATTGTCACATGTGTCACACTCTAATTTATATACATCTGATAATTGTTCCTTTTTCACTTTGGTTTTATTGCTTTTTTTATTATATTTGCAAATTTTTATTAGTTTTAAACGTCACATTAATGTTCAACTTTTTTAAGTATTTGGATATCTTATTGGAAAGTGGGCCTATGTATGACATTAAATTTATTTATGTCTTTCTTGGGTAAAGGAAATAATTGTTAATAGCTTTTTTGTAATAAATTTTCTTAATTAAATTGTCTATAATTTTAGGGTCATGATCATTATTGATAGCTGTTTAATAATATTCAGCTCCTTATTAAATTTCTTCAAAAATTGTCTTCATTTGTCATTAACTGCCCATTTGCATTATTTAATATATTCCTATGCGTGACTATATATTTAGTTTCATTGATGTTTGTTTCCAGACCCAATTTCTTAGCGTTACTTACTTACTTACTCACTGGCACTATCGAACCCGTAGGTTCATGGCCGCGCGGACATAAGCTCTCCATACATCCCTATCCTGAGCTAATGCTTTCCAATCATTTCCTGTATAGTCTACTTCCCTCAAATCATAGTTAATGTTGTTCTCCCACCTCATTCTTGGTCTACCAACTGGGCGTTTTCCTTCTGGCTTTCCTACAAGAAGTTTCCATGCACGTCTTTCATTCCCCATACGTGCAACATGTCCTGCCCATCGCAGTCTACGGGACTTAACTGTTCTTATTATATCTGGCTTCCTATAAAGACCATGTAGTTCATTGTTATAAAGTCTTCTCCGTTCACCTGTCTGTTCATCTATCTTTGGTCCAAAAATTTTCCTAATTTCTTAGCGTTACTCAATAGAAATATGATTTGGTCCTAAATATCTCTTCTAATAATATCACCGAGCTCTAATTTTCTAAATTATTATAGATAGGTGGTATCTATTTAACGACGCTTTTAACTTCTCAAGTGATTAATATCACGACTAAAATAAGAATTTGAAACGGCCAACACATTTTGCATTGACGTCTCGTATCACGGTTTAGATTATTTTAAGTGGTTAAAAATCTACGATACAGAACCCATGATTTTACCTTCTTTTTGAATACGCTCTGAAAAAAAAAATCTTCGCTCCTTGATGGTATACAACTTCTAACGAGTTCGAGAGCTAACGAAAAGTTCCGAAGTCACGAACATTTTATTTAGATCTATTCTATTTTTTAGCTGAAAAAAAGCAGGCCTATAGATTAATATTTTATTGGAACGATGATGATTAAAAATAACATATTTCAGTTTATACCACAATACACTACCGAAAAAAGAATATAGTAATTCAATTTAAGGTGTACAACGAAATAGAAATTACAAAATGTGTAAAGCAAATGTAAAACTGTTGATGAAAATATTAATCTCGTTTTGTTGTTTATTTCTTTCAATTTTCTGATCCATGATAACAGGTATGTCCACCGCCGTGATCTATCTTGCTTCAGAGCGGTGAGGGGTGGGCCCCGATATGAACACCGACATAGAAATTATATTTCGGGTTACTTCCTTTCTTTAAGACAAATGTCAGGGAACTTTAAGGCCAAAAGTCTCCAAACACATTCTGGCCATCGCAGACTAAATATTAAATTCGCAGTGTTTAGCATGAATACACTGTATGAGTGAATGGCGAGTCTTGTCTTAGCCAAAATGTTTGTGTTGTTACGGAGATGGACTGGCACTGAGCTGATTACTAATCTACTTATGTCCTTGTGTGGTCAAAAACGAATGAGTGTGTTCCAGAATAAAAAAAATAAATAAAAACCTCAAGTGGCTTAGGGCATGTAAAATTTCCTGCGTAGGTACAAAAGGAAAGAAAAGACGAATAAAAATGTCTTTGTAATAATTGTTGTTATCTCCTCTTCGTCAGTTTTCCCCCACTTATAGGTTTGCCGTATTCAGTTTCCATTTATTTATATCATTCCAATCTCCTTCTTCCAAATTCCTATCATCCAATATAGTTCTGACATAGGTTTTCCATTTCCATCTTGGTCTGCCACGTTTATTTCTTCCCAGGGGGTGACCATTGGTATATATTTTTTGGCCATCTTTCATTTTTCATTCTTTGTATATGGCCATACCATTTAAGAGTTTGATTTTCAATCCTCTTGACAAAAGATGTGGTGACATTAATTTCTCTCTCAAAAAAATAATTTCTTAATTTATCCTGTCTTGTTTTTTGAAGGTTCTTCTAAGATAATCAAATTCTACAGTTATAATTTTATTCTTTTGTAATTCCGTCATAGACCAAGTTTAACTTATATATGACAAAATATTCTGTATTATGTTCTTATAAATTTTTATTTTAGTTCCCTTTGTAATATTTTTGTTCCAAATTATTCCATGTAATGCCTTAGTATGTTATGAACTCAAAGTAATAAAACTGATATAAAGAAAGAGAGTATAATTAAAATTAGAAGATGCATCAGTTTATAATTACTATTTCAAGTGATATTAAGTGGATCGTTATTTGAAAACTTACTTGTAAGTCTTACCCACGACGCGACGCCTGGCTGTGTAGCGTGTAATCAAGTGGAAACTAATTATCGTGGAGTCAGTAATAAACATTCACTACAGCTATATCGATACAATTAAAGTTTTAATCATAAACAATGATGAGAGACTCCATATCTCATTGATTACGTCATGCATCGAAGAAGCGTGAGATCTTTTGGCTAATGAAACGCTAAAAAAATAAATCTTACTTCTGTAAAAGAAGTTAACATTTCGTAAACGCCCACTTTTCAATGTCTTCTTGGATATTAGATATACTTGTATATAGAATGTAAACATACCGGAATTTCATCTCAATTTTATGTATAAAAATTCAGCTTGTATACATTTGCGCTCTCAAAACTAGAAAAGTAGTTGGTCGATTCACTTGAAAATCTGTATGTATAGGTTTTCAAATACGGTAAGTGTTTAGCCGCCATCTAACATGCTTTAAAACAATTAGGCGTACGAGTTAGTCATTAAAAATAGATCTTGCATTCGCAATTTTCGATGTTTCACAACGAAATTCAGAATATGATATAAAAATAAACCGAGGTAGGTGTTATCAAAAAAAATAAATGAAATCCGATCGTCAGAAATGGAGATTTGCCTGTAATCAAATATTAAAAGAGATCTAGCGACCACCATGTTTGGTTCCTTTGAACATACATGTTTTCAGCTACAACGAGTATTTACCCGCTTTCTATTCTATAATAATAATAATAATAATAATAATAATAATAATAATAATAATAATAATAATAATAATAATAATAATAATAATAATAATAATAATAATAATAATAATAATAATAATAATAGGAAAAGCGCGCACAAAAGTGCATTGGTTTATGTCTCTGCTGTATGCCAGCAACGATTGTGTTCTCTTTAAACATACACTGAAATTATATCTTTCACACGGTATCACAAAGCTTGCACACGCAGTCACTTGACGGATCATGATAGTTTGAATTTTTGCAGAATTTGTGGTGATATCCGTGCACTGCCAGTCTTATTATTGCACTGCCTATCTTGTTGTTTGGTCCAGTCCAGTCTCGTTTGATCATTGCATCTGTTGCGTAAAAATCGTCTGGTATTTCTTTTGTCTTGTGTTGTCTTATTTTATCCAATGCAGTTTCCTGTTTAGTAGCTGGTAACAGGAATTTTGTACGTAGATCTTCCACGAAGAAAGTTTACTGTGAAACCATTAGGTGTAGACGTTCACCTGAATCAAAATTTAAAAAAATCGCTCTAGCAGTTGCAGTATTCTGTTTCACAACGAAACTCAGTATATGATATTAAAATAAAACGAGATAGGTATTATAAAAAATCAGAGCATTAGAAATGGGAATTTATCAAAAATCCTAAATTAAACATCGACTCTAGCAACCGCCATGTTTACTCCTTGCAATGTATACCATTGTAAATTTTTTTATAGGTATGACAACGCCGGGTAATAAGCAGTTAGTATGTTAATATTTTGTATTCACGAAGTCTTCCACAATACTATGGTTTTTCACAACCCACTGAAGATAAGGCCTTCCACAAATCTTTATCCTCTGTATCATCTTCACTCATTCCTCTGTTGTTCATGCTAATTCTTATTCCTTACATTGTTTGTTTCTTCCTCTTCTACCCTCTGCCGACCACTCCAGCCTTATTTTAATCACACCTATATTTTTTTCGAATTAATTATTTCTCCAATTGTAGAATACTATCCACTATCAAATATATTACTACCTAAACTAGATTTCCTTGCAGCCTTCCTTTAGAAATCCAACTAACAATCAGTGACCGTGTAGGTTGTTTAAAGTATGTTTTCTTCCCTCTCCATGATACAAAATAATTTCCATTAATAGATAGATCATCGGTTGATTAATGTCTTTGACATCGTCCGATTCCTAATAGCTAATTTTGTCGGTCCATCCAATCTCCTGGTTGTAGATGTTTCTCCTTCATATAAGTGTGTGTGTATATATATATATATATATATATAATATTCTTGATTCAAAACATAGAATTTAACATGTCAATCAATCTCCTCCCTCTACTCATTCTTTCCTCAATTTCCGATACACTAGTTCTATCTATTTTTAAAATTGTCTACAAATAATTCTATGTTCTTGCCCTTTTATATTTCTCATTTCCTATTATCATTTGCTTATAATAATAATATTAATAATAATAATAATAATAATAATAATAATAATAATAATAACGGTATTAATAATAATAAAAATATCAAAATCACACTTTAATATTAATTTATAATTGTTATAATACTTGCTAAATATACGATTGGTGTTCTTGTCCTGTAGGTAACGCGCTATATCGAACAACTCAGCAAATAAATTATAATTAACTGGATAAAATAATATGAAAATCAAGAACCTATAATAATAATAATAATAATAATAATAATAATAATAATAATAATAATAATAATAATAATAATAGCAATTCTACTCGAAGACAGGTCTTTTACTGCAATAATAGCATTCTCATGCTATGCTTTGCAGCTTTATTAGGGATTTACAGGTGTGGTAGCTTCCCATTGCTTACCACACCGGAAAGGATGATGATGATGATGATGATGATCGGATGATTTTCGGGAACCGTTGGGCCCTAAGTTTCCTGACATTTGTCTTACAGGTGAGGAAAAACCCCGAACCTGTCCCGACCGGGAATCGAAACTGGACCCGCTGCGTGACAAGGCAGCACGCTACCTCGAAACCACAGCGGAGGACAACAACAGCAATAACAACAACAACAACAATAATAATAATAATAATAATAATAATAATAATAATAATAATAATAATAATAATAATAATAAACGCTTCTTGTAGGAAAACCAGAGGGAAAACACCCAGTTTGTGGACGAAGGATGAGGTGGGAGAATAACATTAACTATGATTTCGGAAAGTAGATTATACAGAGAATGATTGGAAAACATTAGCCGAGGATAGGGGTGTATGAAGAGCTTATGGCTGCGCGGCCATGAACCGACGGGTTCGTTAGTGCCAGTGAGTTTATAATAATAGTATCGGTAGTAGTAGTAATAATAAACCCACTACTGCTGTCTCGGTGGAACGTTGCAGTCGTTGCCTCGCACGCAGTGGTTTCAATTCACGGTCAGGGCAAGTTTTTTTTAGGTAGGAGACTTTTGAGGAGTTTCCTCATATATATGGCAGATATTAAGGATACGTAATAGTCACTGAAAATCATTTGCTCATAATAATTACCCTATCATATCCGCCTTGTTTAGTACGAATTTATTGAATGAATCGTGTATCTTGTTCAAAATGTTCGTGTTGTCTCGGAGATGGCCCGCCTTAGAGATGATCCCTCATTCCGGGAGGGTTCCATGTCCATTTGTGATCAAAAAGTGTGTATGTAATCAAGGATTAAATATCATCTCCCTACATGCTAAGATTGTAAGGCCCGGGTGGCACTTAAAAGTACTTGGAACTTCATACTGAATCACTTCTCTTATGATAAAAGATATTGTGTGCATAATAAATAAGCAATCCATCCATAGTAATTCTGCCCGAAGGCAGGTCCTTCACTGCAATCATAGCATTTTCATGCTATGCTTGCACCTTTACTAGGGAATTGTGTAGGTGTGGTAGCTTCCCGTTGCTTTCCACACCGGTGAAGGATGATAATGATAAGGATGATTATGATGATGATGACCATATGATTTCGGGGACCGTTTGGGCCTTAAAGTTTTCCTGACATTTGTCTTACAGGTGAGGAAAAACCCCGATAAAAACCTCACCCAGAACAACTGCCCCGACCGGGGATCGAACACGGGCCCGCTGCGTGACAAGGCAGCACGCTACCTCGAGACCACAGCGGTGGACAAATAAGCAATAAATGAAACAATATCGGTAATAGAATACGCGAGAGGTTATGAATAAATGTGCATATCGTCTGCCCGGCCCGGTGGGAGTGGAACGCACGGTACTACTCTCTGATAATAAATCAATATTATTGATTCTAACATTATTAACATTTTAAATTTTATAAAGCATTGGCTATACCTGCAATACTGTACGGCTCAGAAATGTGGACTCTGAATGAACAGTCAATTAAAAGAATAGAAGCAGCAGAAATGAAATATTTACGATTTATGGCAGGATATACTTTAATGGATAAAAAAAATTAAGTGAAGATATCCGTGAAGAACTAAAAATATTCAGTTTGACAGATAAAATAGAAGAGTATAGGATAATAAAATAGTATGAACGTGTCTGAAGAATGGATACCATCAGATTGCCTAGGAAAGATCTGAACAATCAACCAAGAGGAACAAAAAGAGAACGGGGACGCTTACGAAAAAGATGGACATATCAGCTATAATTCTTGGAGCAGCAACGAAATAAAAAAGTTCAATACTTGCAAGAAGAAGAAGAAGAAGAAGATTATTAACTAAAAAATATACAAATAAATGATCAGTTAGCTATTGGATTCTTCTTCTTCTTGTTCATTTCACGGACTAGGAAAATTGCAAGTTCGGCCTCACAGTTGTTCTGTCCATCTTTTCATTGGCCTTCCTACATTCCTTGAACCTCTTGGTTTGCAGTTAAATGCTGCTTTTGGTAATCTTGTTACATTCATTCTTTCTACGTGTCTAAACCATTTATCTCTATATTCTTTGATTTTATCATTCAGTGGATATATATTTAACTCTGTTCTCATATCTTCATTCCTTATCAGATCCAACCTTTTCTTCTTCCAAGGAAGTTAATTTCTACGCTTTGTATTCTACTATGTAATTTTTTGGTCTTCACACCCATAAAGTAATGCAGGAACTGCCAATGTTTTGTAAAACTTTAATATAGTATATCTTTTTACTTTGCTCATTAATGACTTAGGTTTAATTCCGTATATCATTTGAAATTTCAACAGTTTCATACTTATGTCTCTTTCAATTTAAGTGTTTATAGTAAAATTCTTCTTCTTCTTCGGCTTTCCTCCATTTATAGGTTTGCCGTCTTCAGTTTCCATTTATCTCTATCATTCCAATCTCCCTCTTCCAAATTCCTATCATCCATTATAGTTCTGACGTAGGTTTTCCATTTCCATCTTGGTCTGCCACGTTTATTTCTTCCAGGGTGTGACCATTGGTATATATTTTTTGGCCTCTTTCATTTTCCATTCTTTGTACATGGCCATACCATTTAAGCGTTTGATTTTCAATCCTCTTAACAACCGATGTGGTGACATTCATTTCTCTGCAAAGGAATTCATTTCTTACTAGCGTACCCGGCAGACGTTGTCCTGCCCGAACGTTCAATTCTCATTTCTTGGGCAGACGATAAAAATATGTTATTTTTTTACCATAAAATTTAGCAATTAGGACATAATTAGATATTATTAAATAAGTTCGCTAGAAAACCTCTTACAGCCTTCTGTTGTGGCTCAAGAAGTGTGAATGATGACGTCATACAGTCATGAATATTAGAATTGTACCCTCCTTTGCAGATAAGTTAAGAACCGTCATATAACAATTATATTAGAGTGGGGGAAAAAAAGATAAATTGATGAGAGTGAGTCAAAACAGTTTTTTTTTCAGCTAGATTTCATTTCTGACCCACTCTGCACCGGTCCCATACTGGCCGACATTCCATGAGAAAAATTTCTTCCCCCGTAGATACTCGAACCAGCGTAAGTCCCGTAGCTCTGCGCTAAGACTTCTTGCCTTAACCACTCAGCTACGGTGCGAGACTCTTGGTATCAATGAAAGACAAAAATGGTTATTGTGAGTTATCCGTAGAAGATAAACATATGCTGTCGCGGGCTTTTTTTGTAGAGCTTTTTGAAATATTCAATTCTGTGTAAATTACTTTTGTGTATTTCTTATGGTTTAGGCAGCGTAAGCCATTTAAGCGTCCAAAGAGCTACTTTTTTCACGTTTTCCACGACAAAGGGCGATTTTTAAGGGTGTAGGAGTTGAGTATCACAACTCTCTTATAGCCTATGTTCATCCCGGAAATCTCCTGATAATTTTGCAAAAAACCTCATCACAATCGGATCAACGGTATGGCCGCGCATAAAGTATGAACAAACAAACAAATATACAAACAAACATTAATTTTTATACATAGGATTTTATCCTGTCTTGTTTTTTGGAGGCTTTATAGTAAAATAACAACCAAATTATTGGATTAATTTTTTTTTATTCCAACCACCTTCATCTCAATATTATTACTGTTGCTTAACTGTAAGTCCTGGGACCACAGATCCTGCAAGGCTCGCCACTGTGTGTATGTCTAATGTATGGTACAAAGTTTCTAATCCCTGCCTACGTGGAACCGGTCTAGAGCATTCGTTTATAAGTCCCAGAGCCGTCCTTAAAAAATAACGTAGATAAAAATAACAAAATAGAGAGAGCTGACACATGTATACAGTATATTTTTCATAACAATATTTGTTTGCGATGAGTTGAGATTTAACTAACTAATTTACTCTGAGGACTGATGCTTGTACAATCAATTTACTGTAGTATAATTAGCAGTGATTTGCAGAACTAATGTAAACGTTTGTATATGCCAATTTCCAGAGCATAATTAATAGTTAGTTCCCTCAATGGCAATAATTATGCATCCGATGTTGATACAAAACATTAAACACATGTTCACTGGAAGACAATTATTGATCTATTTAAAAAATTGCCAAAGCAGTGAAATAACAGTAAATTTACCTCTATATTGATTCCTAATTTTATATTAGTGATAATTAGACAAGTCCGCCGCTATGATCTCGGGGTAACGTCATTGCCGGGGCAAATTCCCTGGATGAAAGTTCCTTCTCAATTTTCCCTAACTTTGCAAAACAAAGTAGGGACATTTTAAGTCCCAAATGGTCCCCGATCGGCACCGGTGGACTAATGGTTATGCTCCTTGCTTCTAGTTCCGAGGGTCGCGGATTGAAACCCGGCCCGGGGTCGGTGGATTTTTTTAGAACACAAAAATCCAAGGAGCAAGTCCTCCGGGAGGGACTTTAATCACGAGTCTGAAGATTTTCAGGCTCGTAAATGATCCTTAAGCCTGAATAAAGAGGCCTCTAAGCAAAATTAACCGACTTCAACGTCCTAGTAATACCTTAGTTGCCTGCTAGATGTCTCACTGGGTCGGTGTTGACTGCATGTCATTCATGACATCTATTAGAAAATAAGGTAACTACAAAATTACTTGGTCTAGTAACTCCTTACAAAGGAGAGGCTATGGCTCAACAATGGTCTACGCCATTACATATAATAAATAGTCCCCGAATACGGTCTGGTCATCATAATCAACCGATCACATTCGTCATGTTTTGTATGGATATACAGTCCGAATATGAAGTGAATGAAAGTGTGGGATGAAGTACGAGAGAGGAAATCCAACCAAACACGCCCACAAATAAAGGGACAGTCATATGCCACACGTCACTGTGGTTTATTTCAAGCGTATTCAATTGTTGATTGTACATCAGACTTGAAAGTAGCACGTCCGCCCAGAGACTGAAAGATTCAGATAGTACAATCTCTCATGAGTCATGACGTAATATTCTACGTAAGACATTCCATTTGTTTATTTTCTTCTGAGCTGAGGACTGTATGAGTGAAGGGTGGCTTGTCTTAAATGTTCGTATTGTCTCATAACTCATCCGTGGAGGTAACCGTCCTTTTGTAGTAAAAAAGTATGTATGTGAACGAGAGTTTAAAATCCTATCTCGAAAGTTCGGGTCCCTGTAGGCCTGGGAAATGTAAATTCCGCCATCCAAGTGCCTTAAATTTGCAAGTGATTGAAATTTCAACAATGCCAGAAGAGAGTTCCAGAAATATGATGAGACATCCTGATGGCATTTCAAAAAATCTAATTAATAGTTTGCAAAAAGTAGGATGTAATAGTGCAATATAGTATATTACGATGCAAGGTTTGGAAGTGGTTTTCACAGAATCGAGGAAACTGTTTAAAAACCGAGCGATAGCGAGGATGTAATAGTGCAATATAGTATATTACGATGCAAGGTTGGGAAGTGGTTTTTACAGAATCAAGGAAAATGTATTTTCCTCGATTCTGTAAAACACTTCAGAAACGTGCGTTGTACATTATTTTTTGCGCGATGGTGTTTTCAAAATAATAAATAATAGTAAAATAATAACATATTTAATGGAAATATTTGCGTTCATTATAAACAATTGACTAACGTTAACAGTATGAGCAATGTTTATTAGTTGAAACAACAGGAGGCCGTAAGACCAATTTGGTAATAAAATGGCGGCAAGTACATATTTACCGTTTTATATTTTTCTCAAATAAAGTTCAGTTCATTTAAAATGCAGTGATTTGTTTCGTATAATGTATATTAACACTGCCTTTTGGATATTTTTGTAAATACATTGTATGTATTATACTTAGAGAGCACTGGTTTTACTTCCCACACGCGTGTTTGTAATAAGCAGTATTACAGTATAGTTATTTAGTTGGCATCCCCGAAATGTAGGAAGTTGAACTTTCAATCATGGTCGCCATTGCTGTAAGTACGACAAAACGCACTATCCCTCAAAAAATGTATTACAGAAACTCGAAAATTGAGATCAAGAGACGAACTTTTCGTCCATCCCGGAAATCTTCTTAATCTCACTTGTAAAAAACTCCATGGCGCGACAGGTCCAGAAGACCCTTGGCCTACCACATGGCTCGTGGGCTCACATCCACATGTGTTAATGACAGAGGTAGACGATCATCCAGCCGGTCTAGGAGTGACGTGTGGTTAGGCTATACGTGGGATCCCCAGGCGTTATAGCTGGTTCTCTCAACCTGGAACCGCTACTTATTTTAACTACCCAAATGCCTCACGATGCTGAATGTGCAACGGTCCCATACTGGATGGTATACCGTAATACATTATTGCAGAAACCCTTAAAAACACATCTGCTGTTTAATGACTTGATACTTGTACATTTATGCGCTACATGTGAAATTACAATCGATAGTAGAAATCGGTGAAATATGAGACAGTGTAACTTGATCAAGAGATTTGTAACAAAAAATAATGAATGGTAGAAAAATAAGGGACTGTTTCCATAGAAACAACACCTACACAGTGTTGTAAACAACTGAATCAATATGATGTTATTTCTGTTTACTAGAGCAGGGAGTCTTGTAACTTTAATTGAATTCCAGTCTGAACGACACCTGAGAATTAACTTTAATCTGCTCTCAAGGAAATTACTTTAATTGAGCGGACAAGAATAACCCTGCAACAACTCAACAAAGCGTGACGTGTAGTCATGACTTCTACTAGGGGGTATACTCGACCGACAGTATGTGCGTGCTTCACGGTGATAGACCTCTGATTCTTTTTACTCCAGCTTGTCTGCACATGTGGGGAGACAGGAGAAAGTATATGAGAAGAAAAGGGGTTTAAATGATTTCTTCGCAAAAAAAAAAAAGTTTGGTACGTAATCATATTCTTGAAGGACAATAAGTGTATGCGTTAAAAGTACGTAAAGAACGATCATAAGTAATGCCACGAGATATTTCCAATTTATCTGGAGGATATGGAAAACAAGAGTGGCATTTGTTAGGAATATTTAACGAATAAAATTAAACTGTTTGCTCACAAATCATTATTTAAATATAATAAATATAATAACATTAGTAAAGTATACGGTTTTAAAAAAGAAACTGCATATTGTATTTCAGATACATCAACAATTTAATTTTTTTTTTCAGCTGGTGGAGTTAAGATCATGTGGCCTTCTCTCCCACTGACTAGGACAAACATATGTTGCATTTAAATAAAATACAATAATATTACATACTAAACAATTAATTTATCTGGTCAAAGTGAACAATATTGAAAATTATGTCTAATAATACAATAAAAATTAAGACAATTAAAATCAGAACTAATGAAAGAATGTATACACAAAAGAATAACACCTCGAATCTACTATACATGAAAAGAAAAGAAAAAAATACAAAGAAAGTAATAAACTGTAATGAATTAATCTATTGCTTATAGATAAGACATTAAGTAAACATATTAATAGATCTTAATATTATTAACATTATACCTAATCTCTTATATATAAGCGACAGATTAATCACCTATGATAATACATATCTCCATGATTATTAATATTATGCTTACTTGATTCTTTGTTTACTAAAAAATAAAACACCGTTCTTCTCAAAATGAAGAAAAATTATTTACACTAGTACGCAATATACCTCTTCATATTTATAATTAGTGAAGTGTTTTCTGAATTAATTAATTAATTTAATTTTAATGATAGGCCAACAGAAAGTTAACAATTTACAAAGTTGAGGACGCAGATCTATTAGATAACAATTTTATAATTTCATATCATAATTTTAATTTTTAGCGATATTGTAATCCAGAATCTAATCCAGAATTTGTTTTTAGTCAGGCTGGTCGGGTATGAAATGAATCCGCAACCTCCCGAATATGAATGTCAAACGTTTTCATCTGACGGAAGTTCATTAATTTTTTTACTATATAGATTACTAGGACGCATGAAGTGAACGTCGCACTTAAGTTAGGAAGTTTAGTGTCGGTAGTGTTAGTTAAGCAGCCAATTCTGCTGAAGTTATTGACGTGCTTGGTAAACAGAAAAGTACGTATGAGGACTAGCATTTGTTGTGTGTTTGATTGGAGAATTGAATTTGCTACGGGCTGAATGAGTCCTGTAATTGTGGGATGTCCGGCGGTCAGTTGATGAGAGACAATTCAACTTGTCAGTGAACGCTTGATTCTACTAGAGCTTTATTTACACGGACGCAAGAGGATAAGTTGTACTAAACACATCCACGATTCTATCTGCATAGAAATTCCATCATTAAGTTTGTAATCAGAAAAGTAAATTGCGTTTACTTTAACATTATATACAAACCCGTATTCGTTAAAAAATTAACATTTTTGCGCGATAATGCGTTTTTTGTTGTACTACCAGCAATGACGACCATTATTGAAAGTTCAACTTGTTACATTTCGGGGTTGCCAACATAAATAACTACTGGCCAATAGCGAGGAGATACTAAAGGCCAACACGCACACACTATTGAGTAACACTAAGAAATTAGGACTGGAAGTAAATATTAGTAAAACTAAATATATGGTCACATGTAGAAATTCAGTATATAATGGCAATGGACAGCTAATGACAAATGAGGGAAATTTTGAGGAAGTGGCTGAATTCAAATACCTAGGAACAATAATCACAAATAGGAATGAGATGCAAAAAGAAATTAAACATAGGCTCAATTCTGGAAATGCATGCTATTATGCATTGCAGAGACTCTTGATATCCCAAAATTCAAATCGGGAAAGATTGGCATGCTACGAGTTATTGGTAAATCCAGAAAATTGGATAAACCTCGGTAAATTTCTGGACAAAACGCGAAAAATAGGACAACACTCATTCATGAATAAATATATGTTATCAAAATGCAATACCATTAATTATTAACAATTATATATAAATTGATTAGTGTATAATGCTGTTGTGTTATTTAATTGTAATATTAATGTGTTTTCTTTATGTAATTGTAATGTTAATGTTTTTTTAGTGTATAATGCTATTGTGTTATTATTTAATTGTAATATTATTATTGTTTTTTTCTTTATGTAATTGTAATGTTATTGCTATTGTGTTATTACTTAATGTAATATTATTGTGTTTTCTTATGTAATTGTAATGTTAATGTTTTTAGTGTATAATGCTATTGTGTTATTATTTAATGGTAATATTTTTATTGTGTTTTCTTTATGTAATTGTAATGTTATTGCTGTTTTTGTTTATTTTTCTTTACACTAGTACCAATTATTACTTTATTGTAACGGACTGTCAACAGCACGTACGGCTTACTGCCCGTGCGACCCATATTTGTAAATAATATTGTAAATATCTTACTTTTTGTCTAATAAAGTCCTACTACTACTATCCCAACTCCTTTCAAAAAACGTTAAGCTGAAAATATATAAAACTATTATTCTACCAGTTATATTATATGGGTGCGAAACATGGACTCTTACTTTAAGGGAGGAAAGGAGATTACGAGTATTTGAGAATAAAGTTCTTAGGAAAATTTTTGGTCCAAACAGAGATGAACAGACAGGTGAATGGAGAAGACTACATAACAATGAACTACATGGTCTTTATAGGAAGCCAGATATAATAAGAACAATTAAGTCTCGTAGACTGCGATGGGCAGGACATGTTGCGCGTATGGGGAATGAAAGACGTGCATGGAAGCTTTTTGTAGGAAAGCCAGAGGGAAAACGCCCAGTTGGTAGACCAAGAATGAGGTGGGAGAACAACATTAACTATGATTTGAGGGAAGTAGATTATACAGGGAATGATTGGAAAGCATTAGCTCAGGATAGGGATGTATGGAGAGCTTATGTCCGCGCGGCCATGAACCTTCGGGTTCGATAGTGCCAGTGAGTAAGTAAGTAAGTAATATTACATTTACACCCAACTGCGGGAAGTAAAACCACTACTGCCTTCTATGTATACTACGTACAATGTATATATAAAAATTACCAAAAGGATGTGTTTATATATGTTATAGAAAACAAATCACTGTATTTTAAATTAACTGAACTTTATTCAAAACAATATAAAACAATAAATACGTACATGCGGTCATGTTATCAATAATTTTTCTCAAGCCTGTTGTTCAACTAATAAACATTGCCCACACTGTTAACGTTAGTCAATTGTTTATAATGGACGCAAATATTTCAATTAAAGATGTTATTATTTTACTATTATTTATTATTTTGAAAACACCATCGCGCAAAAAATAACGTACAACGCACGTTTGTGAAGTGTTTTACAGAATCTCGGAAATTAAAAACATTTTCCTCGATTCTGTAAAAACCACTTCCCAGCCTCGTATCGTAATGTACTATTTATATTTAATACACAAGTGATCTTCTTGGTGATATAATATTAAAATATATATGTAGTCAATATGCCCATTTCACCAATTAATGTTTTAAAATGGTCAACAAGTTTCTACAGCCAAGCTGTCATTCTCAAGACCAGATATTGACTGAAGACAGAATTGATAATAAGTAAAGAAACAAATTCAGTTAAAAACAAACTACGTCACATGACGCAATCATTCATAAGTGAACAATAAAACATACTAAAACTAATCCTCTTTTGTTTCAATTAGAGAAAAGAGGGCGCTGTACGGAATAGGGCCCTTGTCTTTATTCATTATTTTATCCTATTTTTTATAAATTTCCAAACTTTCAAGGACGTTAAGGAATTTGAAATCCATGACCGAACGAACCAGCCTAAGGTTACTTTTATTGATAGCATGACCGTACTCAGAAATATGTTGGGCAACTCCAGATTTTTCAATTCTGTTGAGTCTGAAATGGGCAATATGTTCATTAAATCTAGTTAAAATGGATCTTCTGGTTTGCCCAACATATTTCAAGTCACAGTCATTGCATCCAATTACATAAATACCGGATTTCTCTATACAATCGACTTTATCTTTAGGGTTTCCAAGTACACTATTTAATGTCAAAGTGGAAGTAAAAATCAATTTAGTATCTAGTCCTTTGAATATCTTGTTCAAACCTCTAGTTAAAGAGGGAACGTACGGCAAAATTGCAAAATTAGCTTTATTAATAGGAGAATGGAAGGCTGTAGAATCAGTAATAAGTTTTCTAAATTCAAATTTACGAATCAAATATCAATAATATTTCCATTGAAACCATTACACTTAGCGATATCTTTAATGGTTTGTAATTCCTTATTATATCTATTTTTACTTAACGGAAAAGTGGTAAGACGGTGAACTAAAAAATTGAAACTGGCCATTTTATGTTGATTACAATGGTACGAATCTGCCGTGATATATCTAAATGTACTGGTTTCTTTCCTATAAATATCAAATTCTAATCTATAATTATTTCTAATATTATCATATCTAGAAAGGGCAGCCTTCCATTCTCCTCCTCCTCTTCATAAGTAAAATTTATGCTGGGAGTCCGGTCATTTAATATTTCAACAAATTCCTGTACATTGCATTTTTTGGTATCAAAATAGCAAAAATGTCGTCAACATATCTGAGCCAGAACCTGGGAAAATAATCTAATTCCTTTTCAAGCTCTGTCTCAAATCTGCTCATAAAAAGATCAGCTAGGAAAGGAGACAATGAATTACCCATTGCGGTTCCTTCCTTTTGTTCATAAAACTTATTATTAAATTGAAAAATGTTCTGATTCATGCAAAGTTCCGTTAACTTGATATATTGATTTACAATATGGGGCTCCAATTTATTATGTAGTAGTAAGTCTTCCAAGTAACTCAGCGTCTGAGGTATAGGTATACTAGGAAAGAGAGATTTCACATCAAAAGAAATTAAAATCTCTCCATCCTTCAGCTCGATATTCTTAGTTTTCTCAATGAATTCCAGCGAATTCTTAACAGCAAAGCCGGACTGTGGTAGGGGTAGATTACCAAACTCACAACTCAACCATTTAGAAATATTGTAAGTGGGTGCAGATATGGCTGAAACTATAGGTCTAACTAATTTTCCAGGTTTGTGTATTTTAGGTAAACAGTACAATTTAGGTACCAATGGATTCGAAATATTCAATTTACTATTTATATGCTTACAAAATTTTCAGAATACATCAGAAGAAAAATGTATATATACAGTAAACAGAGTGTTTTAGAATAAGTATTACAGACTTCTAAGGGTTGTAGAAGGGACTTAGTAGATAAAGTTTGATAAGACACCCATGTCTGGAAACATACCATTTAGACGTAAAATATGTTTGAAGATCGAAACACAATGGACTGATATCGTGTGTCTTGTGTTTAAGAACAAGTATTACAGACTTCTAAGGATTGTATTACACATGTCGAGTCGGAGGAAGATCTTCTTGCACGAATTCTGGCGGCAGCATAAATTATTGAGCACATACCGGGTCTTGTGGGGCGTGTGTTTGAAAACATGCGTCGCAGGTATACTTTGTGCAACGAACATCAGGTTCGCCACGTGGAACCACACTTGTAGTAAGTTACAATCCATAGAAATCCGTAATACTTGTTCTGAAACACAATACATAAGATATCAGCCCATTGTGTTTCGACCTTCAAACATATTTCACATATAAATGATACGTTACCGGCTATGGGTGTCTTATCAAAACTTTATCTACTAAGTCCTCTCCACAACTCCTATAACTCTGTAATACTTATTCTGAAATACCCTGTATATATACAGAGTGCCTGAGGTACAGATATCACACTTTTATGGATATATAAATTATCTAATATATATATATATATATATATATATATATAAATGAATGTTCGTTTGTTCGTACTTTAAGCGCGGCCATACCGTTGATCCGATTGCGATGGGGCTTTTTGCAAAATGTTCAGGAGATTCCCGGGATGAACATAGGCTATAAGAGAATTGTGACACTCGACTCCTACGTCCTTAAAAATCGCCCTTTGTAGTGGAAAACGTGAAAAAAGTAGCTCTTTGGACGATTAAATGGCTTACGCTCCTAAACCATATCAAATACACAAATTTAATGTACATAGAATTAAAATCTCAAAAAGCTCTATAAAAACGTCCGCGACAGCATATATTTATCTCTTACGGATAACTCACAATAACCATTTTTGTCTTTCATTGATGCCAAGAAGATCCAGACAAGTACGTAGATTCCTGTGCAAGCATAATAGCACATGGCGGGTAGTCTTTTACGGATAACACATAATGAATTTTGTCTTTTAGCTCATTTATGCCAAGAAGATCGAGATAAGTAGATTCCCGGGCAACACCGGGTAATCAGCACGGGGAATCTTATAATAATTACGAAATACATTTATAATTATTTTTCATTCTACTTATTCAATTAATCATAAGAAGTACATTAATTATTGTCTTTCAGCTCATTTATGCCAAGAAGATCGGGATGAGTAGATTCCCTGACAACGCCGGGTAAATAGCAAGGGGTATCGAAAAATAATTACGATATAAATGTTACCGTATACTTGATTAAGTAAACATAAAACACATTAAATTTTATTATTGATTTCGTACATCTCAATGATGGATAAATCATATTTGAAGAGAAAAATTATACTTATATAATTATATAATTATACTTATATAATTTTTCTCTTCAAATATGATTTATCCATCATTGAGATGTACGAAATCAATAATAAAAACTTGGAAAAAGCCGTACTGGCTGTAATGTATAATTCCCAAATATGTCTTCTTAATAAAGGAGCCGTCATTTGCAAGATAGAAGCATGGCTTCACAGCATTTGGTGGACGGGAATTACAATGTATATAGAGAAAGATTTGCGTTTAGATCGGTACTTGCTCACGTAGCTCAGTTGGTAGAGCACTTGGTCTAGAGAACCAAGGGTCCCGGGTTCAAGTCCCGGTATGAGCGTAAAATGTTTCTCTTCAAAAAAAAATTAATTTTTATATTTCAGCTCATTTATGTCAAGAAGATCGTAATAAGTAGATTTCCGGGCGACGCCGGAGTATCTAAGAAATATAATTTTATGATTATTTTTCCTTTTACTTATTTAACTAAACATAAAAGCACATTAATTTTCATTCATTTAGTCGTAGCAGCGCACGCCGGGTATTAGCTAGTTTCGTATAAATACTCGGATAACGATAAAATTACAATACCGTAGTCAATTATTTACTGTATTTGCTGAAACAATGTCGAAGTATCCTATAAGCACACAGTATTGGAATAAAAACTTGAATATGGACACTAAGCTATATTATAGTAATAAATAGGATCTTCTTGGTGACTATTTAACTCATGCCCCAAATGGGAGTCAATGACCAATCACGTTTCAATGATTTCTGTTTTACAACCAATCAGAGTCGTGTTTCACGAAATATTTATCAGTGTTATAATTACCATATATTAAACAAAGCTCCTCCTTTTTAATATTCTGAACAGGTCTGACCGTTATTTTGCAGTGACTGAGCCTATAAGAAATACGGCTACCAGATTGTATATATAGTGCATACATGTCAACATTTGTAGCAATTGATTATACCACCAAAAAAAGAAACCACTGTTTGACTTTCTTAAATGTATTTTTTCCCAGGTAATAATCCAGAAAAATATAATTGTAATATTTACATCATACGACATCAGAAATGAATTAATATACAGATTGATGTTTCATTTTTTCTCCACTAGAGAGCATTCTTACAATATTGCGTTCCTTTGGCAATAAATAGTATGATCTGGTTGCAGTGATAAACAAAAGAAGCAGTAGAAGCGTACCTATCGTTTCTCATTTGTTTTCAAACATCGCCGTTTGCATTAAATATATAAATATTTTGAAATAACTACAGTTAAATAATGATTTGTGAGTAAACAGCTTAATTTTATTCGTTAAATAGTCCTAACAAATGCCACTCTTGATTTCCAAATTCTCTACATAAATTCACTCCTCACTTCGTGAGTCGTGAATTTATCGATAATTTGGAAATCACTCGTGGCATTACTTATGATAATAAAATTGTACTACACATTATCAATAAAACCCAAATCACCAACTAAAATATTAAAATATTTAATTCGTTTAGCTAGTGACGATATAATTATCTGGACTAGTTATTGATTTAAACAATTAAGTTATCTAGACTAGTTATGCATTAAAACAATCAATAACCAGTCTTGATAATGATGGCCTCGCTATCGAAACTCGTTGACTTTTTAATATTTTAGTTCGGTGATTTTGGTTTTATCAACGTGTAATACAACTCAGCTATATACATGTACGTAAACACCTCTATATGAATGCATGTGTGTAGGTCCATATGCATGCTGCATTTTTTATTTATCGAAAAACCAACAGCATACCCCACTGCAGAACAGTATTACATGCATTATTTCGGTATCCAACTTTATATTTTATCAAATTATCAGTGCATACTTCATATAAGGCTAAAAATGAATACCGAAGTCTCTCACATATCCATTCAAAATAACTATTTTACAATTTTTTCACTACAAATTTATGTATATAATAAATGTCATTTATCTAATAGCCGGCGTCCGCTGCAAATCTTCAAATAAATCAATGTGTTTTTATTTTCAGTTGAATAGGTAAAATAATTAACTTAAAGATCTGTTGAGCGGTTGAAATAAATTAATTCCGCTCGCGCAGTACATTCCAGGGATTTCTCCTTTAAAGTTCATTTATTTGCAGTGTATACAAACTTTTTACATTTATTACGTATATGCATACATTTATTACATGCGTGTAATACATGTATGTGATGTATGTATGTAATGCATATACTTTGTCTCTGCTGGACATCATGTTCTATGCCGGGGTCAATGGATTTGTTTAGGATGGAAAAATCCAAGGAGCAAGTCCTCCGATAGGGACTTTAAGCCGTGGGTCCCGAGTCTGAAGATTTTTAAGCTCGTAAAAGATCCTTAAGCCTGAATGAAAAGGCCTCTAAGCAAAATTTACCGAATTTTCCCGTCCTAGTACTACCTTGGTTTCCTAGATGTCAGTATGACGCGGAACGCTGACCACGGACCTCTCAAATGATATCTGTACGAAAACAAGTGTAAATAAATTAGTATGGTTCAAATTCTTCCCTGTATGGGGAGAGCGCTTAAATCTCTGTTAAGGGAAAACATTGGCTTACAAGAAGAATATATATGTCCACCGCTGTGGTCTCAAGGTAGCGTGCTGCCTTGTCACGCAGCGGGCTCCGGTTCGATCCCGGTCGGGACAGGCTTCCTGGGTGAGGTTTTTTTCGGGGGTTTTCCTCACCTGTAAGCCCAACGGACCCCGAAAATCATCCGGTCATCATCATCATCCTTATCACCACCATCCTTCACCGGTGTGGAAAGCAACGGGAAGCTACCACGCATATAATTCCCTAGTAAACCTGCAAAGCATAGCATGAAAATGATTGCAGTGAAAGACCTTGCCCTCAGGCAGAATTACTATGGATTGATACATATATATATTATAAATATATTTTTGACATTTGGCAATGAAGGCAAATATGATATGAAAAGAAAAAAGAATGCATGAGTCGGGATTTGAACTAGAGTCTCTAAAGGCTGTACCTTTAGCGCTCTAACCAACTGAGCTACCCAAGAATTCCAATACAAGCATTCAATTTTCTTATACATGTAGTATTCTCAATTCACACAAGAGGTAGCGGAAATTTATTCCAACTGCCATCTCGCGGCTAACATAACAGTTAAGCAATTTTTTTTTCTTATCAAAACAAAGTTTTTTTATTATATTCTAATCAATTAATTTTGACTTATTCATGTTTATTTCCCAAAGAAGCAGAATAATTAGGTAAAATAAGGTATTAAAATTGTATTATATCTTACAATGGGGCAGTATTTTGGAGGGGCGGTTAAATATCACTAGGGTTTCACTTTGATTTAATTGTGAATTTACTTGCCCTTCCTCGGTAGCTAGTCGGTTCCTGTTTCAGGGTGAGCGCTGAGACTCCTACCTATAACGGGTTCGGAAGGAGAATTGCGTGGGAACAGACAATCACACATTATTTGAATTATTTAATTTAATTAATCTTTGCCAATTTAAATGAACGTTACACAGTAAAAATAACACTTTTCTGTCCCTGGCCTTCGATATTTCGCTAATGAGGACTAGCAAATGACTTATGAGTTCGGGAGATTTTCCCTAAGTCCATAATCGTTGTTACAAGATATTTTTTTACTATACATTCAAGATCTTCTTCCTTCTAAGTGTCGAGTATAAGTGTCAGTGTATTAAATTTTGTCCTCATGAGTTCCGTATCGAAGTCAGGACCAATTATTCCCATATATGGTCTATACCCTAACTCTCATTTTGATTGGTTAGAATATTTAATCACATGTCATCCAAGGGCGTAACTATTTTATTTAAACCACCACCTACCTTTTGATTTTATTCTCACGGCTAGGGACCGTGTTCGCCAGCTTGGGCTTTTCGCGATTGTAAATTTTGAGTTTGACATTTCTCCCAAACGTGAGTTTTGAAGCTAGACCCAGCTTAAACATTTCAGGTCTAATTTGAGGAGTTACATGTTTATGACCTCTTTTACTTAGGGTTTCAACCGCTTCTTGTGAGAACTATTTACCAACATGAAACTTAATTTATTTTTAACTATATTCTGTTCCTTCATTAATTATTCATTTCTTATATTCCTTAATCACTATTAGGGCCATATCATATTCGTCTCACAATGCCTCTTGTTAAAACAAAAAAAAATACTAACGTAAAGTTAAAAATATCTTTTTTTTTTTAACACAGCTCCCCTTAGAAGAGAAGTAATTAAATATGCTAATTACATCAAACCAAAATGTATTACACTATTACTTTTCCTACAAGTACCATATATGGAAATGTTTTTACAAACACAAAATAGATTATATTATTGAACATATATCACCCTGGTTTACTTACAGTTTTCTGCATATTACCACTAGAAATACAAAAAAAAACATGTACATTTAAACTCAATTTGCGATCGGTGGTTCACCTTACTTATTTTTTTTTATAATCAACAAATGTTTTTCTTATTTTAACCCTATGGTTAGTTTATCATATCCCATACATCTTCTCTTTTTTCACTTTATTATACGTTTGTTTCTGTTTTGATTACGTCACTTTTATTTCTCACACGGTCGGTAATTTAGCATAATACGTTTTCCATATATCACTCAGTTTATTATTGCAATGTCATGCACATTTTTTTTTATATCATCCCTCTATATCGTTCGCACTTTCCATGGCTCACACTTTACATATGCACTGGAACTCACTTATTATAAACTAACATTTTTTTTATTCTAATTAGCTATTAATTTATTCTATTTGGGTCATTTATTTATTTAATGAGACATAGATCTTAATGTTACCGTAAACATATTTGCCCTCTTTTAATCAAATGGTAACTTTACTAATTAGTTTCCTATGTAATTTCCGATGATTATCCTTTATAAATAAGTATATCGGTATTTAATAAGAATCATATATGTTTTACATCGCGATCTCAGTTTTCAGAACATTTCACGATTCATCATAATAATTGATTTGTAAATCTATTTTTTTTTTAAATAGGCGCTCCCTTAGCTGTGGTCATTGAAAATTTATTCTCAGCATGTTCACTGACTGATCTTCACAATACCTTGAAAATCTATTTATTCTTTATAGAACTCCTTTATTCATCATTCGCATATTATTTTTATTCAATTGATTAAGGTGGAAATTATCCTTATTTATTTACTTGTCGGTAACATAATATCACGTTTCATACGCGCAGAACCGTCGCTGTATACAGAATTTTATATCATCGTAGCTCATATTCGTCAATTTCGTTTTTGACAATTTATATTTCATTAGTAAACAACTCGACAACACCGGTCGAATCAAACTCATGTCGCTCTATCTACCCATAACAATTCTCGCTACCATATGAGCGAACGTTTATCATTTAAAAGGACATAATATAAACGCCTCCTTCGGGCTTTGATCCTGTATTTATTCATTCTTTCACTTTGTCTACGCTATATTTTTTTATCTGTCACCAATCATAAACTGTTAAAAGGACGATGCCTTAACCTCTTTCTTAAATTTTCGTATGCTTATAACGCTTCCATTTTATTCCTCAAGAATAATATTAGATTTTTAAGAACATTTGAATCATTATGAAATTGACTATAAAGTTATAATAGCACATGGTTATTTTTTTTTAGAGTTTTGTTTAAACATTTATTTATTCATTTCACATCGTATTTGTGTAAGTAACTTGTTTTCGACAAATTAATTTTGTACCTGTGAAGGGTGTGCCTATTTCCGTCTCACTCGCACTCTTTCATCTTTTACAAACATTTTAAGTTTAGTGAACTGATTTTTATCTCTATTCTAGACTGGGTTCAACGTTTTCTTACATATTCCCGCTACGATCAGCTGTTCGTTTCTTTATAATTTTCACAATTTACTTATTATTATCATCGTCTCTGTTCTTGTTCACGCTTTAGATTAAGGCAAATATACATGCTAATTATTTTTATTCTTTTTTTTATAAAGCGGGGTGGTGCCTCTCGCTCCCTCTGTAAATTTAAATTTTCTTCCCCTGTTTTGGTCAACATTTATCTAGTCTCATTATGTTTTCTAGTGAGTACCAATATAAACCCTTTTAAACTATTTCTCATTAAATTTTCCTAATACTAATCTGACATATGCATGACCAACACTTCTTGCATTTATCATACTAATATATTCTTACTTTTTTATTTCACATTTATTTAATTGTTGTGCATACAATACAGATGCATGTTAATGTCTAACTGATATTACATCCATTCTAACAGGATAGTATGAATTTTGCATTCTACCATTTTGCGATAGTTTCGCGCCCGGATCAATTATTTCAGCACGATATTTTTCTAGATAACATGCTCTCTCATTATGCATTAATTTAGTACAGTACTTCATTATGTTACCTTTGAATCTAACGTATTGACTGTTTTTCGACCATTTCCTCCTATTTATTTGGCGCTTCTTTATTACGCGGTATGACTGATGCATATTTTGTTTACGTCCTACCTTTTTCTTGTTTTTCTTTTCATATTTTGTTCGTATCTTTCCCATGCATCTACTTTGCATATCCAAATTTTCAAATTGGAATACTGAGCGGATGTTTGGCTGTACCGAAATCATCAGGTCAGTTGTTCCATTTTGATTTAATTTAACATCATTAATCACATGCATTTCATTATTGCATTTAAATATATTTCCATGTACTTCATCATCATTGGTTTGAGGTATTTTGTCTACATCTATAATAGTTGGCTCGCATTTTTTTCCCTCATTCTGAAGTGTCATTTCCCTATCTGATTCCCTTTGAGTTTCATCTACAGTACTTTCGTCTGTTGGATTAACTACCATATAAATCTCATTGTTAATTTTACATTTATTTTCTTGGGGATTTTCATATCCTGTCTCCCTTTCATCATAATTATTTCTACCTATCTCACCCTTTCCTGCTAAACTAGTGGTCAATTTTTCTCCTGTCCCCTGAATTTCTGATTTTAAAGAATCTCCAGTTTGTTTTATTGCTAATCTCCATTTGCTCATGTCTTCCCTAATTTCTTTATGACATTGTTTCATTTTTTTTCCCAATGAATCTAGCATATTCTTAATATCATGCAAAAACATCAAGGAATCTTCATGGTTAATTTGGGTCATATTTATTTTATTTGATTCTTTGTTTTGACCCTCTAACAAACTTCCTCCACCATTTAAATTTATATTATTTCCCTCCATTATTTATTTAATTCTACAATTTATTAATATTAATATTTATTTTCTATTCAAAAAAAATATTTTTGTGTGATTCAGCACTCTAACACTTTCGTTTAATTCGTTGATTTTCCACATTAAGTTATTTATCCTCTTTTGACAACTTTCATGTTCTATTATTTTTTTTAAACAAATCTGTCACTTTACCTTGGTATATCTTCTTTGTTTGTCTTACGTCATGTTTGTAGAGATCCGCCATCGGTTATCTAGGTTGATCTGCTCCTGGATTGTTGTCCACTCCTAGCTGCACCTTCCATCTCGTGGTTTGAATGTTGTCTTCCACACTGTTGCTGGATCATGATGTTCGGTCCATACTTTCGTAAGTCACTCTTATTTTGAATGCACTCACGTTGAAAACACTTTGTCACAGTAAAAGGACCCTTTCGTTGGGCGACACTTTGGGGCGGTACGTTTATATATCTATAACGGGTTCGGAAGGAGAATTGCGTGGGAACAGACAATCACACATTATTTGAATTATTTAATTTAATTAATCTTTGCCAATTTAAATGAACGTTACACAGTAAAAATAACACTTTTCTGTCCCTGGCCTTCGATATTTCGCTAATGAGGACTAGCAAATGACTTATTAGTTCGGGAGATTTTCCCTAAGTCCATAATCGTTGTTACAAGATATATTTTTTTACTATACATTCAAGATCTTCTTCCTTCTAAGTGTCGAGTATAAGTGTCAGTGTATTAAATTTTGTCCTCATGAGTTCCGTATCGAAGTCAGGACCAATTATTCCCATATATGGTCTATACCCTAACTCTCATTTTGATTGGTTAGAATATTTAATCACATGTCATCCAAGGGCGTAACTATTTTATTTAAACCACCACCTACCTTTTGATTTTATTCTCACGGCTAGGGACCGTGTTTGCCAGCTTGGGCTTTTCGCGATTGTAAATTTTGAGTTTGACATTTCTCCCAAACGTGAGTTTTGAAGCTAGACCCAGCTTAAACATTTCAGGTCTAATTTGAGGAGTTACATGTTTATGACCTCTTTTACTTAGGGTTTCAACCGCTTCTTGTGAGAACTATTTACCAACATGAAACTTAATTTATTTTTAACTATATTCTGTTCCTTCATTAATTATTCATTTCTTATATTCCTTAATCACTATTAGGGCCGTATCATATTCGTCTCAACAACTAAAGATTACAGTAAATGTAAATTAAACCTAGGAACTATTCATTGGGACTGGAACCGATTACAATTTGTAATGAATTCGAGAACCGATAAAGAGCTCTGATATTACATGGGTTATATGTATTTCTGAACTTTAGCTGAAAGGAGTTGTGTGAAGAGAGGGCATTTAGTAAAGATAAAGTATAAAACTAAGTGTTTCAGTGAAGTTTATATATGTATTTGAGTTCTGTGAAGATGAGTATCAGTTACGTAAATCTTTTAAAAGAAAGTTACATCGACTACCTGTTGCTGTGATATCTTGAGCAGGTAATGTATATCTAACTGTAAGGTGATATAAGTGACCACGTGATAGGAAGGTAGCCATATTTAAAAGGTTTCCTTTCCTTAATTTCATCTTTTTAAATTACGTTTGGGATATATTAGGAACATTCTTTATTAACAAAATAAGTACATTCTTTTTCATACAGAAACAAAACTTAAGGTAGAATAAAAGCAAATAAAAATTGTCGATAACTAGTTTGCTTCCTTAAACTGATTTCTTATTAATTGGATCGACATTCTCTTGGTGACACTGAAATGTATTTAGATAGAAGAAATGTGAAGAGAATAAGGGATAATTCGAATTGCTTGCAGATTAAAATAAAAGAAAACATTTAATTAAATAATAATAAAACTTACAGTTTTATGTGATTTTCATATTTATTACAATATATATTAGTTACAGCTGTTTCGGTACTTTGTACATTCTTCAGACATGATACCAAATTAATGAATTTTGTTATTACAGTACTTAACAACTGTAACAATGCAACAAATTTATTTATTTATTTATTTATTTATTTGTACAATCTCTATTATAAATTTAAAAGAGGCGATTCATTCAAATCTAGTTGGGAATTTAACAGCTTGTTATCACTTTTCAATTTATTTACCTCTACAACTTCTAAAAGGTCCAACTTCTTTCCTTTGTCACAACCATGTAAAATTTTAATTTGGATCAAAACAATGATCATACTGAAGTAGGTGGTTAGCATATTTTCAATTATCTAAATTTCTGTTATATTCTCTCATATGTTCCTTTATACGAGAAATAAAAGGTCTGCCAGTTTGTCCTATATAGACATTGTCACATGTGCCACAGTTCAATTTATATGCATCTGATAATTTTTCCTTTTTTACTTTGGTTTTATTGTTTATTATATTTTGTAAAGTTTTATTAGTTTCAAATGCCGCATTACTATTCAACTTTTTTAATATATATGACATTATGACATATTTATGTTTTTTCTTGGGTAAAGGAAAAACTTTGTTAATTGCTTTTTTGTAATTAATTTTTTAAATTAAATTATCTATAATTTTAGGGTCGTAATTATTATTGATAGCTACTTGTTTAAATATTCAGTTCATTATTATATTCCAAGGGTGAAAGAGGTATATTTAAATGTCTATGAATGTACGGTAACTTTTAAAAGCTGCCATCTTATGAGTATAGACGAACTATGGATACTGGTATCAGTATGAGATGGTTTGTGAAAGATACTAAACTCAAACTTATTATCAATGTGTTTTATTGATAAATCCAGGAAATTTATACTATTATTTGTTTTTAATTCCATTGTGAAATTACTACTTTTGTGAATGTTATTAATAAAATTTTAAAATGAATTCAATTGTCTTTTAGTTCCTGTGAAGCCTGCTATGACATCATCTACAAAAGATACCAAAAATAAGTAAATAAATAAATTTGTTGCATTGTTACAGTTGTTATGTACTATAATAACAAAATTAATTAATTTATCATGTGTGAAGAAGGTACAAAGTACCGAAACAGCTGTAAGTAAATTCTATTTTAATAAATAAGAAAATCACATAAAACTGTAAGTTTTATTTTTATTTAATTATGTTATGGATTTTCATCAAGTAAACACCAATTCAATTGATAACTTATAAGAAAATAAATTTCAGATATTTCAAGAATTCCCTCCTCAACAGATAATTATAGCTGAAGGTAGATATTCTAATTTCTATGTAGCAAATCCTATATTAAAGAATCAAGAGTTTTTCTTCATATTCTACCGCATTACTAGCAGCTATATTTTCAAATTTAACTTCAACAATTTTTCTCTTCAAAAAACACTTTAACTCTAGAAATAGGTTCGAATTTTAAAAAACAAGAAAGTATACAGACCAACCTTTTATACATAATTTCGCACTCATCAAAGATATACATAAAATCATAGCGACCTAAATGCATGTTCTGTCATCGTAGAACACCAAAATACCCACCCACCCACACACAAGAAGTGCTGTGGTCTCAGTCCGGCAGATCACTACAGTAAAAGTTCCTTATTCGCGGTTCCCTTATTTTCGTTTTTATTATTCGCGGGTTAAAAAATTGCGACACAGTTCCTGTATTCGCGACTAAAAATTTCTTTATTCGCGGATCCAGTCTGTATAGGTTAGAATGATTAGTATCCTTTATTAACTCATCGGCAACTTTGTTTACTGCAGGTACGTGTAAAGGCGGCTGTTACAAAAATGATTAAAACCAAATGGACAAATTAATATCGAAGTAAAACAAAGCTTATTGTTACTAAGCCTAAAGTTCATTGTTAAAAGCCACCGCCGCTGTATTCCACGTGCCGTTATGTCCGTTGATAAATGCCGCCATCACCACGATCGGTATTCAGTTTCATCTTGTCATTCGTTGCAATAATGTTGATTGAATAACACGCGTCTCTTCAGCTTTGTTGCTGATTCATAATATCGAGTAAAAGGAAAATTGTTCAAAATCTCTCATTAATTGATTTTATTTTGATAATTTTTATTTTATTTTGAAACCTTGGAACGTATTCCCTACATACCCATACGAATTACCATTCCATATTCACGGTTTTTGTATTCGTGACATATTTGTGGAACATATCCCCCGCGAATAAGGAGCTTTTACTGTGCTCCAACAATTGAAGTCAATTGTCTCGTCTATTACATTGTGCTAATGCTTTAGAAGTCACTCCAATTGTATGTATGTCTCTAACCTATACGCCCCCCCTCGTCGTTAAGTTGTATGTGGATAGCAAAACTCCCTAAAAGGAGTTTCTTGACCTAGCTAATTTAGCTAAGCTTACTTCCTTACAGATGGCAATGAGTGACATGTGGTCAGCACATCGTCATAATGAGATATAAGGTGTTAGTTTATGTTCACGATGTAATATTATTAGGTGGTAGTGAGGAAATATTAAGGCAAAACACGCACATTCTACTGAGTAAAAATAAGAAAATAGAGATGGAAGTAAATATTAATAAAACTAAATATATGGTCACACATACAAATAGATTACATACTGGAACTGGTCAGTTAATGACAAATGAAGGACTTTTGATGAGGTGGCTCATTCCAGGGTCTCCTTCGAGATAATACAAACATAGAATGAAAGACACTTTTCACATACATTCATATTTAACATGGCGAATATGATGATGATTATGATAATAATATGGTATTCGGGACTAATTTTAACCTTAAAGTTTTCTGAAATTATTTTATAGGCTAAGAAAAACTCCAAAAAATCATCATAGATGAAACTTGTTCCGAACGGGGATCGAATGTGGGATCGATGTTACGAGGAAACTACGATACCCCGACATCAGCAGTGATTTTATATTAGAATGCATTTTTTAATTTCTCTCTCTCTCTCTCTCTCTGTCTCTCTGTCTCTCTCTCTCTCTCTCTCTCTCTCTCTCTCTCTTTGTCTCTTCCTCAGTTTAACTCTGTATTTATCGGTAGACTTGCTTTTTCATGTCCTATTGCCGGGTCTTACAGAGACTGTATTTATCAAGAGAGGATCTTGATTTTTAACTCTGGTTCATATACATACATTTTGATCAAAAAAAGATATGTAGGACCCTAATAAATGATCAACTCAATGCCGGGTCCACATAAAAAACAAAACACTCCAATCTCTTATACTTCAAAGAAGCTGAATACAATAAGGGTGATTAAGATGGCCATATGGTACTGCGGGGATATTTCATCCTTAATGTTTCCTTATATTTGTCTATAGGTGACTAAAAATCTAGAACAATAAAAACATCACCCAGGAAATTTGCCCCGACCGAAGATTGAATCCGGCCTACTATGTTTGAGGCAACGAGTACCTTGATACGACATCGGTGAACTTTAGTTTTTTTTCTTGTAAGTGTAATTATTAATGAAGAGTAAATGTTCTTTAATCTTAAATTTATACAATTATCAGTTTGTTATGAGATAAATGTGGTAAGATGTTATAGATTCATTTTAGCGGTAAGTTTGACAAACATTACAATCTATTCAATAACATTTTGAAATATTACAGTCCTTCTTTGGACTTTCCATCTCTGATATTCTCTAACTTATTGTAATTAGGACGATCATACTCACGAACAGTTGAAAACAGTTTATTGGAAACTCCAAAACTTTCTTAGAGAAAATACCTTAAATATAATGATTGTTTATATTTCATTTTGCTATTCATTTGTAACTTGTTCTTAACCCTAAATAAGTACGTTTTTTATTGCCTATTTACCATTAAATTGGCATGGTAGCCTGCAAGATATATTGATTTAATTTACGGATACAGCATTTTATTAAACAGTATAAAAACGAATGTGTGAAAATTACTTATATTTGTATTGAATTCCATAATATGCAGTAATAACGTGCATTTGTACGTACATGATTTTGTTTTCATTGCTGTTTAAATAACTGTCACGAGAAATTAATATTTAATTAAATTAAGTACTGTTAATTTAACTTCCATCCATAGTAATTCTGCCCGAAGGCAGGTCCTTCACTGCAATCATAGCATTTCCATGCTATGTTTGCAGCTTTACTAGGGAATTCTGTAGGTGTGGTAGTTTCCCGTTGCTTTCCACACCTGTGAAGGATGATTATGATGATGATAATGATAAGGGTGTTGAAGATGATGATGGCCATATGATTTCGGGGACCGTTTGGGCCTTAAAGTTTTCCTGACATTTGTCTTACAGGTGAGGAAAAACCCCGATAAAAACCTCACCCAGAAAAACTGCCCCGACCGGGGATCGAACCCAATTTAACTTATAGGCCAATAATTGTATTAATTATTTAGCTTCTCCCAACTGAAGGCAGCTTGAGGACAAAGCATAACATTCTTTTGCAAAGTGAATACAGAAAATAAAAAAAATCACATGAACATACTAATACGATTAGGGCCTATGACTATTTATATAGTATACGGTCAGTTGCTGTCGTATCAATGACATGTTCTACAAAGACGATTGCATAATATTTTTAGAGATTCACGAATAACTGTAATAGATCTTGTAGAAGGTTGTTGAGCCCAAACTTTTACAAAAGTTTGCCGTGAAGAGCGGTTCTGTTCCTTTTGCTCTAAAAAATAATCCCTTGACACTGATGTTGGCAAGTTTGTATTTTTATTTAAAATACAGAATAGTAGGGATATAAGTGAAACACATATGTAAAAAGACTTTCTCCATCTTACATTATCTTAGACGTTTAAAGAATTTTCTCCCAGTTTCGTTAAAACGAATCCTTGTGCAGAATATTGTGTTACCACACTTCGATTATTGTGACATATATAATGATCTAAACTATGACTTGTCGCAGAGACTGCAGCGTGTTCATAATCCTTGCGTTCGATTCATTTTCAATATCCGCCGTTATGACCATATTTCCGAACACTTTAATAACCTCTCTTGGCTCCGTCTTACTGACAGACGTAAATTGCACTCTCTTTCACTACTTTTCAAGCTTCTGAATTCCTACATCCCTACTTACCTGCCGTCCAGATTTGAGAAGTTATCCTCTTACCACAATATTGACACTAGGTCACAAGATAGCAGTCTGCTAACAATTCCTCTTCATAGCACTTCCTCCTATTCTACTCCCTTCACAGTAGCCTCTGCCCGCTCCTGGAATCTCCTTCCTCAAGATATCAGGGGTTGCCGCACACTTGGTACCTTTAAGTCACGCTTATACAGTTACCTGTTGTCTAATAATTAATTTTTCTCTATTTATTTAATTTTATACTACGTCATTAATCTTTTCCTCGTTTTTTATATATCTTGTACATATTATATATTTAATTCGTTAAATTTAAAGTAAATCAAATTAAATTATAAATATTAATTGTATTGTATTCATAACTTGTAATCGTTTATATATATATATATATAGACTATTTTTTGTTGTATTTTTTTTAAACCTGGTTGAGTGGTAGACAAGGCCTTAAGGTCTTAACTCTGCCAGGTAAAATAAAGCTATTATTATTATTATTATTATTATTATTATTATTATTATTATTATTATTATTATTATTATTATATATTATGGATACACAGTTTATGAGGAAGTTCATGGTGTGGCCACTAATCGAAGTAACAGACGAATAGATATTATTGCATTTAGACCATCTTCCAAAATTGGTATGATATTAGACCCCACAATCCATTTGAGACTCATAATGGCCAACCTGAGGACGTTGACTGTGAAAAGAAAGCCATATATGAGCCAACAATTGACTATTACAAAGATAAATATCAATTAGATAGTATAAGTGTCACAGGAGTGATGATCGGGGCAAGAGGTACTATACCAGAATTTTTAGCTAAATTTAGGAATTCCTTAGATTTGGTGTATCTTTCTAAAATTGCCATCGCTGCCATTAGAGGATCAATTTCAATTTTAGGAAACCATCTTTACAAAATAGTATGTATACTTCAATTACAATTTCAAATTTTTAAATGTATTTACAAAATGTATTTCATCAATTTCAAAAATTAATTGTCTGTATCACTTTGTCCTTGAGGCAATCTTCTAATGAGGAAAGTTGTATATAATAATATATATATATATTGTTTTTCTGGATGTACTTGCTCAGGTTTTCCTTTATAAGTTTCATGGCTTGAGTGTTGAATCTTTAAGGGCTATTTGTCAATGAATCCATTGATCCCGTTATCGGTGTACTGAACATCTTTCAAGGCGCCAGCCTATTTGGATTCTGATGATATTAAGTTTGTGCAGATGCAGGATCACTGCTTTAAAAGGACAAATTCCCAAGATGTATCCAAGAGTTTCGATCTCACTAATCAGTGCTTTCAGCGGTTGTTTCGGGACTTGCTGGAAATGGAACGTACTGCGCTGAAGTTAGATGTAAGTTTCAGGGCCTATTTCCAATCACTAAACGTCATTTGAACAGGTTTAATTATCCATTTGTTTGTAGGAATGAATTCAGTGTGTAGGACAACTCCTTTGGCTTTCTGAGGTGAAGTACACAATGTCTCATATTCTCGATGATGTAAATCATTCCTTACTTTCCGAATGTTTTGCAGACTGTTGGCAGAATATACCTTATGTTGTCAATATTATTAATTTTTAGTTTTTCCAAACAATGGTTTATGTTATCTGCTAGAATTCCAGAGGCAGTAATATGGTAATCGTTTATATGATGCAGTTTGAAACACGTGTGTATGTATTGTAAGTACGAGTTCGAAACAGTCCGAGTCCTTTATATTTTTCGGCTGAATATAACATGTTATCATAAGTAATGCCACGAGTAATTTCTAAATTATCGATAAATTCACGAAGTGAGAAGTGAATTTATCTACACAATTTGGAAATCATGAGTGGCATTTGTTAGGACTATTTAACGAATAAAATTAAGCTGTTTACTCACAAATAATTATTTAACTATAGTTATTTTTAAATATTTATATATTTAATGTAAACGGCGATGTTGAAAAAAAGAGATACGATTGGTACGCTTCATTTGCTTATTTTATTCATCACTGCAACCAGATCATATTATTTATTACCAAAGGATCGCAAAGTTGTAAGAATGCGCACTAGTGGAGAAATTTATAACCAACGTTATAGGTATTAATTAATTTGATGCCCTATGATGTAAATATGTCAATTATATTTTTCTGCAACGTCATTTCCTGGAAAATAATTCGTTTAAGAAAATGCAAACAGTGGTTTCTTTTTTTTTTTGTGGTGTAATCAATTGTTACAAATATTTTTATATTATCTATCGCATGCGCTTTCTGCTGACATTCATGCACTATATATACAATCTGGTAGCTGTATTTCTTGTAGTGTCACTCACTGCAAAATAATGCTATGACCTATTCAGAATGTTAAAAAGGAGGTGCTTTCTTTATTATGATAAACTTTAGTTGGTAAATTCTAGGCGAAACACGACTGTGATTGGTTGTAAATAAAAAAATCATTGAAATGTGATTGGTCACTGACTCCCATTTGGGGCACGAGTTAAATAGTCAGCGATATCACAAGGAAGTTTTAATATGTAATTTACGGTGCTTTTGAAAAACAGGTCCATACCATTCAGATCATACGGTAATAAAGCAATCCGCCTTATAACTGAAGATCCCTAGAGAAATAATAGTATTTTGGTTAGAATCACAGAAATTAATAAGGTAAGTCTTTTTTAAAATACAGATGGGACAAATAACAAGACGAAAATTGTACTAAGACATGATAAAACACTGAATAATTAAAATCCCATACAAATCATTTCCTACTATCCTATGGATAATTTTATCTTTCACCAATTCACAAAAAAAAAATATTTCTATACAATCATTTCATTTCCAATCTTATTTTGAACAGCTTATTCATAATTATAAATACCTATGTATTTACCTGATATATTCATTTTAGCATAAAACTAAATTAAAATAATTATTTTAACTCTGTAACAAAATATGTTCTAATTCATAAAAATAAACATATTTTAAACGAAAATCCCAAATGCCTATTATGCCATCGTGGTTGAATGATATGGCAGAGTCAAAAAAGGTAAGAGTAAAGTGTTCTACTGAAAGCTTCTGGAGGTCATTAGGGTAGTAGGAGGTTAAGGCTCCCAACTATTTAGACAATCCATACGAGATGTTAGCTGGGTTGTAAGCCCTGAGTGAAGGCACCCTTTATTCCTAGAACAAGTGTTCGGCACTCATCCGTTAGAGCTCAGTAGAATCCAGTGTCATGATACCACCAGAAGGTTCAGGCCAGTTTAAAAATCTTGACTCCCACCGGGACCCCAACCTGCAATTTAATGCTCTCCAAGTACATGCAATACAACACGAACGGATCGATGTCAAATAGGCTTACACTGACTATTTAACTCATGCCCCAAATGGGAGTCAATGACCAATCACGTTTCAATGATTTCTGTATTACAACCAATCAGAGACGTGTTTCACGAAATAATTATCAACGTTAGGATTATCATATATTAAGCAAAGCTCCTCCTTTTTAATATTCTGAACAGGTCTGACCGTTATTTTGCAGTGACTGAGCCTATAACAAATACGGCTACCAGATTGTATATAATAGTGCTTACATGTCAACATTTGTAGCAATTGATTATACCACCAAAAAAAGAAACCACTGTTTGCACTTTCTTAAATGTATACGACATCAAAAATGAATTAATATACAGATTGATGTGTTTCATTTTTTCTCCACTAGAGAGCATTCTTACAATATTGCGTTCCTTTGGCAATAAATAGTATGATCTGGTTGCAGTGATAAACAAAAGAAGCAGTAGAAGCGTAGGCTACCTATCGTTTCTCATTAGTTTTCAAACATCACCGTTTACTTTAAATATAAAAATATTTTTAAATAACTGTAGTTAAATAATGATTTGTGAGTAAACAGCTTTATTTTATTCGTTAAATAGTCCTAACAAATGCCACTCTTGATTTCCAAATTCTCTAGATAAATTCACTCCTCACTTCGTGAGTCGTGAATTTATCGATAATTTGGAAATCACTCGTGGCATTACTTATGATTATTTAACTCATGACCCAATGACCAATAACGTTTCAATGAATTTTGTTTTACAACCAATCAGTCGTGTTTCACCTCGATAATTATCGATTTTTGATTACCAAATTAAGAAAGTTCCTCCTTTGTAAAATTCTGAACAGGTCAGAGCATTATTTTGCAGTGACTGACTCTCTAACAAATACGTTGAATATAGCAAATAATGAATAGATTCCTTCGACTTACACATTTGATAATTGTGTTCAATAATTGTGTTTTTAAATACTGATTTTACCGAGTCGTTTCCGAAAAACAAAGAAGTAATAACTTATAATGTTGGTTATAATATACACTTTGATGTGTTTAATTTTTTCTCCACTAGAGTGCATTCTTACAATATTGCGATCCTATTTGGCAATAAATAGTATTATCAAGTTGCAGTGATGAACAAATGAAACATAACCAAATATTTGTCATTTGTTTTCAAACATCGCCGTTTACAATAAATATGTAAACATTTTAAAATAACTATATTTAAATATGCTGCCTTGTCACGCAGCGGGCCCGGGTTCGATCCCCGGTCGGGACAGTTTTTCTGGGTGAGGTTCTTATAGCATGAAAATTATATGATTGCAGTGAAACACCTGCCCTCGGGCAGAATTACTATGGATGGATATTTAAATAATGATTTGTGAGTAAACAGCTTAATTTTATTCGTTAAATAGTCCTAACAAATGCTACTCTTTATTTCCAAATCCTCTAGATAAATTGGAAATCACTAGTGGAATTACTTATGATTAATGTGTTGAGAGTTCGAATTGTAACACAAATCCCTTCAATAAAGAAATAATTTTAAGGCAGTTTTATTGTTCCGTTAGAGAAATGTTTGGTGGGAGAGCGTGCAGATCGCAGAAGTCCCAGGGAAACCTGAGATAGCAAAATATAGCATTAAGCCAGGTATTTCCCCCTAGAATACCGGCTGTCTATCGATTGCAGGTCGGGCCTAAACTGCACCCGCGGCAATCTGTAGCAGTTTCCTCCCATTGTCTACTTGTTGGATGAAAGATTTACACGTCATCATTAGTGTCATCCGGTTCAGGGTGAGACGAGAGGATGTAGTTACGCGGAAATTAATAATAATAATAATAATAATAATAATAATAATAATAATAATAATAATAATAATAATAATAATACTGAAAGTGTATAAAACACTGGCTCTTCCAACTCTTTTGTATGGTAGCGAAGTATGGACGTTGAAACAGAAGGATATACAGAGACTTAGATCTGCTGAAATGAGATATCTACGGAGGACTGCAGGATACACACTACTAGATCACAAAAAAATGAAGACATCTTAGAAGAATTACACATGGAATCTTTAGAAAACAAAATTTCTGATTATAAGTCAAGATGGGTACAACATGTTCATCGAATGGAAGATCACAGAATACCCAAACTAATGTTAAGATATCAACCTGCAGGAAGAAGAAGACCAGGACGTCCACTCAAAAGACTTGTGGATGGTGTTTCTCTTGAGGCTGAAACAGGTCAACAAATGGCCTAAATTCGTGAATGTACTATGATGATGATGATGATGATGATAATAATAATAGTAATAATAATAATAATAATAATAATAATAACTATTATTATTACTATTACTATTATTATTTTATCTATGTCAATAATGATTTTAGAATATTGGAGATAATTTCATTAGATCGTTATTTTATTTAGTATCATATTTACAGGCGGTGTTGAACAGCTCATTTAATTAGCATCGGAATTCAAATCTAGGCATACAATAGGCCTATTATTATGGCTATTATTTTATGATTATTATTATATTATTACGTACTATATTATTATTATTATTATTATTATTATTATTATTATTATTATTATTATAAAATTAAAATATATACATTTACAAAAATAATCTTCTTTCTGGCAATCTATGACCAGAAACATAGTATATTATATTAAGGTAAAAAAACTAAAGGTATTCAAAAATAGGAATCTAAAACGAATATTAAATCCTATAAGTAGGAGCATTGAGAATGGAGAAAGCTTAAAAATGAGGAGCTCCAAAAATTATATTGTTTTTCTAGTATTAGCAGGTATTACAAATACGCATATGTTTGAATGAGCAGGTCATATATCTGGGATGGGAAACAATAGAAACATTTCAAAACTATATATTGAGAATAATCTAGGGAAAATACCATTAAAAGGGACTAGGTTTAGTTTCGTAGATAGTATTCGGATGGTTGTTATGGAACAGAATATTGGAGATACAAAATGATGCGAATAGGGAGCTATGGAGATATTTAGTAAATACGTATTGAATCTGGCAGTTCCGTAAGCCATGTAAATATTTAATTATACGAAAATTTAAAAATTGGTTAATATTCAAAATATTGTGTTACACAAATAGTATGATTTATAAACTTATTTTGTATAATTTTAACTACATACTTTTTCCAAGTTTAAATCTACATTCAAGGGAAAATGCTAAACTTATTCTGCACTTTAGAACGATTGTATCTTACATAACACTCTCCAGTAGGTCAATAATATTGAATCTGTACTAACACCTTAATAAACGTATGCAGTTTAACTGAAGTTCAGGAATTTATAGACATTAACCAGGAATTTATAGATTTTTAACCGGGAATTATCCATAAATTAAGTGAAATAACTGATTTTATGTAAGTACTCAAATAATAATCCAAATTTATATATTTTCTCTAACCTCGACTTCATTATTACCCAATGTAAGGTATATTTATATTAATTGGTGTTTCTCGTATAATTTATCATATTTATATTATTATTATTATTATTATTATCGTATCATTATTGTTACTACCCTATAAAATGATGTTTGTGCATGAAATTTACTTTCCTACATTTATCAACTGTTTATAATTAGTATAGTGTATATCTATATCTGTCAAATATTTATTTGTATTTGTGCTGGTTGAGTGGAAGAGAGGGCCTTATGACCTTAACTCGGCCAGAATAAATAAAGTATTATTATTATTATTATTATTATTATTATTATTATTATTATTATTATTATTATTATTATTATTATTATTATATATTTTAAACTGACACATTCCTTCTGGCGGCACCATGACACTGGAATCGACTCAGGCTCTAACGGAAATGAGTATCAAATACTTGTTCTGAGAGTGAAGGCGGCCGCCACGCAGAACAGATAACCCGGCTAACATCTCGATTGTATAGAAAGGTGGGAGCCATAACTTCCCATTACGGCATGGGCCTCCCAAGGCCTATAGTGGGATGATTTTGTCTTGGGGTGTTGTTTTAAAAACCACAGTTTTATACTTAAGGTAAAGTTCAATATATTTTTGCGCGATAGTGCGTTTTGTCCTACTTATAGCAATGTAATAAAATAACTATACTGTAATATTACATATTACAAACCATGTAGGAAGTAAAACCACTGCCCTCTATGAATACTACGTACAATGTATATACAAAAAATATCCAAAAGGTAGAGATAATATACATTATACGAAACAAATCACTGCATTTTAAATGAACTGAACTTTATTTGAAAAAAATATAAAACAATAAGTACGTACTTGCCGCCATTTTATCACACTAATATTGTCTCACGGGCTCCTGTACTTTCAACTAATAACCACTGTCCACACTAAAAATGTTAGTTGTTTATAAGGAACGCAAATATTTCCAACAAAGATGTTATTATTTTACTATTATTTATTATTTTGAAAACACAATTGCGCAAAAAATAATATACGGTACAACGTACGTTTGTGAAGTGTTTTATAGAATCTCGGAAATTAAAAACCTCGCTATCGCTCGGTTTTTAAACATTTTCCTCGATTCTGTAAAAACACTTCCCGACCTCACATCGTAATATACTCGTACTATTAATGTCTTACATAATTATACGTAATTTATTTATGTGGGCTTTAATCAAGTGAGTTGATGAGAGAAACTATAGGAACATTTTCAAGAAACGAAGTGTATATAATAACGATAAAACATCAATTATAAAATTGAATTTCTTAGCTTATACCGTACACTTTATGAAAACAAAAACTATATATGTAAGATTCAGGAAGTTGCTTTTTAAATGCGGATTTAAGATAAGAGCAATTTTATGTTCAATTTTTAAACTTAGTTTTCATTTTACAAAACACGTTATACTTTTTAATGAAACCTGTTTTTATTCCAAAGAAGATAGGCGCCACTTTCTGCCGAGGAAATTAGTATTTTACATAAGATTATGTAACAAATATTATCTTAAAATAATATTATGTATATTTTATAAAATAAGAGTCCAGTTTTGGATAGGTTTTTTATGTAAAAAATCGGTTTTAATACCACTTCTGAGAAACAGTTTCACAATAATAAAAAAAAACAAGTGAACTATAAACTACCTGCTGAACAATGTTATATAATTTTAAAATTATCACAGAAGAACTCTCTGAAGATAATCCATCCATAGTAATTCTGTCCGAGGGTAGGTCCTTCACTGCAATCATAGCATTTTCATGCTATGCTTGCAGCTTTACTAGGGAATTATAGGTGTGGTAGCTTCCCGTTGCTTTCCACACTGTGAAGAATGATGATGATGATGATAATAATGATAAGGATGATGATAATGGCCATATGATTTCGGGGACCATTTGGGCCTTAAAGTTTTCCTGACATCTGTCTTATAGGTGAGGAAAACCCCCGATAAAAACCTCACCCAGAAAAACTGCCCCGACCGGGGATTGAACCCGGGCCCGCTGCGTGACAAGGCATCATGCTACCTCGAGGCCACAGCGGTGGACCTCTGAAGATAAAATACTCCTAATTACTCAATACCGGACACATGAGCCTTAAAAAGGATAACCAATATAATTGATGAATTAACATTTTCTGAATATACTTTATTGTACTGCAATTTCAGTTTTCATGCTCGGTGATATGAATTAAATTTTACGATTTTTATTAACATAAATCCGGTACCGGAGAGAAAAATATCTTGCTTCTCATGCAAATTAATCGCTATGGGGCAGCATAGTTTTGTAAATTTAGACATTCTGATGATACCTGACAGTGTATTTCTGTCAGGAAATCCACTATTCACTATGAATGTAAATTGAATTCTTCCCCTTGCATTAACCGAAACGCTCATCTTTAACGCCGGATTCTACATCGTTGTCAACTTCATCTGGACTTTCATCGGTGCTCTTCTCTGGTGTTTCATCCATCTCCTTCATTTTATTTTTCTTTTTTCCTCCCCTTTACTTACAGATCAGAAAGGAATTCATCTGACATCAGACATTTGGTTTTAGTGTACTTTCGTTTTCTCTTCTTTGCGTTGTTTTCTTGCATTGGAACGAAAATTTTCCGAATCGAATCGTGTAGTAGGGGCCATGTTATAGCCCATCAGTTTGTTAGAACTGCGTAATATTCTACATATTTATGGACCATGTACCAGCATCTTCAACACTCCCTTTAATATTGCTAGGTGTCACAGTATCTACTTTTTAGTGAAAATAAAGCAGAGAAAAAATAAGGCATATTTAACGTTCTTAACCCTTAAATTGGCAAACACCTATTTTCTCTTCTTCTTCTTCTTATAATAATAATAATAATAATAATAATAATAATAATAATAATAATAATAATAATAATAATTATTATTATTATTATTATTATTATTATTATTATTATTATTATTACTTAGTTGTAGCATTTTCATCCTGTGTTTTTTCCCCAAATCACTACTCGGAGGAAGACGTATTGGATGCGCAGGCACTGTATATCCATATCTTCTTCTTGCTCTTCTCCGGTCCATTGGTCTATCTTCTTTAGCTTTTTTTTCAAGTCTATTGTCTTCCATTCTTTCTATATGATCTTTCCAATATTTTCGCCTTTCTATAAAAAATTGGTTATGTCTTGAATTTGACCTTTGTCTCTAATTTCTGTTTTCTGTATCATATCAAAAGAATGTTTTCCCCTGAATAGTTCTTAAGATCTTCATTGTTTAGTTTTTTGTATCAGCCCTAGATTCTGCTCTATATATGATAACTAGTCGAACTATCACAGATCATCAATGCTATCGTTTTGTATAAATGAAGGGCTTAGGACAGTAACATGATAAGCCACATTCTGCTAAGAAATTACATTTAATACAATTATAGCATATAAATGTATTGAAATATCCTTAAAATCATGTGTAAGTGTGCCGGTGACGAGTTAAAACATATAGACGCACAATGTATTAACAAAAAACTACCCAACTAGTACTTATAATTTTTTGAAACACAAAATACTTACATCTTAGATAAACCAACATGTGACTTATCATGTTACTACCCTAAGCCCTTCAAATGAATATTTTCTGGAGTCAGTTATTTAAGTGTGGCGGATCGCCGTGAAAACGAAATCACGCACAACTGTTATTATTTGATATATGGTATTGTGAAATTCGACACATATTTAAGTCATTTCTACTCGTTTATTTTCTTTTGTTTTATTAAAATTCTGTATATATATATATATATATATATATATAATGTCTACCGCTGTGGTCTCGAGATAGCGTGCTGTTTTGTCACGTAGCGGGCCCGGGTTCGATCCCCGGTCGGGGCAGTTTTTCTGGGTGAGGTTTTTCCTCGCCTTTAAGACAAATCTCAGGAAAACTTTAAGGCTGAAACGGTCCCCGAAATCATATGGCCATCATCATCCTTATCATTATCATCATCATCATCATCATCCTTCACCGGTGTGGAAAGCAACGGGAAGCTACCATACATACAATTCTCTAGTAAAGCTGCAAGCATAGCATGAAAATGCTATGATTGCAGTGAAGGACCTGCCTTTAGGCAGAATTACTATGGATATATATATATATATATATATATATGAATGTATGTATGTCTGTCTGTTTGTCCTTCATGCATTATTACACCGTTCATTAGATTGTGATGGGTCTTTTTACAAAATGTTCAGGAGTTTCTTGGGAAGGTTTTAGGCTATAAGAGAGTTGTAATACTTAAACCCTTCACCTTTATAAATTACCCTTTGTAGTGAAAAACATGTCTTTTGGAACTTTTTGGTTGCTTAAATGGCTTACGCATATGTTCTTCTTCTTCTTCTTCACGGTTTAGGCTTATTTACTAGCCTGTTCCGGCTCCAAATTGCTGCTCTTTCCATCTTTTCTTTGGTCTTCCCAAACTTCTTCTTCCTCATGGTGAATAGCTGTATGCTGCTTTTGGTATTCTATTCTCAGTCATCCTTGCCAAATGTTCTTTCCAGTTTGTTCTGTATTTCTCTATTGTTTTGTTTAAGATGTATACACCAAAGTAATGTACACAGAACCGAATACTCCAAAACAATCTACAAAAAAGTCCGCGACAGCATATGTCTATATTTCACGGATAACTCATGACAATTTTTATCTTTCAGCTCATTTACGCCAAGAAGATCGGGATTGGTAGATTCCCGGTCAACGCCGGGTAATCAGCACGGGATTTAAATATAATTACGATATAAATTTATAATTATGTTTCTTTTTAACCTACTCAACTAAACATAAAAACACATTTAATTTATTTAGGCGTAGTAGCGCACGCCGGGCATTTTCTAGTATTAAATAAGTTAATTTATGTATCCTATAGGAATCCACAGCTGTGGTCTCGAGATAGCATGCTGCCTTGTCACGCAGCGGAACTGGATTCGATTCCCGGTAGGGACAGCTCCTGGGCGAGGTTTTTTCGGGGGTTTTCCTCACCTGTACGTCAAATGTCAGGAAACATAGGGCCCAACGGTCCCCAAAAATCATCCGACCATCATGATCCTTATTATATCATCCTGCAACGGTGTGGAAAGCAACGGGAAGCTACCACACCTATAATTCCCTAGTAACGCTGCAAAACATAGGATGAAAATGCTATGATTGCAGTGAAAGACCTGTCCTCGGGCAGAATTACTATGGATAGATCCTATAGGATATATTTCCAATTTAAGGGTTAACTATCATTCAGTTGCCACTGCACATATCGAAATTAATGTTTGTAAATTTCACGGAGATATATACCTGAATTATGATTATTGTCCTTCACTAGTGCAACCGCATCTCCTTTCTACCAACGTCTTCCTGCAACTACATAAAATATGTTTTCTTGGTTACGATTTAAACACCTTCTATACGAATAGAAGTAAAAAGTTACTTGACAGCTCGAGCGAGATAACTTGCGGCCATAAAAATATCACAAAATGAATATAGAGCTATATTCACTACTTTACCATTAACCAAACTCTTATGGATTCATTTAACTACGCATTTATCTATCTATTAATTATCAACTTAGCAATTATCGCATTGTATATTATATGAATTTTGCATGACTATTTAACTCATGCCCCAAATGGTAGTCAATGACCAATAGTAAAATTATTTATTTGTTGGAAATATTTGCGTTCATTATAAACAACTGACTAACATTTTCAGTGTGGGCAATGGTTATTAGTTGAAAGTACAGGAGGCCGTGAGACAATATTAGTGATAAAATGACCGCAAGTACGTATTTATTGTTTTATATTGTTTGAAATTTCTCTCTGAGCTGTTCAGAATATTAAAAAGGAAGAGTTTCTTTATCACAAGAGCAGGAACTGATAAAGATAAATCGATAAAGAGCGTTTCAATGCATTTTGTTTTACAACGAATGACAGTCCTGTTTCACCTCGCTCTTTATCGATTTCTCTACATCAGTTCCTGCTTTTGTGATAAAGAAAGCTCTTCCTTTTTAATATTCTGAACAGCTCAGAGAGAAATTTTTCTCCAACAAATGCATTGAATATAACAAATAATGAACAAATTCCTTGATTTTACTGAGTTGTTTACTAAAAATATTAATTATCAACGTATAATATACAGTTTGATGTGTTTCATTATTTTTGCACTAGGGTGCGTTCTTACAATATTATGATCCTATTTGGCAATAAATAATATGATGTAGTTGCAGTGGATATACATAACCTCACATTTCGCATTTGTTTTCAAACATTGCCGTTTACATTAAATATATACATATTTTAAAATAACTATATTTAAATAATGACTTTTGAGTAAACAGTTTAATTTTATGCGTTAAATAGTCCTAACAAATGCCACTCTTGACTTCCAAATCCTCTAGATAAATTCACTCCTCACTTCGTGAGTCGTGAATTTGTCAATCATTTAGAAATCACTCGTGCCATTACTTATAAAACAATATTTTTGGATGAGAACACTAAGTTAACCTAATCAACTATAACGAACTAAAATTTAACTAACTTACTCACTGGCACTATCGAACCCGTAAGTTCATGGCCGCGCGGACATAAGCTCTCCATACATCCCTATCCAGAGCTAATGTTTTCCAATCATCCCTTGTATAATCTACTTTCCTCAATTCATGGTTAGTGTTATTCTCCCACCTTATTCTTGGTCTACCAACTGGTGGCCTTTTTTTCCCTCTTGTTTCCCTACAAGAAGCTTCCATGCACGTCTATCATTTCCCATTCGTGCCACATGTCCTGCCCATCGCAGTCTACGAGACTTAACTGTTCTTATTATATCTGAGTACCTATAAATGCCATGTAGCTTATTGTTACGTATTCTTCTCCATTCACCTGAGTATTCATATCTTTCTGGTCTAAACATTTTCATAAGATCTTTATTCTCAAATACTAGTAATCTCCTTTCCTCCCCTTATAGTATGAGTTTATTTTCACAATCTAATCAACTATAGAGAGATGATATTATTGTGAACTGTACACTCCGATATCATGATTTTTGCTTGTTAATGCGATATAACATTCGTCGGTTATTTTCCTCACGTAACAATATCTAAATAATGAAAGCAACAGCTATTTGTTTCTATGTATGTCTTGTATCTTCTGAACATGTTTCTGAATACATTGATTAACTCTTTGCGTGAGATGTATATAATTTTCGATATCATGTGTTTGTTCAGCTCACTGTGTAGGCTTTATTTTATCTTGTTTCTAGATAAACACAAATAATAACTATATTTTATAAGAAATACTTAGATTACATGCATCACTTAAATACTATAAAAGACAAAATGACATACACATGCCATATTGGCTCAGAATCGAAAATTCAAGCAGTACCGAAGTAAAGAACTGTGTAATATTTCATCAGCGCAGTGTGGCAAAAGTTATTCATTGCACATTTTCTGGAAAGGCAACGAGTTTAGTTATATACAGAGTTTTTCAAAATAAGTATTATAGACTTCTAAGGATTGTAGAGGGGACTTAGTACATAAAGATTTGATTTGAAACCCATGACTGGAAACGTACCATTTAGATGTAAAATACATTTATATATCAAAACACAATTGACTGATATCGTGTATCTTGTGTTCCTGAATAAGGATTACAGACTTCTAGGGGTTATACTACACCTGTCGAGTCGAAGGAAGATCTTCTTGCACGAATTCTGGCGGCAGCAGAAATTACTGAGCACACACTAGGTATTGTGTGCGTGTGTATGAAAACATGCGTCGTAGATACACTTTGTATAACGAACAAGAAGGTCGCCACGTGGAACCACAGTTGTTAGTACAACCCCTAGAAATCTGTAATATTTATTCTGAAACACAAGACACACGACATCAACCCATTGTGTTTCGATCTTCAATCTTATTTTACATCGAAATGGGATGCTTCCGGAGATGGGTCCCTTATCAAAACTTTATCTACTAAGTCCCCTCTACAACCTCTAGAAGCTGTAATACTTATTCTGAAACACCCTGTATAATATAAATCTTGCTATCTATATTCGGATTTTTACAGCTGCTGCCGTCTTCTCGTGCCAAACTTCCAAAGCCTATGATCTTGAACATCTGCAATGCTTAAACTCTTGGTTTAATTGCTACCTTCACACTTTCCATTCAAGTTAACTATGGTCTTCCTTTCTTCTTCTTTCTGGTCGGTCGCCATTGATATAGTTGTTTCGGCCATCACTTGTATTTTATTCTTAAAACATGTCCTGACCATTTTAATTTCTCCCCTTGAATTCTTTCAATATGTTTCCTTCTGCTTCCATTATGTTACTAATTTCTTTATTTCTAATATGTTCTAATGTTGACTTCGAGTAATGTATAATTTAATTTTAGCAGTAAAAATTGAATTTTATACTCCAAATAAAAATCTCGACTACAAGCAGCCCAAATAAGATTTTTATGTATGTGCACAGATGCAACTAGATTAGACGAATATACAAACACAGACATAATTACAGTATTGAGAGAAACGAACTTATAGAAGACATTCAGACTTATCAATATAATTGGCAGGATCATTTGTAGCGAAAGGGCCAAACCGAAAAAAAAAAAGTTTATTGTACCAACATAAAGGATTTAAGAAGCAGAGGAAAATCAAGACAACGCTGGACCTGTAAATGGCATTGAAAACCTTAGAAATAGGTCAAGAATAATCTAAAACTACTACGTTCATCATTATTTTAATTTCGAACTGATCTATCGAAATATGGAAGTTGTCAGCCTTATAGTTTGGCTTAGATGTATACCACGCACCAATGGAAACTGATGCTCGTGAGTCCCGTCTCTATCAAAATCAATGACATTTTTAAGGAGGGGAAATTGGATAATGGAACTTCCTTATTAGTGAAATTAAAAATTTGCGTGATGTGCGCGCGCGCGCCTGTGTATCTGTGTGTTACACCTACGAACTCTTAATTGTGGAAAATGTAAACAAGAATATGCGATATTAAATGAATGAAACAAGCAACAAAAAATTTGGAATTACATTACAACATGTGACGCGAATATTTTTTCTAAGTTTCAATGCGCCAACAAACTCGAAGCGGTTTACACTATGGAATCACGGGATGCAACCAACATATACACGATATTTAACGAACCTAAAAGCTAATCTAACGCAATTTAAGTACTCTAAGCTGTAACAGACCAACATAAAAACTATTTAACACTCTAGCCTGTCAAAGAATGCAACGCCCAAAAATAAATAATAAGTTCTGAAATTCTGAAGTATATGGGTACAGGTAATTAGTACATACTCTACGGTGGCTGCACTGGAACACGTCTTTGTTGTTGCATAGAATATTCGTTAAAATCAATATGGCTGCCACTTCTTCATGCTACGCATGTAGTTAAATATGATATAAAATGTATTGAAATAATTGTTAGAAAAAAATGTAAATATCATTGAAAATGATGGGAAATCATTTGAAAAATGAAACCCAAGGAATAAAATTTGACAGGAGTTTACGAAGGAAATTAAAAAGTCTCATCACAGGTTATAAACTTTAGCCAAAAATTCAATATATAATTCAAATATACAGCGATATGCGTATTTTCTTTGTACATTCTACGTTTTCTAACTAAACAATTATCAGAACAGCAAAATAAACAATATATAATACTGTATTGACTTAGGCTTTCACGGCCGGAGTTGCTATGATGGTCTTGAAGAAGATTTCCGGGCTGTAGGCTGCGGTCTCGAGGCTCTAAGTTGCCCGACGTTTCACCAGCGACGAGGCTTAAAGTTTCCCGATGTTTCGCCAGAGACGCAGTCGCTGGCGAAATGTCGGGGAACTTCAAGCCTCGAGACCACGGCCTACAGCCCAGAAATCTTCTTCAAGATCATCAATATATAATACTCATCCCAAAAGATACATTTTAATGAATGAAGGGATGAAAATAAAAAAATGCTTAATATGCATAAAAACCATTTAAATCATCTAATACTATGATTTAGTTAATGTAGAAAGAGAACAAATGAGAAAAAGGAGTCGACAATAAGACGAATAATTATTTTCACGTACACATAAAATTCTAAGTTGCGATAGGTTGACAATAAAAATTCATTATGGGTGACAAATATGATCTAATAAAAAGAAAAATGAATTCTAGGCGAATTCATTAAATTTATGTTTTTATTCAGGATTTTTACCCTTCTGTTTCTGTTTATACAATATTTATTTTTCTCATATTCTCACACATTTATGACAAATACCGTACACATGGGATATTCACACGGTATCCAGTTCCGCGTGAAATGCAAACACCTGAAGCGAATCCAAAATCTCTTTGAATATAGTAGATATCATTGAAGAGACCAAGATCAGTATGAGTTTTATGGGCCTATCTGCACTTAACGGCTATAATGTCAACATCACTTTTTAACGCAAATACCAGAAAAACTCCTTAGACACTTGGTAGAATTGCAAACCACAGAAAACGTATTTTTTTAGTCGTCCTCATATTCAAATGGTGGTGAAGATTTTCCCACTATAAACACATTCTGAATTTCAAATTTCTCCTTCCTGCACCGCAACATATACAACATGTAAATATACATGTTCTATATTGGTATAGCGTTACTATAGTAGGATGCATAAAACAGACAGAGTCCATCAACATCACTTCACTATACAGAGTGATCGGAAATTTCCATTACAAATCTCCGGGGGTTGTACAGGGAACTAGTAGATAACGCTCTGAATATCTCCGGAAACGTACCATTTCTGTTCTACAGGTTTAACGAATTCGTACTGACAGTTTATAATTCCCGCGTCTACCGGGAATAAATTGTTAGTAATGTGATGATTTAAGACTCATATAATTAATTTAAATAAACATTTTAAAATAAATAATAAACTGTTGGATACAATGTTATTTGCTGATGATCAAGCAGTGATTTCCAGTTCAGAAGATGATCTACAAAGAGCTATTTTTAATTTGGAAAAAATAAGTGTCAATTACAATTTAAAAATTTCAAAGAATAAAACTAAAATTTTAGCATTTAAAGGACATGATACCTTAAGAGAAAAAACAGTAATTGATAATAACATTTTAGAGCAGGTGAACAGTTTTAAATATCTAAGTTTCAGTTTATCATATGTTAAAATTGAAGATATTAATGACAAAATAAATAAATTTAATCTAATGTGTGGCACTATTAAATGAACCCTTAAAACACAAGAAAAGAAACAAAAAATAAATTTCATAAAGTAATGGCTGTTCCTGTATTGATGTATGGATCAGAATGTTGGACGATCACTAAAATACAAGTACAAAGATTGGAAGCAGCTGAGATGCGATTTTTAAGAAATATAGCAGGATATGCTCTGCTGGATAAGAAAATAAATGAATATATAAGAAAGGAACTAAATATTTTCAAACTTACAGATCGAATAATTAAATATAGGAACGACTGGAAAGAACATATTGATATAATACCAGAAGGAAGATTTTCAAAATTATTGCTAAATTATAAACCGCACGGAAGTAGAAATGTTGGTCGCCCGTACATAAGATAGTCTGAATAATTTTAACAATTCTAGCTTTCATGAAACCGGAACGAGCCAACAGGCTTAATCCCTGGATGATGATGATGATGATAATTACATTTACACAATTCAAAATTCTTTAATTTCGTGACAATGGCTAATGTTAAGAGGAAAACAAAGAAACTTCACTTTGTCATTGTGAGAATAAGATGTAGCGAGTGTAGCAGAATATGGTTCGCAGGACAATGTGATCTACGAGCTTGGTGGTCACCACATCGAACCGCTGTTGTGATGGATAAGTACTAACCACAAAGTAAGTACATTAGAGAAGTTTGGTTAGTTTATGTATATACAATTATTCTTAGAGTGAAAAAGTGAAATTTATTTAGTGTTTTCCTTGACATTGGATATTGTCGCAAAATCGCGAATTTTTGGTTGTGTAAATGTAATTAATTGAGTCATAAATCATTAAATTACTATCGATGTATTCCCGACAGACGTGGGAGATTTACAATTTTTTGTAAATTTGTACCTACAGCACGAAACCGGTTTCTGGGCAAAGGTTCCTATTCATAACGTTATATACATAGTCCCCTCTATAAGTCCTAAGTTGTAATAGGAATTTCCGAACTCTCCGTATAGTGTGATTCAGCAAACATTAAATTGGGAAATAGCTCTTTTAATTAACATTTTCAAATAGGAAAAGTGCTGTCTGCGAAGTCAGACGAAAATATCCCTTAAAACCTGAAATTAAAACGTATTATTTTTTGGTTTATTGGATATTTTAATGAACCGAAAGTGCTATTTCGGTTCGTTACATCAGTGCTGTTATCCTCCCTCCATAGTGAGATTCGTGAACTATGCCAATTTCCTTCCTCTCTTTTCTACCCCTCCCTTTGAACTGTTTGTAGTTCGCATCTTCCCCTTCTACCTCGGAACGCTCAAATAGACTACACTCATTCTGAACATTATCATTCGATCGTAGATTTTGGTTGGAACATTGTCGTCGTCTGGAGGACGCGAGCTGCGTATTTTGGGTTTGGTCCGGCAAGCCAGGGAAAGACACTCTGGCAAGGACTAAAAGTATATATGAGAGGTTGATTGTGTGAGTTATGTTATTTTTTGGTATTAATTATTATTTGTCTTTTAATTCTCGAATGATCAAGTTACGTAATTCTTTAATTTCATTTTTCAAACTTCAGACGTGCAATTGAATATTAAATACCATTTTTAAATAAGATCCAATGTTTAATTATTGTGTGTTAGATACGCTACAGCTGTTTTGCATATTCCTGTACACAAGCTTGCTCAAAAGTCATATGAGCTCTTTTTTCCCGTCTAACTTTCATGGTTAATAATAATACATTCAGGTTAACTAAGTATCATAAATTACTACAGTGTGTTTTCAGACTTATTGTTGATTAATGTTTATGTATTTGGATAGGAAGGATAAATCAATCTGTGCCTCTCATGGGCCCGGGCAAAGGATTTTGAATAGTACTGATAGTTATGAACTCTATGTTAATATATATATATATACACAAGGTAGTAGATCGAAACACGGCAGCGCAGTATGGTAGTAGTAAGCTGCGTAATGGTGCTGGGTTCAAAAAGTCCCCAGGGCACAAATTGGTAGCTGATCGCGTGGTTTTAAAAATTTGGTTATCAAGGTCAAAAAGTACCCAGGGCGCACATTAACACAATATAATATTAATTTTAATAGCACAATTGTCCTTCTGCTCAAATTTGGGGGTCTTTATGTGACCCTAAAACTGGTTTTTAAGTTTTATTTTTTATTATTATATGAGTTATCAAATAGTAAAATTATTTACTTTTACAAAAAGTAGGGATGAATGCCATGGGTGTTGAGTTATCATCATATATGATGCAGTAGCCTTCCATTACGGTTTTACGACTTAAAAAATATTGGCAACTAACCTTAATCTAATATATATATATATATATATATATATATATATGTTTGTTTCTTCATATTTTATGCTCTGCCATACATTTCATCCAATTGTGATAGAAGTTTTTGCAAAATGTTCAGGAGATTCCCGGGATGAATATAGGCTATAAGAGAGTTCTGATACTCAACTCCTACACCCTTAAAAATCACCCTTTGTAGTGAAAAACGTGAAAAAAAATCCTTTTTTGACGCTTAAATGGCTTACGCTGCCAAACCATAACAAATATACAACATTAATTTACACAGAATTGAATATCTCAAAAATCTCTACAAAGATCCGCGACAGCATATGTTTATCTTTTATGGATAATTCACAGTAGCCATTTTTGTCTTTCGTTCATGCCAAGAAGATCGGGATAAGTAGATTGCCGGAAAAGCGTGCACTGCCATACCGTTCATCCGGTTGTGACGAGGCTTTTTGCAAAATGTTCAGGATTTTCCCTTTGCAGCGAAAAAGTAAAATAAAGTTAGATCTTTTGGAGGCTGTAGAAATTAATAAATTTAAAAGTAGTAAAAAACTGTTAAATTCTCAACTTGATTTGAATGAATCCCCTTTATTAAATTTAAAATTTAAATAAATATTGCTTGTATTGTTGCTTAGATCAGTTGAAACACAATTCATAATTTGTTAACATGTCTGAAGAAGGTACTGTGTACCGAAACAGCTATCACTGAATTATATAATAAATATGAAAATCAAATAAAACTACGTTTTATTTTTATTTAATTAATAAAATAAAGGGTTTCTGTTACGCTTAAGTGGCTTACGCTGCCTAAAATATAACAAATACACCAAATTTATGTACACAGAATTGAAGATCTCAAAAGAACTCTACAAAAAGTGCGTGACAGCATATGTTTATATTTTATGGATAACTCGTAATAACCATTTTGTCTTTCATTAATGCCAAGAAGATCGGGATAAGTAGATTCCCGGGCAAACAGAGCAGCAGTACGGTTAACTTGAAATAACGAATTTTGTCTTTTAGCTCATTAATGCCAAATACATCGGGAAACGTAGATTCCCGGGCAATATCAGGTAATCAGCACGGGGTATCTAAAAATAATTATATAAATTTATCAGCCGGCATCCTTGTATATCACAGACCTTCAATAATAGGGGCTTCATCTCATTTCATCCGTCCTCTCGGCATTACGGCGAACACGAATATGAAAAGTTTTTATTTATTTCCATAACTCATAATTCTATTTTTGAGAAAATTGAAATGAAAGTTTTCTATAGTGTCATTCTAAATTTGTATATTTTTTTTTATTTCATTTCCATTTCTTCTTGATTCCTAAGATTTCAAAAGATGCTTACATAGCCGAATATCTGCAAAATTATACATAAAAGTGACTTCAGTGTGTAAATAGTATGCCGCGTCGTAGAATACCAAAATAGGTTCTAAGTTACAATCCTAGCAGATGAAGATGTGTCGGTCGTTCGTACAGAAGACGGCAGGAAACCCTAACAAGCCGCTAGACCTCTTGCTGAGAGGAAGAGGATGATGATATTATAGAAGTAGCTGCATTTGAAATTTACTTTATATGTTTTATTGAGCACACAATAAAATTAAGAAAATAAAAAAAATATATATTCAAGTTTCATGTGCCTATTTTTTATTATTAAAATAATGAAATCATAACCAGATTTGATTGAAAGGGTCATTATTATTAATGACATTGTAAGGAAATATAGCGTTTTAAAAATGAGACTTTTCTGTGTAATATCCATCAATCCATAGTAATTCTGCCCGAGGGCAGGTTTTTCACTGTAATCATAGCATTTTCATACTATGCTTTGCATCTTTACAAGGAAATTATAGGTGTGGTAGCCAACATTACATATGAACGATTAGGGAGTCCTAGATTAATAATTAATAAGGGATTATTGAATTTTATACCAAGTATGTCTTTATGATGAGTTTTGTTGAGATCTTGCAACATGGCTGCCCCTCCCTCTATTAATATTCTAGGGGAAATTAGATTATTCCCGTTGTTTTCCATACCGGTGAAGGATGATGATGATAATGCTAAGGATGATGATGATGGCCGGATGATTTTCGGGGATCGTTGGGCCGTACGCTTCCTGACATATGTATTACAGATGAGAAAAAAACCCGAAAAAAAACCTCACCCAGGAGCCTGTACCGACCGGGAATCGAATACGGGCCCGCTGGTGACAAGGCAGTACGCTACCTCGAGACCGCAGCGGTGGACCTGTGTAATATAGGTAATCCTAAATGATTGTACAATAAAGATATATTTATGTGATTCATGTTGTGAGTTTATTTCATAAATACAGATATTACATGAAAGGATAACTCAAAAAATTTCGATTACAAAATGCAAAGAAAAATGTGTGTAGATAAGAAACATACTTTCAACACACTGCAATAAAAGTTGTTGAATTTTGGGTACTGATTTTGTCAGAGTTCAAGAAGTTCAAGAATTTGATTCTAGTAAGATTAATAGATTTTTTCTGAAGAGAAGAACTCCAGAATAAAGCTTTCTTCGATGGGGAAGTTAAGAGTCTCGGTAATGTATCTAAGAGAGGTGCGGTACTATAAAGAATAAGATTACGTAATTTGTAGATAAAACCATACTTTCAACACAGTGTAATAAAAGTTGTTGAGTTGTTTGTCTTGACTATTTAACTCATGCCCCAAATGGGAGTCAATGACCAATCACGTTTCAATGATTTCTGTTTTACAACCAATCAGATTCGTGTTTCACGAAATATTTATCAGTGTTAAATTTACCATATTAAAGAAAGCTCCCCCTTTTTAATATTCTGAATAGGTCTGACCATTATTTTGCAGTGAAAGAGCCTGTGAGAAATACGGCTACCAGATTGTATATATAGTGCATGCATGTCAACACATACCTCATGCGGGAGTTAATATAAAAACATTTGTAGCAATTGATTATACCACCAAAAAAAGAAACCACTTTTTGCACTTTCTTAAATGCATTTTTCCCAGGTAACAATCCAGAAAAATATAATTGTCATATTTCCATCATACGACATCAGATATGAATTAATATACAGTTTAATGTGTTTCATTTTTTCTCCACTAGAGAGCATTCTTACAATATTGCGTTCATTTGGCAATAAATAGTATGATCTGGTTGCAGTGATAAACAAAAGAAGCAGATGAAACGTACCTAACGTTTCTCATTTGTTTTCAAACATCGCCGTTTACATTAAATATATAAATATTTTAAAATAACTACAGTTAAATAATGATTTGTCAGTAAACACCTTAATTTTATTCGTTAAATAGTCCTAACAAATGCCACTCTTGATTTCCAAATTCTCTAGATAAATTCACTCCTCACTTCGTGAGTCGTGAATTTATCGATAATTTGGAAATCACTCGTGGCATTACTTATGATAATCTCAAGGTGGCGCGTCCGAAGATCAGGAGTTTGATCCCAGAAAAAAGTAATAGAATTTTTCTGAAGAGATCTATAGAACAAAGCTTTCTTCGAAGGGGAAGTTAGAAGCTTCGGTAAAGTATCTAACAGAGGTATGACACTATAAACTATAAGATGGGGCAGTAAGTTTGGGAGGGTGTTAGAGTCGCTAGGGTTTCACTTTGATTTATTTGTATATCGTTACTGTGAATTTACTTGCCCTTCCTCGGTAGCTAGTCGGTTCCTGTTTCAGGGTGAGCGCTGAGACTCCTATCTATATAGGGTTCGGAAGGAGAATTGCGTGGGAACAGACAATCACTAATTGTTTGAATATTTTATTTAATTAATCTCTGCCAATTTAAATGAACGTTACACAGTAAAAATAAAACTTTTCTGTCCCTGGCCTTCGATATTTCGCTAATGAGGACTAGCAAATGACTTATGAGTTCGGGAGATTTTCCCTAAGTCCATAATCGTTGTTACAAGATATTTTTACTATACATTCAAGATCTTCTTCCTTCTAAGTGTCGAGTATAAGTGTCCGTGTATTAGATTTTGTCCTCATGAGTTCCGTATCGAAGTCAGGACCAATTATTCCCATATATGGTCTATACCCTAACTCTGATTTCGATTGGTTAGAATATTTAATCACATGTCCTCCAAGGGCGTAACTATTTATTTAAACCACCACCTACCTTTAGATTTTATTCTCACGGCTAGGGACCGTGTTTGCCAGCTTGGGCTTAACGCGATTGTAAATTTGGAGTCTGACATTTCTCCCAAACGTGAGTTTTGAAGCTAGACCCAGCTTAAACATTTCAGGTCTAATTTGAGGAGTTACATGTTTATGACCTCTTTTACTTAGGGTTTCAACCGCTTCTTGTGAGAACTATTTACCAACATGAAACTTAATTTATTTTTAACTATATTCCATTCCTTCATTATTTATTCATTTCTTATATTCATTAATCACTATTAGGGCCGTATCATATTCGTCTCACAATGCCTCTTGTTAAAACAAAAAAAAAATACTAACGTAAAGTTAAAAATATCTTTTTTTTTTTAACACAGCTCCCCTTAGAAGAGAAGTAATTAAATATGCTAATTACATCAAACCAAAATGTATTAAACTATTACTTTTCCTACAAGTACCATATATGGAAATGTTTTTACGAACACAAAATAGATTATATTATTGAACATATATCACCCTGGTTTACTTACAGTTTTCTGCATATTACCACTAGAACAACCACAACAAAAACATGTACATTAAAACTCAATTTGCGATCGGTGATTCACCTTACTTATTTTTTTTTTATAATCAACAAATGTTTTTCTTATTTTAACCCTATGGGTACTTTATCATATGCCATACATCTTCTCGTTTTTTTCACTTTATTATAAGTTTGTTTCTGTTTTAATTACGTCACTTTTTTTTCTCACACGCTAGGTAATTCCGCATAATGCGTTTTCCATATATCACTCAGTTTATTTTTGCAATGTCATGCACATTTTTTTTTTATCATCCCTCTATATCGTTCGCACTTTCCATGGTTCACACTTTACATATGCACTGGAACTCACTTATTATAAACTAACATTTTTTTTTATTCTAATTAGCTACTAATTTATTCTATTTGGGTCATTTATTTATTTAATGAGACATAGATCTTAATGTTGCCGTAAACATATTTGCCCTCTTTTAATCAAATGGCAACTTTACTAATTAGTTTCCTATGTAATTTTCGATGATTACCCTTTATAAATAAGTATATTGGTGTTTAATAATAATCATATATGTTTATATCGCGATCTCAGTTTTCAGAACATTTCACGATTCATCATAATAATTCATTTGTAAATCTATTTTTTTTTTAAATATAGGCGCTCCCTTAGCTGTGGTCATTGAAACTTTGTTCTCAGCATGTTCACTGACTGATCTTCACAATACCTTGAAAATCTATTTATTCTTATAGAACTCCTTTATTCATCATTCGCATATTATTTTTATTCAATCGATTAAGGTGGAAATTATCCTTATTTATTTACTTGTCGGTAACATAATATCACATTTCATACGCGCAGAACCGTCGCTGTATACAGAATTTTATATCATCGTAGCTCATATTCGTCAATTTCGTTTTTGGCGACAATTTATATTTCATTAGTAAACAACTCGACAACACCGGTCGAATCAAAATCATGTCGCTCTATCTACCCTTAATAATTCTCGCTACCATATGAGCGAACGTTTATCGTTTAAAAGGACATAATATAAACGCCTCCTTCGGGCTTTGATCCTGTATTAATTAATTCTTTCACTTTGTCTACGCTATATTTTTATCTGTCACCAATCATAAACTGTTAAAAGGACGATGCCTTAACCTCTTTCTTAAATTTTCGTATGCTCATAACGTTTCCATTTTACTCCTTAAGAATAGTATTAGATTTTTAAGAACATTAACTATGAAGTTATAATAGCACATATTTAATTATATATATTTCAATGATATTTAAAAGTTTGGTTTAAACGTTCATTTCCTTCGTTTCACATCGTATTTGGGTAAGTAACTTGTTTTCGACAAATGAATTTTATACCTGTGAAGGGTGTGCCTATTTCCGTCTCCCTCGCACTCTTTCATCTTTTACAACATTTTAAGTTTAGTGAACTGATTTTTATCTCTATTCTAGACTGGGTTCAACGTTTTCTTAAATATTCCCACTACGATCAGCTGTTCATTTCTTTGTAATTTTCACAATTTACTTATTATTATCATCGTCTCTGTTATTGTTCACGCTTTAGATTAAAGCAAATATACATGCTAATTATTTTTATTTATTTTTTTTATATATAAAGCGAGGTGGTGCCTCTCTCTCCCTCTGTAAATTTAAATTTTCTTCCCCTGTTTTGGTCAACATTTATCTAGTCTCATTATGTTTTCTAGTGAGTACCAATATAAACCCTTTTAAACTATTTCTCATTAAATTTTCCTAATACTAATCTGACATATGCCTGACCAACACTTCTTGCATTTATCATACTAATATAATCTTACTTTTTAATTACACATTTATTTAATTGTTGTGCATACAATGCAGATGCATGTTAATGTCTAACTGATATTACATCCATTCTAACAGGATAGTATGAATTTTGCATTCTACCATTTTGCGATAATTTCGCGCCCGGATCAAATATTTCAGCACGATATTTTTCTAGATAACATTCTCTCTCATTATGCATTACTTTAGTCCAGTACTTCATTATGTTACCTTTGAATCTAACGTAATGACTGTTTTTCGACCATTTCCTCCTATTTATTTGGCGCTTCTTTATTACGCGGTATGACTTATGCATATTTTCTTTACGCCCTACCTTTTTCTTGTTTTTATTTTCATACTTTGTTCGTATCTTTCCCATGCATCTACTTTGCATATCCACATTTTCAACTTGGAATACTGAACGGATGTTTGGCTGTGCCGAAATCATCAGGTCAGTTGTTCCATTTTGATTTAATTTAACTTCATTAACAACATGCATTTCATTATTGCATTTAAATATATTTCCATGTAATTCATCATCATTGGTTTGAGGTATTTTGTTTGCATCTATAATAGTTGGCTCGCATTCTATTCCCTCATTCTGAAGTGTCATTTCCCTATCTGAGTCCCTTTGAGTTTGATCTACAGTACTTTCACCTGTTGTAGTAACTACCATATAAATATCATTGTTACTTTTACATTTATTTTCTTGGGGAGTTTCATATCCTGTCTCCCTTTCATCATAATTATTTCTACCTATCTCACCCTTTCCTGCTAGACTAGTGGTCAATTTTTCTCCTGTCCCCTGAATTTCTGATTTTAAAGAATCGCGAGTTTGTTGTATTGCTAATCTCCAATTGCTCATGTCTTCCCTCATTTCTTTATGCCATTGTTTCATTTCTTCCCTAATTGACATTAACATTTGCCTCACGAAATATTCAAAGTCGTTCTGGGACTTATTAGTTTTCTTTGATTCCTCTTTGTTTTGACCCTCTAGAAAATTTTCTCCACCATGTAAATTTATATTATTACCCTCCATTATTTATTTAATTCTACAATTTATTAATATTAATATTTATTTTCTATTCACAAAAATATTTTTTTTTATTCAACACTCTAACACTTTCGTTTAATTTGTTAATTTTCCACATCCTTTATTTTTCCGTCTTTTGACAACTTTTATGTTCTATTATTTTTTTAAACAAATCTGTCACTTTACCTTGGTATATCTTCATTTGTTTGTCTTACGTCAGGTTTGTAGAGATCCGCCATCGGTTATCTAGGTTGATCTGCTCCTGGATTGTTGTCCACTCCTAGCTGCACCTTCCATCTCGTGGTTTGAATGTTGTCTTCCACACTGTTGCTGGATCATGATGTTCAGTCCACAACTTTCGTAAGTCACTCTTATTTCGAATGCACTCACGTTGGAAAAACCACTTTGTCACAGTAAAAAGACCCTTTCGTTGGGCGACACTTTGGGGCAGTAATTATATCTATGTATAACGGGTTCGGAAGGAGAATTGCGTGGGAACAGACAATCACTAATTGTTTGAATATTTTATTTAATTAATCTCTGCCAATTTAAATGAACGTTACACAGTAAAAATAAAACTTTTCTGTCCCTGGCCTTCGATATTTCGCTAATGAGGACTAGCAAATGACTTATGAGTTCGGGAGATTTTCCCTAAGTCCATAATCGTTGTTACAAGATATTTTTACTATACATTCAAGATCTTCTTCCTTCTAAGTGTCGAGTATAAGTGTCCGTGTATTAGATTTTGTCCTCATGAGTTCCGTATCGAAGTCAGGACCAATTATTCCCATATATGGTCTATACCCTAACTCTGATTTCGATTGGTTAGAATATTTAATCACATGTCCTCCAAGGGCGTAACTATTTTATTTAAACCACCACCTACCTTTAGATTTTATTCTCACGGCTAGGGACCGTGTTTGCCAGCTTGGGCTTAACGCGATTGTAAATTTGGAGTCTGACATTTCTCCCAAACGTGAGTTTTGAAGCTAGACCCAGCTTAAACATTTCAGGTCTAATTTGAGGAGTTACATGTTTATGACCTCTTTTACTTAGGGTTTCAACCGCTTCTTGTGAGAACTATTTACCAACATGAAACTTAATTTATTTTTAACTATATTCTATTCCTTCATTATTTATTCATTTCTTATATTCATTAATCACTATTAGGGCCGTATCATATTCGTCTCACAATTCGTCTCAAAGATTACTTAGATACGAAAATTATATATCTGCCAAAATTCTTTCCGACTTACGAACTTATTCCCCAGTAAAATAAAAGGAATAAGGGAAGAATAAGATTACTTAGATGTGAAAAGTATATATCTGCCAAAATTCTTTCTGATGTTGGAGCTTAATAAAAATTTATAATTTTCAGTTTGTTGCTTTAGAACTTCTTTTTCAGAAAATTGTTGTAGGATGAAAGTATAGTTTTTTATTCAATGCCACCTGTTTGTCATTCAACATTTCAGGTATTCTGTCCTGGCATTGGCATCTGAGGTTGGGGCGCCTGGAAGGCGGGGATACGCTGCCCCAATGATATGATGGGTGATGACGATGGGTAATGATGCGCCAGGAGAGGCCTTAAACCTAAACTTAATCTAATGAGGTGAATATGATATTGTTGATAATGATGGCCAGATGATGTTCGGGGACCGGGCCTTAGAGTATCCTGACATTTGTCTCACAGGTGAGGAAAACCCCGAAAAACACCTCACCCAGGAAATTTGTCCCGAGCAGGGCTCAAACCCAGGCTCGCTGCGAGACAAGGCAGCACGCTACCTCGAGACCACGGCGGTGGACAGTATAGTAGTTTATAAATGAGGCAATTATGTAGACGATAAAAAAAACTAATAATCCTAGACATTTAATTGTATGTTAAATTTATATTTCATCTGAATATTGAATTAGATGATAAAGAAAAATCAGAATATACGCACAATCAATAGACTTAGTAATAGAAAACAATGTTTTATGTTTTTTTAACCAACTAGTATTAAATAAAATTAAATATGAAATAATACTGGTAATTGTTTTGTTTATGAAAGAGTATGCTATATCTCATGGAGAAGATTGCGGATAATAAGCAGGGCTTTATCATCGGGCATGCTGACGTTCAAATTTGTTGCTCTTACTTTATGTGGCGTAGGACCGTATTTATGAGGAGAGGTGAGAGCAGTACTGGCTGCTGACCAACTGAAGCCGGAGGCTGCCATACCGCACACGCCAGGCTGTTTTATGAGGGACTTACTTGCATGCATTATTGGCTCATGCTTCATTTTGTATCAGGAACCAGGATGGAATTAATTCTTTCATGATGTTAACCAGTAGCATGTATTTATAGCAACTGACTCACTTTTTTTATATACAGTTCTGCTAACATCTCATTATTTCAGAAGTGGATACCATGATATTTGTTTTTATATTCAATGCCACCTGGTTGTCATTTCGACATTCTGATATTCTTTCCTGACATTGGCGTTATTGTAATACACTTCTAAGGTTGGGGAGCCTGGGAGGTGGAGTTACGTTACCCGGAAAATATATGATAGGCGACGATTTTGGTAATAATGCGCCAGGAGAGGCCTTAATCCTAAACTTAATCTAATTAAGTAGGTTTTAGGTTATTTTCATATTCGTAAGAGGCCCAATAATGTTGGATTTATTGGTATTTTACAACCTTTTAGAGATGCAATCAAGTTGTTTTGTAATGATAATGAATATGATAATGATGGCTAGATGAATTTCGGAGACCCTTTGTACCTTAAAATTTCCTGATATTTGTCTTACAGGTAAGGGAAACCCCCGAAAAAGCCTCATTCAGGAAACTTGTCCCGACTGAGGATCGAACTCTGGCCCCCTGCGTGACAAGGCAACACGATACCTCGAGACCACAGCGGTGGACAATACAATGAAAAGATGATTTCATGGCAGATGTGTTACTACCAATTTCAATGTTTTCATTATTCCTATGCTTCTCCCTTTTCCTATCTCTTGCTTTAACATTTAAATTTCATGATTATCACAAAAATAACATTCCCAGATTGGGTCCTTTGGCTTGTTTTGCTTGAAACTGAAAGCTGGTCTCTCCAACGCTTCATTGGACGTCCACGTTCTCTCAACCTAAGAGGTCTGCTTAGTTTTTGGGACAGTTCATTATCAGTCATTTGTATTATAAATTTGTTCCAGTTGTTCTGGTACATTTTATATACTCTATTCACTTTTAGGCAATAGTAAATAAAACAGAATCTCTGAAGGGGATGATCTCATTGCTTATTGATGCTGTCTACAAATTATAAAATAAATTCATATATTAACATCGAATAAATAGCTCGAAATTCAATAGTAAAAAATAACTCGTAGCAAAGAGATATGTAGATGAGTGGAAATAATTTAATTAAATCTGCATTCAACAACTAATTTAGAGGTAACGAGCAAACATGGATACTTTTCAAATAATAATTATACCTCGTAATTTTCAAGATGACCGAGTTAAAAAATACAAGCACGGTAAACCGATAGAATCAAGTAAAAAGAAATACAGGAATGAGTCAAAACGTTACCAGATAGCGATTAAATGGTAAGAGAAATGATTACATAGCCTAATCAGTATGTCAAGTTCCATTTATCGGCTGATTGAAACATTCATTATCATTCGGCGCGCTTCGTTTCGATTGTAGTGGCGATACAATGCAATATTACAACCTGAAAATGAATCCACTATAGTATCAGTGATTGCTGGCATGTTTAATTCTATTTGGAAATCCTCGTTTCATTCGCGGTTGTGGAGAGCAACAAAAATTATACTTTTTTTTTGTCTCAGAAAGAAAAATATGTGATTCTGATAGTTTTTTTTTTCCTGAATTCAAATATGACAGGAATTTATAATTTCAAACATTTTAATATTTCCTACATTCGTAACTACACGATATTCGAACATTCGGACTCACCTAGAAAGTAAGAAATGACGATTTTCTGCTATATTTCGCCTGTAGAGCATCCCTCTTGTTGGTCCAAGAATAATCGGCCAGCATATTAGGATTCCATTTGCCTTGATATCTCTTTTTCATAGCTGAAATCTCCTGATGAAAGTGTTCCCGTGCTCATCGCTCACTGCGCCAAGATTTTCCGGGAAGAAATCTAGGTTTATTAAAAAATAATTATTTAAATCCATTAATTGAGATTGAAATAAAAAACTGTCGACGATGGAGAAATTCCGAATACATATTTGAAAACACGATAAAAAGCTGTATTAAGTACAACTATTGGTACTCATGAGACAAAAATCATGTTGATCAGTGTTATTAGTCTATGATCTCAGTAATCTCATTTCGGCAGCTTCTAACATTTATACTTAACCATACAAAACGCAGACTTATCTTTTTAATTAAATTTTAATTTTAAAGCAAACTTAAATGCTGTTTTCTTCATATATACTCTCTCTTACTATTTAACCTGTAAAGATTTATACAACAGGCCCCTTTAATTAAAATGAAAGTAAAGTAAAGTGATCCCATTTTAGGCCTTAGGAGGGTGTTGGGGTACTAGGAGGTTAAGGCTCTCACTAGAAAATTGGCACGAGATGTCAGCCCTGAATGATGGCAACCTTTATCCCCAGAATATACTTCTGATACTCATTTCCTTTAGAAGTTGAGTCGACGCCAGGGTATGGCACCGTCATAAGGATATAGGTCAGTTTAAAAATCCTGATCCTACCGGGATTTGAACCTCGATATTCCAGTTTGTAGCGTATTGTCTTAACCAACTATGCTACGGCGTTCCTCCTTTAAGTTAAAAATATACTTATAATATTTTGGTAACAATAGCATGTAAAATCGTTCGAATTTTTCTCTTATCATCATCATCATCATCATCATGAACAAATTCGTTTTAGGCCATGTGGCCTGTACGGTAAATCTAGCGAAGATGGTCTTGATCTTTCCACCGATGTTTTGGTCTTCCTTGATTTTTCTCTTATAAAGGTAAAAATTAGTTATTTTTCTTGAACATATTATAAACATTTGTACCACATAGGCTTCTGACAAAAGAAAATAAATCTGCAATAGCGTGTTCCGAGTTCTCAACTAAGCAGTATCGCGGAGCGAAGAAGCTTAGCTATTAGTAAATGTTGCTTAAACAGAGGCACCTTATCCCATGAAATTGTCCACTCACTTTAACATAAATTATTAGTTAAAACACAAAGGAAAAATAAGTACAGTAATTGAACTTTTTAGTTAAAATCATAAGGAATATTATTACTGTCTTTAAAATAATTTGTATACAGGTTGACCGTAGTAAAATAGTCATTTCAAGTACTCTACACGTCTTTTTAAATATTTAGTAGGGTATATAACAGACATGGCCAACACTTTATGTGTAAATCTAACTAAATGGGGATTTTTTTTCGCTAAAGAACTGTGTGTTTTCTTAGTGATATGGCACTGCGAGCTATTACTTATGAAATGAAGATAAAAAATCTGTAGTAATTTTGAAAATAATATCACAAAAATAACTTACAGCATTTACTGGCTTCATTACTTTGGTTATATTACGCATATACGTAAGCCTACATATATAAACACATTTATAATGTTATTAATACTTTGCATAGAGGAGCGGTCTAAGTCATCACAAATCGGTACAGAACCAGGGGACGCTTGCTGGTTCCAGCTCCACGAGAAAGAAATTTTCTCATAGGATTTCAGCCAGTGTTTAGAACCATTGCTTACCCAACAATGTGCGGAATTTTGATAGAGGCAATAAATAAAACCAGGTACAACGGCTGGGGAATTTCAAATGCTTACTATACGTCATATGTTAAAGGCTTTGTAAATAACAGATGTTGATATCATGCCAACAAGCGGAAGGTATACCTAGGGTTTTCTAGGTCTGTTGTGCCATGACGAGACGAAATTAATTTTATTTCTTATAAGTATATAAGATATTTTTTTAAGTTTTCAAATATTGATATATATGAAATGTATTATATCATACAATTTTTAATTTTAGTAAACAATAAAGGACAACATTTACTCATTTACTTTTACTTCGGAATTTATCGACAACACAGTTGTTTTCCGTCTCTTTCAAGAAATTCGCCTTTTCCGGTTGTAATAGTAGGCGTATTGAACATCCTCATCCTTAAGTCCCAGTTCACTCATACGTTTTCTCACATTATCCATCCAACCATCTTAGGTCTTCCCTTTCATCTTTCCCCACCTATTTTCTACTACAAGATCTTTTTAGGGATTCCATCGGATGTCATCCTCTTGAGATACCATACAATCTCTGCACATTTAATTAAACTTTAATAAATAAACGGACGGTGGACGACAGATGAAAAGTTTCCGAATTTTAAAGTTGTAATTAAGGAAGCCTTGTTCACTCAGGTAAGTTTGCACAATTTAATCTGAATAGTTAACTCAACAGCGATACAAATAATTATTACAAACTTGGATTAGAAGAAATGTATGTGCTGCTAACTTTGCTAGTCCAGATAATAATATTAGAACTAGTTCCTTACTTGTATCTTACAAATGAGATACCGGTACAGCAACTGCTTTACGTATCATACTGTGCTTCTGAGTTACAAACATTTTATCCATTTAACCAGGAATATACTCACAGACCTCTATTTTTCATAATACTCTTGTAATATGTCTGACAAAGTGAAGTTAGTTGTTTTACCTCCACTAGCTTTTTAATAATAATATGTACATATGTAGTCCTATGTATATATATATATATATATATATATGTCCACCGCAGTGGTCTCGTGCTGCCATGTCACGCAGCGGGTCCGGGTTCGATCCCCGGTAGGGGCAGTTTTTCAAGGTGAGGTTTTTTTCGGGGGTTTTCCACACCTGTAAGACAAATGTCAGGAAAACTTTAAGGCCCAAACGGTCCACGAAATCATATGGCCATCATCATCCTTATTATTATTATTATTATTATTATTATTATTATTATTATTATTATTATTATTATTATTATTATTATTATTATCCAGTGAGATCCAAAATTATTTTAGAAAATCAAAGTATAGAACAGGTGTCTAGTTTCAAATATTTGGGCTGTGATGTTGGCTACAATGTGGAAATAGATATTGACTCCAAAATAAATAAATTTCAGACGGTGTGTGGAACAATACAGAGAACATTCAAAAATAAAATTAGAAAAGAAACCAAGATAAAAATGTATAATGTTATCGCGGTTCCCACAATATTGTATGGATGTGAAACTTGGGCTCCAGTGAAAAGACAGAAGGATAGAAATCAGACGGCAGAGATGCGGTTCCTAAGACAAATAAAAGGATGTACAAGACTTGATAGAAAAAGAAATGAGGATATAAGAGAAGAATTGAAAGTACAGCCTTTATTGGATAAAGTCACCAATTACAGACAGAAATGGATTGATCACATGCATGGAATGAGTAAGGAGAGATATCCATTGTTAGCAAGAAATTATCAAGCAAGAGGAAGACGTGATGTTGGAAGACCTAGAAGACGTTGGGCTGATGGATTATGAAGTCGGAACGGGCAATTGCCTAATCCCTGGAGTGATGATGATGATGATGATTATTATTATTATTATTATTATTATTATCATCATCATCATCATCATCATCCTTCACCGGTGTGGAAAGCAACGGGAAGCTACCACACCTACAATTCCCTAGTAAAGCTGCAAGCATTGCATGACAATGCTATGATTGCAGTGAAGGACCTGGTTGGATGGATATATATATATGTCCCATGCGTCCCTCGTGGAGACATGTGCTTCCTTATCGGGAATTTCTTAACCAAGGTAATTTAGTAATTTAGTTATGCTTATTTCCCTATAGAATGCCAGTGAATGACAAGTGGTAAACACGTCGTCTCAATAATACATCTAGTAGGCAACTGAGGTATTACTTGGATGGGCAACACCGGTTAAATTTTGCTCAGAAGCATTAATTTAGGAATGAGAATCTTTTACAACCCCGAAAATCTAAAAATGGGACCAATAATTAATTAACTTGTCCCTAGATATTTAATAGTGTTATTGTTTGCTTGGAAAGTATCAATTTTGCTCTTATAAAACTTAGTTTGAGACTTTTGATGGCGTTAATAATGAATGATTATGGAAGTAGATATTGTTGTAGTCTCCTATTCCAATATTAAGGACTGTAGTTTTGGGGAATGACTGGAATTTTGTACAAACGTTTTTGGTGACGAATAAAATGCATCTGCCTATTGGGAAGATTCCTAATTAATTATATAGTTGATTATTTCTTACACACCACGATACATTGGTGTTGGTGAGAAGGATTGTGTTTTCAATTTAAGTTTTTAGAGCTGAAACACAGTCCGGTGTGCATAGGTTATAATTGGTTTATTAGATTGTTTTATTGGCTAGCAAGCAGCTTATATCGAGCGTAAATACACTTGACATAATTGAGTTCAGATTGGACTGATTACACTGTGCAACAAAAAATAAACTTCTTTTTTGTTGAGAAAGAAAAATATGTGATTCTGATAGTGCGTTTTCTTCTGAATTCAAATATGATATCGGTTTTTCTCCATCACGCAAGGTTTCCGAGAGACACTTTAATTTTTTCTACATTTTCAACATTCGTAACTACACAATATTCGAACATTCGGACTCACCTAGGAAGTAAGAAATGACGATGTTCTGCTATATTTCACCTGTGGAGCAACCCTCTTGATGGTCCAACAATAATCGGCCAGCATATTAGGATTCCATTTTCCTTGATATCTCTTTTTCATAGCAGAAATCTCCTGATTAAAGTGTTCCTCGTTCTATTTTACAATGGACAAATGGACGAAAAGACGTTTATTATTAAAATAATTATTTAAATCCATTAATTAAATTGAAATAAAAAAAACTGTGGGTGATGGAGAAATTCCGATAAAAAACTGCAGCGAGTACAACTATTGGTACTCATGAGACAAAAATCATGTTGACCAGTGTTATGTGAAATATGAACTTACCTTGAAATCTTTGTATCTATCACGAATCCGAGGGAGTTAAATAACCATGATAATCTTTGACTGCTAAGAATAAGCTATGGGAAGTTTAGGAATCATCTTAAGATAAAATGATTGCTTCTGTTTGTATGGAATTGAGTGAAATATGTCAAGTACCGAACTAATGGAATAGTCAAATAAGAGTTAATCGTAGAACTAATAGCATATTTAAGTTCAATTTTCGAATACAATTTGACTGTAAAAAAGTAAAGTGATCCCACAACAGGCCCGGATGCCCTTGGGGTAGTAGGAGGTTAAGGCTCCCACTTTTTCTAGACAATCGGCACTTTATGTCAGCCGGGTTGTCAGCCCTGCGTGACGGCCGCCTTTACCCCAGAACAAGCGTCTGGTACTCATTTCCGTTAGAGGCTGAGTCGACCCCAGGGCCATAGTGCAGCCAGAGGGTTTGGACCAGTTTAAAAATCCTGACCCCAACGGGACTTGAACCCTCGACCCTCCGGCTTGTAGCTCAGTGCCTTAACCACTACGCTATGGCGTGCCCCCACAATTTGACTGTATTATCTCCAAACATTGCAATATTAATTAGAAAAAATCTGGTAGCACTATGGGTCACATGTCCTGCCAAACGCAATCTACGAGACTTAACTGTTCTTATTATATCTGGTTTCCTATAAATATCATGAAGATCACTGTTATGAAGTCTTCTCCTTTCGCCTGTCTGTTCATTTCTCTTTGGTTCAAACATTTTGCTAAGGACTTTATTCTCAAATATTCATAATCTTTTATTCTCCCTTAAAGTAAGAGTCCATGTTTCGCATCCTTATAATATAACTGCCAGAATAACAGTTTTATACATTTTCAGTGTAACACTTTTGAGAGAAAATTGGGACGATACCAGTCCCTGTAATGCATAATAGCATGCATTTAATTGGGTTAGAGTTAATTTTTATGTTACCTATACATACAAATTATCTTTCTCTAAAGACACTTCCTAAAATCCCTATTAGAAAGTACGATAATCTAATGCCATGAAGTTCTCATAGCAGTCATGGATGCAACATTTTCTAAGATATGTCGAGAAAAATTGCAACAGTACGTTGTTTTCTTTCAAATCCGTGTATAATGGATCACGTAAGAAGTAATAATTGGTCATTAGTGGTATGTTTTGGATTAAATCCATGACATTACTATCCTGTTCAAGTAAGCAATATTCACGTTTTATGTCCTTAAATATCAGTCGACCAAGACCGAGTTTAAACCCGCCAATCTCAGAACCAAAGTCAAGCATTTAACCACTAGTCCTCCGAGACCGGCATTAAACAATTAATTACATCTTGAATAATTTACACAAAACATGACTATAATGAGAGTGAAATCCATTATATTTTTCCAATTTCATGCGTACTAGAAAGGACAGAGAGATGGAAGAGGGAATCGGAGACAAAAAGAGAGACTTAAAAAACACAGGTAGTGTTCATCAATCACCAATAGCATCAATCAGAAAGATGTCTGTACGACATGCCAACAACATATTTATCTGACCACTTTCATTTCAGTGTAATAAATGGTATTACATTAGACGTTAATACAAAGTAAGACGAATCGAAAAATGCGTTCACTGTGCCTCTTGCAAAATGATGGACTCTTTTCTTTATCAGTCCTTAAAAGGAAAAGCCTGAAGTTATTTTAACCAGCGTGTGAAGCTATATTTTTACAATCAACCGTGTTAGCGCCTTCATTTTGTTATCTTCTAATTTCAACACAGGTAATTATTTTCCTTGCACCCAGTTTCATAATTCATATGATTCTAGATCAGGCATACAAAATGCAGGTTATTTAAAGATTTCAAAGCGTGTTTCCGTATCTTGTGTTTTATAAAATTTTATAAAATTAGATTAATTATGCAGGCAATACTGTTATTGATACATGGATAAAACAAACTGATTGTACTGTATAAGAACTGAACTGCCTCCGAGCAAGAACATTTGTTCCTTGATCTATCCATAGTAATCCTGCCCGAGGGTAGGTCCTTCACTGCAATCATATCATTTTCATGCTATGCTTGCAGCTTTACTAGGGAATTGTTGGTGTGGTAGCTTCCCGTTGCTTTCCACACCGGTGAAGGATGATTATGATGATGATGGCCATATGATTTCGCGCGTTTTCCTGACATTTGGCTTAAAGGTGAGGAAAAACCTCGATACAAACCTCACCCAGAAAAACTGTCCCGACTGGCGATCGAACCCGGGCCCGTGCGTGACAAGGCAGCACGCTACCTCGAGACCACAGCGGTGGACTGTTCCTTGATATATTTAATAATTTTTTAGACATTTCTAAAAATTACCTATAATCACGATATGCGAATACGTCCAATATGGGAGCTCTGTAGACAATTTGGAATATTGGAGGCGTCAATTGTTACCGGTAAAAATTCTAAATTCAAATCGTGAAAGATTGGCATGCTACGAGTTAATGGTAAACTCAGACAATTGTATAAACGTGGGTAAATTTCTGAACAATACGCGGAAAATAAGAACAATACTCATTCGTGAATAAATAATTGTGTAAGAAAAGTGTAATATTAATATTATGTCTTAATATAACTTAATCAATGTATAATGCAATTTTATTGTTATCTATTATTTTTGTTTTGTTTTATCTATGTTATATTGTTACTAGACATTCATTTATTGATTAAGAATGAGGAATTAGCTCACAATCATCCTTTTTCGGGCAAGGGCCTCCTAGGACTGCAGGATGGCTTACGTTACATCCCCGGGTTAGCCAACCCCTTGGGACTATCACTTCCACTTTTTATGGATTGCTTCCACTTTTGTTTGTTTTGTGCTATTCTAATCCACAATTTTCCTAGATAACATTTAAACTCTACACTCCAACGTTTTTTTTTTGTCTTCCTACTTTCCTTTTCCCTAGTGTGGGTTTCCACATAGTCACTGCCTAAGTCCACTATTTAGGTTCCATTCGGAACACATGACCTCCCCACTTCTATTTAAATCCCATTGTTTATGTTACTACGTCCATTTATTGATACGGACTGTCAATAGCACCTACGACGCTCTGCCCGCGCGATTCATATTTGTAAGTAGCATTGAATGTATCTCATTTTTAGTCTAACGAAGTCCTACTACTACTAGTTTTTACTACGTAATTAGCCAAATGAACCTAATTAAAAATAAATACATTTTGAATACTTCCTTCCAAACCACAATGTCCACATATTCGAAAATTACTTCATATATTTACATATTTTCTTTATTACACTTACATGTAAAGTTAGTAAACTAAAACTTTAAAATATTAAAATAAGTACCTGATATATCAGCCGTCCTCAACTAAAATGGATTTCTATTTACAAACCTTCGTCAATTAGTTAAACACATGAAGGCCTTTCAGAACATTTTCCATCTTGGGCGTGTCATTTTGTACTGATGTTGTTGGTGTACGTGGTACAGTCATTAAGTTTGAGACTGAGCGCAGAGTGGCGCTGTGATGCACTATAGTGCATTGGTGGCGCCGTGGTATGGTACCTTGTCAGTTAGTCTCTCGTCCCGGCGAGAGACAGTTGAGTGCATGCACTGCAAGCAGAACTACGGCCTTTGTTGTGACGGCGATTAGAATGCGCATGTCACAGTTAGAGCAACATCACGTTCTGTCAGAAATTAGGCAAGACCGCTGCCGAAACGTTTCAAATGATGTAGCAAATTTACGGTGAGTACTCATTGAGCCGCAGTGTTGTTTAGGTGGCACCGACGTTTGTTGAAAGGATGAGACAGTTTGGAAGATGACTTGCGTACTGGTCGGCCACAAATAATTCGAACTAAACGCAAGATCGAAGAAGTAGTAATGTTGATGCGTGCTAACCGCTCCCAATCAGTAGACGATCTGGCAGCAGCGGTAGGGGTCAGCCATGGTACTTGCTACAAAATTCTATCTCATGACCTGAACATGTCTCCTGTTACCCAGCACAGCGTCCCATGAATCCTGTCACAAGACCAACGTTATGACGGCATGACGACTTGTGGTGACTTCATTAGTACTGTTGACGATGATCCGACGTTTTCCAACCGGATGAAAACTGTAGACGAAACATGGTGTTTCCTTTACGATCCGCAACAGAAGCGATAATCCGCCATCTGGAAAACGCCATAATCACCACGACAGAAAAACCCGCGACAAGACAGGTCAAAAGGCAAAACAGAATTGTTCAAATGAATTTCATATCAGAAGGTGCAAATGTAAAGCAAAGCCCGGTACAAAGAGATCCTTGACCGTTTACGCGATTCAATTCGCCGTAAGCGACCTCAGCTTTGGCGCACAAATAATTGACTCTTGGTACACGACAACGCCCCCGCACATCGTTCTGTCCTTGTCCAAAAGGAACCTGCAAGGCAACAGGTGACAGTTTTGTCATACCCTCCGTACTCACCTGATCTCGCGCCATGCGATTTTTTCTCTTTCCTCGCATGAAAGCAATCCTACATGGGCGTACATTTATTCTTCCGAAGAGGTCATGACTGCCACAAGAGAAGCCATATCGGACGTTCCTGCCAACATCTTTCAGCGATACGTTCAGCAGCTATAACGGCGTTGGCAAACGTGTATAACGGCCAACGGTGACTATTTGAAGGGAGGATGTGGTTCTGTTTAAGTGTACGCCGAGTTATCGGCATCTTGTGAGACATCCAGATTCTTGTGGGTGCCTACCCTCCAGGCGTAAAGTCTCATACAGTGTCAGTGTACTCGCCATTTAGACGAGAACGTGATTCTATATTTGAAGCTTAATGACTGTAGTAGTATAAGGTGTATAACGGGTTCAGGTCTGTTGGTGTTTTCTGATCCCGTTATACAACGTATACACCAACATCAGTACCAAATGAAATGCCGAAGATGGAACATGTTCTGAAAGGCCTACATGGTTTTAATTAATTGACGAAGTTTTGTAAACATAAATCCATTTTAGATGAGGACGACTGATATATCAGATATTTATATTAATATTTTTACTACATAATCTCAACTATGATTTGCAATGAATTTTAGAAGTATCGATAGCATACTAAATATAGAACTTCTTCTTCTTCTTCCTTTCACGTGATAGACCTAGTAGTCTGTTAGGTCTCAATCCAACGTTTGAAGGGTCTGCCCAAAGATCTCTTGCCTGGTGGCTGGTAATTTAAGATCTGACGTGGTATTCTCGTTCTGCTCTTCTTCGTACGTGAGATTTCCAGTTGTTTCTGTATTTTTGTACATATTCCATGACTGATTCTGTGTGTAATTCTTTGAGAATCTCAGAATTCCTTTTATGGCCTGTTCTTGAGTAACCTGCAGTACGTCTCACATATTTCATTTCTATCGCAGTTAGTCTTTGTTCATTTACACTGCGAATTGTCCAGGCCTCACTGCCGTAACATAATATGGGTCTGGCCAGTGTTTTATACATTCTAGTTCGTGTGTGTTGCTGTACTGTGTTTGGCTTGAAAATATTATTTATAATTCCTGTTACTCTCTTAAATTTTATAATTTTTTGACTAAAATCTTTTTCTTCTTCGTATGTAACTTGGCATCCAAGATAGTTAAATGTGTTGGTTTGTTCTAATATTTTATTATTAATAACAATTTTACTGTGAACTGGGTCTTTTCCTAGGAAAGCCATGACTTTACATTTTTCTGTTGAGATTTCCATGTTGTAGTTTATTGCAATTTGGTGAAAAGAGTGGACTGAACGTTGTAGGTCATCTTCTGAATTCGCTATAAACACAATGTCATCTGCAAATAATAGGGTGTCTAAATTATATAATCTATTAAGTGGTATACTGCCATGTGGTTGTAGTTTCCAATAGGAAATAATGTTTATGCATTAGAAATATAAGAACATTCTAAGCACGTAGCATACATTATCTAAATTTCACGAGCCGGCAGGAGATACACAACTTTAAAAATAGCTTCTCTCTTCATTTCTAGAGAACATATCTGGCAGTCGGAGTTACACACACTGTTAAACTATTGTAAGTTTGTGTAAGACCTGTTGAAATTGGCTGGTATACTAAAAGTTTGCCTTCCACACGAACGCATGTCATGTTACGGTTCGTTTAGTGAGGTCGCCAAGTCAAGTTAAACCAATTTAAGCTTAAAGAAATGTGGAAAAAAAGTACGAGAAGATATTTGATAAAATGTCTTCTTTTTCGTAGAAGATTCTTTAGTGATAGTGTGAGATTGGAAAAGAAGATAGCAATCAAATTACAAATTTCTTCTATGTCAGGTTTTCATACTCTAAAAGTAAAAACTCATGCTTAAAAAGAAGAGAGAGAGAGAGAGAGAGAGAGAGAGAGAGAGAGAGAGAGAGAGAGAGAGGGGAGAGAGAGAGAGAGAGGGAGAGAGAGAGAGAGAGAGAGAGAGGGAGAGAGAGAGAGATTGGCCCGTCTTCTTCAGCTGTCATACATCACATATGCATATGTAACCTTAGATTTTAATTTTTTTTCAGATTATGAATAATTCAACTATATATGACTGGTTGAAATAAAATATAATTGGATAACACGAGTACGAAAAAGTGATAAAATGAAATTTTTGGCAGGGAAAAACGGGCGGACCCCCAGAAAAACTTACTGTGGCTCCAATTCGTCCACCATGAACCCCATATGGAGTCACCGATACCCGAACTTGCGAGACGAAATCGATGTAGGCTGTATATGCATAGAATATATTTTATCATCATCACCATAATCTATTCATGGATTTATGTCAATTTCTGACCTGCTTAGGTCTCACTAGAAATACTATACAGAAATCCTTTGAGTGGATGTCCCCATCTTCTTCTTCCTATAGGTTGATAGCTTATTGTATTTACTCTAATATTTTATTTTTATTTACAGTGCTATGATTACACTGAGCAACAAAAAAGAAACTTTTTTGTCTCAGAAATAAAAATATGTGATTCTGATAGCATTTTTTTCTCTTGCACTCAAATATGATATCGGCTATTCTCCATCACGCAAGGTTTCCGAGATACAGAAATGTATCATTTCAAACACTTTAATATTTTCTACATTCGTAACTACACAATATTCGAACATTCGGACTCACCTAGAAAGTACGAAATGTCGATTTTATGCTATATTTCGCCTGTGGAGCATCCCTCTTGATGGCCCAACAATAATCGGCCAGCATATTAGAATTCCATTTGCCTTGATATCTCCTTTCCATAGCTGAAATCATTTGAGTCAACTCATTTGGTTTTATTTTGCAATGGACAAATGGAAGAAAAAACGTTTATTAAAAAATAATTATTTAAATCCATTAATTGAAATTGAAATAAAAAAATGTGGGTGATGGAGAAATTCCCAATACGAATTTGAAAACACGATAAAAACTGCGTTAAGTACAACTATTGGTACTCACGAGACAAATTCACGTTGACCAGTGTTATGTGTGAGCACTGATGACATTCCGAAAGTATTATAAAATGACATACGGAACCGCCACCTAGGTAACCAAATATAATGAATATATCTGTAGGAAATTTATTTTGCGTATTAACAGCCAAATAATGCAAAAATAAAATTAAAAACTATCTAAAACTCATTTTACAACTCAATATTAAACAAAACTGAAGATTTATAAATTACTTATTTACATATGTTTTATTTATCCGATTATAAACATATTAAATCTAATTATTAAAATTCTACTTCAAAACTAACAGAAGATGCTACAGAGATTGATATGTTAGTCTTTAATACTTACCGATTGCAGGTTTTATTCTGATGATAATTTATTTATTTATTTATTAATCAACGATTGATTTTTATTGTACACCCGTTACGGTCAGAAGAAGCAGGATAGACAAGTGTGGAGTAGAATTAAATTATGCTATCGTTTGAGAAGTGTTATAAAAAAAGCTAGCGCATTTGAAATATTCTTCATAATGTACAATGGGGAATAATTGGAAGTTCAAAAAACTTAACAAAAATTTGGAAAACAAGTTTTAAATTTTGGAGATGGTTCAGTCCGAGAAGGTTCCAATCTATAATATAAAGAGAAATTAAGTTTCACATTTCAAGCAGATATGAGTAAAATTTAAAGGAATAAATTTAAAATGACTATTTAACTCATGCCCCAAATGGGAGTCAATGACCAATCACATTTCAATGTCGTTGGTTTTCACCTCGATTTTATCAATTTAATTTATCACATTAAAATCAAGCTTCTCCTTTTCAACATTCTGAATAGGTCAGAGCATTATTTTTCAGTGACTGAGTCTCTAAGAAATATGTTGAATATAACAATTTATACAGAGTGATTCAGAAATATGACTATACGTTTGATCGCATTTTGTGACGAAAATATTATTATTAAAGGAAATATGATGTTATCATTGGAAAGGGAACCCTTCAAATCACAACAATAGAACATAACTTAACAAATCACTGCTCACGTGCAGCTTGGTGGGTTGATTTTGTGGGCTAGCGTCGAACGCCTCCACAATTATCTTCGTTGTTTCTGTATCCGTGTTAATGCGAGGCCTTCCAAGAGGTTGATTTTCTGCATCCTTCCCGTTTGCAGCAGTCGTTTTCTCCACTTTCTCACAGTCGACGGCTGCAGTGATACGTTAAACTCACATCTTGCCCGTCTTGCGGCCTCACGATCATTAGCATACGTTATTGCCCATGCAGCAATTGTAATTTACTGTTGCATATTCAACGCCATTTTGACTAATGACGTAAGTTCTACACTGTTTTGTTTTATTCCATTGTTGTAATTTGAATAATTGCCTTTCCAACGGTAATTTTATATTTCCTGTAATGGTAATATTTTCATCACACAACGCGATCAAACATATAGCCATATTTATGATTCACCCCGCATATTAAGATGTAAGAATCCTAGAATGCAAGTAGCTCCCCTAATTGTGTATATAGTGCACGAATGTAACAGGATTCTACTTGCGGGGTATAATACAAAAACATTTGTAGGAATTGATTGTACCACAAAAAAAAAATAGAAACCACTATTTACACTTTCTTAAATGTAATATGTCCCTGGTATTTACGTCCCAGAAAAATATAATTAACATATTTACATCATAAGACATCAGAAATAAATTAATAACCTATAATAATGGTTATAAACAGTTTGATGTATTTCATTTTTTCTCCACTATGGTGCGTTCTTACAATGTTGCGATCCTTTGGCAATAGTTATATGATCTGTTCGGAGTGATGAACAAGTAAAACATAATAAACGTTTCTCGTGTGTTTTCAAACATCGCCGTTTACATCATCATCATCTTCATTCATGGATTAGGTCTGTTGACCCGTTCCGACTTCAGCCCATCTCTTTCTAGGTCTGCCCACATCTCGGGTGCCTTTAGGTTTGTATTTTGTTTTTCGTTTTGGATATCTGTCTTCATTCATTCTGTCTATGTGTTGCTTCCATTTTTGTCTATATGTATCCATTTAATCAGTTATTGCAAATATTTCAAGTTCCTGTCTTATTTCTGTGTTCTTGATTCTGTCTTCCTTAGTGCACCCTTTAACAGATCTCAAAAATTTCATTTCTGCCGCCGTTATCCTACTTAGGTCTTGTTTTTTATGTATCCAGGCTTCTGAACCATAGAGCAGTACCGGTACTGCCAACATTTTATAAAATTTCAGTTGGGTCTCTCTTGTTGTTTTGTTATTTAGTGTTCGTTTTATCGTACCACATATTCCCTGGAATTTTGCTATTTTATTATTTATATCATTATCATATTTAAATGAAATGTCACATCCTAGATAATTGAGATGGTTCACCTGTTCTATGATTTTGTTTCCTATTACTATTTTGGATCTGATTTGATTTTTCCCTTGGAATGTCATTACCTTAGTTTTTTCTACGGATATTTTGAGATTATATTGTTCACATATATTATGTAGTTTAAAAATATTCCTCTGAAGTTCGTCTTCTGTATTTGCTATTATTACCTGGTCATCAGCGTATAATAATGTTTTCAAGTAGTGTGTTTTATCTAATTTTATTCCTTTTATCCTTTATTTGTTCTTTCGTTCCATTTTTTTATTATATCATTGATGTATAGGTTAAATAAAACTGGAGAGATACTGCATCCTTGTTTAACTCCTTGATTAGTATGAATTTTATTTTTACTTACTTCATTTCTAGTTTTTATAACAAAATTTGTGTTCCAGTACAAACTCTTTATAGCTGCTATTAAGTGTTTCGGAATTCCTTTTTCTTTTAAAATTGTCCAGAGTTTTCCTCTGTCTACTTTATCAACATTACATTAAAAATATATTTTAAAATATATATATTTAAATAATGATTTATGAGTAAACAGCTTAATTTTATTCGTTAAATAATCCTAACAAATGCCACTCTTGATTTCCTAATTCTCTAGATAAATTCACTTCGTGACGTCCTGAATTTATGGTTAATTTGGAAATCACTCGTGGCATTATTTATGAGATAATTGTGATAATTTGAATATTGATATTTTATATATGTAATTAATTAATGTATAATTTCCATAAACCAGGAGAAAAATACTTTCCTCAAGTAATACATTATATAAGCCTAAACTATAAGTCGTTTGAATTTTCGTAATAAACATATATTAGAAACCATGATTAAATGTGTTAATTAATTCTTTGACAACGAAAATGGGTTTTACATTCAACAAGACGGAGTTTCAGTCAATATGAAGAATTTTCCGATCGCACATTCAATCATAGATAGAAACGACGAATTACTTTAGTGTTCCTGTCTCGATATTGGGATTTAACCCTTCCATCATATATTTATCCTGACAGATGGGGAACATTCTGAACATGTAAGGGTTTAAGGAGCACAACATGTTAATGTCTATTTTTTAAGGTTAATAAGAAATAAACCTTATATTTCTACATATGCAGTTTCTCTTTTTACTTTAAGATTAGGATTTCTTTCTCATCTCTTTGCTTTTAAATAGTGTTTTAAAGAATGCAAACATCAAATTGAGACACATTGTACTTCATAATGTAGTTTATAACTATGGAGCGACCATTAATTAATTAATTAAATATATACGATGTAGTGAAACGTGGATAATAAAACGTGCGAGAAAATCAGACGAATTTATAAGAACTTAAGGAATGTAATTAAATTTTACGGTTATTAAGACGTAAAGCGGAGTGGATAGTATCTTTAATTTCTGAAATGAATTTGGAATTTAATTTATTTATGTTTGTTTGTAGTAGTTTGAGATTTTAAGGCACAATTAAATATGAAATAAATTGCAGAGCATATTACACTGCTTTACTACCATAAAATAAATTAATCTAAGTGTTACATAATGCTTAATTTAAAAAAAAAAACATCAAGGATGTCTTGAACATCACGAAAATACATTTTAGAATTTATTTGTATTAAAATAAAAAAATGACACAATATCAAATTATATTTCATATTGGTAATGTTTTCCTTTTCTTAACAAAACGTAATTATTTAATAGATATTATTTATGACAGAAGTTTTTTTCTTTTAAAAAAATGTCCGTCGCCGTGGGCGTAGTCGGTAGTGTCCGTACCTTCTACTCCGGCGACCCTGGTTCGATTCCCGGCGGGGTACGGGATTTTTAATCTCCACCTTGGGTCTGGGTGTATGTCCTGTCCTTGTGTCTGTATGTGTGAATAACAGAATGTTAACTAAAAAGGTAAGACAATAAGGGAAACAGTGTAAACGAAAAGAGGGGGAAAAAAACTGAATGTAAACAAAGTTTAAAAAATAAATAAATTTTGTTATTTAAATATGATTAATGTTTTCGTGTACGACGCACAGTTTATTTTTATCTTATGTATCGCATCAAACTTTACGAAGAGGGAATGCAAAGATGTCCCAATATTAAAGTGATTCATTGTATACAGTGAGAAGCATAGAAGACGCTTCGTATCATTTCATTTTGCCGTTATCGAGGAGAAATGGCCTGTTCGCCAAGATCCGTTCAAGGATTATGTGGCTAAAGTACGTGATATTTATTTCAAGGCCGCCCTTCCTATCTCTACCGCATGCTATACACACATACTCAAAACACGATAGTCAATGAAAATGTTAGCCGAGTCCAAATATAGGGAATCATTGCTAGGTGACAGTTACTTTACGCTCCATGAAACCCTGAGCGAATAAATTAGAGTGCGAAAACTTCTTGTAGTAAAACCAGAGAGAAAACGCCCACTTGGTAGACCAAGAATGAGGTGGTAGAATAACATTAATTATGATTTGAGGGATGATTGGAAAACATTAGCTCAGCATAGGGACGTATGGAGAGCTTATGTCAGCGCGACCATGAGCCTATAGGCTCGATAGTGCCAGTGAGTTAGTTATAAACAATTTGTATTCATAGGAACTATGTTAACGGCATTGTTGACATTTGCACTCATCTTGATAAATTATTCGCCAAATGTTAAATTTCAATAGAAGGCCACATGTCTAGCCGATCACCGGATTTTTTTAATGTTTGTCCTTTTCTTTAACATTTCTGGTGTTCTCTTCTGGCATTGGCGTAATTCTAACCCACGTCTGAGGTTGGGGCGCCTGGAAGGCGGGGTTACGTTGCCCCGATGATAAAATGGGGGATGATGATAGTGGTGCGCCAGGAGAACCCCTAATCTTAAGCTTAATCAAAGATTAATATGAGTCATGATGATTGCGATGGCCATATTATGTTCGGGGACCGTTTGGGCCTTAAAGTTTCCTGACATTTGTCTTACAGGTGAGGAAAAAAAACCCATAAAAATCTCGACCAGGAAACTGTCCCGACGGGGGATCGAACCCGGGGCGCTGCGTGACAAGGCAGCACGCTATCTCGACACCACAGTGGTGAACGGATATCGGATTTTATACCTCTGGATTTGTTTTAGGGGGACATCAAGTCGTTCGTTGTTAACCATTAAATTGGCAATGTAACTTGTAAGATACATAAAAAGGTTTATTTTATTTCAGAGTTTTAATAAAACAGAAGAAAACCAACGGGTAGAAACTTAAATGTGTGTCGAAGTATGCAATAATAATAACAGTTATAAATGAACGTTTTCAGTGCGGTCCGCCACATCCAAGTAGCTGACAGGAAAAATCAGTGCTTTGACAATATTCAATGGTTCAACTACAGTTGAAAAGTAGAAATACTTACTTACTTACTTACTCACTGGCACTATCGAACCCGTAGGTTCATGGCCGCACGGACATAAGCTCTCCATACATCCCTATCCTGAGCTAATGCTTTCCAATCATTCCCTGTATAATCTACTTCCCTCAAATCATAGTTAATGTTGTTCTCCCACCTCATTCTTGGTCTACCAACTGGGCGTTTTCCTTCTGGCTTTCCTACAAGAAGTTTCCATGCACGTCTTTCATTCCCCATACGTGCAACATGTCCTGCCCATCGCAGTCTACGGGACTTAACTGTTCTTATTATATCTGGCTTCCTATAAAGACCATGTAGTTCATTGTTATGTAGTCTTCTCCATTCACCTGTCTGTTCATCTCTCTTTGGTCCAAAAATTTTCCTAAGAACTTTATTCTCAAATACTCGTAATCTCCTTTCCTCCCTTAAAGTAAGAGTCCATGTTTCGCACCCATATAATATAACTGGTAGAATGATAGTTTTATATATTTTCAGCTTAACGTTTTTTGAAAGGAGTTGGGACATCAAAAGTCTCTGCAATGCATAATAGCATGCATTTCCAGAATTGAGCCTATGTTTAATTTCTTTGTGCATCTCATTCCTATTTGTGATTATTGTTCCTAGGTATTTGAATTCAGCCAATTCCTCAAAATTTCCCTCATTTGTCATTAGCTGTCCATTTCCATTATATAATGTATTTCTACGTGTGACCATATATTTAGTTTTACTGATATTTACTTCCAGTCCTAATTTCTTAGTGTTACTCAATAGTGTGTGCGTGTTGGCCTTTAGTATCTCCTCGCTATCGGCCAGTAGTACTACATCATCAGCATAAACTAACAGCTTATTAATACCATTCAGTTGTAAGCCTTCCTCATTCTCTAAAGATTTAATGGCATGCTCTAGTACAAAATTAAATAGTAGAGGAGATAGTGCATCTCCTTGCTTCAACCCATTCTGGATTTCAAAAGTGTCTGAAAACTGTTTTTCCTACACGCACCCTACTCGTTGAGCCATTTAGACACATTCGTATAAGTCTAACTAACTTTTTAGGAATTCCGAACTCCAGCAGGATACTATATAACTTCTCCCTCTTAATTGAATCATATGCTTTTTGGAAGTCTACATATAGTTGATGAACAGTACCATTATATTCCCATTTCTTTTCTAAAATCTGTCTTATACTAAAAATCTGATCTGTTGTAGACCTGTTTCTTCTAAATGCACACTGATGATCTCCTAGAATGTCATCAATATAGGGAGCAAGTCTGCTTACTAATATATTTGTTAGAATTTTGTACGAAGTTGAAAGTAATGAGATGCCCCTATAGTTGTTGCAATCAGTTTTATCTCCTTTCTTATAAATTGGTACGATAATTGATTCCTTCCATTCATCTGGAAGAGCTTCTTTTTCCCAAATCATAGTAAGCAACCAGCGTATCTTGTCCATCAATTTTTCTCCCCTGATTTTATCAGTTCTGCTGGGATCTCATCTGAACCTGATGCTTTATACATCTTCAATTTTCAATTGCCATTTCAACCTCTAATGCATTTGGCTCTGCGACTAGCATTTCTGCTGTCTGTAACTTATCCTCCTCAATGTCCTGTTCTGTATGTACATTTAATAGCTGATTAAAATAACTTTTCCATCTATTTAATATACTCTTGGAATCTGCAATCATATCCCCATTTTCATTCCGAATTATGTTTGTTCTAGCCTGGAACCCTTTCTTCTCTATACTAATTCCCTGATATAATTCTCTAATGTTCCTATTTTTTGCATTCATTTCAAGATCATTAATCTTCTCTCTCAAATATTCCCTCTTCTTACTCTTTAGTAACTTGGTGGTTTCCCGTCTAACACTACCCTATTGCACTAAATTTACCTCATTTGGCTCGTGTAACCATTTCATTTTTGCTAGCTTTCTTTTCTTTACGATGTCGGCATATTCCTCATCAAACCATTTCTTGTTTTGCCTCTTTTTTAAACAACCAATGCTTTCTGATGCTGACAATTTAATAGTATCTCTTATAGCCTCCCATTCTTTATTTATATCAGTTTCTTCTTCGTTTGCCACATTGTCATCTGAAGATTCCAGTACTTGAAATCTATTAGCAATTTTGATTGGTATTCTTGCCGCATTTCATCATTTTTCAAGTTTTTTAATTCATATTTTACAGAATCATCTTTAGCGTTTGTTCCTCTCATAAGCGATAGCCGTTGCCTGATTTTCACTCTGACCAGATGATGATCCGAATTGCAGTCTGCCCCTCTAACTGATGTAACATCGATGATGCTACTGTGCCAGCGTTTATCCACTAATACATGATCTATCTGGTTCCGAGTTTCTCCATCTGGGGACGTCCAGGTGTATTTATGAATATCCTTATGCTGAAATGTTGTGCTCTTAACAATGAGATTCTTTGATGTGGCAAATGTGACTAATCTAACCCCGTTGTCGTTACTATCCTCATGAAGACTGAATTTGCCTATTGTTGGTTTGAATATATCTTCCCGCCCCACTTTTGCATTAAAATCTCCTAAGACAATTTTCATATGATATCGTGAAAGGCTATCAAATAAGCATTCTAATTCATCATAGAACTCATCCTTGATCTTGTCATCTTTATCTTCTGTGGGGGCATGTACATTTACAATTATAAAATCATGTCGTTTACCCTTTAGAATTATGTATGATATCCTATCACTAACAAACTTAATATCTCGGATAGCAGATAGGATCCTCATTCTGACTAAAAAACCCGTTCCAAATGCAGGTCTTTCTGCACCCCCATAGTATAATGCAAAGCTTCCTGTCAACAGTTAATTTCAAAAGTTGTTCATAAAACTTATTAATCGTTGAAGACCGCGCAAAGCTAAAGCCGAGAATTTCTGATAAATGATATACTATCACAAGATATTCAAAATGAAATTTTTTGCCATCCTGATTATTTGATCTAAGAGATCTGTAATATCGCGTGTGAAACATAATTTATTATTCCCATAACGCAATACAAAGAAAGGCGACCCAAACAATTCAGAAGACATAACCTTTACTATTAACAGTCATAATAACATTCGGTCGATGTATTATTCATAAATATTAACAATGCCGTCTTTACTATAAGGGCCCCATACACTACGCTATGCTCGCGATGATAAATTAATCTCCAATCGTTCTCCTGTGACACAGCGCCCCCCCCCCAACGGCTCATGCTGGAACTTACCCATGGCATAATTGGCCACTTCTATGTCTCGTAGCATAAAATAGGTAAACTATTTTTTTACACTTTTTTTTTTACTTTCCAACAGGATCCCGGCAAGGTCTAAAGACGGCACTAAATATAAAATTTATTATTTGGTAAAGTTTAGTCTCCTCAACCGTTAAAACCTTTATTTTTTATTTTTTTAAATGATGTACACATTTTGAAACCTGTTAAGAACCACCTTCTGCTGAAGATGTATACGGTTCCAAAATACCTACAATATTTTTACAACTTTTTGACAGTTGAGAAGACTGAACCTTACCAGCTATTCAATTTGATAATTTTATATTCAAACATAATATTGTCAGACAAGGGAAGCGTAAACCATTGCATGCCAAAGCCTAGCACGGAAATTTCTCCCAGACAAGCGTTGTGTTATACCATGGTGGTGTCCAAAAATGCATCTGCAGTTTACAATACAGAATACAAATATCTTAAATATTAATTATATTTATTTAAATAAAAAAGGTTATTACAATACTATTTGAGTTACTACAATTTTTTTGGACACGGCCTTGGTGCATAACAACACTTCTCTGGAAGAACTTTTAAGTAGATTTCGGTCTGCAATGGTTGACATTTCTCTCGTGAGTATTTAAATGCTTGATGTGCACTTTTGAAATATGGGTGCGATTTGAATGAATAACATATAATATACATTTCACCAGGAATATATATATATATATATATATATATATATATATATATATATACACACGTCCACCGCTGTGGTCTCGAGGTAGCGTGCTGCCTCGTCACGCAGAGGGTCCGGGTTCGATTCCCGGTCGGGACAGGCTCCTGAGTGAGGTTTTTTTTCGGGGTTTTTCCTGACGTGTAAGACAAATGTCAGGAAGCTTACGGCCCAAGGGTCCCCGAAAATCATCCGGCCTTCATCATCATCATCATCCTTATCATTATCGTCATCATACTTCACCGGTGTGGAAAGCAACAGGAAGCTATCATACCTATAATTCCCTAGTAAAGCTGCAAATCATAGCAGGAAAATGCTATGATTGAACTGAAACACCTGCCCTCGGGCCGAATTACTATGTATATATATATATATATATACACGTATTAATAACACACAAGACCACGATGACATAGAATATATGGCTAAAAAACTAAAACAAGAATATGAAAAATGGGGACTTTATATAAAGGTTGAAAAAACTAAATACCTGTGTATAGGAGAAGAAATGGGAAATATAAATTTCAACAATGGAGAACTAAAACCTAGTATTGAATGCACTTATTTAGGAACAAAATTAGACCATTCAGGCGATAACACAGTGGAAATTGAAAATAGAATAGCACAAACAAAACAAACAATAAATGCTTTAAACTCTGTTTGGCGGAGCAAAAATATTACAAAAAATAGAAAATTACAAATATATCAAACCATAATTCAGAGCATTTTAACATATGGTGCTGAAGTCTGACAAATTCCTACCAGGGAAATGAAAATAATTTTAAGTACAGAAATGGATGTTTTAAGAAGATCAGCTGGAATCTAGAATGGATATAATACGAAATAAAGAAATAAGGGAAATTATGGGTGTACAAGAGGAGCCGGACATCATAGACATTATAGAAAAGAAAAGATTACAGTAGTATGGCCATGTCAAAAGAATGCCAGAGCAAAGATTGCCAAAATTTGTTATGGGATGGATCCTAATGGAAAGGAGTAAGAGAGGAAGACCGAAGAAAACTTGGATAGAAGGGGTACAAGCAGCTATGAATATCAGAGGAATGGAGGAAGATCAATGGATGGACAGAGAGGAATGGCGTTTGTTTTCCAGAATACGGCGGCAGCTGCCATGATATCGGATGATGATGATGATATATATACACACAAATTTCAATTTGTAACAAGTTTTCTCACGAACATTATTTGCATATTTCTGTGATAAAGAACTATTCGTTTAGAGAAGAGCATTAGAAATATATTAATGGAATAGAGTAATGTTCCATTTGTAGAAATTAATGTCTCACTAGTTTCAATTTTCCATTAGAAAGGTTAATGTGCAAGTTGTAGTTAAGTGTTCTTAATAAAAGTAAGTCTATAACTTTGTCAGAAATTATATTAGTGTTACATAAAGTTTACTCAATGATCTCTTTCAGCGTAGGTGTGAATTGGCGTGGGAGATAACCTGTTCTGTCTTCCTTCATAATTCGTTCAACTCGAAAAAAATATATAAGCATACATCTATGTATCAATACTTCTAAACTTCATTGTGAATCTCCGTTGAGGTTATGTAGTATAATGTTAAAATATTGAAATAAGTACCTGATATATCAGTCATCCTCTAAAATACACTTCTGTTTAATAAACTTCAAGTAGTTAAAACAAAGTTTTAATTACTTGAAGTTTTATAAACAGAAATTCATTTTAGCTGAGGACAGCTAATATATCAGGACCAAAATTTTAAGATAATAAAATAATATACATCAAGAATGAAACAATCTACAAAAAAAATGAAAAATATTCAGATACTATGCCAAAAAGGATAATACATTTTTACGGTCATCTTCTCAGAATGAAATCTAATAGATTAATCAAACAAATATTTTATTTCTTCCCTAATCGCAAACCAAAACACAATTGGTTTAAAAAAAGAACTGAAAAAGACCTAATGGGATTAAGGATTACACAAAATACACTAATTCATCGAACAGATAAATAAATTATTTAAGATGAAAACATTGGTTCCAGTATAAATCTAAACGAAAATCCAAACCTATTATCTCGAAAGAAAGAGGAAAAGAGGACTGGACACTAAGAAAGGAAATCACGCAGAGAAATGGTTGATCCAAAGAGGATGAAAAAAAATATCGGGTATTTATTCCAATATTTTAACATTTTAATACATCTATGTAACTGAAAAAAAAAGGTTTTTATTCAAACTTAAATTAGATTATCTACAATAGTTTTACATTTCTAACGCTTGAGTCACTGCAGTATATTTCACCCACTGAATTCAGTTCTATATTAAAAATATTTATATTTGTTCCGCTTATCTTGGACTGCAGTTAAAGAACGAAACAATATAGATAACTGAAATATTTTTATCTTTATTTTACAAATGGTATATGGGTATAAAATGAGCATTTTGAGATAACAAAACAATGAACGGAAATATTATTTCAGGTGTCAAAGATATTGAAGAGAAATGTATTTAAAAATGTATTTATAAGATGTTTTAATATTTAATATTCATACACAAGATACCAATCACAACAGTAATTATAATTGATGTTCTTATTCTCGAAATTAAATTAGAAGAGAATAGGTTTATTTAGCCTGGTGGAGTTAAGACCGCGTGGCCTTCTCTTCCATTCACCAGGTCAAACATATTGTTGAATTGCGCCGTTGAGTCGCCCCTAGCAAGTCAGTGACCTGCAGAACCACTTGAATTGTCTGAAATGTTTTGCCAGACCTTTCCACCAGCGTCTCCTTCTCCTTGGAGAAAGATCGGAAGCCGGAGGTTTCTGGGCTTCGAAGTTGCTCGAAGCTATTACTAGAGCTTTCCTCCCCCGCTTATATAAAAGAGCGGACGAGAAGGCCGGCAATTCAGTTTGCGATAATTGGTCCGTGACAGCCAGTCTAGCATTGGATAGCGAGAGGTTAATTGTGAGCGTAACTGTGAGGAAGGATTGTGTCTGTAACTGTGTTATAAATTATTATCTAAAAACTGTCAAATAAGAATAGTTGTTAAATCAAATTGTGTTTGAAGATTTAGTGATGATTGTGGAGAAGGAAATAAAGCGAAAAGAAAAAAATGTACATAGCAACTGTGTACTTATTTAAGTCCAAATAAGTAAAAGGAAAACCCCCTGCCTTCGGCGAAAATATGTTACATATAAATACAAAACAAATACAATAATAGTCATACTAAACAATTAATTATATGTCAAATTGAATAATAATGAATATAATATCTAATAATACAATAAAATTAAATTAATGATAGAATGAATGCAGAAAGAAATAATAGCTCGAATCTACTATACATAAAAAGAAAAGAAAGAAAAAAGAAAGAAAAATACAATGAAAGTAATAAACTGTAATGAATTAATCTATCGCTTATTATACAGGGCATTAGGTAAATATATTAACAAATCTTAAAAATATTTTTATTAAATAATGAAAAAACAAATTATTAATTTAAAAAAAATAATATTAGTGAGTTATTATATTTGCTGAAATTATCTCATATAACATGGGGTATTAATTATATTATTTATTGTTTATTTAACAAAAATGTTCAGGAAGGAATAAAAGAATAAAAATTGTTAATACATGTTATTTTGCTATAAAATATTTGAAATCAAAATATGTGACATGTGGAACAACAATCTGATTGTATAAAACACTAATTAAACAAGTGCTAACGTACGGGAGTGGAACCTGGTTCTGATTGAACATGACAAATCTCGATTGGCTTCTTTTGAAAGAAAGATGCAGAAGGATATCTGGGACTATTAAGGAAAATGGAGAGTGGAGAGTGATACATAAAAGGGAATTATATGAGTTGTATAAATAATCAGATATCATTACAGGTATTAAAGTAAAAAGATTAAAATGGGCAGGACATACGCAGAGGATGACAAAAAATGAAGTAGTTAGAAGAATTATATATGGTAACCAAGAAATAAGACGGAGAACCGGAAGAGCGAATTTCACTTGGATGGATGGAGTACTAAAAGATGCCGTATATTTAAAACTCAGGAATTGTGGACTCTTGCCACAGACAGAGCCTGGAGAGAAATTCTGAAGGAAGACTAGACTCACTCAGATTTGTTGTGCTGCTGATGATGATAATAATCTATGATTCGTCACTTACTTATAGTTTGAGAATCCATTAAAGAATATATTTGCACTAGAGCTAATTGAAGGCATTTCCCATAGCCACATTAAATATTGATATACATGCTAATTATTTGGATCATGACTAGAGCCACAATTCATACAAGCTGGTCTTAGTTACGTTGTGAAACCTTACTCTAAGAACCAATATTAATGTACACCCAATTATCAAGTTATGTTGTTATTCTGCGAGGACCCAAAGATAAATTACGTCATTAACCCTTTCCACACAACGTAACTGAGACCGGTAAAATGATGCGGTTATAAAAATTGTGACTTTAATCACAATAAATATGCAGTTTTGGGCTTAAATTTTGTTTTTAAAGGTTCTGTGTCGTTGCATTGACTGACGAAAACGTAACTAACCTATTTACAAAATCGAAAATTGCAAGTCATAATATTTATATCGATCAAATATTTGTAACACCGGATGCTGCATAAGTAAAATATTATGCAATCACAAATAATTTTCTTTCATAAATTACTAATGACATCCATTACTGGGGAATGGTAAGGAAATTTTAATTGCTACTCTCATCTCCAAAACAATAATTATTTAAATTACGTAAGTAGTTAATTGCACTAAATAACAGACTGTATAATGATTTGATTGTAGTCTAGATTGTTTATGCAATTTAAAATTTCTCTCGTATTAAAGCGATTCTTTTCAAACTGTACATTAGATATATTGCTACACATTGCACATTTTTAATTCATTTATCAAGTTGTCTTTCTTTCATGATGACATCACATGTATGATAACCCTAAGGGGATCTCCAGTTTCTAACCTCCTCACGTCCATCAAATTATCGCAGTTTCTTTTGCCATGTCGTACGTAATATAGATGTCGCCATTGCGTTTCTCCTTTGTGAAGGAAATCAATTAATTATCTACTTTGTTGTTTGTTTATGATGTCCATGTAAGCTCTGAACAAAGATTATTTTGCTCAGTAAAAAGTTGGCTGCTTAATTGAAAATTGAAACAAAGTTGCTATATGGAAACTTTCAATTTACTTTGAAATTAAATTAATGAAACGACTTTGCTTAATTGATATAAATGGATGAAGTAAAAAATAACTGGAATGGAATTTAAAGAGTTCACCGCTGTGGTCTCAAGGTGGCTTGTTGCCTTGTCACGAAGCGGGCCCGGGTTCGATCCCCGGTTAGGACAAATATTCTGGGTGAATTTTTTCGGGGGTTTTTCTTACTTGTAAGACAAATGTCAGGGAATTTTAAGACCTAAATGGACCCCGAATATCATAAGGCCATCATAATGATCATTCATATTCGCCTTAGATTAAGTTTAGGATTAAGGACACTCCTGGTGCATCACTATCGTCATGTCATTGGGACAGCTGTAACCCCGCCTTCCAGCGCAGAAATCTCAGAAGTGGGTTACAATTACGCCAATGCCAGGAGAGAACACCAAAAATGTTGACATGACAAACTGGGGCATTGAATAAATAAAAAGAAATTAAAAAAAATAATTGCACAATATATATACAATGTCGGAGAAAAAAAATTATAACTAAAGTAAACAATTGTGTTAATTAATTAATCTTCATATGTTATGTTGAAATTATAATATAGTTAAGCTTAAATATTTATGGAATATTTTTTCACTTTTTTTGTAAACTTTAACGCAAATTTCTAAAAGTGCTTATATTTTAGAACTTAAAGTTAATAGTTAGAGTGAATTTTTGCCATTACATTTAAATGATTATAATATGAGAAACAATAAATCTAAGCAAACACATTTAATGATCTCAAACAATATATATTTCGTTTGGGTACGTTTATAACTTTGTTAATAAATAATGATCAAATTTTATCCAGATAATACATTAGTTAATTTAAAAAAATATATATTTTCATACTAATCCCAAGGTAAGTTTTATCAAAAGACACTGGATCATTCCCTTAACTTTGGAGATAATTTCTGATGACAGTAATAGGGTAAATAAATTAATGACTATCAAGTGATTATTTAGTATCTACATTTTAGTATAATTTTTATGTTTTTATTTATATAGAAACAATTTACCTATGAATGGCATATCCTAAATATACTTTTTACTTATGGACGAGAAAGTTTCTTTACTCTGACTATTTAACTCGTGCCCCTAATGGGAGTCAATGACCAATCACGTTTCAATGATTTTTTATTTACAACCAATCACAGCCTGTTTTTCACCTAGAATTTTGCCAACTAAAGTTTATCATAATAAGGAAAGCAGCTCATTTTTAACATTCTGAATAGCATTAGTTTGCAGTTACTGACTCCAAGAAATACGACTACCAGATTGTATATATAGTGCATGAATATCAACACATAGCGCATGCGGGAGTTAATATAAAACATTTGTAGCAATTGATTATACAACCAAGAAAAGAAACCACTATTTGCACTTTCTTAAGTGTATTTTTCCCAGGTAATAACATTCCAGAAAAATATAATTGTCATATTTATATCATAGGACATCAGAAATCAATTAATATACAGTTTGATGTGTTTCATTTTTTCTCCACTAGAGTGCATTCTTACTATATTGCGTTCCTTTGACAATAAATAATATGATGTGGTTGCAGTGATGAACAAAAGAAGCAAATGAAGCGTACCAATCGTTTCTCATATGTTTTCAAACATCACCGTTTACATTAACCCTTAAATTGACAAAACACAAATTTCTCTTAGATATTTGAATGTGGCGAACCGCAGTGAAAACGGATTCTTGTACAACTGTTATTAGGTGTATTGTATAATTGGACATTTGTTCAGTGGTTTCTTTTTGTTCGTTTTCTTCCGATTTATTTAAAATATTAAGTTAACTAAACCAACTGATGTATCTAAAAGGATACATTACGAATTTAAGGGTTAAATAGGCCTATACAAATATTTTAAAATAACTGCTTTTAAATAATGATTTGTGAGTAAACAGCTTAATTTTATTCGTTAAATTGTCCTAACAATAGTTCTCTTGATTTCCAAATTCTCTAGATAAATTCTCTCGTCACTTCGTGAGTCGTGAATTTATCGATAATTTGGAAATCACTCGTGTCATTACTTATGACTATTTAACTCATGCCCCAAATAGGATTCAATGACCAATCGCATTTCAATGATTTTTTAATTACAACCAATCACAGTCGTGTTTCACCTCGAATTTATCGAACAAGTTTATCATATTAAAGAAAGCTCCTCCCTTTTAACATTCTGAATAGGTCATAACATTATTTTGCAGTGACTGACTCTCTAAAAAATACGGCTACCAGATTGTATATATAGTGCACGAATGTCAGCTGATAGTGCTTGCGGGAGATGATATAAAAACATTTGTAGCAAATTGTTGTACAAAAAAAAATCACTGTTTGCACTTTCTTAAACGAATTATTTCCCAGGAAATAACGTTGCAGAAAAATATAATTTACATATTTACATCATAAGACGACAGAAATTAATTAATACCTATAATGTTGGTTATAAATTTCTCCACTAGGGTGCATTCTTACAACATTGCGATCCTTTGGCAATAAATAATATGATCTGGTTGCAGTGATGAACAGGCGTAACAATCGTTTCCCATTTATTTTCAAACATCGCTTCTCATTTATTTTGAAACATTGCCGTTTACATTAAATAAATAAATATTTTAAAATAACTATATTTAAATAATGATTTGTGAGTAAACATCTTAATTTTATTCGTTAAATAGTCCTGACAAGTGCCACTCTTGATTTTCAAATTCTAAATCACTCGTGGCATTACTTATTCTTTTGATATACTCTTAATTTTTTTTAATATCTTCACTCTTAAATATATTGCCATTTGAGTAATTTCACTTCCCCTCGCTTTGAAACACTATTTTGGTTTTATACACAAAGGGAAGAATATACTAAAATGAAATTTCAATAAAACTAATTTTAATTGATTTGGATTCAATAAAGCAGTGCAATATCGAAGAGGAGGTTTGAATTTGCACTCAATTAATGAGACAAAAGAGAATTAGTAAAGCAAAAAAGAGACGAATAATGCTAAGGGAATAAGGAAAAAGAAGAAAAATGACATAGAATAGTTATTTGTCTACTCAAAATAGGATTCAGCATACATATTTTTAATATTTTGGCTATTGCTATAGCCTATAAGAAACCATTACGATGTATATACTGATTCATAATGGACTAATACCAATTACGAGTTGCACAAACTGACAAACCGTGCTCAAACCATGTATAAATGAAAAATAATAAGAGACAGAAAATGGTAGAGATAGTTGGAATTGATGATATTATATGAATAACATTTAAAACTTAGATTAATTTAAGAAGTCAACCATTACGAATTTTTGGTCTAGCTTCGTTGTAAGGGCTGGGGAAAGCATCGTTCTTCATTTGACATTCATAAATATATACATATATACTATCAGACGTGTGTCACTATCAGAACAGGTATCAGCTTGAGAAGCATATGCCAATATCAGAATCCCTTGGGCAATTCTGTAAACAGGAGATCAATAGGAACTCCAATGAAGAGATGGGCTCAAAAATGTTGTGGACTGTAACAGTCATTTCTAGGATTACAACCTGTATGGCTGATGATGATAAAATGTATGATTAAACTAACAAACCATTAAATATAAACCAAAGATGCTGCATACAGTAAAGAGGCGTTGATATCATTAGAATTATCTCAAGTGTATTCTCGGCAGAATTCTGATTGATATTTTCATTTTACTGACAGCGATTCGACAGCATGACATCCTTCACATGAGCAAAAAAACTGTTAATAAGTTGATGACGTCTGGCTGATGAAATTGAATTTGTCAATCGTGACATGCCGATGAGTGAATAATCACGCTCAAGGAAACATCATCAAAACTAGACCTCAATTAAAGTGATGAACGGTCCTGCCTCTCATAATGACGTGTAAAGTATTAATAAAAAAATACAGTGTTAAATTATCATAGGCGAAAAATTACAAACGATAGTTTCCACATAGGAAAGGAGTCTAATATTATTATTATTATTATTATTATTATTATTATTATTATTATTATTATTATTATTATTATTATCATTATCATTATCATTATTATTATTATCATTATTATTATTATTATCATCATCATCATTATTATTATTATAAAAAGAGTTAGTGTAAATATATTCTTTTTCCATCAGGAGTGTTTATGCAGATTGACAATGAACAAGATTCTGGCAACAATTATTACATTAATTCGGTTCCTGATACAAATTTATCAAATTCTGAAATTTTTATCTCAACATCGCAATTAGACAAGATAACCGAATAGTTTTTAACGTAAGATTTATAATTTCCTATGGTTCTCAACATTTATTTAAAATAATAATAATATATATATATATATATATATATATATATATATATATATACACATATACAGTACATTATATATATATATATATATATATATATATATATATATATATAGACTGCGATGGGCAGGACATGTTGCACGTATGGGGAATGACAGACGTGCATGGAAGCTTCTTGTAGGAAAGCCAGAGGGAAAACGCCCAGTTGGTAGACCAAGAATGAGGTGGGAGAACAACATTAACTATGATTTGATGGAAGTAGATTATACAGGGAATGATTGGAAAGCATTCGCTCAGGATAGGGATGTATGGAGAGCTTATGTCCGCGCGGGCATGAACCTACGGGTTCGATAGTGCCAGTGAGTCAGTAAGTATATATATACATATATATAGAGTCCACCGCTGTGGTCTCGAGGTAGCGTGCTGCCTTGTCACGCAGCGAGCCCGGATTCGATTCCCGGTTGGGACAGGTTCCTGGGCGAGTTTTTTTCGGGGTTTTTCCTCACTTGTAAGACAAATGTCAGGAAGCGTAGGGCCCAACGGTCCCCGAAAATCATCCGGCCATCATCATCATCCTTATCATTATCATCATCATCTTTCACCGGTGTGGAAAGCAACGGGAAGCTACCACACCTACAATTCCCTAGTAAAGCTGCAAAGCATAGCATGAAAATGTTTTGATTGCAGTGAAAGACCTGCCCTTGGACAGAATTGATTATTATATATATATATATAAGGAATCAATTATCCAAAGTAAATTAGTCTAAGATTTAAATTGTATTCATATAATATCATCAATTCCAACTATCTCTACCATTTTCTGCCTCTTATTATTTTTATTTTTACATGGTTTCAGCACGGTTTGTCAGTTTATGCAACTCGTAATTGGCATTAGTCCATTATGAATCAGTAAACTACCATTTCATATTAGATTCCACAAGACGTTAGTACTTTTTAACTAAAAAAACAGCATTTTATATAAACAGTTTTATTCGTGATAATAAGATACAAATAACACTTCTGTACAATTCTTAACGAAATATATTTTAAATAATAAAATCAATAAATTCGGTTAATTCCAAACACAATAATTCACAGATCATTATCTCAAATCCAGCAACTCGTAACTTGATATTTTACTGAAGAAAAAAACTATTTAAGGAAAGAGTTTATGATATCCAAGAATGATTTTTTTATGCTTTATTTAAGCCATTTGATTACTATATTCATTATTTTATGTTACTTTTTACTTTATATATATATATATATACATATATATATATATATTTATATATATTTATATATATATATATATATATATATATATGATATGAAAAAGAAAAATGAATGCTTGAGTCGGGATTTGAACCCGAGTCTCTAAACTCTGTACGTTTAGCGCTCTAACCAACTGAGCTACCCAAGAATTCCAACACAAACATACATTTTTCTTATACATGTAGTATTCTCAATTCACACAAGAGGTAGCGGAAATTTGTTCCAACTAACATGCCGATGGGTGAAAAAAAAATTTGCTTAACTGTTATGTTAGCCACTAGATGTCAGTTGGAACAAATTTCCGCTACCTCTTGTGTGAATTGAGAATACTACATGTATAAGAAAAATGTATGTTTGTGTTGGAATTCTTGGGTAGCTCAGTTGGTTAGAGCGCTAAACGTACAGAGTTTAGAGACTCGGGTTCAAATCCCGACTCAAGCATTCATTTTTCTTTTCATATCATATTTGCCTTCATTGCCAAATGTCAAAAATATATTTATAATATATATATAAAGCGTCACTGCTATAAAGTAAAATAAATATTCTCTTTAATTTGCTTACTTGATATAGTCAGCTACTAGATGGCAGTGAAGACAGTGTTCTCGCGACATCTAGTAATAATGGAGAGTATAATACATATATAAGAAAAATAAGTGTTTGAATTGGATTCGCCTGGTAGTGTAATGGATATCACGCTGAGGTACAGACTCAGAGATCCGGGTTCGAATCCCGTCCAGGCATTTATTTTTCTTATCATACCATATATATATATATATATATATATATATATCCATCTATCCAAAACATCAATTTAAATACATACAGAAACAAGATCGCAGGGTAGTTAGTTTTTTATTATTGTTTTTATTTACAATTTATTAGGCCTACAGCTTTTTTGCACATTTACATCGTGTATTTTTTTGTGTTAGTTTGCTTAGGCGCAACAATTCTATTATCGCCTGACTATGATGGTTGTCCGTTTATATAAAAGCGGGAGCCGCGCGACAATGCTTGACAACGATTAACATGCGAAATTATCATAGTGGCGGTAGTTGGCATATTTGTATTTAATTACACTGGTCAACATGATTCTTGTCTCATGAATACCAATAGTTGTACTTAATGCAGTTTTTTATCGTCTTTTCAAATATGTATTCGGAATTTCTCCCATCACCCACAGTTTTTTTTTATTTCAATTTAAATTAATGGATTTAAATAATTATTTTTTTAATAAACGTTTTTTCGTCCATTTGTTAATCGTAAAATAAAACGGGGAACACTTCATCAGGAGATTTCAGCTATGGAAAAAGATATCAAGGCAAACGGAACCCTAATATGCTGGCCGATTATTGTTGGACCATCAAGAGGGATGCTCCATAGGCGAAATATAACAGAAAATCGTCATTTCTTACGTTCTAGGTGAGTTCGAATGTTCGAATATTGTGCAGTTACGAATGTAGAAAATATTAAAGTGTTTGAAATTACAAATTCCTGTCTCTCGGAAACCTTGCGTGATGGGGGAAAAACCGATATCATATTTGAATTCAGGAGAAAAAATACTGTCAGAATCACATATTTTTCTTTCTGAGACAAAAAAAAAAATGTTTTGCTCCGTGTTATATATAACAGCTGCGGGGAAACAAAGCGAGCCGCTGGACAGCCATCATAGTGAGGCTACAATATACGAGTAATTCTAGCCAACTTGTGCTGGAATTACCTGTGATCTCGTGATTTAGTTGAAACATTGAAAGGCGTTCAATTACATGAGCATTGTTATTGAATATGTTTTATGGTGGTGCTAGTTGCAGTTCAAGCGTTGCTAGTTGATGTTGATTGAAAAGTGGGACAGAGGAGAACACATGGCTAGGTAGTGAGAGATGTTCACTTAAGCCAAGAATATATTAGCACTGTATTTCGTTCGTTGCCAAGTTGTAGTTTGCAGAACTACTTTTTTCCCATAAAATATTAGTGAAATATCGTTAATTTAAATCTCATTATTTCACTGATATAGACAAATTTTGAAATCGTATAAATTGAAAATTTAAAAATTCTATAAATAAGTTTTAAAGTTTTAGAAGACCAGCCTCAAGGGCTAGTTGTCAGCATTTCTGATTACAGTTCATGAGGTCGCAGGTTCGATTCCCGGTCAAACCGTAGGAATGTTTCCTTAAAGGGAATATTTTCTATGATTGTCCATGGTCTGGAATTGAGATCATATCATCGGGGTAACGTAACTCCGATTTCCAAGTCCCCCGAACTAAGAAAGTAATCATAATTCCGGAAATTACCAGGAGACAAACTTAAATGTCATAAAAGACAATAAAAGCAAACTGGTGGCATTGGACAAAAAAAAGTTTTAGAATTAAGCTTTCTATTTTAGCAACCTATTATACATAATATATTATAACTAAAAGTTTAATGACATGACTTCAATTGTTTTTTATTATTAAATGTTAGTAAATAATTGTTGCATTTTTAATAGCTATACATCTTTGCGCGATACTGCGTTTTGTCGTACTTACAGCAATGGCGACCATTATTCAAAGTTCAACTTCCTACATTTCGGGATTGCCAACCTAAATAACTATAATGTAATATTACATTTACACCCACGTGCGGGAAGTGAAATCACTGCCCCCTATGTATACTACGTACAATGTATATACAGAAAATATCCAAAAGGTAGTGTTAATATACATTATAAGAAACAAATAACTGCATTTTAAAATAACTGAAATTGATTTTAAACAATATAAAACAATAAATACGTACTTGCCACCATTTTATCAATAATTGTTCTCAAGACCTCCTGTTGTTTCAACTAACAAACATTGCCCACACTGTTAACGTTATTCAGTTGCTTATAATGAACGCAAATATTTCCAACAAAGATATTATTTTACTATTATTTATTATTTTGAAAACACCAATGTACAACGCACGTTTGTGAAGCGTTTTACAGAATCTCGGAAATTGAAGACCTCGCTATCGCTTGGTTTTTAAACATTTTTCCTCAATTCTGTAATAACCACTTCCCAATCTCGCATCGTAATATACTATTTTCAGTTCGAGGAATTTGAGTATAAAAGTCCTAAGGTATTTTTACCATTCCCTAAAAAATAAATTAAATTGAATGCTACTATTTTTAAGGCCATCATTTCGTTTGGTAAAGACGAATTTAAAAATCCTATATGCTTTATAGGAAACCAGATATAATAAGACTGCGATAGGCAGGACATATGGCACAAATTTGAATGGAAGAGAGGCATGGAAGTTCCTTTTAGGAAAACTGGAGGGAAACGCCCAATTGGTACACCAAGAATTAGATGGGAGGATAACATTAAACATGATTTGAGGGAAGTGGATTATAAAGTAGATGACTTGAAAACATTAGCTCATGATAGGGATATGCGGAGAGCTTATATTCGAAAGGCATGAACCTGTAGGTTTGATAGTACCAGTGAATTAGTTTTATTTCTGGATTGTTTATTTTATATACATAGGTATCCTCAACCATAATATACAATTTTTCTCTTCCATACTTCCCTGGTCTTGTGTGTCTGCTTCTGTCATATTTCTCTTCTTCATGTTGTCTTGAATTCTCTTTATGCACGTTAGCTTTAGTCTACCATGTTTCCCTTTTCCAGGAAGCATTCATTTGAATACTTGTTTGTTTGTTTCTGTGTCCCTACTTCTCATTATATGCCCATACCATCTTAGTTGGATTTCTTCAATCTATTGTACAATATCCTTTTCTACATTCATAACTGGTCAACATGATTTTTGTCTCATGAGTATCAATAGTTGTACTTAATGCAGTTTTTATCGTGTTTTTAAAATATGTATTCGGAATTTCTCCATCACCCACAGTTTTTTATTTCAATTTCAATTAATGTATTTAAATAATTATTTATTTTAATAAACGTTTTTTCGTCCATTTGTCCATTGTAAAATAAAACGAAATGAGCTAACTCAGAAGATTTCAGCTATGGAAAAGAGATATCAACGCAAATGGAATCCTAATATACTGGCCGATTATTGTTGGACCATCAAAAGGGATGCTCCACAGGCGAAATAAGCAGAAAATCGTCAAATCTTACTTTCTAGGTGAGTCCGAATATTCGAAAGTTGTGTAGTTACGAATGTAGAAAATATTAAGGTGTTTGAAATTATAAATTCCTGTCTCTCTGAAACCTTGCGTGATGGAGAAAAACCGATTCCATATTTGAATTCAGAAGAGAAAATACTATCGGAATCACATATTCTTCTTCCTGAGACAAAAACAAAGTTTCTTTTTTGTTGCTCAGTGAATTTATCTTATTGGTATTATTTTTTATTTTGTGTCATTTTGATATTCTTGCCTTCTTCTTCTTCTTCTTCCTTCCAAGTATCAGGCCAAGGTCTGTTACGATCCTGTAGAAAATTTTCCCTCCACCATCTTCCGGGAAATTCTCGTATAAGACTTGAAAGCATAATAATAGTCCCTTCGATTGGTTGCTGGCCAAAGGAAGGCAAGACCAGTGATGGGGCTGCCATCTTATAGCCTCTGGTCAGGCTTTTCTGGAGAAGAAAAGAAAATAAAGGAAAGAAGAAATGGAAGAAAGGAAAGACTCCATAGCCCTCGGATGCCCTAATAGCATTGGGGTCGAAAAAACAAGAGTTAACCAAGAGAGGTTAGATAGTAAAGTTAAAAGAGTGCAAAACACAAGTAAGTGGAAGAAATGTTTTGCTCAGCTTGGGCACCTTGTGGTCGCCATCCACATATCCCCTAGATGAGGACCCCTGAGGGGGATATTCTTGCCTATCTTCTTAAAAAGTCAATTTCTGTGACTAATAATTTATTTCTGTGTGTTTACTTCAACGTCCATGTTTCCGCACCATATAATAAAATTCTCTTCACAATTGTGTTATATATTAATAATTTAGTCCTCTTGATTGTATCCCTACTCCATAAAATATAATTTAATATGCCAATAACTTTCCCTGTCTCCATTATTCTCTTTTCGATGTCTAATTCAGATGACCCATCTCTTTGAATTATAGATCCAAAATGTTTAAAATATTCCACTGTTATGTACCTAAAATATTCGTGTCATCAAAAGTTGTAGTTGTTAACTCAGAAACCTTCTTGGATAGGCACATCTTCCAGTAATAATTGAATTACTATGGCATGTTCCATATTTAAGAGGGCAACATCAGCTAACAGAAACCTGTTTTTATCTTACCCATAACTGTAGATTTTAAATGGTGGCAAAGCATTCAAATTGCGTTTAAACTAGTCACAATTACCACCAACACCATCTAAATGTGATTTTTATGTCCATATTAGCCAACCTTATTCAAATAAAATTACCATAAATTGTGATTTGTTTTCACTGTTGAATGAAATACACAGTCCTCCCAATTAACAAAAATATAACTTCCACTTCGCTCTATTCTGGAAACACATATTATGCATTGCAGGGTCCACCGCAGTGATCTCGAGGTAGCGTGCTGCCTTGTCACGCAGCTGGCCCGGGTTCGATTCCCGGTCGGGACAGACTCACGCATGAGGTTTTTTCGGAGTTTTTCCTCACCTGTAAGACAAATGTCAGGAAATTTACGGCCCAACCGTCTCTGAAAATCATCCGGCCATCACCATCATCATCCTTATCATTATCATCATCATCATCCATCACCGGTGTGGAAAGCAACTGGAAGCTATTACACCTATAATTCCGTAGTAAAGCTGCAAAACATAGCATGAAAATGCTATGATTGCAAAATTACTATAGAATAGAATGAATTACAGGGACTCATGACGTCCCAACTCCTTTCAAAGACCGTTAAACTGAAAATATATAAAACTGCAATTCTCCTAGTTACATTATATGGTTGCGAAACACTGACCCTTACTTTAAAGGAGGAAAGAAGATTACGAGTATGATTTAGACAGACTTTAGAACAAAACAAAGTCAATTCAACGAGTAGAACAAATAGAAAAAACATACAAGTGACCATAGAAAATTAATTAAAACAGAAGATTTGTTTTTGCAAATAATTTTATGTACATAATTTTGTAACTTAAAGCATGTAGTATTACTTTCTTTGTTATGGAACTTGCTGAAAAATAAATAGGAAAAAAAAAAGATTACGAGTATTTAAAAATAAAGTTGTTAGGAAAAATTTTGGACCAAAGAGAAATGAACAGACAGGTAAATGGAGAAAACTACATAACAGTGAGCTACATGGTATTTATAGGAAGCCAGATATAATAAGAAGATTCAAGTGTCGTAGACTGCGATGGACAGGATACGAAGGGGGAATGAAAGAGGTAGGCCTATATGGAAGCTTCTTGTAGGAAACACAAAGGGAAAACGCTCGATTTGTAGACCAAGAACGAGATGAGAGAATAACAATCGTGATTTGAGGTAAATAGATTCTACAGGGAATGATTAGAAAACGTTGCCTCAGGATAGGTATGTATGTAGAGCTTATGTCCCCGCGGCCATGAATCTACGTGAGTTACTTAATTTAATTTAGAACTTCTACTTCTATATATGGCGTAGCTCAATGTAGAACCTTAGTCTCTCCTTTGTTAGGAGTTACTACACCAAGTTAATTTAGTTATCTCATTTGCCTATAGATGTTATTAATGGTATTTGGTCAACACATCGACCCAATGAGACATCCAGCAGACAACTAAGTTATAACTAGGATGATGAGGCAGGTAAATTTTGCTTAGAGCCCTTTTTATTCAAGTATAAGGATCTTTTATGAGCATGAACATTTTCAGATTCGGGACTCACGGCTTAAATTCCCTCCCGGATGACTCTCTCCTTAGTGTATATATAGTTTTTTTATTACGTGATAATAATAAATAATAATAATAATAATAATAATAATAATAATAATAATAATAATAATAGCTTTGTTTTACCTGGCAGAGTTAAGGCCTTAAGGCCTGTCTACCACTCAACCAAGTTTAAAAAAAATGCAAACAAAAAAAATATTAAAAAATTGGAATTTTCCATAAAAAAATCTATTTGTCCCGGCCGGGTTTGAACCCGCGACACTCGGAACAAGAGACAAGGAGCATAACTACTAGTCCACCGCGGCTGACAACAGAAATATAACGTGCTTCAATAACACTGGTCGACAAAAATGAACTTTTTTTTCTTTCAGAAGAATCAAAATATGGGATTTTAGAAGTATTTTTCATCCTGAATTTAAATATCATTTCAGTTTTTTCCTATCAGGCAAGAGTTTTCTCTGATATTCATTTACATTTTTTAATAATTTTTATAATTTTTAATAAAATCCATTTAACTCATTCTGACTTACCTAGAAAGTGATAGTGATTTTTGGGCATATTTCGCATCTGGAAGATCTCTCTTCTTGGTCCAACAGTAGTCAGCCAGCATATTAGAACTCCACTTACCTTGGTACCTCTTTTCCATTGTGGAAATTTGCTGATGAAAACGCTCACCGTGCTCATCAGAGACAGCCCTTAAATACAGCTTGAATAAAATTGCTACATATAAGGTAAATGTTCCTATGACAGGTCAAAGAGAATGCTAAAATCAAATTTAAAAAGTGTGCCTGATGGAGAAATTCTGACTACATACCTGAATTCGGTATGACAAAATGCACTAGATCCAATAATCAGATTTATTGTGAAGAAAACCTTGTCGACCAGTGTAATAGAAGGCAGAAAGATTCCAAGTTATATAGTCGAAGGGCAAATTGTCTAATAATGTTAAGCCCAAAGCAGAAAAACAGCTACAATAAATAATGCCCAAATTCAAAAGTCTCCAAAATCAAAGATACTATTACGTCCACAGATACACAAGTCTAATTTAACTGTCAATATTCCTTTCTTTCTTTTATCTTCATTTAACCTCTCAGATTTTAGGTACTTTCAAATGCCCCTCGTTACTCGGGCGTTATAGAGACACGTCATGTCTGGAGAGGATTTTATATTCTAGATCACATAATACTTGTTTTGACCATATAAGGATATGGATGCCTCCCTAGATGAGTGATCAGCTCGTGACAGGGCCACCTCCGAGACAACACGAATATTAAAAACAAGATACACCATTCACTCATACATTCATACTAAAATAGGCGAATATGAAAGAGATGATTATGATGGCCAAGTGATGTTCAGGGACCATTTGGGTCTAATGTTTGTTGAAATTTTTCTTACAGGTGAGGAAAACCTCCCGAAATAAATCTCACTCGGAATCTTTTCCGATCAGGAATGGAACATAAAACTGCTGCGTTTGAAGCAACAACATTTCCACTAGATCACAGTGGCAGATGCATATTTTTTACCTGTATAAATTACATAAAAAATGAATTAGGCAAAGTAATTTCAAGCTTAAGAACAAATATTGCCTACCTAACTTACTGGTACCTAAAATTCCATCGACCTCGGTCGGGTTTGAAACATCTACCTTCGGGACTAGAGGAAAGTAACATAACTACTAAACTACCGCGGCCGACATTATCTACAATATAACATTTAATTTGAAAAAAAAAGTTATTTTAGTTTCATTACTATAAACATTCATTTGATCCCGACTTCTTTATTATTGTTATATATTCTGCACTGTCCACCGCTGTGGTCTCGAGGTAGCGTGCTGCCTTGTCACGCAGCGGGCCCGGGTTCGATCCCCAGTCTGGGCAATTTTTCTGGGTGAGGCTTTTATCGGGGTTTTTCCTCACCTGTAAGCAAATGTCAGGAAAACTTTTAAGGCCCTAACGGTCCCCGAAATAATATGGCCATCATCATCATCCTTCACCGGTGTGGAAAGCAACGGGAAGCTACCACACCTACAATTCCCTAGTATAGCTGCAAGCATAGCATGAACATGGAAAATAAATTATTTGGGCTACTTAAGAAAATATATTTTCAAGTAAGTTAAATCACATTTTTTTTGCCAAGAAGTAAGGTTCAAATGATCTATACTAACATACTCGGTTGCATTCTGTGCAGTAGCCGAGTGGTTTATGGCATCATGCCTTCGTGCAGAGCTACTGGAATTGCGCTGATTAGAGACCCCATAGGGGAAGATTTTTCTTAAGTAATTTGGACCAGTATGGGACCGGTTCTCACCCACCGTCATCAGGAAGTTAGATACGAAAACAGGACTCATATTTAAATAACAAAATTTATTTCTTAAAAACAAAATTTGTGTCATAAATAATATCTCTTAATTATTCACATTTTCATTAGAATGGGGGAACACTATTAATATCACATACAATTTAATATTGGGCCAACATTTTTTTATTTTAATACAAATGAATTCTATTTTTTTTTCGCGATAGTGCGTTTTGTCGTACTTACAGCAATGACGACCATGATTGAAAATTCAACTTCCAACATTTCGGGGTTGCCAACCTAAATAACTATACTAATAACAAAATAACTATACTGTAATATTACATGTTACAAACACGCGCGTGGGAAGTAAAACCACTGCCCTCTATGTATACTACATAGAATGTATATATAACATATATCCAAAAGGAAGTGTTAATATATATTATACACAACAAATCACTGCATTTTAAATGAACGGAACTTTATTTGAAACAATATAAAATAATAACTACGTACTTACCGCCATTTTATCACTAATATTGTCTCACGGCCTCCTGTAATTTCAACTAATAAACATTCCCCACACTACTGTTAACGTTAGTCAGTTGTTTATAATGATCGCAAATATTTCCAACAAAGATAATATTTCACTATTATTTATTATTTTGAAAACACCATCGCGAAAAAATAATGTACAACGCACGTTTGTGAAATGTCTTAGAATCTCGAAAATTAAAAATCTCGCTATCACTTCGTTTTTAAACATTTTCCTCGATCTGTAAAAAACACTTCCCAACCTCGTACCGTAATACACTATTGGTGTCCATTTTATCTTATGACGATTGGTCTCTAACTTTTTGGAATACTAATATTTATTTTTTGGGTATAATGCGGGTCAATACAATCCCATCTTACCTCTTTTCAGGTCACTTTTTGACTTTATTGGTATTTCATACCAATTTTGTTTTGACCTCATGCCAATAATTTTCTATTGGATTGAGATGTGGACTCTGAGTAGGCGTTTCTGTGACTTTCGAACAGTTAAATAAAAACCACATTCTGTTTTTCTTCATATTGTGGGCTGTTATCTTCGCATAATTTAAAAACGCTTCTAATACAATAAATACATAGCGGGTCCAGGTTGATAAAACAAACTATAACGGCTGGGGTACCCGACATTCTCATACTTATTCTAACTAGATGATCGTCCACCTGTGATTAACACATGTGAATGTGAGGCCAGGAACCGAATTGTACGAGTATATGGATCTTCTACTCGTTGCATTTTGGAGCTAAGTTTCATACTAAATTACAGTACTGCTTTAAATAGAATTAGATAGATAGATTTGAGGAAAGATATCTACAAATAAATATGAAGATATATAAAGTTATAAATCAATAGATAATTCCCGGCGAACGCTGTTACTTCTAAATAGATTATTTTTTATGTTTAGTTGAATAAGTAAAAAAAATATAAATTTATATCGTCATTATTTTTAGATACCCCGGGTGATTTCGCGGCGTTTCTCGGGAATTAACTTATCCCGATCTTCTTGGCATCAATGAGCTGAAAGATAAAAATAGTTATTGTGAGTTATCCATAAAAGATAGACATATGCTATCTCGGACTTTTTTGTAGAGTTTTTTTAGATATTAAATTCTGTATATAGTCTATTAATTTGGTGTATTTGTAACTGTTTAGGCAGCATAATACAATTAAGCATTCAAAAAGCAACTTTTTTATTGCACCAATGCACTTTTTTTATCTCCGGCCCTATTAATACATACGGTAATATGGTATATACGTTAATTGTCCCAGAAAAAAATCTCAAAATGATGGTGAAAATTCCACTGAAACCGGTCAAATGGTTTTTGAGTTCATAAAGGATAGAGAAACAGACTCATAATCATTTTTGTATATAAATATATAATTATAATTACATCTGGGTATATACTAAGCCAAAGGGCGTGACAGTGTGGCAGCTGGGTCGCCAATGTATACTTATTCAATTCAGTGTCCTATTAACATTTGCAGTATTGAGTCCAGGGCCCTCAAGGAGTGTTATTATGTCCGCTATTAAACTAATTATACCAACATATATTCTATGTTATTTACTTTTTTTTTTTAATTTCACCCATACCTTATTTGTAGATTCAAGTGGCCACATAGAAGTCGATCAATATCAGAAATAAAAATTCCGTCACACAGGTATTGCGTAAACTAAGTGAATTTCTCAGCCAAGTCGAATTTATGGTCCCCATTTTGCTGGTTTACAATATATATATAACATTTTTGTTAAAATGTAGAAACTCAATTTCTGATGTCAGCTTGTTTAAAAGTGTCGGACTGTCGGTTAATGAACTTGACCTAACTTTTTTAATTAATTGCTATATGTCAAGTTTCGTTCTGATGAAACAAAAATTACGGCCGCTAGGACGTTAACGGATTATCAATAGTTGTATGTTTATGCTGATGATGTAATATTAGGCAATAGTGAAGATATACAATAAAACTAGTAGTAGTAGTAGGACTTTATTAGACAAAAGTAAGATATTTACAATATTATTTACAAATATGGGTCGCACGGGGAGTAAGCCGTACGTGCTTTTGACAGTCCGTTACTATAAAGAAATAATTGCTACTAGTGTGAAGAAAAATAAACAACAAAACAAAAAAGCAATAACATTACAATTACATAAAGAAAACGCAATAATATTACAATTAAATAATAACACAATAGCATTATACACTAAAAAAAGCAATAGCATTACAATTACATAAAGAAATACAATAAAACTAAAATATAGGCCCTACGGTCAAACATAGAAATATGATGGAAATTTTGAAGAAGTGATTTAATTCAAATGCCTAGGAGCAATAATTACAAACATGAATGCGGTGCCCAAAGAAATTAAACACAGGCTCATTTCTTCATTTCTGGAAATATCTTTACAAGGACTCGTGTCGACTCAACTTCACTCAAAAAAGATGAAACTAAACATATACAAAACTGTTATTTTCCCGTTATACAGGGTGGACCGCTCGAATGGACCTAATTTCAATTGCTTGTTACTGGCAAACGGTTGAAGATAGAAACTTAAAACAACGTTCATATTACAGAAAAACTCACCAAGTTTTGATATCCAGATCACCACATCTCTATATGAGCCCCAGCAGTCACTGTGACGATATCAAAGCGATGAACAATTTCTTGCCAAGTACGTTGGAGTATGTCTTCTGGAATGTTCTCAATAGCCTCTATGATGCGCTCACGAAGATCACGAAGGTCTTTGACTGGGGTGGTGTAAACTTTATCTTTGACATAGCCCCAGAGAAAGAAATCCAGTGGTGTTAAATCGGGAGATCTCGGGGGCCACGCGATTGGTCCTCCCCTACCAATCCAACGGCCAGGGAAAATGTTGTCCAAAGTCGTACGAACTTCATTGGACCAGTGGGGAGGAGCACCATCTTGCTGGAAAACGATGTTAGGCTGCAGTTGTTCAATTTGTGGAAAGAAGAACTGCTCCAGCATGTCAAGATATGTGGTACCACGAACAGTTTTCTCGGCGAAGAAAAAACGGTCCAATGACCTTATTATGTGACAAACTGCACCAAACATTCATCTTCGGACTATCACGAACATGCTCTTGAATAGCGTGAGGATTCTCCGATCCCCAGATCCGCACATTATGCCGGTTTACCTTGCCTGACAAATGGAAAGTGGCTTCGTCCGAGAAGAAAATCTTGGTCATGAAGTCAGGATCAGCGCCGAGACGGTCCAGCATCGTATTGGCGAATTCCACTCGTTTCGGCATGTCATTCGGCTCCAGACGTTGCACTAACTGCACTTTATATGCGTGCAGTTTGAGGCGTTTGTGGACAATCCGTTGTAATGTCGATTTTGGTATTTGAAGTTCCCGCGAAGCTCTTCTTAATGACTTCCGGGGGCTTCGCTCAAATGCGGCTTGAACATTTGCTACCATTTCATCGGATGCTCTGCGACCACCACCATGCTTCTTCAACACAGATCCTGTAGCTAATAATGTATCACGCCACTTCTTTATGCTTCTAGCAGTTGGAGCATCACGGTTAAACACACGCCGGAACTCCCTTTGAACTCTAATGATTGATTTAAACTCCGCATACCACAAAACAGCTTGCGCTTTCATCTGCGGAGTCGCCATTTTCACAAACAATTAAATCTAAGAACGAGAAACGTATCTTTGTGCCATCTACCGACAGGATTCGAAACTTGGTGAGTTTTTCTGTACTATGAACGTTGTTTTAAGTTTCTATCTTCAACCGTTTGCCAGTAACAAGCAATTGAAATTAGGTCCATTCGAGCGGTCCACCCTGTATTAAATTGATGCGAATCATGGGTTTCTACTTTAAAGGAAGAGAAAATTGTACGAATATTTGAGAATGAAGTCCTTACAAAATGTTTGGACTAAAGAAAAGATAAGCATACGGGCGAATGGAGAATACTACATAACAGTGAGTTACATGGTCTTTACGGGTAACCTTATGAGTATAGTTTAAAAATAGTAGACAGCGATGTGCAGGACATGTGGCACGAATGGGGAATGAAATAAAGGCATGAGAACAATTTGTAGGAAAACTAGAGGGAAAGCGTACAGTAGGTAGTGAAGGATGAGATGGGATAATACAATTAACCATGATTTCAATGAAATAGTTGTACAGGGAACGATTAAGAACATTAGTTTAGGATAGAGATGTAAGAAAAGCTATGTCCGCGCGGCTACGAACATATACATTCAATAGTGCCAAACAGTGAGTGAATTAGTTTTGGCATTAAGATATATTTATAGCCTATATGTAGTGGCGCATTGTTGTTCTATCTTACCGCCCTTGAGTTTTGAGGGTGCAAACCTGGAGTCCTTATATGCCAATAGGAATTAAATTTGGGAAGTGTGTAGCCAGCAAACTTTATCTCCCGACGTGCGTTCTAGATAAATCAGTCAACAGATACATAGATTCTCTAACTATCAATCTCTCTGACTTCCTATGCATGAACATTTGAGGCTGACTTACAGAATATTCCTACCGTCGCATATATAAGATGATGCGAGGGTCGGACGAGTCAGTCGAGTACAAATTGAAGACGAGCGAATGTAGCCAATAAGATTTGTTAGATTCAGCCAGCGGTTCCCAACCTTTTTCGACTCGCGAATCCCTTCCACTAAGATCTGAGTTGGATGAACCATTCACTTTTAAATATACATACAGTAGACTATGTATACAATTTAATTACATGCAAAAGGTTTAATAATTTTAAAATACGGCTTCAAAGTTACACTATGTGTAGGCCTAGTTGTAGCAAAATCAAAAATGCATTCCTAACTTGTTACATAACTGTACATCAGGCATTCGCTGTAAATATTAATTTATTGTAGAAATAATGTGATATATTCCCGGTGTTACACATATTCAAGAAATTACATTATAGGGTTAATTTAATTTTAAAATAATAATAATAATAATAATAATATTAATAATCACTATTATATTATTATTTTATTATTTCTGGATTGTGTCTGTATATACACATGTATCAACCAAAATATACAATTTTTTCTTTATTATTATAAATAATAATAATAATAATAATAATAATAATAATAATAATAATAATAATAATAATAATCTTTTTCTTCTTCACTTCACGGGCTAGGCAAAGTGTTTGTTCCGCCTCACAGTTGTTATGTCCATCTTTTCACTGGCCTTCCTACATTCCTTGAACCTCTTGGCTTGTAGTTAAATGCTGCTTTTGGTAATCTTGTTACGTTCAATCGTTCTACATGTCTAAACCATTTTTCTCTATATCCTTTGATTTTATCATTTAATGGATATATATTTAACTCTGTTCTTATATGCTCATTCTTTAACCGATCCATTCTTGTGCAGCCTTTTGCTCTTCTAAGGAAGTTCATTTCTACACTTTGCATTCTACTTTGTAATATTTTGGTCATTACCCAAGTTTCACTTCTATAAAGTAATGCAGGAACTGCCAATGTTTTATAAAACATCAATCTAGTATCTTTCTTGTTTTGTTCTTTAATGTTTTATGTATAGTTCCACATATCATTTGAAATCTTGACATTTCACATTTACGTCTCTTTCAGTTTGTGTGTTTATAGTAAAATTACAACCCAAATAATTAAAATGTGTTACTTGTTCCACAGGTTTGTTGTCTATTATGATTTTTGATCTTACATGTTCACTTCCCCAAAATGCCATTAAATTCGTTTTTTCCTTTGATATTTTAAAATAATAATCTTGGCATAACTGATGATGATGATGATGATGATATTAATAATAATAATAATATTCATCATCATAAATAACAATTTTATTGTTGACTAATGGTATGAATCCCATTGGCAGGAAATAAATTACATTTTCCCCTGATCTGTGGTTTCATGTTGACCATATAAAATCAAGTGTTTCATACACACAATTACAGTTACTAAATATTAAATGGGAGTATGATAACATATCTTTCCAGATAATGATGTGAGATATTCAGCTTACAACAACTGTATGAAATCTTGTACAGATAGAAAACATAGGAGCAAGTAGCTAAGATAGCCGCAAATATAAAACATAGGCCTGCGTAGTCCATAGATTACACCATTCTACTAGAATATATCTAGCTGATCATGAAATGTTAAAGAAATCAATTTATACCAAGTTGTATCGAGACAGAACACTTCTACTATCCGACAAAGCGGAACATTGGCCTGCTTCATTTGTGGACGATTTGAGAACTAATGCCGTGTCATCCCGCATACACTCGCTTCATGTCAGTCTGTGGCGTCGAGGAGTGCAGTGCTATTACCCTAAGTAAGCTGGGTAAGTGCTTAATTTGCTATTTGTTCCTGACTATACATGGTTAGTATCTACGCAGCAACACTGCTGCTATGAATGGAGGTAAACGTTCCACTGTGTCGTATAACAATAACTTAGTAGTACAACAGAACACACTAAACGAAACACTAATTAAGATTGGTTACTTAATATACATTTAAAATTTACTAGCTAGCACTATCGAATCTGTAGGTTCACTTCGACGCAGACACAAACCCTCCATACATCCTTATCCTCATCTACTATTTTCCAGTTATACTCTGTACTATTCATCTCTCTCAAATTATGGTTGATGCTATTCTCCCACCTCATTTCCGGGCCTACCTATCCGGCATTTTCCTCTGGTTTTCCTGGAAGAAGTTTCCGTGCCTCTCTTCAATTTCCCATTCCAATTTAGTAATCGAGACTTAACTGTTTTTATTATATCTGAGTTCCATAATGGTCATAGAGTGCATTGTTACGTAGTTTTTTTCCATTCACCTGTCTTTGATCAAACATTTTTCCAAAGCATTTTATTCTCAAACATTCTTCATCTTTTCTGTTCTCTGTAAGATATCATCTTTTGCATCCATATAACTGAAAAAATTCTAATTTTATGTACTTTCATTTTTTTTAGAGAATTCGGGCTGAGAAGATTCCCTGATATGCAAAATAGCATATGTTTTACGTGTTCACCTTACGTTTATTATTTTTTTCTGCTTCTCATTCGTGTTTTTAATCGTTCCCAAGTATTTAAATGTCCTCACTTCCTCAAAATGTTCACATTTATAATGTGTCAATTCCCATTTCAGAAATATTTCTACGTTTTACCATAACTTTAGTTTTATAGACAGTCCTAACTATTATTGCATCATCATCATAGTACATTCACGAATTTAGGCCATTTGTTGACCTGTTTCGGCCTCAAGAGAAATACCATCCAAAAGTCTTTTGAGTGGACGTCCTGGTCTTCTTCTTCCTGCAGGTTGATATATTAACATTTGTTTGGAAATTCTGCGATCTTCCATTCGATGAACATGTTGCATCCATCTTGACCTATAATCACAAATGTTGTTTTCTAAAGGTTCCATGTGTAATTCTTCTAAGATGTCTTCATTTTTTTTTGTGATCTAGTAGTGTGTATCCTGTAGTCCTCCGAAGGTATCTCATTTCAAAACTATTATTGCATTAAAATAAAATATGATGTGATGCTCCACCTTGATGCTATACAAAGAAGGAAATTCCTTGTAGTCGCTTCTCGTTGCAGGAAGTCCTGGGTTCGACTTCAATCTTTGCCACGGCTTGAAACTCCGGTCAGGAGAACACAGGGAATATGAAAAATAGGTTTCCACTTTTAAATCAAAGTCACTTATTAATTTTGAATAAAACCTATGAATTTTATTCAGGAATATCAGTTCCCTTGAAGATAAATTAAACTTGTAGAAATACTTTTAATCAGTCAATTTACTTTAATGACCGTTATTGATACTTGTTAAAATCGCATTTTGAAGACTAACAATCATAATTATATAAAATGACCCAAGATTATTTATATTTCAAGCTGATATTAAGAGCATTTAAGTTTAACTGCACTCAGTAAACTATTCACTTCTTATATTATTTAAAATGAAATTAAAGGTAAACTATGCACTTTTTATATTATTTAAAATGAAATTAAAGGTAATTTCCAAAATCATGGATAACCGTTTCTTTGCAGGTCTTGCCTCCATGAATGTTACCAGTAGATTCTGTAGATTGGGAAATATCTCCCACAATTCTTTCTTTCAAATTATGACATTTAAATCTGATTGGTCAACATAACCAGGATTATGAGTACTATTGGTTTGATGAGGAATGTGCCAACATTGTAAAGAAAAGAAAGCTAGCAAAAATAAAATGGTTACACGAACCAAATGAGGTAAATTTAGAGCAATTGGGTAGTATTAGACGGGAAACCACCAAGTTACTAAAGAGTAAAAAGAGAGAATATTTGAGAGAGAAGATTAATGATCTTGAAATGAATGCGAAAAATTGGAACATTAGAGAATTATATCAGGGAATTAGTATAGAGAAGAAAGGGTTTCAGGCTAGAACAAACATAATTCGGAATGAAAATGTTGATATGATTGCAGATTCCAGGAGTATATTAAATAGATGGAAAAGTTATTTTAATCAGCTATTAAATGTACATACAGAACAGGACATTGAGGAGGATAATTTACAGACAGCAGAAATGCTAGTCACAGAACCAAATGCATTAGAGGTTGAAATGGCGATTGAAAAATTGAAGATGTATAAAGCATCAGGTTCAGATGAGATCCCAGCAGAACTGATAAAATCAGGGGGAGAAAAATTGATGGACAAGATACGCTGGTTGCTTAGTACGATTTGGGAAAAAGAAGCTCTTCCAGATGAATGGAAGGAATCAATTATTGTACCAATTTATAAGAAAGGAGATAAAACTGATTGCAACAACTACAGGGGCATCTCATTACTGTCAACTTCGTACAAAATTCTAACAAATATATTAGTAAGCAGACTTACTCCCTATATTGATGACATTCTAGGAGATCATCAATGTGCATTTAGAAGAAACAGGTCTACAACAGATCAGATTTTTAGTATAAGGCAGATTTTAGAAACGAAATGGGAATATAATGGTACTGTACATCAACTATATGTAGACTTCAAAAAAGCATATGATTCAATTAAGAGGGAGAAGTTATATAGTATCCTGCTGGAGTTCGGAATTCCTAAAAAGTTAGTTAGACTTATACGAATGTGTCTAAATGGCACAAAGAGTAGGGTGCGTGTAGGCAAACAGTTTTCGGACACTTTTTAAATCCAGAATGGGTTGAAGCAAGGAGATGCACTATCTCCTCTACTATTTAATTTTGTACTAGAGCATGCCATTAAATCTTTAGAGAATGAAGAAGGCTTACAACTCAATGGTATTAATAAGCTGTTAGTTTATGCTGACGATGTAGTATTATTGGCCGACAGCGAGGAGATACTAAAGGACAACACGCACACACTATTGAGTAACACTAAGGAATTAGGACTGGAAGTAAATATCAATAAAACTAAATATATAGTCACACGTAGAAATACATTATATAATGGAAATGGACAGCTAATGACAAAATGAGGGAAATTTTGAGGAAGTGGCTGAATTCAAATACCTAGGAACAATAATCACAAATAGGAATGAGATGCAGAAAGAAATTAAACATAGGCTCAATTCTGGAAATGCGTGCTATTATGTATTGCAGAGACTTTTGATGTCCCAACTCCTTTCAAAAAATGTTAAGCTGAAAATATATAAAACTATTATTCTACCAGTTATATTATATGGGTGCGAAACATGGACTCTTACTTTAAGGGAGGAAATGAGATTAAGAGTTTTTGAGAATAAAGTTCTTAGGAAAATTTTTGGACCAAAGAGAGATGAACAGACAGGTGAATGGAGAAGACTACATAACAATGAACTACATGGTCTTTATAGGAAGCCAAATATAATAAGAACAGTTAAGTCTCGTAGATTGCGTTGGGCAGGACATGCTGCACGTATGGGTAATGAGAGACTTGCATGGAGGCTTCTTGTTGGAAAGCCAGAGGGAAAACGACCAGTTGGTAGACCAAGAATGAGGTGGGAGAATCACATTAACTATGATTTGAGGGAAGTAGATTATACAGGGAATGATTGGAAAGCATTAGCTCAGGATAGGCATGTATGGAGAGTTTATGTCCGCGCGGCCATGAACCTATGGGTTGGATAGTGCCAGTGGTTGACTCATATCCGAGTTAGCCAATCTCTTTTAAAATTAAACAAATGTCAGTTGGTATTTCAAAGATCCATTTAAATTCATAACTGATTCTATAAATATTCTTGGAACCACAAAATTATTCTCAACAATGAACTATTCAGCTACCATACATAAAAAATATGAAATTCTCAATATTCATACTAATAATATATCAGCTGATTTCCATTGAATATTTAATATTAAAATATTAAAATGAGATATATTAAATAAATAAAATAACCCTGATTAGTATTATTATGTCTGGGTAAATATCCGGCTTTAGCATTTATTAACATAAATTATTGTCAATTTTGAATAACTGATAAATAGGTGATTTGCATACAAATAGTATTTAATAATTACAATACCAAACATTCAGTATTTTTCCAATTATATTAAACAAAAATGTTTTTTTGCAAACGATAAAACAATTTTGTTTTATTTTTTATTTACTACATATGAACAATGTTTGCATTATCATCAATAAACCATCACTAATAACGTTTTGAAATACAGATCCGCATTCATAAATAAATGTGAAATATAAACATTTGCAATGCATTCAAGGGTCGTGCACTTTCACTTAAAAAAATAACGAAAATATTTACAGAGCTGGTACATTAATCACTCAAATTGCTAGCACAATAATAAATTGTATCGCGGCATGATACTAGCAGACAAATACGACCTATCATTTATTTAATGCTGATTGAGTACTGGACCACCGGTTCGCAAAACACTGTAGTCATGAAACAGCTTTTGTTAAGTATAATTTACAATTGTATTTCCGGAACTTTAGTACAATCAAATATAGCTTAATAATAATTTCCCTATCAATTTTATCCCATAAGAAAATGTAATATGTTTTATTATACCGTTACAAATATTAACTACATACTAATGTTACGTAGGTATATCATGAAGTTTTTATTTTTTACTTTTCACTGCTTACTTGCCTATTGTTTTTATATTATTAGAGAATTTATTAACAGAGGGGACCAAACAAAACGATGGGATACACTCAATTCGAATAATGTACTCAAAAATTTAATCATTAAATCTTTGTAAAGCATTACAAAAATATTTATTCCAGTGGGAAGAAGGATGGAACAAAGAATACAGTTGTGGGAGATAAATAAAGAACTGGTCAAGAATGCGGACTATCTGTTCCCTTTATTGTTTTACCCCCCCCCCACACACACACACACATATATATATATATATATCCTCAGGGGTCCTCATCTAGGGGATATGTGGATGGCGACCACAAGGTGCCCAAGCTGAGCAAAACATTTCTTCCACTTACTTGTGTTTTGCACTCTTTTAACTTTACTATCTAATCTCTCTTGGTTAACTCTTGTTTTTTTCGACCCCGACGCTATTAGGGCATCCGAGGGCTAGGGAGTCTTTCCTTTCTTCCATTTCTTCTTTCCTTTATTTTCTTTTCTTCTCCAGAAAAGCCTGACCAGAGGCTATAAGATGGCAGCCCCATCACTGGTCTTGCCTTCCTTTGGCCGGCAACCAATGGAAGGGACTATTATTATGCTTTCAAGTCTTATACGAGAATTTCCCGGAAGCTAATACTTGGAAGGAAGAAGAAGAAGATATATATATATATATAACCGCCTGAGCCAGAATTCGAATCCGAGATCTCTAACTTTACATGTTAACGAGTTACCGAAGGTGCCACTCAAGCATCCTAGCACAAACATTTATTTCTTTCCTTATACATTTCTCTATGCATGAGAAACAGCGGAACATCAGTCGTACTGCCATCTCGTGGCTTCTATAACAAGTAAGCATTTCATAGTGAATGTTTACTTTATAGCATTAACGCTTATTTATTTCGATTATATAATTAACTTTTTTCGATTTAGCAATAAAGGCCAAATATAGCATTAAAATTAAAATAAACGCTTGAGCCTCATATATATATATATATATATATAGTTCTTCTTATCATGGCATATATCTACCGCTGTGGTCTCGAGGTAGCGTGCTGCCTTGTCACGCAGTGATCCCCGGTCGAGGCAGTTTTTCTGGGTGAGTTTTTTTATCGGGGTTTTTCCTCACCCGGTCCCCGAAATCATTGGCAATCATCATCATCCTTATTATCACCATCATCATCATCATCCTTCACCGGTGTGGAAAGCAACGGGAAGCTACCACATCTACAATTCCCTAGTAAAACTGCAAGCATGGCATGAAAATGCTATGATTGCTGTGAAGGACCTGTCTTCGGGCAGAATGGATATATATATACAGTAAAACGTGTTCAAAGCGGAATCGCACGGGACCATTTTTTTCCGCATTAGACAACATTCCGCATTATAAAAAAACAAAACAAATATTAACCAATCTTAGATTATAAAGCACCGTACATGTCTTTTTATGTACTTTGGATTAATTGTAGTTCCGCTGCCGCTGGAAGATGAAGTATAGTTATGTACGAGCGACTTCGATGGTAACGCGCGAAAAAAAATAGTCCCGTTCGTCAGCGTTAAAATGTCTCTTAGGCGCGTATCCTGAAATTAAAGTATGCAGTTTCGGTTTCCTCTCACTAACTATACTTTCGTCCACATCCTTTGATTCCCCGCAAATTTCCTTCCACACTACATTGTGTCGTCTTTTAAAACTGTCCACAACCAACCTGAAGATGCCTTGAAATCGTTATTCCCTAGGGATATAGCAACAGCTAGAGCTTGATTTTCTAGCATCGGTCCGGAAATTTGGAGATTTTTTGACAGTGGACTTGTAAAACACTCCCACGCCTCGTTGATTTCTTTTATTTATCTTTATTTTTTGCTCTTCATTTGTCCATTTCCTTGCATCCACACATTCATTATTTTTTCTGTGTGTTTTAAAATCTCATAAACTTGAGTTTTTCCACATTTAAATTTAGTCATTATTTCGCGTACAAATCTGCATACCTGCTGTACTGAAAAAAACGCGAAATCTGCACCAAGGCCACAGTTCTTTAATTTGTATTGTTTCTAAGACGACTAAAGAAATATCAAAATCCACCGACAAAAGCAAAGTAAAAACACAATAATGGTCATTAAATATATATATATATATATATATTTACTAGAAGTCCCGGCCACGCATAGCTGTGGCTAAGGTATACGTTAAAAATTGCTGTCTTTTAGCCAGATTACTTAAAACTAGTACTTACATAAGAAATTAATAGTACTGAAAATAAAATAAACACTGAACACACTTAAATTATGAAATAATCAATATTTGTAATTCAATTGAAATTCGCGGTTGCAACAAAAAGCACAGCCATCTGGATCTCTCTTTGTTAAATAATAAACCAATTACCTTACCGAATTATAGCTCGGGACCCAGCTCCATGTGTCTGAAAGGAATTTGCTGGACTCAGCTGTTAGTACTATGGGAAGCAGAGAAGAGTACCCCCTCCACACTTCCCCCCGCAAATAAACAGAGCTTGGAGCAGAGCTGTACCTTACACCGCCATCTGTTAGAATTGTACGGAACTCAGAGATCATTATAACTCTTTGTTAAATAATAAACAAATAATTTGCATAAAAAATAATGCGACTATAAATTTAGTCATAAACTACCTTCGGTCTCAATTTGGACCAAACTGAACACAGTGTTCAAAATGTTATTAAAATCGGTTCAGTAGTTTAGGATTCCATCGCGGACAAACAACGTGACACGAAATTTTTATGTATTAACATATAAGCGTCGTCGTCTTTGATACTTTTTTTTGCAAGTGAATTGATAAACTGTATTTTTTTTAATCAGTAGCCAAAAATATTTTGTATGTGGACACATATTAAGAAAAGCCACAAAACAGTTCAAAAGTCTGCATTAGATTTGAATCGTCAGAGGAATAGGAAGATATAATCAGAATTGAGAATGTAATTTACTAATGAAATTATAAAGGAAGGAGAAATTATAGAAGAATGGAAGATCAGATGGAGACGCTTGTGGACTCCCTAAACTCTTGTTAAAATAGAAAGAAAGAATGAAGTAATATCACGAGTTGTAGTGGCGTTGCAACCAATTAAGTGATGAAAATACACAATCATATTCATATTAATCAATTATTCCAAGTAACATCTCTCGACAATGAAAAAAGTAATGTTTTCAATTAATTTAAATACGTCTATTATGAATTATATTTGGCATATTCTATCTAGTGTAGTTCATGGGCATTTAATAAGTATGCAATAGGCTATGAGGAGGAGTGTTGGAAATGGAACTAGGCGACACAGAAGAGTAAATATGATAAGAACCTGAAATTTCAATGTCGAAGTACTAATATCTGTGATGATGTCAAAATTTAAATGTAGGAATTTTATGTTTAAAATTTTATTTTGCGTTATTTAAATTCTGCTTTGGCCTATTATAAAAAATCAATTTTGATAGAGTTAGAATCATGTATGAGGGAAATATTAGAAAGTCTTGAATCTCAGAGTTAAATAACTGATTATTTTGAACATATCTAGATGAAATAGAACATCAAATAATGTATTATCTAATTTATCAAAAGTGCACATTAGTGAAATGTTGACCATGACGTATAAAATGATCAATTTGCTGGAACTGTCACGAGGATTATGAATGCAGTTATCCATCTTATATTCACATGTTTAATGGTTGTAATGAAAATATATGTACGGCACAGTCATGTAAACAGTTTACAACAAATCACTTAATTATTATAGATGGATACCGAAAAGAGTCATTTTTATGTATGCATTTTTTTTACAGAGGGTTAGTAAGTTGCTCCCGAGGACCCCCTGGGCTGAAGGTGCAAATGGTTCAAGGTTTAAGTGCAAAATTTCGCAAGAGCATCATACAATATTTTGTGGTGCATAGTCCGTAAATTGTTTATAAGAGTTTTAAGTTAAAAATTAGCTTTTTGTGTCTATGCTTTGTTTGGCGCGTTTTGTTTTCATATCAAAAAGATAGTATGTATGTATATATATATATATATATATATATATATGATATGAAAAGAAAAATGAATGCTTGAGTCGGGATTCGAACTCGAGTCTCTAAAGTCTGTACCTTTAGCGCTCTAACCAACTGAGCTACTCAAGAATTCCAATACAAGCATACAATTTTCTTATACATGTAGTATTCTCAATTCACACAAGAGGTAGCTGAAATTGTTCCAACTGCCATCTCGCGGCTAACGTAACAGTTAAGCAAATTTTTAAAGAGAATATTTACTTTATAGCAGTAACGCTTTTATATATAGATATTATAAATATATTTTTGACATTTGGCAATGAAGGCAAATATGATATGAAAAGAAAAATGAATGCTTGAGTCGGGATTATAATATATATATATATATATATGAAAAGAAAAATGAATGCTTGAGTCGGGATTTGAGCCCGAGTCTCCAAATTCTGTACGTTTAGCGCTCTAACCATCTGAGCCACTTAAGTATTCCAACACAAACATACATTTATCTTATATATGTAGTATTCTCAATCTACACAAGAGGTAGCGGGAAGTCGTTCCAACTGCCATCTAGCGGCCACCATAACAGGTAAGTACATTTTTAAAGATAATATATATATATGAACAGCCTCATGGGCTACTGGTCAGCGTTTCTGACTACAGTTCATGAGATCCCGGGTTCGATTCGCGGTCAGACCATTTGTTTCTTAACGAGAATTATTCCTGTGGTTGCCCATGGTCTGAAATTTAGGTTAAGGACTCTTCTGGCGTTTCATTATCTTCCAGGTGCTCCAACCTAAGAAATGGATTACATTTCTGAGAAAGCCAGAAATGTCAAAGGAAACAACCTGGTGGCATTGGACAATATATATATATATATATATATATATATATATAAATGTAAAGGATTGAATAAAATTATTTATTTGAAGAAAGCCACGGTATGCGAAATTTGAGTACAAGAAAAAATACGAATGTATATTTGTCTGATGTTCATATTATTAAGAGGTATAAGTAAACAAATTATTATTTAGCTCTAGGACAAATAGAAATATTTTTTGACTCGGAAATGTATAATGAATTTATTACATGGAATAGTACACCACAAATTAATTTGTTACTTAAAATGTTTCATTTGATATTTTAAAATATAATACATATTATTGAAGTAATATTAGTTTATGAGAAAATAAAACATCTAGAAAGTTATGTCTATACACATCTTCGCTTACGGCACCGAAATTTTTAAATAAAGAAATAACACATATAAACGTAAAATGGCGTAGGCAAATAAAAAGTATCACTCTGGCCGAATATGAATGGGGGGAGGAATTATGTTTTTAAGAAACATACCGGGATATACAAGAACGGACGAAATGAACAATGGGAGAATTAGGCATGCATTTATATATTTATAACCATAAGAATCATCATAATTTTAGGCATTAAGCCGTTTCAGCTCTAAAGTTTTTATATACATATATTTCTTGTTCTCTAGTGAAATCGGCCTGAAATGCCTGATTAAGGTCAAAAGACTTCTCAAAACGAGTGAGCTCTGCAGGTCTCACATAAGAAATAAACTAACGCACTGGCACTATCGAACCCGTAGGTTCATGGCCGCGCGGACATAAGCTCTTCATACATCCCTATCCTGAGCTAATGTTTTCCAATCATTCTTTCTATAACCTACTTCCCTCAAGTCATTCTTGGCTTACCAACTAGGCGTGTTCCCCTCTGCTTTTCCTACAAGAAGCTTCCATGCACGTCTTTCATTCTCCATTCGTTCCACATGTCCTGCCCATAGCAGTCTACGATACTTAACTGTTTTCATTATATCTGGCTTCCTATAAAGATCATGTAGTTCTTTGTTATGTAGCCTTCTCCATTCTCCTCTCTGTTCACCTCTCTTTCGTCCAAACATTTTCCTAAGAACTTTATTCTTATATACTTGTAATCTCCTTTCTTCCCTTAAAGTAAGAGTCTATGTTTCGCATCCATATAATATAACTGGTAGAATAATAGTTTTATATATTTTCATTTTACGTTTTTTGAAAGGAGTTGGGAAGTCAAGAGTCCCTGTAATGCATAATAGCACGCATTTCCATAATTGAGCCTATGTTTAATTTGTTTGTGCATATCATTCCTATTTGTGATTATTGTTCCTAGATATTTGAATTCAGAAACTTCCTCAAAGTTTCCCTTATTTCTCATTAGCTCTCCGTTTCCATTATATAATTATTTCTATGTGTGATCATACAGGGCGGACCGCTCGAATGGACCTAATTTCAATTGCTTGTTACTGGCAAACGGTTGAAGATAGAAACTTAAAACAACGTTCATAGTACAGAAAAACTCACCAAGTTTCGAATCCTGTCGGTAGATGGCACAAAGATACGTTTCTCGTTCTTAGATTTAATTGTTTGTGAAAATGGCGACTCCGCAGATGAAAGCGCAAGCTGTTTTGTGGTATGCGGAGTTTAAATCAATCATTAGAGTTCCAGAGGAGTCCGGGCGTGTGTTTAATTACCGATGCTCCAACTGCTAGAAGCATAAAGAAGTGGAGTGATACATTAGTAGCTACAGGATCTGTGGTTGAAGACGGCATGGTGGTGGTCCACAGCCGAGCATCCCGATGAAATGGTAGCAAATGTTTCAAGCCGCATTTGAGCGAACCCCCCCGGAAGTCATGAAGAAGAGCTTCGGTGGAACTTCACAAATACCAAAATCGACACTACAACGGATTGTCCACAACGCTCAAGCCTCAAACTGCACGCATATAAAGTGCAGTTTAAGTGCGACGTCTGGAGCCGAATGACATGCCGAAACGAGTGGAATTCGACAATACGATGCTGGACCGTCCTCGGCGCTGATCCTGACTTCATGACCAAGATTTTCTTCTCGGACGAAGCCACGTTCCATTTGTCAGGCAAGGTAAACCGGCATAATTTGCGTATCGGGGGATCGGAGAGTCCTCACGCTATTCAAGAGCATGTTCGTGATAGTCCGAAGATGAATGTTTGGTGCAGTTTGTCACATAATAAGGTCATTGGACCGTTTTTCTTCGCCGAGAAAACTGTTCGTGGTACCACATATCTTGACATGCTGGAGCAGTTCTTCTTTCCACAAATTGAACAACTGCAGCCTAACATCGTTTTCCAGCAAGATGGTGCTCCTCCCCACTGGTCCAATGAAGTTCGTACGACTTTGGACAACATTTTCCCTGGCCGTTGGATTGGTAGGGGAGGACCAATCGCGTGGCCCCCGAGATCTCCCGATTTAACACCACTGGATTTCTTTCTCTGGGGCTATGTCAAAGATAAAGTTTACACCACCCCAGTCAAAGACCTTCGTGATCTTCGTGAGCGCATCATAGAGGCTATTGAGAACATTCCAGAAGACATACTCCAACGTACTTGGCAAGAAATTGTTCATCGCTTTGATATCGTCACAGTGACTGCTGGGGCTCATATAGAGATGTGGTGATCTGGATATCAAAACTTGGTGAGTTTTTCTGTAATATGAACGTTGTTTTAAGTTTCTATCTTCAACCGTTTGCCAGTAACAAGCAATTGAAATTAGGTCCATTCGAGCGGTCCACCCTGTATATTTAGTTTTATTGATATTTACTTCCAGTCCCAATTTCTTAGTATTACACAATAGTGTGCAAGTGCTGGCCTTTAGTATTTCCTCGCTATCGCCCAATAGTACTACATCATCAGCATATTTGCAAGATTTTGCTTATTTACCTGATTTCAGTACTGTTTTGATTTTAATAACCAAGCTTTGACTAGGACGGTAGGCTCGTGTTGATATAGTGCGACTCAAAGTAAACAACGTAAGCGGTCTATTAGTTCTCAATATTGCCGTTCCTATTCCGGCCTTTGCGATTATTATTAATATTATTATTATTATTATTATTATTATTATTATTATTATTAAGCTCTAGTCCACCGCTGTGATCTCGAGGTAGCGTGCTGCCTTGTCAGCGGTTCGATCGCCGGTCGGGGCAGTTTTTCTGGGTGAGGTTTTTATCGGGGTTTTTCCTCACCTGTAAGACAAATGTCAGGAAAACTTTAAGGCCCAAAACGTCCCCGAAATCATATGGCCATCATCATCATGATCATCATTATCATCATCATCATCATCATCATTATCCGTCACCGGTGTGGAAAGCAACGGGAAGTTACCACACCTACACAATTCCCTAGTAAAGCTGTAAGCATGGCATGAAAATGCTAGGATTGCAGTGAAGGACCTGCCTTCGGGCAGAATTACTATGGATGGATTAAACTCTAACATAGTTTTTGGTTACTTTTCTCTTATTTTTTTAAGTATTTCCAACCCTTCACATTCCTCACTGTACTTGACCAATGACTTGTTACACATTCTTTGAAGATATCAGACCGTATTTGTCTTGGTTTTCCTCAGCATCTTATGACAAGAGTTCCATATTGTGAACTTCTGTGGCCCTCTTTCATCTTCCAAAATGACTTCCCCACTTTCATTGGTGCTGGAAGCTTAATGTGATTGGTCATTAATTGCCGACGTCTTTTCAAATATTTCATTTGTGACCCTGTTCATCATCAATAATATTTTCAATTTTATAAATAACTATAAAGAACAAGTATTAAGAATTCCAAAAATAATTTTTAAATAGGCCTACAAATGACAAGAATAACAGGTAAATTGTTTTAATAAGCTGTTATTGCCGTACATAGGCCTACTGTTGATGTATTGTTAGGCGATAGAAGGAGATACTAAGTGCTAACATTATACTATCACTGAGAAACTGGGCCTGGAAATAAACATCAATAAAACTAAATATATGGTCAACATAAACTTAGACTTGTATATTGAAAATGTGTCCACCGCTGTGTCCTCGAGGTAGGGTGCTGCCTCGTCACGCAGCGGGCCCGGGTTCGATCCCCGGTCGGGACAGTTTTTCTGGATGAGGTTTTTATCGGGGTTTTTCCTCACCTGTAAAACAAATGTCAGGAAAACTTTAAGGCCCAAACGGTCCCCGAAATCATATGGCCATCGCAATCATCATCTTTAATATTCATCTTAGGATTAAGGGCTCTCCTGGCGCACCACTATCATCATCACCCATCATATCATCGAGACAACGTAACTCCACCTTCCAGACGCCCCAACCTCAGAAGTGGGTTACAAGTACGCCATGCCAGGAGAGATCACCAGGAATGTTGAAAGACAACCTGGGGCATTTGCAAATATATATATATATATAATTGAAAATGTACATTTAATGACAAATGAGGGGACATTTTGAAGAAGTTTCTGATTTTAAATATCTAGGATCAATAATTGTAAACAGGAATGAGGTGCACAAAAAAAATATACATATGGTCAATTCTGGAAATGCATGCTATTATGCACTGCCGGGACATTTGTCACCCCAAGCGTCTCTCAAAAATGCTAAATTGCAAATATATAAAACTTTAATTCTTCCAGTTATATTATATGGATGCGAAACATGGGTTTTCATTTAAGGGAGGAGAAAATATTACGAGTATTTGGAAATAAAGTTCTTAGGGAATATTTCTTGGTCAAAGAGAGACGAACAGACAAGTGAACGGAGAAAGTTACATAACAGTGAGCTGGGTCTATATAATAATGATGATGATAATAATAATAATAATAATAATAATAACAATAGCTTTATATTACCTGGCAGAGTTTAGACCATAAGGCCTTGTCTGCCACTCAACCAAGTTTTAAAAATACAAAAAAAAAAGTATATCTAAATTACAATAAACATAAACTATCACATGTTATAAATACAATACAATTATTATTTAGGCCTATAATGCATTTTGACTTACTCTAGATTTAACGAATTAAATATATAATATGTATACAATATATAAAAAGAGAAAAAATATTAATGACATAGTACAAATTTAAATAAATAGAGAATAATTAATTATTAAACAATAAGTAACTGTATAAGCGTGACTTAAATATGCCAAATGTGCGGCAACCCCTGATATCTTATGGAAGGAAATTTCAGGAGCGAGCAGATGCTACTATAAAGGAAGTAGAATAAGAGGAAGTGCTATGAAGAGGGATTGTTAGCAGACTGTTATCTTGTGACCTAGTGTCAATATTGTGGTACGAAGATAACTTCTCAAATCTGGACGCCAGGTAACTAGGAATGTAGGAGCTTGAAAAGTGGCGAAGAGAGTTCAATTTACGTCTATCAGTAAGACGGAGCCAAGAGAGGTTATTGAAGTGTTCGGAAATATGGTCATAACGGCAGATATTGAAAATGAATCGAACGCAAGCATTATGAGCACGCTGCAGTCTCTGCGACAAGTCATAGTTTAGATCATTATATATAATGTCACAATGATCGAAGTGTGACAACACAAGATTCTGTACAAGGATTTGTTTTAATGAAACTGGGAGAAAATTCTTTAAACGTCTAAGATATTGTAAGACGAAGACAGTCTTTTACATATGTGTTTCACTTGTGTTTACCAGGTTAAATTTGAGTCTAGATATAGTCCAAGATCTATTACTGAAGAAGAATAAGGGGTAATTATATTATTTATAGTAATGTTTGGAAGTGTAGATATGTCAAAGGTTGTAAGCAGTCTGTGTTGTCCCATTAGAATTACTTGTGAATTGTTAAGATATAGATTTAGACTGACACTTGAAGACCAGTTAAAGATGGATATGAGATCGTTATTCATTTTCGTCAAGCTGTTATAAAGAGAATAAGGAGGTGAATGTAGGTAAATTTGGAGATCATCAGCATAGAGGTGATAACGGCAGTGCTTTAGTACAGTTGGTAAGTCATTTATGTAGATTGAGAAAAGAAGAGATCCGAGAACACTACCCTGCGGGACTCCCCCCTGCACGTTGCGCCAAGGCGAAGATCTACAGTTTAGTGGAACGTATTGTTGACGCCCGTGCAGGTATGAATCGAACCAGGATACAGCGCTGTCAGATAAATGTAAGTGCTTGAGCTTCATCATAAGAAGTCGTGGTCTACTTGTCAAAAGCTTTGCTGAAGTCAAGTAAGGTTAAAGGGGCCAATTCACGTCTGTTCATGGCTTCAAGAATGTTTTCAGTAGTTTTTAACAAAGCTGTGGTTGTGCTATGACCAGATTTAAAGCCGGATTGATAATGATAAAGAAGGTAATTGCTTGGAGATATTCAGGCGTAGGCTAATAAGAACAGTTAAGTCTCATAAACTGCGAAAGGCGAGACACATTGCACGAATAGGAAAATAAAGGTCATGGAAACTCTTTATAGGAAATCCAATGTGAAAGCGGCAAATGGTTGGCCAAAATTAGGTGGGAGATTAACATTAATCATGGTTTGAGGGAGGTAAATTATACAAGGAATGATTGAAAAACATTGGCTCATGATATGGATATATGGAAATCTTATGTTTGCATTACAATGATACTGCCAGTAAGTTAGTTAGTTCCGGAATTAGGGTTATGACGAAGGTAATATTTGAGTCAATTAAAGAAGGCGATATTGATTATGTATTTTAGTAATAATTAATGAAATTAAGGACGACGGCGCCTACCGAACATTAATTTAATATTATTATTATTATTATATATTGTGAGTAATACATTAACGGAATTTGACTATGCACTTTATTAATATTGAATTTTCACTCCGATTTTAAAAAGCACTACAGTTTCAAAGAGAATTTATGGGTCAAAAACATTTGTATGTATATTTATGTTTAATGAGGGTAAATTGATAGAACAGAACTATATATTGGAAAACTCAAACCGTCAGTTACGTGTATATGTGATTAACATTCAATTATTTGTTGGTTTAATTTGCTAGGAATGGCTGTGTATTTAACACGTCAATATTAAATAATGTACGTGATAGAATGCCCTAATTATAATTAAATGAAGTAAATGAGTTTGAAAACGTATCAACTGAAAAGTTTACGGTAGAATAATTACATTGTAAGCAATATATTATTCCACTTCATTTTAAATAACATTATTTTCGAACAATCGAATAGTCCAAATAATGAAATTAAAATCTAGCTAGGCCTATGACGTGCGATAAGTGAAAACAAGCACTACGTCTTGCCTGTATTCAACACATTACACAGAAATTCTTACATAAAATACAAACATATAGGCCTAGTTCCTAAACAGCAACAATTATTTTTTTCACTATTATATATTATAAGAATCTTTTGGTCAGTCGAAAGTATGAAAATAGCGAAAACATTTGAAATGGAGATGAAAATAACCTAAGGTATGTGATCTAACCATTATGGATCGTGTAAAGGTACCTATGAATTTATATAACCAAAGAGAAAAATCTCTGCCTAAATCGGGATCTCAATCTAAGATCTAAGGTTTACATGTTGGCACACTAACCAATTGTGCTTCCTTCTTCTTCTACTACAAGGTTTAGGCTATGCAGCCTGTTCCGGCGAAGTTAAAAGTGGAGTCCATCTTCTACGTGGTCGGCCAACATCTCTTGTTCCTCTGGGATTATACAGGAAGGTTCTTTTTGGTATTCTTTCGTTGTTCATTCTCATTAAGTGTTCTGTCCATTTCTTATTATTTTCGCTGATTTTATCTTCAATTTTATATATATTTAATTCTTCTCGTATAGTTTCATTCCTTATTCTATCCGCTCTTGTGCATCCTTTCACATTACGTAAAAACAGCATTTCCGCAGTCTGTATCCTGCTTTTATCCCTTGATTTCATTATCCAATTTTCACTTCCATACAACAACAACAAAGGAACAGCCATTGTAAGACGGCCAGATGAATCTTTTATTACCAAAAAACGAAGGAGAAAACCAATTGTGCTACTGAGATAATTCAGAAGAAGACCCAAATCTTTCTCTATTTGAAATTCCCGCGTATCCTTATTAGTGAATTTGGTTAGAACTATGGTTATTACAGGATTGCCAACTTAAGGGAATGTTGGATTTTTTATCTACCGTATACGCTGGCTCAGTCGCTCTCAGTGTTGTCTTGAATTCAATTTGGAGGTTCAGGAACTTAAGATAACTTTCGTACTATAACATAATGGAAGCTAACCTAATCTAAGCTAAGATAATACAGCCATATTAACGATGCAGTACCGAAGTATGTAGTTAGATCTCGCAATAGAAGGGAAAAATGTGTTGGCAGCATGAGATGTAACTAAGGTGTAACGGAAGTAATCGAAGATGTAATTTCTTAAGAATCAAAATAGTTCGTAACAAGTAGCCCTTTGTAAATACATATCAAGTAATTTGCGATACAATACTTTATAACTATTTTGTAACCGCTTAAAATACAAATTATTTTCCCGGTATTACTTAAGCTATTTCTGCAGATATTTTGTTGACGCCAGTCAGTTCTTTATGCAACACTACCAACAATAGCTAAAATTTCACAAATCAGCTTCAAGAATTCAAGAAATTAAATTTATGACTGATTAAAATATTTTCCCAACCTGTGGTTCGCGAACCACCAGGGAGTTTGCAAAATATTTCAAGGGGTTCGCCAAAACTTTTCTGTAATGGAAGGTTTCAAGATTGTGCTTATTATTGTTTCCTTCATTTCTGCGGCATTGTCAATAATAATAATAATAATAATAATAATAATAATTATTATTTATTATTATTATTATTATTATTCTACGAAAACAGAAGTAAAGCTCCAGAGGATTCTAAGAAGTGGATTGATGAAGTCAAAAAGGACTTAAAATTGGCAGGAATTACTAAAGAAGATATCCCAAACAGAGATATATTTAGAATTAAGGTGAATAAGTGGCAAGTTGACCAAGAGGACAAACCGAAGAAGAAACTGGAACAATTTGGACAGATGAGAGGAAACAAGCTCATAGCAAAAGAATGAAAGAAATTTGGGCTCAAAGGAAACGCCTCTAAGTACTTTGTGTAGTCCTACATGGGCTCATCCGCAATTAAAAAATAATAATAATAACGATAATAATACTACTACTAATAATAACAATAAAATAATACTACTACTACTAATAATAACAATAATAATAATAATAACAATAATAATAACAATAATAATACTAATAATAATAATACTACTGCTACTACTACTACTACTACTACTACTACTACTACTACTACTACTACTAATAATAATACTAATAATAAAGATAATAATAATGATAATAATAATAATAATAATAATAATAATAATGATAATAATGATAATAATAATAATAATAATGATAATAATAATAATAATAATAATAATGATGATAATAATAATAATATTATTATTATTATTATCATTATTAAATTATTATTACATTATTATTATTATTATTATTATTATTATTATTATTATTATTATTTGTTTGAAATTAAATTATATGTATGTGTTATAAATAGGATAATTTAGGATAATTTAGGACTAGATATTTTTATTAATTATTTTAAATAGTATTAATATTATAGGTTTCATATTAGTAATATTATAGGTTTCATATTAGACAGAATATGTAATCAGATTTACCTTGACTAGTACAGGTAGGTCTATATCAAATCATATACAGTTACAGTTGAGGTTCTGGAAACATCCAAAACGAAATATAGCCTAAGGATGAGAAGGTCAAGGTTTCGCATTCAAAGACAGCAGGACAAATGTACCGTTAGTGCCTACGAACTTACTATCTTGGTGAAAGAGAGAGAGAGATTACAGTTAGGCCATCAGAGTGGGAGTGATATAAGCGAAAAGTGACTGAACGGGAGGGTCGTAGTTGTCAGCAGGGCTGTGGTAAGTCTGCACATGTTATTCTTAATAGGATAAAATAGGGGCCTTTAGAATAAAACCAAGATGGATAGGTTTAGAAATAAATTTAAGTAGTATGAAGTAATATGGGTTCTAGCCTGGTATGGGGCGAAGTTTCAACATACCGCGGGTTAACCTCTCTCTCTTTCCCTCCCCCATGAATATGTATTAGAATAAGTTAGGCTAATTTATTTATTTGTAATTAATTGTTCTAATAATTTTTAAATATAGATGGTTATTTAATTAGTTATTTATTTGTCTCGAATATCCATTACTATAAAGTCATCAGCCATGCCGCTCGGCTAACGTAATCCGTAGGTAAATCACACGATCTTACCGTTCACTAGTAATCCATGTTCCAAAGGTCCTTTATGCCCTAATTTAGCTACCCCTAACTGTAACAGTGGTGGCAGCGGTGGGATCACTAAATAATTTTTTATTATTTTTTATGATAGGGAAACGAACCCTTACAGTTCCTGGACCGTTTGGAATACGTAAATATTAATATGTTGAGATACGTACAGTCAATTTAGTATAAGATTTATGTGAAACATAGGGACATTATTAATTGATATTGTTAATTAAAATTAATTAAACAACATGGCAAGAGAAAGAGAGAGACGTAGAATAATTCACACAAGGGGAACAATAGGTTTTTGAACATCCATATCTTGTAAGAATTTTATGTGCTATGGTTATCTTAGATGTTAAGATTTTGGTGATGCACCAGGATTGAATGGCAAATTTTTCGTGGCAAATACATAAGAAATATGTTTGCGGGATTCACGGTATGTGGGTTTGAGATGCACTTGATAAATATTGGAAATATTTAGGCACTTAAAATTAGTATTTTACTTATTAGGAGGAGTGAATAGGATAAAAATATAAAACCAATATAGATTGACAAAACTCATTGCTGAAACATAGCCTGAAACGTGGCCTGAAACGTGGCCTGAAACGTAGCCCATCTAACGGGATATGTCGACGTATGCGAACCAAACTCGTGGCTTGTGGACGGGGATGACACGCCATCATACTAACATGAATATTTTTGCCGATGGTGATTGTGACCAATAAAAATAGTAATAAAATAATTTCTCTGCAATAATAATTACAAATAGCATGAACTAATTACCTTCGTGGAAAATTACTTCCATATAATACTGAAGTACAAGGGTTTAAATGTCTCGGGTTATTAATTACCTCAGGGCAACTCAAGCGATACCAACATATGAACGAAATGTTGAATTAAATGAGGAAATTTAGTAACGTTGTATAGGAAATATTTTTAGATCTTTCCTGCGAACAGCTCGTTTCTGCATGCGTTGGGAAAATATATTAAATATGGAGATTAAATAAATAAACGGACTGTGTCACTCCTATGTTGGCAATACTAAATGCCAAGTCGAAATCATACCGACGTTGTTTAAATTAGTGGAAAATGACAGGTCATATATATATATATATATATATATATATATATATATATATTTATGTAGCATATATTAAATAATTTACGGGGTAACTACAGGGTATTGTTGAGAAAATATTTAGAGAAAGGAGTCTCCGGTTCGAACCCTGGTGACTAGCTTTACAAGATGGCGGCTGGAGTGAAGGCTAGGTTTTGGAAAGGTCGAAAAAACAGTACAATAAGTTTCACATACGGTGACTACCAGTTGGTTTTTTATTAGATTTCTTGTCCGAGAATGGTAAGCCGGAGTGTCCTAAATTAGCTATAATACAAGTATATTCCTAGCAGGAATGTTAAGAGATGTCCGAGGAATATTTAGTTTGAAATATGTCCCCGTATGCGAGGCTATCTAACGGGATTTCGATAAAGGTTCTGAAAATTTTCCAACTTGAATGAGGGAGTTACGCTTCAAAATAATTCGCTCTGCACTATAGGCCTACATGTTAACGAATCATCAGATCAAATATCCAAAATCATAAAGAGTATCAAATTTTTTTGAAACAGATTGATCTGGCAACACGTGTAATGTGTTGGCTAGGATGTCGTCACCAGAAGTCTTGGATTCGAACTCAGGAAAAATGTATTCAGTATTTGGTTAATCTATCCAGAATAGCGCAAGATGGCATAGTTTGAAAATTTTTTATTGGAACTTGAACTAATAAATTATTTTACCTTTTTTTTACAAGTCAGGAATATTTAGCATTTGTCGGGAGTAAATTGGAAATTTTCCGCAACCCGTATAACTAATTTGTCGAAGGAAAATATGGAAGTATGGAACTTAGATTCTTTTACAGATTAAATAACAAATTATTTAAAATAAAATAAAAGTGGCTCATGGAACTCAGTTTCCTTTACAAAAATAAATAATTAACTTAGATAAAATCTTGGTTTCAACGGAGTTACTTAAAGTGTAACATATAATAGACCAAATTATACTTGGATGGGACACCAGTAACGGAAATCACATTACATCTCGTAACGGTATTGAAAATAGATTCTGAAAACTTTCCACAAATGTTACAAGGTATGTCAGCTGATGGTTCGAACTAGGACACTTTTGTCGCATAACGGCCTTATAATTTAGAAACAAAAGAACATAATAGAGGGATGCAGAATCTTAATCTATCTTATATGGATACAGGTAGTAGATGAATTATAATGTTTTAAATAATGTTGATTCATAAAATAGTTAGTACTGCTGAGGGAACCTTGATGCTGACCATTCTTATAATTCTCCGTCCGAGTAAACGACCTTGCGCATTAGACTAAGCATTTAATTAAATAATAGTAGAACATTATGTTTGGCAAAATAAACACACACTGATAGGCTCGAAGATGTTAATAAAAAAATAAATAAATAAATAATATCCACAAAAATAAATGAATAAATACATGGTATTGTCTATTAATCCTAACCCCAAGTGATATGATACTGCATAACCAGGGATATTTTTTTGAGTTTCTGTTGTGAATTATTATAAGTCTTATGTTTTATCTACCTTATAAAATTGTTTTGTGAATTTTCAACCGACTTTATACATTACTTAGGACTTTTGAGTAAATATTTGAATACCTATATGTTGAATGGTGACTTGCAGTTTCCCCAGAGAGATTTTTATGCAGTGAAGAGTTTGGATTAAATCAAGAGTGTCTAGTTATTTAGGCATTATCTTTTAATGCGACTACATACTTAAAACAATATAATTTAGATAGGTGGCAGCACTTTTTGTAAGATTGTGAACTGTTCCAATAAACTTTATAATATTATTGGATTATTTAATTTCATAGTGAAGTGACCAATCGAGTCGTAGATCTTTTTGGAATTTTATGGTAGCAAGCGAAGTTGATAATTTGAACGCGGTGATAATGCCGGCGCACTATAGGACCATAGAACCCTGGAAATAATTTCTTGACATTCAAGTGCAGTTTTTGGATATTTGAGTAGTGAAGTAGACTTAGTGGTTTAACTTAATCCGTAAACGCTCTATCATCATAAATAAATAACCTTCATTACACATATTCCGGATGAAGGGAATATTTGAGGAATAAGAACATGTGGGAAGTTAGAACTCAATTAATGAACGCCTTAATAATAATAAATAACCAATAAATAATGATAACAATAAATAATAAATAGAAACCTTACTAAGATAAGCTAATAATCTGTGAACTTAAACTAACTAATTGAAAAGTAAAACATCGGTAAATGGAACTAACTTAGGAAGCGAGTAGATAATCTTAATCGCTGCAATAAATTAAACCCAAAGATTATGAGAACCACAATATTAAATATGGAACAACTACGAGTAATCTTAACAAACTAATTTGAATAATATTAATAATTAAATAATTAATAATAAAGCAGTTTGGCAGGTATAAAGGAGCATCAGATTACGAAGACAGGTCATGAGGTAAAAGAGGATGACCGAGACTCAGTGAATAACCAACGGGCAATCTGAGCTATAAAAGCAAAACATGATAACTAATCGACATAATAATGAAAATAATGATAATAAAAATATTAATAATCATAATAATAATAATAATTCACAGGAAATTAATAAACAATAATTAATAATAATAATAATAATTCACAGAAAAATTAATAAACAATAATAATAATAATACCAGTAATAAATATAAACAAATTGCAATAACAAATGATTAGCATGAGATGTTATATCGATACTTAAAGTAATAATTAATTATATGAGAAACACTCAGATTGAAGGATTGCGGATAAATATTGAACACTGAGATACCAGATAGGACTAGCAGTAATCCTTATATAGTATTTGAATAATAATAATTAATACCAGAAGTAAAGGAAGTAAACAACGTGAAAGGAGTGACAAACAAACATCGACGAATAAAATCAGGAAGATAAAACTATTAATATTAGTGAAGATCCTAAATCTTAATAAAAAATATAATAATAATAAACCGCCCGAATAGTAAATAATAATAATAATAATAACAATATTAACTATATTAATAATAATAATAATGATAATAATAATAATAAAAAGGATAACAGACATCAGTAAATAACAATAAACCTTAATGATCATACTAATAAAAATAAAATAAAATTACCAGTATTAATAATGTATAATGATAATAATAAAACACAGTAAACTTACAACTAACAATAATAATACTAATAATAATAATAATAATAATAAATATAATAACAATAATAATAATTCGCGGTAAATTAATAAACCACAATAATAATGATGATTAAGTAAGAGCAGAAATAAGACTTATGCTTATGAATAAAATGAAAGATAACGGAAAACCACAATCTCATTTTTCAGCAATTAGGACTCATTTAATACGAATGGGTTCCGGGATAAGTAGTAGGCTAGTTCGCGAGAAAATAACGTGGAAGCAGTCCAGATAGAGGCACGTGGTATGTTAAGCCTATAGCGGAAGAGTACTGATAGGTTCAATTAACCAGCAGTTATGCCAACACGGAGGGTAGAAATTATTTTAACATCGCAAGAAATAAGGAGTGACAACAGCTCAGATTAAGAAGGGAGGATGTGCATTATCCAACTTGGTTTAAAAATGTATTACAAAGAGAACGGAAGAGGGGCATGGGAACTTAGGAAAATTTATAAACTTTTTGAAACGCAGTGAAGAATAGGACAAGCGTTGAAAGATTTCCCCAGAATTATCGAGTGACAAACATGCAGAAATGATCGAAAACAAATTAATTTATTCCCATAGTAATTTAGAAGATGGAGGTTAGGATATTTCACGGATAGTTGGGTGTCTTAATCGATATAGTGGAAAGTATTATCATATAAATTTGAGATTTCAAGGGCTACACTGAATATATTTCTAATGGAAATTACACACAATTATTATATTTGGCTGATCATGACACTTGACTGAGATGCATACAGGAGGGAACAGAGAAAGAATCTGCGGCCGAGATCTCTCCCTCTGTACACCTTGATAGCATATCAGTGGGACTAGTGACCAGTTGAGAATAGACACACACACATGGGATTTGAAACTTATTTAAATAGTAAATGACCACTAGATCGCCTTAAGGCTCGCCAGACTTGGGCCTACAAATCACTCGGAACCATATAAAGATAAAAACGAGCGAATAGACTGTAACCTAGGTCAATCTTGGCTAAGCGATGTTAGGGAAATCGCATCAGAAACCCAAAAGAAGTTAGAAGAGTAACAGAATCAGGATAGGCAAGGGAGGCATACTACTTCGAGGAGGCCTGGCCTACGCTAGAGCCACTGGGTAGGGATGCGAACAGCGACCCTTAGGAGATAAACAGTGCACAGGCGAGAGAGACAGAGAATTAGGGAAGAGTTAGGGAGTGCGCAATCGGAAGGTGGGACACCCCCGTAATAAAAGGATCTGGAGTCACAGACCTCCTCGGTGATCCTGGGGCACTGGCCATAAAACCTTGCCGGCTTGGCACCGACGTTTAGGACCAGGGAACAACGGCAGGTAGAGAGAGGCATCGGAGAACGAATATTAAACGAGAACACGGATTCTCGAGGAAATAAACATTAGTGAATCCCGGGTTTAGGGAGTGATGAGGGCAACAGAGGAACCCCATCAAAAAGATTAGGATAAAATCCACTTTTCCGATGAGGCGGCGTCCATGAGCTCAAGAAGGCTCTCCCTAAGGTTAACGACGAAATCGAGATTTCAGAGAACGAGTTAGGAAGGATTCGTGCCACTGTGGGAGAAAAATGGAACCAACTCGCCCTAAATCTTGAGGACGCAGCTGGGAGAGATCCGGGCCACCAAGACTAAAAGTGAGCGCCATTCCTCGACCACAAGGTCGCAGCGCGAAAACTTCGCTGGCGAGCGGGAGTGCGATAGGGACATTCTGAAGCAGCAGAATTAGGGAGAGTGGGTTGGGAGGAACTCGTACCACTGTCGACTAGGGTGGATCTCCGGAAGTGAGCCCATTCCTTGTCTTCAAGGTCGCAGCGCGACAACCTCGCTAGCTCACTCAACATTAGAGGGTGGGTCGGGAAGAACTCGTGCCACTGTCGATAAGGATGGAACATCTCCGGAAGTGAGCCCCATTCCTTGTCTGCAAGGTCGCAGCGCGACGACTTCACTGGCTCATCCGGCTTTATATACAAGAAATCAGGAAAGCACGAAAAGAGATAGCAGGGGTCTATCCAGAGTCGAGAATGATGCCAGGAAATCCGCCGGCGGTGAGAAAGCGGAAAGAATACCGCGAAGTAAAGACGTACGCACAGATAGAATATGGTCCTAACGGGTAGATAACTAATACTAGCAAAATAACACCGGAAACACTAGTGCACTAGAGGGAACAGAAGGAAAATTGGGAAACGCACATACATACGATTGTGCCATCGACAGACAGAGCCAAGAGGGGGTCAGAATGAGCGGGAGTACGGTAGGGACGACTTGGGCCCCGAATGGCCAGGGCGGTGATGGGTCCCCTCCCTTGAGGCGATTCGCTCGAGTTTTCTTGGGCCCCGAAGGGAGTAAGGAACTAGCGCCGTCCCCCATTGAGGCGATTAGCTCGACGAGTCCGCCAGAATGAAAACGGAAGAGGGACAGATTGACCTAGGATAGAAAGGGAAGAGGACGACATAAAAACGAGAGGTTAAACACCAATGGTGGTGTAGATAAGTTTAAGCACATAAGCAGTCTAAAGTAAAGTAGAGCCCCTAGGATACGAGCAGAACAGATAGGAGTAGTTCCGAGTGAAAGAAGAAGTAAGGAGAGAACCCAGGAGTAGGACGTGGGTAAAAATATTTCAGAGTAAGAAAAAAAAAAGCAGTTTAAACACATGTAGATCAAGAAACAATCAGGGAATAAAGTATACAAACGAAAAATAAAAGTATAAAAGTTCAACAAATCAGCTATGAGAATTTGCCAATCAAACAAACAGTTCGGTGAGCTAAGAGTGTAAAGCACGCCGTATCAGAAGTTAGGGCAGCAGAAGGGAGAATGAGGACAAGGACTCAGGTTACGTAACATCACGGTGACTTCTAAAATTGAATCAGTAAGGAATTAGAGGTTAAACTAAGTGGATTGATATATTAGCAGTAAGATCAGATAGTCCAGGAAAAGTAGACCAATGAATAATGAAAACCTGAATCCCTGTCCAGACTCAAGTAGCTTAAACATCATATCTCAATTAAAGAATATTTAAGACTAGGAAAGGGAGAGTGAAGAAATAGAGGCAGTTATTTCAGAAGTGGAGAAAGGAAAGAATGCTCTCAAACTCAGGACCCTAAGGAAACGATGACGTAAATTCAGGATACGAATATTAATTGGTGTTTGTAAGGACTAATTAGGCTTTGGTCAAGTAGCATTTACATGATAAATAAATGTAGTATATGTCCTTCCAACTGATGTGAAGACGAGCGCACCCAGTCGAACCTAGGACTATATTATAAAGAAAGGGACTAGATAAAACCCTTAGAATTAGGCAAAATTTAGGGCTGCAAAATACAGCAAAATATCGACCGATCTAATTATGGACATTATGTGTATATATACACCTGAAGAACTGTCAAATTGAAAGTTTTAGGGAAGATACAAAATTATTTAGAAACTGATATTTGTTGATGATGGCTATACACAGAATTGATAGGCATAAGAGCACTCTTTCCCGTTTTCCAGTTAATAAAAACAAAAGAAAAAATTGCAAAATGCAAATTTGTTGTTTCTAACATTGAGATATGACTAACTAGGAGTAAATTTAGAGGAACTCAAACCTAGGGAAAATTATATATAAAAAAAAAAATGTACATGGATGTTCAAAAGAAAAAAAAAAATTCGGGACATTTTGATTATAAGATAGGTGAGTCATCCCGATAAGCCCATAAGCATCAATGGTTTCATTTCAAAGGCCCAACTGAACCTATTAAGAATACATGGTGTAGACTCGTAGTAATTAAGAATAAACACAACTACAAAAAAAAAACGAAGTAAACAAAAGAAGAAGCATTAATGAACCTATTAAGAATACATGGTGTAGACTCGTAGTAATTAAGAATAAACACAACTACAAAAAAAAATCAAAGTAAACAAAGGAAGAACCATTAAGACAAGAAAAACACATTTTGGCACGAACAACGACTACACACATGCATGGATAGACTATGCTCAAACTATATGAACACGACTGGGCCAACTAGAAGCGACGGAGGATGTTAAGTCACCTAGGATATTCCCCACACCACGAAACTTGGTCAGATCAGCTGATATCAAAACAAAAGGAGGAAGATAGGGTCTACGCGGGTACGACTTACTACATCAGGGATAGTCATTCAACATGGGAAATGTCCACCAGTCAATACGGTGCGACATGAGAGACCAAGCAAATACCTTAACCAATATCAAACCGAACCTCTGATCGTCCGTGGATCATATAATAATTCCCAACCAGTATTATGGAAAAAATTGGATAATAAAACACATAAATCCTATTAAACCTATCCTCCGGATAATCCATGGCTCCTAAAAGAAATTGCTGGTCTCGAGAACTTCAAGGACAGACCCAGTATCCGGCATGGCTCTCTCCCGGACGAAGGACGATACCATCATCGAACGTGGTCCCAGGCATCGGATTCAACCAGGGATGCTGTAATAGATCAGCATGAGCGCGGACATGCGCGGCACCAAACAAGAACTCAGTGCTCAAGTTCTCGGTGAACGGGCTGGTGGAAAAGCCGAGTGTTGTGAAGAAAGTGATAAGCTCAAATTAAATATTTTAGGAAAAAAATAATAATAAATAAAATTTTCGAATCTAAAGAAGTGTGCAATGAAAAACAAACAAAAACAGCAAAGGGAAAAGAAGAGGGAATAAGAATGTATAATTTGTGTTTCATGTATATTTTCTTGTTTCAGGTGCAGAGTGATAAGCTAATCCATTTTTTTTCCCCTGCTATCTAGCATGTTTTTAACACCAAATGACCGTGTAGCAATAAGATGGAGTAGGAAACGTCATATGTCAAATGTTCCATATAGAAAGGAGAACTTCGGTAAAATACGAGGAGAAAATGGATTAACTTAAGCACAATATTTCACCGTACATAATTATTTAAAGAGTGTTCATGTTGCATTTCTTGTTGTACACTAGTATTTTGGAAGGGGTCAAATCTGGGGAAAGGAAAAGGAGCTACACTGTAAGATCTAGGTAAGAGAAAAAAAAAAAAAGGAGATCTCTAGAGCATGGGGTGTGGTCAAACGAAATTTCAGGAAGATTTTATGGGGAACAACATACTATGGTTTATGATTACGGCCTGAAAAGGGTTTTTTCTTTAAAAATCCCTTTGCCAGGTTTGAGGAAAGGGGAGTCTGTTATAAATAGGATAATTTAGGATAATTTAGGACTAGATATTTTTATTAATTATTTTAAATAGTATTAATATTATAGGTTTCATATTAGTAATATTATAGGTTTCATATTAGACAGAATATGTAATCAGATTTACCTTGACTAGTACAGTTAGGTCTATATCAAATCATATACAGTTACAGTTGAGGTTCTGGAAACATCCAAAACGAAATATAACCTAAGGATGAGAAGGTCAAGGTTTCGCATTCAAAGACAGCAGGACAAATGTACCGTTAGTGCCTACGAACTTACTATCTTGGTGAAAGAGAGAGAGAGATTACAGTTAGGCCATCAGAGTGGGAGTGATATAAGCGAAAAGTGACTGAACGGGAGGGTCGTAGTTGTCAGCAGGGCTGTGGTAAGTCTGCACATGTTATTCTTAATAGGATAAAATAGGGGCCTTTAGAATAAAACCAAGAGATGGGATAGGGTTTAGAAATAATTTTAAGGAGTAATGATAGTAGGAATATGGTGGGTTCTAGCCTGGTATGGGCGGAACGAAGTTTCAACCCATACCGCGGGTTAACCTCTCTCTCTTTCCCTCCCCCATGAATATGTATTAGAATAAGTTAGGCTAATTTATTTATTTGTAATTAATTGTTCTAATAATTTTTAAATATAGATGGTTATTTAATTAGTTATTTATTTGTCTCGAATATCCATTACTATAAAGTCATCAGCCATGCCGCTCGGCTAACGTAATCCGTAGGTAAATCACACGATCTTACCGTTCACTAGTAATCCATGTTCCAAAGGTCCTTTATGCCCTAATTTAGCTACCCCTAACTGTAACAGTATGTCTACTGTATATGTATATTTAAAAGTCAGTGGTTCACAAAATTCAAACCGTTGTGAAGGGGTTCGCGAGTCGAAAAAGGTTGGGAACTGCTGGATTAAATCATCATAAGTTTATACGTATAGTGCCAAGGAGAAGAAAAAAAAAAGATAAATACGCAAAATACAACTCTGTTTCTATTATGGATTTGTTCTAGCAGAGGGAAGGAAGTCATGCAAGATAGTCACTTGCAAGTAAACAAACAGTTGTCTGTAGAGAAACAATTACATTTAAATACTGTTCAAAAGTGGGCTTATTTTTAAACAAAATATAGGAAGTACTTTATATTCCACAATATTTTTGTGCTAGTTAATTTACATTACATTATCATAGGATATATTTGTATCAGTAGGTTGCATGCATATTACCAGGGTTTATTGTCTTTTAAGTTCGTTTAATATATCGTAATTGAATATCGTATTGATAGTACTTTATGTTAATGACGCTATTTAAATCTCAAATAAATAGCATCGTGATTTAAAGTCAAATAAGAAATGTCAGAAGAATGTTGCTGAGAGTTAAACCTCAGATCGTTAGCATCGTGATTTAAAGATAAGGAAGAATGTGCCGAAGAATGCTGTTTAAAAGACTTGAATTTCTTTAAATTTCGTAAAAAGAATTAACGATATAAGTTGAAAAGATGAGATTGCTAAGGTATATTTGTAAAGTTATACATCTCAGAGCATAAACTAAATGTAAAGGGGCTTACATCCGAAATGAATTAACAGTCACAGTTAGTTTATGCTGATGATGTAGTACTACTGGCCGATAGCGAGGAGATACTAAAGGCCAACACGCACACACTATTGAGTAACACTAAGAAATTAGGACTGGAAGTAAATATCAGTAAAACTAAATATATGGTCGCACGTAGAAATACATTATATAATGGAAATGGACAGCTAATGACAAATGAGGGAAATTTTGAGGAATTGGCTGAATTCAAATACCTAGGAACAATAATCACAAATAGGAATGAGATGCACAAAGAAATTAAATATAGGCTCAATTCTGGAAATGCATGCTATTATGCATTGCAGAGACTTTTGATGTCCCAACTCCTTTCAAAAAACGTTAAGCTGAAAATATATAAAACTATTATTCTACCAGTTATATTATATGGGTGCGAAACATGGACTCTTACTTTAAGGGAGGAAAGGAGATTACGAGTATTTGAGAATAAAGTTCTTAGGAAAATTTTTGGACCAAAGAGAGATGAACAGACAGGTGAATGGAGAAGACTACATAACAATGAACTACATGGTCTTTATAGGAAGCCAGATATAATAAGAACACTTAAGTCCCGTAGACTGCGATGGGCAGGACATGTTGCGCGTATGGGGAATGAAAGATGTGCATGGAAACTTCTTGTAGGGAAAGCCAGAAGGAAAACGTCCAGTTGGTAGACCAAGAATGAGGTGGGAGAACAACATTAACTATGATTTGAGGGAAGTAGATTATACAGGGAATGATTGGAAAGCATTAGCTCAGGATAGGGATGTATGGAGAGCTTATGTCCGTGCGGCCATGAACCTACGGGTTCGATAGTGCCAGTGAGTAAGTCACATCGATCATTGAAATAAACTAGACTTAAAGGAATAGGCTAACTGAATATATGTCACAATACAGGACACTAATTTACACCAGATAATATTAATTCTAATTAGACAATATGGGAACAGAGATATTGTATTTTCTTCAGTCCTAAGTGCAATTATTTTGACAAATATAAATTTAGTATAAGAAGGCCTTTGATAAAGTGTCTAGACCAAAATTATGGAACATATTAAGTGAAAAAGGAATTCCACTACACTTTATAGCAGTAATTAAGAAAATGTATGAGAAAAACAAAAATAAAAATAAATCAAAGAGAACCAATACATATAACAGGAGGAGTTAGACAAGGTTGTCCACTATCAACCACTCTTTTTAACATTTATTTCGACGACATGGTAAGATCATGGAAGCAAATGAAGACTGGGGCAATTGCCTTAGGAAATATAGTAATAAAAACAGTAGCATTTGCAGATAACCAGATTTTAATAGCAAAAACAGAGAACGAACTAACTACAAAGAATGCTATATAAACTAAATGAAATATCAAAAAAATACAACTTGGAAATATCCTCACAAAAATAAAAAACAATGGCCTTCAAGGGCGCTCATTCAGTTCGGACAAAGATAATATTAGAAAATAAACCAATAGAACAAGTGGTAAGATATAACCTCCTAGGTTGAGAAATATCATACACAGCGGAAACAGATATAAATAACAGACTAAATAAGTTTAATTATATAACAGGAACACTAAAAAGAACTTTGAGAAATAAAGCCAGGAAAGACTCTATAATTAAATTATACAAGACAATGGCAGTGCCTATTATTACTTATGGATCCGAAACATGGACAGTGACAACACAACAATCAGCCAGAATACAAGCTGCTGAAATGAGATTCCTCAGACCAATAGCAGGATATCAAAGAATAGACAAAAAAACATAACACAGAAATAAGACAACAACTAAAAGTAGAGGAATTAAACACAACAATAGAAAAATACAGAACAAACTGGAAAGAACACTTGGCAAGGATGACTGAAAATAGAATACCAAAAGCAGCACACAGCTATTCACCACGAGGAAGAAGAAGTTTGGGAAGACCAAAGAAAAGATGGAAAGAGCAGCAATTTGGAGCCGGAACAGGCTAGTAAATAAGCCTAAACCGTGAAGAAGAAGAAGATAAATTTAGTATCTGAATTGAAATTACTTTGGACACTTAATTTCTGAAACAAAAATTATTATAGAGTTCAAATTGCAGAAATATGAGACAAATGGAATCAATAAATGGGCGTTTTGTTACAAATGTCTATAGATACTACACCCTACTCAGGATATCTATAGATTGGAGGTAAACAAATACAACAGTAGATGCTCTAACTTAAGTGTGATTTCAGTTGTTCTTTATTATTAAAGTTAGTAAATAATTGTTGTATTTCTTTATCTCTATTCTACAGACATCCTAAATTACGATTAGACCTTATAAAAGCAAAGGCGTTTCTAAAAATAGCAATTAAACTGGATATATAATTCCAGACATAAATCCAAATTACAAGCTGCACAGATGAGATTTTTACGTCTTTTTTAGGTCTACATAATTGGATAAAAATATAAATATTGATATTTATGAAACATTTAAACCTTAATAGAAGATATCCAAACATAGCAAAAGTATTGGTTAAATCACCCCCACAGAATGGAATCAAATAATTTACAAAGTATGTTATTTCAGTCCCGCGCCGTAGCCGAGCGGTTAAGGTAGGAAGCCTTGGCGCAGAGCTACGGGACTTGCGCTGGTTCGAGTCTCCACGGGGGAAGAAATTTTCTCATGGTATTTCGGCCAGTATGGGACCGGTGCCCACCCAGCATCGTGAGGCAATTGGGTAGCTACAATAAGTAGCGGCTCCAGGTTGAGGAACCAGCTATAACGGCTGGGGGACTCGACATGCTAACCACATGTCACCCCCACACTGGCTGTTGATCATCTACATCTGTGATTGACACATGTGGATGTGAAGGGCCAGCAGCCGGCTGGTAAAAGGGCAACCGCTGAAAAGTGGAAAGACCCTCAATCGGATGTTATTTCAGCATCAATCTAAAGGACACAGATGCAGAGGAAGTCGTACAACGTTGGTGAATTCAAGATATCTTGTTATATAGGAACAGGCTCAACGTAGGGTAAAGTTAAATTTTTCATGATGATAATAGATTATATTTTTAATTAATGGAGCATTTGAACATTCCGTTACATTAATTTTGAAAGAAAAAGTTAACATTAAAGATTATGAACTCTATGTTTCATTAAAAACTTCGAAATTGATTCACACACTCAAGTTTTAAGCACTGAAAAAATATAGATAACATTAATTATATCTCTAAATTAAAATCACTCTGGAGTTCATATTTTAATTTCCCCAGGATTTAGTTTAATTTCTTACATATTTTTCATGCAAAATGGTCCCATATTGTTGATTTTATTATCATTCACGGATTACGCTTCCTTTGGTGAGTTATAAATTTGATTAATGTTGCCTGACTAATGAAGTACTGGTAGCAAAATGATTTATATTCTTACAAAACTAATTGAGGAGGAAATTGGATTGAGACTGGGTGTTTATCATTAATGAAACAGTATATTTTATTACAATTTTATACAAAGCTGCCACCTAACATTAACAGTTAGAAATAAAATGAAAATATGAGGAAAGAAGCACAGTAAAACTAATCACACCGTTCTTCAGTTGCTTACAGAATAACAAATAAACCTCCAATTTATCTTGTCGGATACAAAGGGATTGGAGAGGTAATGGCTATATACACGATGCAAATACCATCTTTTTATCTGAAGCGAAACACAACAGGATGCATAATACGAGAATGGTAATATCAATAACATGGGACTCTTTTTCATGAAAATGTATAAGAAATTATATTAAATCTCGAAGAAATTAAAATATAAATTTCAGCGTATTTTAATCTAGATTTCTAATTGCCAATGAATATTGTGCACTTTATGTTAAATTAAAAACTTCTAAATAGATTCACACACATGCGTTTTTCGCGTTGAAAATAATAATAAAAAAGAGACTCTCGACAACAGACGGGTTCGAACTTGCGAGCCTCTGATCCAGGATAAATAAAAATTAAGAAAATTGTTTTGTCTTAAATTGCGAATATCTGATACAATATCTTAGCTAAATGAGCTGGAGATTATGCAGTGTGTAAATATAATAAACCGAAGGATTTTATTGGTTATATAGGAATTGTAGATAAGAAATTTGAGATAAAGAACCCAAGAGACTTAGACAAAAACTCTAAGTTATCATTTGAAGTTATTTATATTTGATGCTCATTATCAAATATTAAAATTAAGTAGGGATATACGATGGAGTGGGTAGTTTCACCTTAATCAGAGATTTGATGATACACAACTATTAAGACCTACTGTAATAAACAATTAATTTTATCTACTAGGCCTATTATAATAATCAGTGACGCTTTAGTACACAGTTACTAGACAACAAACCCCATACTTTATATTCTAACAAAACACGCTATCAAAACATTAAATACAGGTTCAACAAAACGTAAAATACACTTTTTGCGCGATAGTGTGTTTTGTCGTACTTACCAGCAATGGCGGCCATTATTAAAAGATCAACTTCCTACATATCGGGGTTGCGAACCTAAATAACTATATTGTAATGTTACATTTACACCCACGTGCGGGAAGTAAATACACTGCCCTCTATGTATACTACGTACAATGTATATACAGAATATATCCAAAATGTAGTGTTAATATACTTCTTCTTCTTCTTCTTCTTCACGGTTTAGGCTTATTTACTAGCCTATTCCGGCTCCAAATTGCTGCTGTTTCCATCTGTATGCTGCTTTTGGTATTCTATTCTCAGTCATCCTTGCCAAGTGTTCTTTCTAGTTTGTTCTGTATTTCACTATTGTTGTGTTTAATTCCTCTACTTTTAGTTGTCTTATTTCTGTGTTATGTTTTTTTGTCTGTTCTTTGATATCCTGCTATTGGTCTGAGGAATTTCATTTCAGCAGCTTGTATTCTGGCAGATTGTGTGTTGTCACTGTCCATGTTTCGGATCAGTAAGTAATAATAGGCACTGCCATTGTCTTGTATAATTTTCATTATATAGTCTTTCCTGCCTTTAATTTTCAAAGTTCTTTTTAATGTTCCTTTTATATAATTAAACATATTTAGTTTGTTATTTATATTGGTTTCCGCTGTGTATGATATTTCGCAACCTAGGAAGTTATATCTTACCACTTGTTCTATTGGTTAACAGACATTATACGAAACAAATCACTGCATTTTAAATGAACTGAACTTTTATTTCAAACAATATAAAACAATAAATACGTACTTGCGGTCATGTTATCAATAATTTGTTCTCAAGATCTCCTGTTGTTTCAACTAATAAACATTGCCCACACTGTTAACGTTAGTCAATTGTTTATAATGAACGCAAATATTTCCAACAATGATATTATTTTTCTATTTTTTTATTTATTATTTTGAAAACACCATAGCGCAAAAATAATGTACAATGCACGTTTGTGAAGTGTTTTACAGATTCTCGGAAATTAAAAGCTTCGCTATCGCTCGGTTTTTAAACATTTTTCCTTGATTCTGTAAAAACCACTTCCCAACCTCGCATCATAATATACTATTAATGTTGATATGTGTAACAACAATATTTGTTGATTTATCGTGTCTTTTTTTTTTCTTTTTCTAAAGCCCACATTACAAGAAAGCTTGTTGATTTATTGTCTTTTTTTATTTAGTGCCCACGTTACTCTTTCTCTAAACACAACGTTTCCGCAATAAATATATTTCATTAAATATACTAAATATATTAAAATACTCTGAACGTAGATCAAATTATTGTAGACGACATATTACAAAATCAGGTTTAATAACTCTCCCTTCTAACTTGAGCATCTCGTTACTAAACCTGTGCTTTTGTAATAGGTCGTCTAAATAACTATTGTACATTATATTACTCTTCAGTGCCAACAAATTTACATCTATAAAATCGGACATCTGGAAATATGTTTAATCATTCAAGAGTTTGGTTTCAATTCCTTAATTAAGGTCCGAAAACAGTCACACTGCTTCGGTTGTCTAGGGGTTACGTAAGCAACGACCGCAAGTTCAAACTCGGTTGGTGTCAATGGATTTTTAAGATGGACAAATTCAAGGGACAATCCTCCGAGAGAAATTAATTCTTGAGTTCCTAGTCTGAATATTATCGGGGCTCGTGAATGAACTTAAAGACTAACTGGAGTCTCTGCGCAAAATTTAATAGATATTTTCCATTAAAGTAATGTCTTAGTTTCCTACTAGATGTATCTTTTCCATTCCCTAATATCTATAGAGAAATAAGAGTAACTAAGTAATTCAACTTGATAGTAACTCCTACAAGGGGTCACCTTTGGGAATGTACGTCTATAGACACTTTTCTGCAATAATGGAGAGTATGAAATATAAACATAAAACTATTATTCTGCCAGTTATATTATATGGATGCGAAGCATGGACTCTTACTTTAAGGGAGGAAAGGAGATTACGAGTATTTGAGAACAAATTTCTTAGGAAAAATTTTGGACCAAAGAGAGATGAACATATAGATGGATGGAGAAGACTACGTAACAGTGAACTACGTGGTCTTTATAGGAAGCCAGATATAATAAGAACAGTTAAGTATCGTAGACTGAGTTGGACAGGACATGTGGCACGAATAGGGAATGAAAGACGTGCATGGATGCTTCTTGTAGGGAAACCAGAGGGAAAACGCCCAGTTGGTAGACCAAGGATGAGAATAATATTAACTATGATTTGAGGGAAGTAGATTATACAGGGGATGATTGGAAAACATTAGTTCAAGTTAGGATATATGGAGAGCTTATGTCCGAACCTACGGGTTCGATAGTGCCAGTGAGTCAGTTAGTTACGAAATGTAAACAACTTATACAAATGGTAACTCTGATATATTTTGTCCAACATCCTGTCTGCCCTATCTCATATTGTGTATCTGCAATTCTTATAAAACCAGATTAGTTTCTTCAGTTTAAGGGTCGGTTTCACCAACAGAGGTAACTGTATTACGCCAGTTTATGCTATGCATTATACACGGGGAAACTGGCGTATACAGTTACCTATGTTGGTGAAACCGGCCCTTATTCGTTTACTACTATTGCACACCATTAATAACAATCTCTCAGTGCTCATGCTAGATCATTTACCTTATTAATTACCTTATTAAGCAATACCTTACTAATTTTTATTACAAACTCTCTAATACCCGGCATGCGCTGCTACGCCTAAATAAATTAAATGTGTTTTTATGTTTAGTAGAATAAGTAAAAAGAAAAATAATTATAAACTTATATCGTAATTATTTTTAGATACCCCGTACTGATTAACTGGCGTTGCCCGGGAATCTATTTATCCCGATTATCTTTACATCAGTGAGCTTACAGATAAAAATGGTTACTGTGAGTTATCCGTAAAACATAGTCATTTGCTGTCGCGGACTTTGTTCTAGGATTTTTTAGATCATTCTGTGTAACCCTACATAATTTGTTGTATTTGTTATAGTTTACGCTGCGTAAGCCATTTAAGCGCCCAAAAAGCGACTTTTTTAGTGCACGATGCACTTTCTTTTTAGTTCCGGCCTTATAGTAGGGCCTATGTAGGGTAATAAGTTATATACCATACGATGATTGTCCCAGAAAAATTTCTTTAAGCAATGATGAAGCCCCAATGCAAATTGATCAAGTAGTTTTTGAGTGCCTAAAGGACAGACAGACAATCAACAGACTCACACTCATTTGTATATAGGCCTATAATGGTTTAGGTTATCTTGGCTCTAATCCAAGTTGAAACATCCCAATAAAGTAAATATAAATTATAAACATTAATGAAGGACTTAGCGGACAAGCACATTAATTGCAACGCACTACAATGTTTATGTGTATCAGATATACTCGATATTAGTAAATATGACCATTAGTCTTCGTACTTCGCCAAAATTGCTGGCTCCATTTCCACGATCCTACAAAAATTCTCTTACTCTGCTAATAAATATTATTCTATACAAGCTATTTATCTTTTTGTTTTCAGCTCCTATAGCCAATTGCAATATTTCCGTTCATGACTACACCCTTCACTGATTTCCCACATGAGAGAATCTTATTTATTTATTTATGTATTTATTTAAATGCAGTGGCTTTTGAAATTTTTCATTAGCCAATAATGACTGAGGAAAACAAACAATAACAAGAAAGGTTATAAAATGCTCATTATCTTTTCCCTGGCTTCCCAGTATCTGTCCACGAAACTGCTGGTTGTTAGGGTTGGGCAAGTTCGGATGTGATCAGCATCCATATCTTCCATAGTGTTGTAGAGGATACATTGTTGAGTTGGTGGAAGACCGAGGCGATGAAGTTGTTTACCCAGGCAGACGTGTCCTGTCGCAGTACGGAATGATGCAACGGCTATTCTTCTGAGCCAATCTGGCAGTGTAGTTTGGATGGATGCTTTCCAAGGTTTGTCAGTCATTTGGTGCTCTTGGAAGGTTCTGAAGGCTTCTTTCACTCTGAAGCAGATGTCCATAGCTGCTGTAGAGTAAGATATAATGTTCGGTGATGTCTGAAGGATGTGGGTTCCTTTCTTGGCCAGCAAATCTGCCTTTGTTCCCTGTAATGACACAATGGGATGGTATCCACTGCAGAGAAACATTTTTACCTCCTATATTGAGATTTCTGATGATCTGTCTACCGTATTCTGTAATATTTCTTTGTTAGCAGGAGATGCCAGGTAATTTGCTATTGCAGATATGGCTGCTTTAGAATCGCTTAAGATGACAGCATTCAGAAACGATTCAGATCTGAACCTAATAATTCTTATATTTATATTTATTTACTGCTAGACTCTGGAACACTCTGCCTACATTGCTTCTGGATATTAGCTTATTTCAAAATAAATATAAGTACCTCTCAGCATATTGGTATTAGAAGATTCTGGGCTATAAGGTCGTGTGCCATAACTGGTGTTTTTCCCAGACTTCTCCCTCGGCTATGGAGTTCTCCTAGGAGAACACGCCATTGAAGAAGTCCTCCGCAGTCGAGGGAGAAACGTCAGTCAAGGACCATGGCCTTATAGCCTGGAACCTTCCAATACCGTGACTACCAGCCGTGAAAGTCTGCATTCTCTCAGCAAATTAATTAATGATTTCACTTATTTTTGTTTCTCTAATATTAATTTGATCCATTTTTATTTCAATTGAAATAGAATAAATATGTATGTATAATTATTTATTCTACTGTAAGTTGCCGTAGCCGAGGGGTTAACGCAAGATGTCTTGGCGCAGAGCTAAGGGACATGTGATGGTTCGAGTCCCCATGGGAGAAAAAATTTTCTCATGGAATTTCGGCCAGTATGGGACCTGTGCCTACCCAGCATTGTTAGGCATTTGGGTAGCTACAATACGTAGCAACTCCAGCTTGAGAAGACCAGCTATAACGGCTAGGGGACCGACATGCTGGCCACATGCCATCCCTACACTGGCTTATGATCCTCTACCTCTGTGATTAACATATGTGGACGTGAGTATGTCAAGGGCCTTCTAGGTCTGTCACGCTTGGAGTTTGGAATAAGTTGTATTACACATTATCAAAAAATCCCAAATCACCAAACCAAAACATTAAAATAAACAGCGCGTTTCGATAGCGTTATTTCGGTTTGGTGATTTGGGTTTTATTGATAATGCGCAATACACTATTATTTTCTCCAAGAAGATTATTTTTATTAACATATTAATACTACTTCGTTATTTTTTCTATCTATTCGTAATATTTTTTTTAACTGGTTATGTAGAAGAATTGTGATCTTATGGTTTTAATTCTGCAAGATTTAAGTACATTATCTTCATTCTCTTTGTACTTTCAATCCATTCTGACTCCAAATCTATTATTGTTATTATTATTACTATTGTTATTATTATTATTATTATTATTATTATTATTATTTTAATTAAATTGTTAGGACATATATTAAGAATGGAAGATCAAAGAAAGAAGAAAAGAGGGAGACTAAATTACCATGGAAGGAAAACATGAAGACAGTAATGCAAGCAAGAGGGGTAAGCACTGAAGATGCCCAAGATCGTAGGCTTTGGAGGTTTGGCACGGGAAGACCGAAGCAGATGTAAAAACCCGAAGATAGATTTTTTTTTTTATTGCGGATGAGCCCATGTACGACTACGCAAAGTACTTAGAGGCGTTTCCTTTGAGCCCAAATTTCTTTCATTCTATTATTATTATTATTATTATTATTATTATTATTATTATTATTATTATTAATTATTATTATTATTATTATTTTAATTAAATTGTTAGGACATATATTAAGAATGGAAGATGAGCGATGACCGAAGCAACTATATCAATGGCAACCGACCAGAAAGAAGAAAAGAGGGAGACTAAATTACCATGGAAGGAAAACGTGAAGACAGTAATGCAAGCAAGAGGGGTAAGCACTGAAGATGCCCAAGATCGTAGGCTTTGGAGGTTTGGCACGGGAAGACCGCAGCAGCTGTAAAAACCCGAAGATAGATTATTATTTTTTTTTTATTGCGGATGAGCCCATGTACGACTACGCAAAGTACTTAGAGGCGTTTCCTTTGAGCCCAAATTTCTTTCATTCTATTATTATTATTATTATTATTATTATTATTATTATTATTATTATTATTATTATTATTATTATCCTATGTACTAAAATATTATATACTTGAGGTTATTTGGTTAAATTAGATAGAACAACATACTGTATTATGAGAGATTTCAACCGTAAACTGTGCATTAACAGCGCAAATGTCACATCTTAATGAGTAAGTTATCGCCTGAGGCCCATTATCTTGATGATACCTCATTCAAGCAAAACACCTGCCTGCATACCAATTTTACGCAATCCGTTAAGAGGAACCACAAAAAAGTCAAAGTCTTTGTGTATAGTGACTTTAGAGAAACTTGGCTCACAAATAGCGTGTTTAAACTTGCTCTCATATTACGAAATACTAACTACACGATGTGGATATTTTTAAATAATCGGAGCTTCATAGAATGTCGATTGCTTTCAAACAGTCCAGGCTGCGTTAACTCACTGAGGAAGTTGGTAATTTAATAAAATTTGCTTTCTCACTTGATGAAAATAAATAAATAAAATTTAAGCAAAGGAGCACCAGGCTATAACCCGGTCCCTTACTTTCTGAAACTATAGATTATGCTAGGTAAACTTCAAATTAATTATAGAGGAATTTTAGATAAACAACTTGAGCTAGGGAACCCAGTGTCTCAGAATAATGCAAATAACTTGTTTATTAGTTCGTAGAATTGTTTATATTAGACACCCATAATCAAGTATTAAATGGAATATGGACGCAAAATGACTTCATACAATCCCTAGTCCACCGCTGTAGTCTCTAGGTCAGTCCTGCCTTGTAATGCTGCGGGCCCGGGTTTGATTCTCGGTCGAGGTTTTTCCTCACCTGTAAGACAAATGTCAGGAAGCTTAGGACCCAACGGTCCCCGAAAATCATCCGGCCATCATCATCCTTACCATTATCATCATCATCCTTCACCGGTGTGGAAAGCAACGGGAAGCTACCACACCTATAATTCCCTAGTAAAGCTGCAAAGCATGGCATGACAATGCTATGATTGCAGTGAAAGACCTGCCTTCGAGCAGAATTACTATGGATGGATACAATCCCTAACAGGGTTATAAACCATCCCAGATCATTCCATATTTCTATTACATACTGAGCATCAAATGTAAATAAATTTAATTAGAAATTTTACGTCTGAAACTGTTTCCTATTTCAAAATTGTTGTTGAAAATCCATCTATGACCAGTTACATTTTTTAGTTTAACTCATATACAGTATGTTGAATAATACATATAATATTTTCTGAATTCGTAAATTTTATCCGTTATGTTTTATTTTTATTAAAATACAAACTTGGTGCAAATTATTTTTATACAGTTCGAAATTCTACATTTAAAATATGTATTAATTAAGACCAATGAAATTTACAATTTATTTCACATGTGTTTTATTTGTATTGTAAGCCTATATTTTCCCTTAACAGAGATTTAGGTGCTCTCCCCCTACAGGGAAGAATTTGAACCATACTAATTTAGATACACTTGTTTTCGTATAGATGTCATTTTGAATGGTCCGTGGTCAGCGTTCCGCCTCATACTGATATCTAGGAAACCAAGGTAGTACTAGGACGGGAAAATTCGGTAAATTTTGCTTAGAGGCCTTTTCATTCAGGCTTAAGGATTTTTTACGAGCCTGATAATCTTCAGACTCGGGACCCACGGCTTAAAGTCCCTCCCAGAGGACTTGCTCCTTGGATTTTTCCGTCCTAAAAATCCATCGACCCCGGCCGGGTTTGAACCCGCGACCCTCGGGACCAGAGGCAAGGAGCATAACCACTAGTCCACCGCGGCCGAATGAAAAAAAATTAAAACTATTAGATACTTAAAAAAACTTATAGGAACAATAAAAAACACACTTCTCAGAAAGTACACCCAGATAAAATTTTTATAAAACAATGGCATCGGCCGCGGTGGACTAGTGGTTATGCTCCTTGCCTCTGGTCCCGGGTTCAAACCCGGCCGAGGTCGATGGATTTTTTAGGACGGAAAAATCCAAGGAACAAGTCCTCCGGGAGGGACTTTAAGCTGTGGGTCCCGAGTCTGAAGATTTTCAGGCTCGTAAAAAATTCTTAAGCCTTAATAAAAAGGCATCTAAGTAAAATTTACCGAATTTTCCCGACCTAGTATTACCTTGGTTTCCTAGATGTCAGTATGAGGCGGAACGCTGACCACGGACAACGCAAAATGGCATCTATACTTAAACAAGTGTAACTAAATTAGTATGGTTCAAATTCTTCCCTGTAGGGGGAGAGCGCCTAAATCTCTGTAAAAGGGAAAACATAGGCTTACAATACAATACAATGCAATAAAACAATGGCTCTTTCAACTCTACTTTATGGCTCTGATACATGTACTCTTACTACAGGTATTTAAATAAGATAGTAGCTGCAGAAATTGAGTTATTAAGACGTTTAGCGGGTTATACGCTTCATGACCATATGAGTAATGAAGACATGCCTAAAGCTCTCAACACACCAACGCTAACTGAAATCTTGAATATACCAAAATAATTGGCATGAACACCTCCTTAGAATGCCAAACAATAGAAGCTATTAAACTCTGAAGCTATTCAAATACAGACCCACAGGACGAAGAGACCCAGGAAGACCTAAGAAGCGATGGAGGGATCAATTTCTATCCTGAAGCGGAACAGGCCAATGGCATATTCCATGACTGCAATTGATGATGAGATTTTTAAATAATGTAAAAATGAGGTGAAAACGTTAACAATCTTACATTATCCTTTATCTGTTTGTATTTGCGGCATAAATTAGTATTTTGATAACTAATTCACCGACACTATCGATCCCTTATATTCTTGGCTGCACGGATATAAGCTTTCCATAAATCCCTAACCTGAGCCAATGTCTTCCAATCATTCCCTGTATAATCTATTTCTCTCAAGTCATGGTTAATGTTATTCTTCCACTTTATTATTGGTCTACCAAATGTGAGCTTTCCCTCTGGTTTTTCTACAAGAAGTTTTCATGCCACTTTTTTATTTTTCTCATTCGAGCCACATGTCCTGCCTATCACAATCTATGAGACTTAACTGTTCTTATTATATCTGGTGTCCTAAAAAGATCATGTAGCTCACTGTTATGTAGTCTTCCCCATTTGCCTGTCTGTTTATCTCTTTGGTCCAAAAATTCCCTTAAGAACTTAATTCTCAAATAGGCCTACTCGTAATTTTTCTCCTCCCTCAAACTAAGAGTCCATGTTTCGCATTCATATAATATAACTGAGAGAATATTATACCAAATTTTACTTGTAAGTATGATTAATTGTAATCATTCTTCGATTCTTTATACACTTATATTTATTTATTATACATGGTTCTTACTCTTTGCTGTTTCTTTATATAGGCCTACCGCAGTTATTTTTATATAGCCTATGTTCGTTATTTGCATTTTCCATATGTTATACTTTGAAATGTTCTGAAAGAAAAACTTATATACAAAAATATTTACACTTTATGTGTGTATATTATACATACACACTCACACATACACACTCACACATACACACTCACACATACACACTCACACATACACACTCACACATACACACACACACACACACACACACACACACACACACACACACACACACACACACACACACACACACAATGTAAATAAGTAGTTTATAAAAATCGTTAACACAACTCCTCTACAGAATAAATACATTTCAGAGAGCAGTTATACTAAGTGATTCAACATCAGCTATACAAGCTATAAGAACAAATAACTCTCCAATCTCCAGAAAAGTGTTGGAAATAAAAAAGATCATATGATTACTGGCCAAACAAAATAAAATTATCCAGCTCCAATGGATCCCCTCTCATTGCGGGGTACATGAAAATTAAATGGCGGATCTTTTAGCAAAAAAGGGCACCAAAATTTTACAGAAAACAAATCAATCCGTGCCCTACCATTCTGCAAAAATTATAATTAAAAGAAACTTCCAGGAAGAACTGATGGAGCACTTCAAATCACAAAGTAATGAGAAACCATGGGCAGCTATCTCGCAGAATAAAAACTTAATACCTGAAAAACCAAGACATGAAGCAGTAGCAACATTCAGACCGTTAACAGGCCATGACTACCTGGCAGCACACCTCCATAAAATTAGAATCTTCAACTCTCCAAATTGTATCCTGTGCCAAGACAATAACACTACCATGAACAAAGATCATCTTGCTAGCTGTGAGGCTCTGAAGATGTCACCTACAAAAACTCTGGCAGGACTCTATTGGGAAGCAAGAAAGCATCCAAGCTAATGGGCATTAGACTACTACTACTACTACTACTACTACTACTAAAAATCGTTATTTTTACCCTAAATGTTCATTGATAAGTCACCGTCACTAGTTGATGAAATGACAAAATGAATATCAGAATTGACAAGAATTTTTCAGATCTATTTCAATTTATTTTATCCTAATAATCATTCAAAAATTATAATTGATGTGAATTTGTTTTAAAATGAGGAGAAAAAATGTGTAAATGAATAACCAAAAAGCTACTTCGTTTCTAATATGAAAATATCAACAGAATAATCTACTAGTAGAGTAGATTTAAAATTTACAATGTTTCAAGTTTATATATTGTATATGAATCATCTTCATTAATACAACATTAGAAAGAAATTCCTTTTAAAGTTACTTTGGGAAATCCCGGCTAGAATTGCAAATTTTAAATGCAGGAGACTAAATAATCTTATGCCATATAAACGGTATCTTAACGCCTGTTAGATATCTCAATTATAGTATGTAAATTCGGATCTCTTTCCCTTTCAGATAAACATATTACCTTTTAGTTCTTAAAATTGTTATTCTACACTGTAATTAAGTTCAATGTTTTTAATTAAGAATACATTTCAATTTAAAATTTTCTTGCTTTTATCCTATTAATATGTTAATGACGAATTTTATTTATTTTTTAAATTGCATACCATTTAAGTCTGAAGTTCAAATGATATAAAAATTTGCACTTCAATCCATTTTGAATATAGCTTACTTAAACTCGAAATGCAAATTATCACGTGATTAAATAATTATGAAAATAAGAACTTCCTTAGCTATGTACTGTTGTAACCCCAGTATCAAATTAAATTACATTAGTCGTAAGTGTCAACATCCCTTCAAAATATAGGTCCATTAGCATGTTACATCTTCAAGGGAAAATTGTTACTTCCATTGCACCAAATGTATGCCTCCATTATTAATATTTTAGATAATAATAGTATAATAACTCACTGGTACTATCGGACCAGCAGGTTCAAAGCCGAGCGAACATAAGATCTCCACCCATCCTTATCCTGTATACTCTTCTTCCCTCAAATAATTGTTAATGGTATTCTCCCACATCATTCTTTGCCTACCTACTGGGCACTATTCCTCTGGATTTTCTACAAGGATTTTCCATGTCCCTCTTTCATTCCCCATTCGTGTCACATGCCCTGCCCAACCCAATCTACTATATTTAACTGTTTTTATTGTAACTGGTTTTCTATAAAGATCATATAGCTCATTATTAAGTAGTTTTTCCATTCGGCTGTCTATTCAACCCTCTTGGGACCAAAATGTTCCCTAATAATAATAATAATAATAATAATAATTATAATAATAATAATAATAATAATAATAATAATAATAATAATAATAATAATAATGACTCTACGACGATGATGTTGATGTGAAGATGATTATGATATTGATAATAATGATAATAATACTAATAATAATAATAACAACAACAATAATAACAATAGTAATAAAAATAACAGTAACAATAAAAATAGCAATGATAATAATAATAATAATGATAGTAATAATAACAATAATAATAATAATAAAATAATAAAAATAATAATTATATTAATAATAATAACAACAAGAATAATAACAATAATAACTATAACAATTATACCAAATAATAAAATAATAATGACATTAATAATAATAAGAATAATAATAATGAAAATAATGATAATAATAATTGTGTTCATAATAATGATAATACTAATAACTGTGTTAATAATAATGATGATGATAATAATAATAATAATAATAATAATAATAATGATAATAATAAAGATTATGATAATAATACTGATAAAAATACCAGAAATGTCGAAGTGACAACCTGGGGTATTGAATAAAAAAATAATGATAAAAATCTCAATATTGATAATAATGATAATAATAATAATACATACATACATACCGACAAGCACAAAACTATATTAATTTGTTTGCAACATAGAAAGTGAAATTGAGAAACATTTTGCACCCCTGTAAAAGTTGTAACCATAGAGTCAATTGTCTGTCTAATTTCTGATGTCCATGTTTGTGTTAACATTGCTATAGCCGGTAGCGAAGGATGTTAATGGCGTTTGCTGTTAAAGAAGGGACGTAGTATTCCATTTCCGTAGCAAATTGGTTCCATTTAACTGTTCATTGAAGTAGACTTGTAATGTACTGGAAAACTCAATGGGCCCGTTAAGCGTTCTTTACTCTGATAAGGTTTAACTGTTGATATTTAACTTACCTTAACATAGGATGTGGTTTGTTTTCATCAATAAATTTCCATCTCATAGTCTCGAAAGTGCATTTATCTTGCATTTTCAGTACGCATGTCTGCCAAACGAATATATTAAAAAACGTAATTATATTACATTTATGTGCAGAGATGAACGGAGAGAAACATATTAAACTAACTGCATCTTCTTATTTAGCACCCCGAGTTCATCATCATCATCATCATGAACAAATTCGTTTTAGGCCATGTGGCCTGTACGGTAAACCTAGCGAAGATGGTCTTAATCTTTCCACCGATGTTTTGTTCTTCCTTGGTCCCTATGTCCAGTTGGGGTATATTAGAATGCTATTCTTTTCAGATGATTTTTCCATTCTTGTTGGTATCTTTGTATATCTTCATTTAAACTTGTTACTCCAAGTTTCCTCTGATAATAGTGCACCCCGAGTTAATTTAACAAATAACAATGTTACCAACACCCAATGAGAAAAAGTGGCTAAAATTGACTCCTAAAAATGGCTGAAGTGCAAGTTATAGACCTATCCGTGGAGAAAGCCTTATTTTAAAATTTAGGAAACGGACTTAGCAATCTGTGCTTCTGATGTATAATTTTGTCAATAGTTTCCCTTTTACCCTATTGGAATTGCAACAATTGTGATAAAGTGCCTGGATTATGAATATAAAGTATGTTTTAAGAAATAAATATATTCTTACAGCGAAATATCTATAATTCTGCATTTTTAAAAAAGTTTTTTTTATTAGTTTCTCTTTAATTTTATATCTATTATATTAAAATATTTGTTTGTTGTTCGTTCTTTATGCGCGGCCATACCGTTCATCTGATTGTGATGGGGCTTTTTGCAAAATGTTCAGGAGATTCCCGGGATGAACATAAGCTATAAGAGAGTTGTGATACTGAATTCCTACACCCTTAAAAAATCGCCTTTTGTAGTGGAAAACGTGAAAAATGTTGCTTTTAGACGCGTAAGTGGCTTACGCTGCCTAAACTACAAAATTAATGTACACAGAATTGAATATCTCAAAAAGTTCTACAAAAAAGTCCGCGACAGCATATGTTTATCTCTTATGGATAACTCACAATAACCATTTTTGTCTTTCATTGATGCCAAGAAGATCAAGACACGTACGTAAATTCCTGCGCAAGCATAGCAGCACATGGCGGATATTCTTTTACGGATAACTCACAATAACGAATTTTGTCTTTTAACTCATTTATACCAAGAAGATCGAGATAAGTAGATTCCCGGGCAACACCGGGGAATCAGCACGGGAAATCTTAAAATAATTACGATATACATTTATAACTATTTTTTCGTTTCATTCATTCAACTAATCATAAGAAGTACATTAATTTTTTGTCTGTCACCTCATTTATGCTAAGAAGATTCCTGGACAACGCTGGGTAAACAGCACGGGTTATCTAAAAATATAAAATTATAATATTTCCTTTTATTTATTCAACTAAACATAAAAGCACATTAATTTTAATTTATTTAGGAATAGGAGCGCACGACAGGTATTAACTAGTAAGTTATATTTTTATTCTCTTCTCACCAGAAATTCTGTCTCTATGGGGTTTTCTTTGTTTATATCTCATTTCACTGAGTGGTTGTCTGAATCACTGTACTCCTCTCGTATGTATATTTAAAACTGTCTGATTGGTAATACCATCAGAGGATACCCATGTTTATTGGGTATATTCTTCCTTCGAAAAAAGGTATTCATAATGGGTGTTTTTTGTGCTGGAAAAATCTATCAATCTCCATCTTTTATATTTATAGAATTTATATACATCAGTTTCAAGCTATTTGTGGTACAATAAATAGAACATTGAATAATAAAGCTCATAAACAAACAAAATTAAAATTTTATAAAACAATGGCTGCCCCTGTCCTTTTGTATGGGAGTGAATCTTGGATTACCACTACCAAACAAGAAAGGAAAATCCAAGCAGCCGAAATGAAATTATTAAGAACAGTAAAAGGCTGCACTAGAATGGACCAAATAAGAAACGAGGATATCCGTGAAGAACTGCAGATCTATTCCATAAAAGAAAATATATTTAACAACAAGATACAGTGGAAAGAACATGTAGAAAGAATGGAAGAGGAGATGTCGGACGTCCTCGGAAGAGATGGTCTTAGATCTATTAGTGAAGACGGAACAGGCAACTGTTGCCTAAACCAGGAAGTGAAGAAGAAGAAGAAGAAGAAGAAGAATTTATATAAGATAATTAAACTAAAATATAAATTACTTTTTCAAGAATTTTGAATTAGTTATGTTTTCAAAATGTCCAATTCTAGTAAAAAAAAGTGTCTAAATTGACTACCCTGGAAATAATGTGTTTCAATGCAACACATTTTACTTTTCGTGCTTCACGTTACACACTATGTGAACATATGGCATTCATGTGATCTATTATCAAATTACATAACACTTCAGAGGATTATGCTATGTAGGCGATTTCTACTTGCATAAATAGGGAAGCGTAGAATCAGTGTATTTCAAGTGCATGTCTGTAGTATAAACGTGTTATGTGAAGGATGATGAACAGAAAGGAGAGGGTGAAACTTTGTCGGGTTACAACAGCATATTCCTGTCAAAAGCATAGAGGGAACCGCCAAGCTTAACGTCACCATTTAACAGACGAATTGCTGTCAATACCAGATAATGAGATAGGTATATAACTCAAGTAATATCAATAATCACGCCGTAGAGTAGTGGTTAAGGCACTGAGCTACAAGCCGGAGGGTCGAGGGTTCAAGTCCCGTTGGGGTCAGGATTTTTAAACTGACCCAAACCCTCTGGCGGCACTATGGCCCTGGGGTCGACTCAGCCTCTAACGGAAATGAGTACCAGACGCTTGTTCTGGGGTAAAGGCGGCCGTCACGCAGGGCTGACAACCCGGCTGACATCAAAGTGCCGATTGTCTAGAAAAAGTGGGAGCCTTAACCTCCCACTACCCCAAGGGCCTGTTGTGGGATCACTTTACTTTACTTTACTAATGTCAATAATCTAATATATAAAATCAATGTTTGTTCGTACTTTATGCGCGGCCATACCGTTGATACGATTGTGATGGGGCTTTTTGCAAAATGTTCAGGATATTCCCGGGATGAACATAGGCTGTAAGAGAGTTGTGATACTAAACTCCTACACCCTTGAAAATTTCCCTTTTTAGTGGAAAACGTGAAAATAGTAGATCTTTGGACGCTTAAATGATGGCTTACACTGCCTAAACCATAACAAATACACAAAATGAATGTACACAGAATTGAATGTCTCAAAAAGCTCTACAAACGAATCCGCTACAGCATATGTTTACCTCTTGCGGAAAACTTAGAACTACCATTTTATTGGTGCCAAGAAGATCGAGACAAGTACGTAGATTCTTGTGCAAGCATAGCAGCACATGACAGGTATTATTTTATGGATAACTCACAATAACGAATCTTATCTTTTAGCTCATTTATGCCATGAAGAACGGGATGAATAGATTCCCGGACAACACCGGGTACATAGCACGAGGTGTCTAAAATAATTACGATATAAATGTTTCCTGTAACTTATTTAACTAAACATAAAACACATTAATTTTCGTATTTCAGCTCATTTATGTCAATACGATTGGGTTAAGTAGATTCCCGAGCAAAGCCGGGTAATCAGTACGGGGTATCTAAAAAATATAGATTTATAATTATTTTTCCTGTTACTCATTCAAGCACATTAATTTTCAATTAATTATGCGTAGCAGCGCACGCCGGGTATTAGCTAGTTCATGATAAAATTCCGTTTAGATATTAGTCACAATATAAAACTATAAAACTGAATATCTGGTAAGGTTCAGATTCCTCAACTCTTAAAACTTTTAAAATAATTTAGCCTTTCGAAGCCGTATCCATCCTCACAGAAGGTTGATTGAACCTTACCACATATTAAATTTTATATTGTGTCAAGTAACTTGCGTTCTGATATTTTTTTTTATTATTATTATTATTATTATTATTATTATTAATCTCTACAACCTGTGACCCGACTTTTTAAACTCCTTCATAAACTCCTGTCATATTTTATTCTTAGGGGTTCATTTTTCAAATTATTTCCTACCATTTACAATGATTTTTACATTTTTTCTAACGATTATTTCAATATGTTTTCCAATGATATATAACTACATACACAGCACGAAAAGTGGCAGCCATATTGATTTTAACGAATATTCTATGCAACAACAAAGACGTGTTCCAGTGCGACCAACATAGGGTGTGTACGTATTAACTGTATATACATACTTCAGAATTTCAGAACTTACTATTTATTTTTTTGGCATTGCATTCTTTCACAGGTTAGAGTACATAAATAGCGTTAGGTTAGCTTTTAAGTTCGTTATATATCGTGTGCAGAATATGTTGGTTGCATCCCGTGATATAGTGTAAACCGCTTCGCGTTTGTTGGCGCATGCGTATGGTGTATGATTGGAAAATGTTTTCGCGTCAGATGTAAAGTATTTTGAAACAGTTTCATGTTAAGCAAATTAGAAATTCAATCATATTCCCTTACAGAAACTCCTATCTTCTCATTTCGTATTAGTTATAACATTTGGTTACTTGTTATTTATTAAAGACACACTTTAACATATATGTCATCAGTCTAAATTAAAACATAGATGTGAAACAGGGGATACATTTTGGTCAAAGGCCTCCTCTTTTAGGCTTTATATTTTTTACATAAATTTACGACAAGATACTTAAGGAATTGGGGCACGCCGTAACTTGGTTGGTTAAGGCAATACGCTACAAACCGGAAGGTTCGAGTCCCGATGGGGTCAGGATTTTTAAACTGACTCAATCGTTCTGGTGGCATCATGGCCCTGGGGTCGACTCAGGCTATAACTGAAATGAGTACCAGATGCTTGTTATTGGGGTAAAGGCGGCCGCCACGCAGTGCTAACAACTCGGCTGACATAAAGTGCCAATTGTTTAGAAAAAGTTGGAGCCTTAACCCCCTCTACTACCCTAAGGGTCCCCAATGGCCTGTAATGGGATCACTTTACCTGTACCTTACTAAAGGAATTAGTTTCCTTCCGAAGGAAGGCATATTCAGAATTTTTATAATCTTAAAACTCCAATAACCTCAGCCGGGTTTGAATACGTGAATCTCGGAATAAGAAGCGAGCACGCTAAACACTAGTTTACTAGGATCAACTTTAAAATGCAGGGAAATAGTGATTATGTAAATATTATAAATTTCAATACAGATAGATATATCATGCGATGGATTGGTGAAGAGAATAAAAATGTATTACATTATTCAATAAATTATCGACTTCAAATGCGTAACACTCAATTTTATGTGTTCATAATGTATACTGACGTTAGAAGAAATTAACAACGTATTTAGAGTGTATGGCTTCCATAAATTAATAATTTCCATTCTTCCATCAAGTTCAAATTTGATGTCGAACTTTCATCGTCACACTATTGATTTAAAAGTTTGATTGAGCTTTCAATCACGACAAAACAATAAAATTAATAATTCATACGTCCATTACTTTTATAATTCGAAACAAACGACAATTTAGTCTGTACTTTAATACATTTTCATTGATTCATCATCATCATCACAATTCATCTCTCAATCTTGGCCTCAAATAGCTTTCTCCACTTATTTCGTTCCAGTGCCTCTATCCACCAATATCTCATCCACAATTCTCTAACATCTGCATCCATCTCATTCTTCCAGCGAAATTTCGGGCTTTCTCTCTACCTACTATCTTCGGGGTGTGTGAACCATATCCTCTTTAAGCAATTTTCTGCGATCGATGTGGCATAACTAATGTTGGTCAATAACAAAGTATATCTAAATTTCCATTATATACTTTGAGAACTTGCTTATAAATTCATGTCTGGAAACTTACTATTTCTCCGCTTCAAGTAAACTTGCATTCACAAAACATGTTGAACTCTCTGGTTAGTCTATTGTTTGTGCTTAGCTTCTGTTTCCACTTATAAGAAAAGCTAGAATTTTACTATCGACACAAAAACTGAGACATACATTTGAAACTGTCGAAATTTCAAATGATATGCGGAACTATATATAAAACATTAAAGAACAAAACAAGAAAAGATACTAGATTGACGTTTTATAGAACATTGGCAATTCCTGCATTACTTTATGGGAATGAAAATTGGGCAATGACAAAAAAAAATTACAATGTAGAATACAAAGCGTAAAAATGAACTTCCCTAGAAGAACAAAAGGCTGCACAAGATTGGATCGGATAAAGAATGAAGATATAATAACATAGTTAAATATGTATCCACTGAATGATAAAATCAAGGAATATAAAGATAGATGCCTAGGCATGTAGAAAGAACGAATGTAACAAGATTACCAAAAGCAGTATTTAACTACAATCCAAGAGGTTCAAGGAATGTAGGAAGTCTAGTGAAAAGACGGGCAGAACAACTGTGAGGAGGAACAAACAATTTGCCTAGCCCGTGAAGTGAAGAAGAAGAAGAGGAAGAAGAAGAATAAGAAGAAGAAAAGCTAGATGTGACGACCATTAACTTCAAGGCAAACACAGCACCTACGTTACATGCTCTGTACATACGTTTGCCAACATCTGCCGCTGTCGTTAAACTGCCCAACCGGTCTTCTTCTGATCTACGGCATCGTATATTAGCATCTTCAAGTAATTTCAAAGAAAACAATCTAGAGGAATCAAGTCCGGTGAACGTGCAGGCCAGAAATTGGGTCACCATGATCTATCCAATTTCGTACAAATATTTATCCAGATGACCTCGAACTGAAATAGAAAATTAAGTGATGCACCATTGTCTTGAAAACACATGTCTTAACGAAGGTTCGGTCGGTGGCATATGTCACAAAAACAACGGGGTTAATTAACAGTATAATGAAACGATATTTAGTACAAAAGAACACAAGATTACAGCTTTATAAGGATCTCGTAAGACCAGTATTAAGATATGGTAGTGAAGCATGAACAATACGAAGAAGAGATGAAAACCGAATAACAAATGAGATGTGGTTTATGCGCCGTACAGCAGGCTATACAAAGTAGGACCATAAAAAAATGAGGAAATTATGAATGAGTTGGATGTAGAACCCATTCTCCACCATATACAAAACTACCCGAACAACTGGAAAGCCCATATTCAACGAATGCCATCTCATAGAATTTCAAAAGCCACGCTTCGTTATTGCCCCCAAGGCCAAAGATCGCTGGGACGTTAAAAAAAGCGCTGGATAGAAAACTCCTCTTTGAGACCGTAACAGGCCACACGGTCTAATACTTGCATGAATGATGATGATGTCCCAAGAATATCATGAAGTTGGTGTTGAAGACAATCACGCACATGCGTCACCTATGAGTTAGGTGGAAAAAGGTATGGTCCAATAACACATACATCCAGAAATCGTACACTTACTATGATTCCGTATCTATGCTGAAATCCATGGAAGCGCGATGCTTGTATCATAAAACTGTACCCGAGTTCCTTCACAATAATAACCACCTTGGTCCCCCCTAAAAGTATTGAAGTCGGTAATGTAGATACACCCTTGGATTATGAACTCTTTATAACTTACAAATCAACTGTCAATCGAAACCTACCTCTTCCAGAGAAGCGTTGTGATGTACAAAGGCCGTGTCCAAAAATTAGCCTGAACGGTTACAGGCAGGAATTTATCTTTTATTTTATACTTTGTTAGCCTCTCTACCTCAGCCGTTTTTAAGTGCAAGGCACCAAAATGGATTGCCAAATCTCTCATTTAAACTATAGGGAAATAATATAACTCCCGTGTTGGCAGATTGGATAACCCTCAGCACCCACCGTCCGCGCTGTATTCCGCCTCACTCCACTCCGCTCTTAACCAATGCAGGGATGTACATCTGCTCCGTACCATGGGTTGCAATTGCTGGATTATGGCTTCGATTTCTGTGTCTTGTAGTTAAAAACGGCAGATCAATTTTTGGCATACAATGCTACTTTGGGAGGAATTTCAAAGTAGGTTTCGGCATGAAATACTTGTTGGTTTCCTAATCAGACTCTTTTTTTCAATGCCCCAGGTTGTCATTTCGACATTTCTGGTGTTCTCTCCTGGCATTGGTTTAATTGTAACCCACTTCTGAAGTTGGGGCGCCTAGAAGGCAGAGTTACTTTACCCCGATGATATGATGTGTGATAAATGATAATGAAGCGCCAGGAGAGTTCTTAACCTAAATTCCTGACCATTGGTAACCACAGGAATAATTCCCTTTAAGGAAAAATTCCTATAGTTTGACCGGGAATCGAACCCTGGGCCACATGTACAGTAGTCAGAAGCGCTGACCACACTAGCCCACTAGCCCATGAGGCTTGTCAAGTTAGAAAATATCACTGGAATGTATTTTTGTTTTCAGTATTTTCCCCTATTAATAAAAAATATAATCATCGTGTAAAAATAATACCTTTAAAATTAAATTTAAGTTCTGCCTCAAGGCAGAGCGGTCTAAGCTGCAAAACTATGGGACGCGAACTCGTTCGAGTTCACATGATGAATGAAATGTTGAGAATCATTGATAAATACCCAAACGAGGTTAAGAAACCCAGGGTAACAGCTAGGAACCCGACATGCTAATTTAATTATGTCATCCCTGTAATGATTGGATAATCGTCCATCTCTGTGATCGATACATATGGATGTGAGGCCAGCGGCCGGGTAATAATACAAGTATTTTATGCCTGTTGCTAAATGGGGAAACAAAAAATTAGTCGCTTAAGATAATGCCATCTGGTATCTTCCTCTGATCAGAGAATAATTTATTTATTTACATCAGTTTAACATCTGTCTTTTTAGGCACTGTTTGTTACATCTCTGTACTTATTTTTTTTGACCACTGAAGAACATGGAAGACTTTCCGGTATGTTTCATTAACTCAATGTTGGGGCCACCTCCGAGACAATACGAATATTTATGAAAAAGTCACATCATTCACCAATAATTTATTCATACTAATCAAGGCGAATAAGATGGATAATTAGTATCGCCTCATGGAGTTTGGGTATCAAATCCGGGCCCACTGCATCTCAGGCAACGACTTTACCCTGAGACTATAGTGATGGATACCAGGGAATAATAACAATTTAAATACTAAATAAAACTACTAACTAAACACAAATAACAGATTAACAAAACAGAATGTAATTGTTTTTACTTTACAATTATTAAAATTATTCGATTCCATTAGCGCAGTTTAATATCTGGTCTTATAGGTATTTCTGGTACTTTTATATATCACATGCCACCAGGGCCTTACAGTAGCACGATCTGTCGGGAGAGGGATTTTAACTATGGAATACATACATATTACTTGACAACGTTAACTTTCAATGCAGAAAAACTGGGATCTAAAAGAATGTGGTTAAGGTGATTTTAGGGGTTTGAGGTAGTACACCCTTGTCTCAGGTTGCAGTGACAGTGTTTATTATCCGTCTGTCGTCTATAGTCAGTTGTCAGTGACAAGTGACAATGTAAAGTGCGAAAGGTAGACTCTATATTCACAGTATATACACATTTAAGTCTGACAAACAGTTGTTGCAAGTCAGTGCAGATCTAATTTCTCTGTACGTAACATTATCCAGAAACCTGTAGGCATACATCCTCCGATGATGTTTCATTAACTTCATCTCCTATTTCAAGTAGATCACCACCATATTTTGCCACTGATTATACCACCTGTTTAGTTCATTCGCTTTGTATTCAACGGTGGAAGGAGACATTTTTTCATCTCTTCAACACTAGCGCTATTGCTTCACCGGCTAAAAAGTTAATGCGGTCGAGTACTTTTCGAACACCCAAGGACATGGAGGATCTCCCCGAGTGAGTGATCAGCTCAATGTCAAGGCCTGCTCCGAGACAACATAAAATTAAGACGAAACACGCCATTCACACACTCATTCATACTAAACATGGCGAATATGATAATGATGATTATGATGGTCAAATGATCTTCAGGGACCCGTTCGGGCCTTAAATTTCCTGACATTTGTCTTGCACATGAGGAAAAAGTGTCACCCAGGAAACTTTTCCCGATCGGGGGTCGAACCCGGGCCCGCTGCGTACGGGACAACGACCTTATTTATTTATTTATTTAAATGCAGTGGCGTTTGACACTTGTAATTAGCCAAAAATGACTGGGGAAAACAAACAATAAAAATAATAAACGATAAAAAAAGATATATTATAAAAGGTTCATCATCTTTTTCCTGGCTTCCCAGTATCTTTCCACGAAATTGCTGGTTGTGGGACCTCAGTGTTGTATTAATTAAAATTATAATGATCATGAAATCATTTAGATAATTTAATATCCGTATATCCCGCATCCTCGGTAAGACAGGTCTATCAGCGGATGTGGGCTCACAACTACAGCCGTTTACAGAGCTGGGCGATCATCTAACCAGTATACGGTGACATGCGATCCCCCCAGTCGTTATAGGTGGTTTTATCAAACTGGAGCCGCTACTTATTGTAGATACTTAAATATCTCAATACGCTGGATGGCCATCGGTTCCATAACTAACTGACTCACTAGCACTATCGAACCCGTAGGTTCATGGCCGCGCGGACATAAGCTCTCCATACATCCCTATCCTAAGCTAATGTTTTTCAATCATTCCCTGTATAATCTACTTCCCTCAAATCATAGTTAATGCTATTCTCCCACCTAATTTAGGGTCTATCAACTGTGCGTTTTCCCTCTGGTTTTCCTACAAGAAGCTTCCATGCAATCTTTCATTCCCCATTCGTGCCACATATCCTGCTCATCGCAGTCTACGTAACTTAACTGTTCTTATTATATCTGGCTTCTTATAAAGACCATGTAGTTCACTGTAATGTAAGTCTTCTCCATTCACCCGTGTGTTCATTTATCTTTGGTCCAAAAAAAAATCCTAACAACTATATTCTCAAATTGTATATTGGCTGATATTATGTGATAATTTTTCCCCAAGGGGATTCGAACCAGTGCATGACCCATAGCGTTGCGCTGAGATGCATTGAAGCCTTCTTACTAAGACGCCAGATTTATTGAAGGTTTTCTTTAAAATATGTGTTTACTAGGTCTTACGATAAAAAAGAGGATAAATAAATAAAAAAAAAATTGAACTCAATTCATACAGATCCATTCACAGTTTCTTGTTCAAACTAAGTCGGTGACATTTTATATAATGTAACACAAGTTTTCTAATAAAATGCTACAACTATTATACCATTGTCTATAATTTATTAAGAAATGTACACTCTATACAAATAAATACAAGCCGCATGCTTACCTGTAACCAATCCACATTTGGCTGCAGAATTAGAAAAGAACACTCACCTGAAAATAAAGAAAAACAATTTTAAGTACAATATCTTCTGTCTAATCAGTCGATATGGCTGTTTTTTTAGAAAACACATGTACATGGATTTATAATTTATTGAGAACATGAATTTCTATGTTTTTAGGAGAAATTAAAATTTCGTGGCTTGAAATTCTGGCAATATGACGTTTTTCCTAGCTATTCACTTCATTGAAATTCGAAATGGTCATTGAAATAGTTCATAATTCTTTGTATACGAATTTAATTAAAAAATAGCTATTAGATTTATATATGTGCATAGATACATTTCCTTACATCAATCACGCAGATCAAGTAAGAAATGTTATGTTGCAATAAGAGGCAACACAGAAGATGTGTAACCATAAGCTAAAAAAAAAAGACACCATAAGCTAAAAAAAATTGAAGCCTCTTGAAGCGAGATTCAGCTTAAACAGGTCAAACCTTTCTTCAAGAGTATGTTACGCATGCCATTGGTGCATGATATCCTCCACAGGTATTATCGAGAAGTATAAAACATTTCAGTGTGAATGCAGATGTAAATGTGAGCTCTCCTCAAATATGTCAAACAACACATTATTTGTATTAAGGTGCACAAATGTCGATAGATCTGAAGTAATTTTACTGTATTAAAATATGTAGGTTATGACAATTATTATCAGTTCTGTATCCTCCATTTCGCATCTATAAAGTAATAACTTATGAAAATAAAGACGAACGAATTCCATACTAAAACATATTGCTTTTCACAATATAAATAATATTGCTCAAGATTACAACCTAGAAATTTCTTCAATAAAAACTAAAGTAATGGCCCAGTGTGGCAAAGAAATGGAAAGAACAAAAATAGTACTAAATGACAAAATGCTAGAATAAGTAAAATGTTTCAATTATCTAGGTGTAACATTAGGTCGTAATAGAGAAAATACATAAATAATAAATTACAGATATGATTTATGTGGTACCTTTAAAGAACGGTAGGAAAGAAGGTAATAAAAGAAACATTTACAATTTTATAAAGTACCTCCAATATTGTATGACTCAGAAAAATGTACTCTGAATAAACAGTCAATAAAAATAATGTAGAAGCAGCAGAAATGAAATATTTACGATTTGTGGCAGGATATATTTTAATGTATAAAAAACGGAGTGAAGATATCCGTAAAGAACTACACATTTTCAGTTTGACAGATAAAATAGTGTATAGGAGAAAATGGTATGAACATGTCTGCAGAATGGACACCAACAGATTGCCTAGGAAAAGTCTGAACTATCAACCAAGAGGAGGAAAAAGAGATCTGGGAAGCCCAAGAAAGAGATGGACACAGCAGCTATAATACTTGGAGCCGAAACGAACCAAAAAGGTTTAATCCTTGCAAGTAGAAGCAGAAGAAGAATAAGAAGAAGAAGAAGAAAAAAAACATAAAATATCACTAAATTGAATAGCAATTTAATTATAGTTATAATAGCAATTTTGTTTCGCCAGTACGTAATTGGTAGAATCCCGATGGGATACGAATCATCACCTTGGATTGGGTGTGTGTTTCTTGTCTGGTGCTGGTCAGGGTTGTTTTCAGTGTTTGTACTATCATATTCCTAACCACATATCTAAAAGAGTTTTGTTGAGAGTTCTTGTTCATACCTACACGGATAGACTCAAGGTACCGGTTTATAAGTCTCATTGATTCCTGGTCCTGCCTACATGCGATAGACTTACGGTATCGGTTTGTAACTTACAAAAGAAGGGAAGTTAAAAACTGAAATGTGAAAATTAGGAAGTTCAGTTATTATAAAAAGTTCTAGTGTTTTAGAAATAATGTTTGTATTGAAAAATTATTTTTGCGTGAACATAACTCATTTATTTATATGTAAGTTTGAAAATTCCATATGAGATTAATACAATGTAAAAGAAAATGCTGTAATCCTACCAGATTACTCGTATCGTTCATTTCAGTATCAACACAAGGTCTAATTCATATAAAAAATATAAAGTAATTACATGCACTCCATTTCTCCAATAACGTAGTTTAACCTCTCACCTTAAGGTATTTTTACGTGCCACGTATCAACCATCCCTTATATGACACGACTTGTTGGGAGAGGGATTTTAATTATGGATCACTTATATATTTTTTGACCACCAAGGACATAGAGGGCTTCCTGATTGAGCGATTAGCTCAATGTCACGGTCTCCTTTGGGATAACACAACAATTAAATCCATAATATCTTATAATATATCAAATAACTACACACCGTTATTTTACAAACAATTTGATATCTGGAAGTAATTTCTAAAACAAAAGATTTCATTGTAAAATATCATTAAGTGAAACAACAGAGCATTTAAAAGAGTAATAATTTACACCAAGACATTAAATATTGCCTTAAGTCTGTTTGAAGCGACTGAAGCCAATATTTAAAATGTAATTAAGCAAAAATGAATTATTATTCCAGTAACTAAAAACTTGGCTGGTGGTCTCTATGGTGGCGAGTGGTAATGAGTGCATAATTATCATATAATTAACAACTTCGCCTCTCCTGGTCTTTATTCTTCGGGTGTTCAATCACTCATACCTAACAATTTTAATATCCATTCATTAACATCCAACTTACATAACGAAAATATAAATAAGTTTTTTCCTAATGGTTTGAACATTCATAAAGTCATAAAGTCACTAAATGAACAACGTTGTCACCCATATTTCATTCTATTGCTAAATAATACAAAATCTACCACTTTGATTTGAAATTTTATCATACCAATTGAAGACATGTCGCATATTTATAATAAAGAGAAAAAATAACATCGCTAGTACTTTTTGACCAATTTTGTTTAAGGATGAATAACATTTTAAGTAAAGAAAAACTACGTAAAATTTCTTATATTAGTTCTTTTTATATCTAAATCATTATTTGCAACATATTTAATTAATCACTTACTAATTAAAATTAACGTCTTCTTCTTCGTCACGGTTTAGACTTTTTGCTAGCCTGTTCCGGATCTAAATTACTGCTCTTTCCATAGGCTATTTTCTTTGGTCTTCCCAAACTTCTTCTTCCTCTTGATGAATAGTTATATGCTGCTTTTGGTATTCTGTTCTCAGTCAACCTTGCTAAGTGTTATTTCCAGTTTGTTCTGTAATTCAGTATTGTTGTGTTTAATTCCTCTACTTTTAGCTGCTGTCTTATTCTTGTGTTCTGTTTTTATATTTTCTTTGATATCTTGCTATTGGTCTGAGGAATTTCATTTTAGCAGTTTAGATTCTGGCATCTTGTTGTGGATTATCACCTTGGCGTGGTAGGGAGGCTTAGTACCAATGGCCCAGTCGATCATAACCGGGAAGCCTTGGCTTTGCGGTTAGATAAGAGGAGAGGGAACTGAGAATAATCCGCAAAGTGGGAGCAACGTCCACACTGGAAGGTGTAAACACGGAAGACCACAACGGCAGACACGGCGGAGATAAAAATATCGGAACGGTGAAAATGGCGGAAGTGATAACCCAATCTCTGCGGGTGAAATAAGAGACCCAGCTGGGGAAACAAGAGTTAAGTCCTCAACGACAGAAGACGCAAGAGGCAACCCTCCTTGCGGGGATAAAACACAAGGAAGCAAGTCCAAAGGCTTTAAGGAGGCAGACACTACAAAGGAATAACACTGCAGAACGTTAGTACCATACTCAGGGGACATTTAAAAATACTTACAAGCTCCTTCTTTTTCTTCTTCTTCTTCTTCTTCACGGGTTTAGGCTTATTTACTAGCCTGTTCCGGCTCCAAATTGCTGCTCTTTCCATATTTTTCCTTGGTCTTCCCAAGCTTCTTCCTCGTGGTGAATAGTTGTATGCTGCTTTTGGTATTCTAATCTCAGTCATCCTTGCCAAGTGTTATTTCCAGTTTGTTCTGTACTTCTCTATTGTTGAGTTTAATTCCTCTATTTTTAGTTGTTGTCCTATTTCTGTGTTATGTTTTTTGTCTGTTCTTTGATATCTGCTATTGGTCTGAGAAATCTCATTTCAGCAGCTTGTATTCTGGCTGATTGTTGTGTTGTCACTGTCCATGTTTCGGATCCATAAGTAATAATAGGCACTGCCATTGTCTTGTATAATTTCATTATAGAATCTTTCCTGGCTTTATTTTTCAAAGTTCTTTTTAGTGTGCCTGTTATATAATTAAACTAATTTAGTTTGTTATTTATATCTGTTTCTGCTGTGTATGATATTTCGCAACCTAGGAAGTTATATGTTACTACTTATTCTATTGGTTTATTTTCTAATATTATCTTTGTCCGAACTGGATGAGCACCCTTGAAGGCCATTGTTTTTTATTTTTGTGAGAATATTTCCAAGTTGTATTTTTTTGATATTTCATTTAGTTTATATAGCATTCTTTGTAGTTCGTCTTATGTTTTTGATATTAAAACCTGGTCATCTGCAAAGGCTACTGTTTTTATTACTATATTTCCTAAGTTAATTCCCCAGTCGTCATTTGCTTCCATGATCTTATCATGTCGTCGAAATAAATGTTAAAAAGCGTGGTTGATAGTGGACAACCTTGTACAACTCCTCCTGTTATATGTATTGGTTCCCTTTGATTTATTTTTATTTGTGTTTTCTCATACATTTTCTTAATTTCTGCTATCAAGTGTAGTGGAATTCCTTTTTCACTTAATATGTTCCATAATGTTGGTCTAGACACTTTATCAAAGACCTTCTTATAATCTATAAAGAGGATGTGCGTCTCTAAGTTGAATTCTCTTCGCTTCTCTATTATTTGTTTTAAAGTGAATATGTTGTCTGTGCAGCTTCTTCCTTTCTTGAATCCTGTCTGCTCTTCTGAAATTATTGCATCTACTATAGTTACTTACAAGCTCCAAAGAGATAAAATGAACGTACCATAATAATATATAGGTCTACAATCAATTTCAGAAATATATTGCATATAATTTAATTTCTTTCTTTCTTAGTCTTAGTTTAATCTTCCATTCGTACTTCCATGCCACCCGAACCTTAAAGTAATACGACCTGTCAGAAGAGCTTATTTAAACCTTGGATCACATATGTAGTTTTTTGAAAACACAAAACGATGGAGGGTCTCAAGGATACTCTGAATAAGGCGCCACTTTCGAAACATCACGAACATTTAAGAGAAGACACACAATTTACTTATAAATTTATACTAAACAAGACGCATATGATAATACGATGATTATAATGGCCAAATCGTGTTCGGACACTATATGGATTTTAAAGTTTACCAACATTTGTGTTACAGGTAAGAAACAGCTACGAAAAAACTGGGTTTCGAAAGAGGCCCATCTGCATAGGAAGTTACGTCGTTACCACGAGACCAAAGCAGTGGACTAATTTCATTTTTTATTTAAAAAATATAAAACAATATAATTTTGTTTAAAGACATAGAAGATGTATTATGTTTGATAGAAGTGGTAGTGTTATAGCCTCATTTGAAGAATAATACTAGAACACACTAATATTGCTAAGATCATGTAAAAAAAGGGGGCTTATTTTATGATTAATAATTTTATATCCCATTCAGAGATAATTTTATTCTATTATTGTAATGTTGGTACCTGTATACTTCCTGAATTATGAAAAAATGCAGTAGATTTCCATAATTTTGGCAGTTTTTAAAGCCTAACTAACTAACTAACTCAATGGCACTATAGAACCCGTAGGTTCATGGCCGCGCGGACATAAGTTGTCCATACATCCCTATCCTGAGCTCATATTTTCCAATCATTTCCTTTATAATCTACTTCCCCCAAATCATAGTTAATGTTATTCTCGCACGTCATTCTTGGTCTACCAACTGGGCGTTTTCCCTCTGGTTTTCCTACAAGAAGCTTCCATGCACGTCTTTCATTCCCCATTAGTTTCTAAAGCCTACTTCTAAATTTTGCTAGAGATATAATTTTCATATCCAAGATTTATTTAACATGTCACACATCAGTGTTTTGTTTTATACACATAATTTTGAACCATCTAGAACTATTTCTTTGACAAGTAAAAGAAAACTCTACTAATATAATGTCCAAACATCGAACACTTTTCATTTAAAATTCAAATTATTAAAATGCATTATTAAACTAACATTATCAATTCCATCTGCTAAATAATATATATAAACCATAAAAATATGATGTCTAAAGGAAAATATTAACTCTAGCATGTTCTATTATCTGAACGACCATCCAGTAAATCAATAATTAATTATTCTCTGTTTTAAAAGATCGAAGGGAGCTGCTTTTGTATATTATTAATAATAAAATGTTTGGCAGAACTGAAATGAGTCACATCTGTACATTTTTCAATTCGGAATTAAGGTTTTTTATAATACATTTCATATCATATTTCCAAGTTCGTTATTCTAAGAACAACATCAAAAAACATGGTTTTTAAATAAGACTAAAAATCCATGGCGCGACAGGTCTAGAAGCCCCTTGTCCTACATTTCGACTGCTGGTTTCACATCCACATGTGTTAACCAATATGTGGACGATCATCTAGCCGGTATAGGAGCTACATATTTTCACCACATCAGGTCGTCTAGCTGCTATAGCTCGTTTTCTCAACCTGGAGCAGCTACTCACTGCAGATACCCAAATCACCCACAATACTAAATAGGCACTGTCCCGTACTAGTCAAAATTTCATGAGAGAATTTCCATCCCCATAGAGATCCGAAGCAGCACGAGTTCCCTAAGGGTTGGCCAAGGCTAACTTTTTAAAATTACACTTACAATTAATATTTAAATATTTAGTTACATAGTCCAGTCCTCTTACACATCAGTAGTCGTCGATATTTTAACGAGAGTCTTTCATTCGCATATTCAAGACAGTTCCACAATAATTTAAGAATATCTATATTTAAGTAACGAATACATATTATGTCATATTGCTCTTCCTATAGTACTCGGTTTTGCTACTGCTTTTAATTTTATTCTCTTTCCTCCTCTTCTAATAACATGTTCACAGATGTTATTGATTCCTACTACTATTTTGTTTCTTTTTTAATATAATGTTGTAGAGATTTTTTTATTATTGCGGAATATCCTCTGAACTTGTTTGATCATTTCAGGGTGAGCTGCAGAATTGGCTTATACTGGTATGGTATATAATAAAACGTTGATTCATTTTATTGAGAAATGTTATGAAATTCTAAATTATTAAGGGCAATACCACAAGAGTTTTCATCTTGTCGATAATTTACGACCGAAGATGTTAAAAGAGATGGATATTTGTGTGATATTTTAAAATGCCGGATGTATATAAAATAATATAGCGATTTTAAAGGCGTTGAATTATACTTTAACTAGCTATGACAAAAACAAAAATCATGTATGAAAGAGTAACATCTCCAGTTTACATTATAAGTTCATAGGTGTTTAATGTCAGCTCAGTTTGTTACATGACACACATCCCGCCTGTAGCATGTCTGGTGGTTTGATGTCAGCAACAGATTCTCGAATCCTGTCTCTCAACTCGGGCAGGTTTGCAGGCAATGGAGGCACATAGACTCTGTCCTTTACAAAACCCCAAAAGAAAAAAAAAATAGCATGGAGTAAGATCCGAGGCATGGGGTAAGATCTGGTGATCTAGGAGGCGACTGGTGATAAGCCCTGTCATCTGGATCTTTACGACCAATCCAGTAATGACAGTGTGGAAGGTCTTACGAAAACGCTTACATATGCGTCACTACCGTTTACAATTGGGGCACGCCGTAGCGTAATGGTTAAGGCACTGCGCTACAAACCGGAAAGTTGAGGGTTCGAGTCCCGGTGGAGTCAAGATTTTTAAACTGACCCAAACCTTCTGGTGGCACCATGGCCCTGGGGTAGACTCAGCCTCTAACCGAAATGAGTACCGAACGCTTGTTCTGGGGTAAAGGCGACCGTCACGCAGGGCTGATAACCCGGCTGACATCAAGTGCCGATTGTCTAGAAACAGTGGGAGCCTGAACCTCCTACTACCCCAAGGGCCTCCTGAGGCCTGTAGTGGAATCACTTTACCGTTTATAATTGTTAGAGGCTCTAAAGCCTACTGATTACGCTGACTTTGCGCTTGAAATGTTGCAGCAGCAACATTCTCATCGGACACTCTTGGTCGTCCCACACTTTTGCCTTTACACTGACAACTGGTCGTTGCGAACTAATTATGCCTCGACGGATGTTGTTGGCATTAGGGGGATCACGATTAAACTGTCTATGAAACGCTCATCGAACTGTCACAACTGATTTACAACTCTCAAACTGCAAAACACAAAACGCTTTCTTTTGAGGAGTTGCCGTCTTTGTTTTTATTGTTGCCATATAAACAAAACAAAATAAAGATATCCGCTCACTTACACAACTAAAACTATCTTCTTCCCTGTTTCATTTCACTCTACACACAAGTTTCTACTCCTAATCTGAGTGATAATATTATTACTTGAAACTACTATATTCTTTTATGTACACACTGTATTATTTAGTGAATTAAATTAACAAACTATATAGAGAATGAGATCTATAACAATAGAATATTAATAAAGTATAAATAAGGAAATTAGAAACATAATGGAAGCAGAAGAAAGCATAATTGAAAGAATTGAGAAGGAATTAAAGTGGTTAGGACATGTCTTAAGAATGGAAGATGAGCGATGGTCGAAGCAACTATATGAATGGCATCCGAACAGAAAGAAGAAAAGAGGGAGACCAAGGTTAACATGGAAGGAAAACATGAAGACAGTAATGCAAGCTAGAGGGCTAAGCATCGAAGATGCCCAAGACCGTAGGCTTTTGGAGGTTTGGCACGGGAAGACGGCAGCAGCTGTAAAAACCCGAAGATAGATAGAGATAAATAAGTAACATGATTTATATAATATTATTTAATTTAACTTATTGTATAACAAGGTTTTGATAGAACTATCTTCTGCATCGTGTAGTTTACAAATTATAAACATTTGGGTATTAAATTCTAAAATTACCGAAAATTTGCACATTAGCTCTCTCAATATTTAGTTTCGAAAATTTAAATTATAGGTACCGTGACAGGTTCAAACTGACTCGGAATCTATATTGGATTGATCAATACTCATTGCCTGGCGTATGAACAAATGAATCTACGAAAATTCATGCAATATTCTGATTAACTAAATTGTACTGTCATTTAAAGTGTCCTCATAGTTAAGAGTTATCTAGAATGTTTAAGATAATATCACTGGAATAGTGCTAATATATTAGTATTAGATATTACTATTCTAAAAAACTTAAGTGATGTCAGCTTATCGAAGGTTAAAACAATAAAATGCAATTCTTGAGACGTCAGACGTCCTCAACAAAGTAAAACTTAAATTAAAAAAACTTGGAAGTTCTTACGAAATATCATACATAGTCAATTTTTTAACTGCTGATGATGAAACATGTTCCGAAAGGTTTTATAAAGATTTCAATTGCTGAAGATGAAAAAATTCCGAAAGACCTTCAAAGTTTTTAACTGAAATTTTACTTTGTTGAGGATAACCGAGATTTTAGGTACAAAAAGTATTTTACTATTTTAACTCTTATATGATAATCTTCGAAGAAGGCTCTGATATCGAGCTGAACACTCATTCATGGAGGCCCTTCATGTACTTGTGAGGTCAAAAAAGTATGTGTATGGTTCATAATTTAAATCCCTCTCCCGGCAGGGCGTGCCACTATAAGGCCTGAGTGGCATGTGTGGCATATAAAAATTACCTGTAAGGTGAGACGTTAAAGTAAGTTAATGGAATGGAATTTTTTAATCTGAACAATGGATAATTATTTTTAAAAGAACTGATAAGCTAACGTTTTAAAAAAACATAACATTTCCATTATACAGTGTAGGTACATGGCTACTCGGACATACATTTTCCATACGGCCCCACCTTGAGCCAGTGTTTCCAATCATCCCTTGTATAATCTACTTTTCTCAAATCATAGTTGATGTTATTTTCCCACCTAATTTTTGGCCTTCCTACAGGACTCTTTCCCTCTGGATTTTCTACAAGGAGTTTCCACGTCCCCTTTCCATTCCTCAATCTTGCCACATGTCCTGCCCATCGCATTTACGAGACTTAACCATTCTTATTATATCTGGTTTCCCATAAATATAATGTAGCACACTGTTATGTAATCGTCTCCATTCGCCTGTCCGTCTCTCCTGGTCCAAAAATTTTCCCAACAGCGTTATTCTCAAATACTCGTAATCGTTTCTCCTCCCTTAAATTAAGAGAAGTGTTTCCCATTCATCTATTATAACTGGGAGAATAACAATTATATGTTTTTTCAGTTTAGAGAAGTTGGGACAAGAGTCCCGATAACGCATAATAGCATGTATTGCAAGAATTGAGCCTATCTTTATTTTTTTTGCACCTCATTCCTCTTTGTAATTATTGCTCTAAGGTACTTGATTCGCCACTTCTTCAGAATTTCTCTCATTTGTCACGGATTATCCATTTCCATTAGACCTATATAATGCATTTCAATGTGTGACACATATTTAGTTATATCTATGTTTTCTTCCAGCTCCAATTTCTTAGTGTTACTGAATAGAGTGTACGTGTTGGACCTTAGTATTCCTTTGCTATTGCCCAATAATAGTAAATCATTTGCATAAACTAATAGCATATTAATGCCATTGAGTTGTAGCCTTCTTCATCCTTTAAAGATCTGATTGCATGCTGTAGTACGAAATTGAATAGTAGAGGAGATAGTGCATCTCCTTGATTTAACCCATTGTGAATTCGAATGTTTAGAAAACTATTTTCCTACACGCATCCTACTCTTTGTGTCATTTAGACACATTCGAATGAGGGACGATGAAATTTTAATTTCACATTTTAATTATGAATTTCTTTTATGAAAATAAATTGAAGTTATTCATCGGTCCACCGATAGAAGTAAGAAGAAATCCGCCAAGAAACGGTTACCAGAGGCTACTGACGATGGAAATAAACTCCGAAACTGCAGTATAGAAGAAAAAGGATATGAGGTGGTAATAAAAACATTAATTTAATTCTTAAATTAAACCTCATAGTGTTCTTTCCCTGTGAAAGTTAAATACATTCTAATGAGTCTAACTTTTTAGGAATTCCGAACTCCAGCAATATAACTTTTCCCTCTTAATTGAATCGTATGCCCCTGTTTGAAGTCTACAGATAGTTTATGTACTAAGAAACAAATTATGAGCTATTCTATTATCTATCCGCAATTATTTTTAATCTATGTATAGAATCACTAAACTAACAAAAACTATAATTGCTGTACATCAGGTGTGTATAATTATATCCCATTGTCAAGCTAAGATATTGGAGAGTGATAAAATTTTGATTTGCCAAAAATGTAGGATGTACGTTGATTGCAATCAGTGCTCCGATTATGCATTCATAGCATTATAAGAAATAGGATTGGTTCGCAAAACAAAATGAGTAAGGGGTGGGGTGGAACGGCATGGGCGGAGTGTAATGAAATGTTGCAATCGCGAGTGAAGGAGAGAAGTAACCCTGGACCCAAGACCCAATTCCCTCAAGGCCATTTTGTGCACAAACTGCCAAATGTATGTTATTTAATCCCACACATTAAAATTATTTTCATTATTATAGACATTAATCCAACTCTTACAATCTTTCATGGCTGAAGGGTCCTTGAAATAATTAACATCGTGATTTAGCAGTGACTTAATTGTCTATAATCATGTATATATGACAAGTCTCTCGTGAAACTTTTCCATCTGATCCAATTCTTTCTGGTAATGTAAACACATATACATTCCTAGGATGAAAAAAAAAGTGCCATAGGTATCTACGAGTATATATTAACCCTTAAACTGCCAATACAATATTTTCTCGTGCCAGTTATTTAAATGTTCCGGACCGCAAGGAAAATAAAATTCATATAAAACTGTGTTATTATTATACATTATTACGTAATTTGATAAAAAAATTAAGTAATTTTTACTCGTTTGTTTTTCTATTGATCTAAAAACTATATCAAATACATGAAATCAATGTATTCAATAGGATACATTTTTAATTTAAGGGTTAATACGTGAATGTGTTTCATTATTTTCTCCGCTAGGATGCATTCATACAATGTTACGATCCTATTTGACAATAAATAATATCAAGTTGCAGTGAATGAACAAATAACACATAACCACACATTTCTGATTTGTTTTCAAACGTCGGCGTTTACATTAAATATATAAATATTTTAAAATAAGTATATTTAAAGGGCTGGTAACCAACCCAGGTGACTTCCTACTACTCGAAGAAACTTAAGCAAAGACTGGAATGACCAACAAGAATGGAAAAATCATCTGAGGAGAATGGCAAGAAATAGACTTCCAAAATTGGCATTCCAATATACCCCAACTGGACATAGGGACCAAGGAAGACCAAAACATCGATGGAAAGATCAAGACCATCTTGGCTAGGTTTACCGTACAGGCCACATGGCCTAAAACGAATTTGTTCATGATGATGATGATGATGTATATTTAAATAATGATTTATGAGCAAACAGCATAATTTTATTCGTTAAATACTACTAACAACCCCTTTTTCTCCCCTATTTGTCAACCGGTTTTTTTTTGTTTAGTAACTATTGATGAGATTTAGTGTTAACAATAAAACATTGGAAACGGTTCTAGCGTTTTTAATTGCAAGGCAGAGTTTATAAAATATCTCCATGTTGCAAGACTTAAATTTACTCAAAAGAAACACGTGATGTATAAAGCCCACGTTAAAAAATCTGCCGTTTTTAACTGCAAGGCACTAAAATGCAGCGTCGAAGCTCCCATTTAAATGACAGGGAAGTAATACATGTGCATGTGTTAATCCTAGAGGTAGATGATCATCCTGCCAGAGTAGGGGTGACATGTGATCAGCATGGTCGGGTCCACCAGCCGTTATAGCTGGTTTTCTCAATGTGGAGCCGCTATTTATCATAGCTACTCAAATTCCTCACAATGCTGGTTGCTAATTTAGAATACCTATTACCCCCATCATCAATTACACTCCAACATATATATATATATATATATATATATATATATATCTTGTATTTGTATGATTATAAACTAATACAATTTAAAACTAACAGTGTCTAATATAAAGTGACGTGTTATTTATGGTCGAATTTCGATCACTTGGCGAACACTAGTATTTGTAAGTAGGCCTACTGATATCAGATTTTCATTGAAATAAACTCCACAGTGCGAGAGGCCTAGAAGGCCCTTGCCCAGCTGCTGGTCTCACATCCACATGTATCAATCACAAAGGTAGACGATCATCTAGCCCAGAGCCGCCCAAACTTATTTGTAACGCGGGCCAAATTGAAGAAACACGAAGGTGGTGTCGACGATAGATCCTATTATAGGTGTTGTGGATTATTATTATTATTATTATTATTATTATTATTATTATTATTATTATTATTATTATTATTATTATTATTATTATTATTATTATTATTACTACCATCATCATTACTATTATTGTTCCTATTATGATAGTGAATGCTGGACACTTAGCAGAGAGAATGGAGAAATACTGAGAATTCTTGAAAGGAAAATACTGAGGAAGATCCTGGGATCAGCTATATTTATTGTATTTGTTGGAGAAAAATAATGCTCTGACATGTTGAGAATATTAAAAATGAGATTTCTTTATCACAAAATCGGAGCTGAAAAAGATAAATCGATAAAGAGCGAGGTGAAACACGACTGTAAAGTAAAGTGATCCCACAACAGGCCCGGAGGCCCTTGGGGTAGTGGGAGGTTAAGGCTCCCACTTTTTCTAGACAATCGGCACTTTACGTCAGCCGGGTTGTCAGCCCTGCGTGACAGCCGCCTTTACCCCAGAACAAGCGTCTGGTACTCATTTCCGTTAGAGGCTGAGTCGACCCCAGGGCCATAGTGCCGCCAGAGGATTTGGGTCAGTTTAAAAATCCTGACCCCAACGGGACTTGAACCCTCGACCCTCCGGCTTGTAGCTCAGTGCCTTAACAACTACGCTACGGCGTGCCCCGAAACACGACTGTACTTGGTTGTAAAACAAAATCCATTGAAACGTGATTGGTCATTGACTACCATTTGGGACATGTGATAAATAGTCACACAAATAAATGTTCATAGAATTACAAATTTAGAAATAAATTATGTTCCAGAAAGTACGTATGCATACGAGGTACAAATCAATATAATGCCATCTGTTATGCACAATGTAATGCCATCTGTTATGCACAATATAATGTCATCTGTAAAGTATTTACAAAAACATAAAATATTATAATAAAAATAGTAAGAATACCAGCAGTACAATTAAATTAATTAAATGTTTTTATGTCTAGTTGAATAAGTACAAAAATAATTGTAAATGTATATAGTGATTATTTCTAGAAGTTAAATAAGGTTTCAAATAGGCCTATGATTGAAAACATAAACGTAGGCCTATATAGGGCCTATTTATGGTAGTGCGAGCGTGTCCCGCCGCTTCTTATGATCGAGATAACTGTATAGGGCCTATAAGGAAAGGAAAATTAAGGTTTCCACTGGGATGCCTGAATAGCGAAGTCAGAATCGCGCTAGCATATAGAGTTAGAGGTCCCGGGTTCAAATCTCGGTTCAGGCGTTAATTTTTCTCTTCACATCATGCATATAAACGAATAAAAGATGAGGAGTGCACAATTATAATTTTACAAAATTATGACAGTTCCCACCGTAACATATCCAAGTGAGAACTGGACTCTTATCAGTTCAGACAAAAGAAAAATAGAAACTGCAGAAATGAAGTTCTTGCGTTCAGTAGCAGGTGTGATAATTTCGGACAGTAAAAGAAATGAATATACTAGAAAATATTTAAATATTTTTAATTTAGCAAATAAAATTGACAATATGAGAAACGACTGGTATGAACACGTTCAAAGAAAGCCTACAGATAGAATTCCTCAGCTATTACTAAAGTACAAATCAAAAGGACATAGAAGTGTTGGACGCTCATTTACTAGATGGGAAGATTCACTAAATCACACTTGATGTGAAAACAGGTCAAAAGACCTAATCTCATGACGTAGAAGAAGATATATATATGCATAACGCCTTTTAATGCTTCAGAGTTTGAGAGGTTCTACGCAACCTTCCCTTGTTGAAGTTTGTTTTAAATTCTCATCGAAGTAATAGGTTGATGGGATAGTAATGAAGTGTCTATCAACATAGTCAAATCCCAATACAAAAAAAATACATCTCATCTTGAAGAATAGCTCAGCAGGATATATAGAAACGTGAATGGCTTATTATTGTTTATCTTGGACGTGTATTACATTTAATCTACATAAATAGTGTTATTAAGACATGGTCTATTTACACAGAATTATTTAGTTATCGTAAATAGCATCAAGTTCATTGTTATTACTTTTAATAGCAACTTAAGTATAACACAACATGCTATTTACATGTCAATAAAAGCCTGGCTTATGCATAACAACATGTCACGCAAATATTGAATTAACAAGAAACTAATTTCTATTTATTTTAGATTTAATAGATTCTACTTGTACCATATGTAAGCAGGTGTTAAGTTTACTGAAACATTCAGGTACATGCATGTTCTACAATTTCTTAGCCACATGGTACTATCGCAAAGTAATCGACCTAATTTATTCATACTAAATGAAATAAAAGTTTTTGCAGCACATTTTCAAGGATAAGACATATTAATGCTAGTCAATATTAATAAATGTCACGTTAAATTTCCGTTAAAAACCTTATAGGCGATCTCCTTAAGTAGTATACAATTACAACATTGTAGGCTGAAGATGGGAACAATGTTTTAAACATATTTGTTGAGGAGACTGCATATAAGGTATATAATTGTATTCAATTTTCCATTAACGTAGTTTAATCTCTCACATTATAGTGTCATATGTCACTCGGGCCCTATTGTGGCACAACCTCTCGGATTCACATACATACTTTTTTGACCTCACAAGGATATGGGGGGGCATCCCTGAATGAGTTATATAATTTCATATTATTATTTTATGTTATTAACAATGTTAATTCCAATTTTATTTTCAATCATCTCTTCCAGCATTACCTTCAAGTCTTAACATTCTTCAGAATTTGGCAGCAATACACTATTTAAGAGAGAGAATGTTTTAAATTTGATTTTTGTTCATTTTATTTCTGGTTATGGATGTGTGAATGCTGTAAACTATAATTTCTTTATATATATATATATATATATATATATATATATATATATATATATATATATCGTCCACCGCTGTGGTCTCGAGATAGCGTGCTGCCTTGTCGGGGTAGTTTTTCTGGGTGAGGTTTATATCGGGGTTTTTCCTCACCTGTAAGACAAATGTCAGGAAAACTTTAAGGCCCAAACGGTCCCCGAAATCATATGGCCATCATCATCATCATCATCCTTCACCGGTGTGGAATGCAACTGAAAGCTACCACACCTACAAGTTCCTAGTAAAACTGCAAGCATATATATATCCTTACATATTTATTCTGCCTGAGGGCAGGTCTTTCACTACAATCATAGCATTTTGATACTATGCTTTGCAGCTTTACTAGGGAATTATAGGCGTGGTAGCTTTCCGTTGCTTTCCACGTCGGTAAAAGATGATGATGTTGGCCGGATGATTTTCGAGGACCATTGGGCTCTACGCATCCTAACATTTATCTTACAGATGAGGAAAACCCCCGAAAAAACCTAACCCAGGAACTTGACCTGACCGGAAATCGAACCCGAACCCGCTGCGTGACAAGGCAGCATGCTACCTCGAGACCACAGAGGTGAACATATATATATATATATATATATATATATATACCGCTGTGGTCAAAGGGATATTGTCGCAGCCTCATAAGAGACTTTATGCTCCAACGGTCCCCGAACATCATTTTACCATCATAATCATATTCGCCATGTTTAATATGAATTGTGTGGAAGAATGGTGTGTTTCATCTTAAAATGTTTTGTCTCAGAGGGGGCCCTGGGTGGAGCTGATCACTAATTCGGGGAGGCCCTCAATGTTTATTGTTGTCAAAATGTATGTGAGTGATGTAAACTTTAAAACCCATTTCCCGACAAGTCATGCAACTGTAAGCCCCGAATTGCTTGGGGCACATAAATTGACCTATGAGGTGAGAGGTTAAAATACGATGGAGAACGAATTATTTCCAAATTACGAAACAAATTAAGCTTCTATGAAATGGATCATTAACTCTTTCACTTTCATTAATTAAAAAAAAGAATTCACTTTGTAAATTGATCCTTTTCAATACGCTTTTGTGATTTAAAATTATAATGGAATTTTGACTTTTTTGGCCCCGAATGGTTATGAGTTCTTGAATTGAAGTGAAATATTTAATAGTAATAACTACAAGGATTAAATGCATTTTAAATTTCAATAAATTTATAGCTAGAGTATCCATCCATCCATAGTAATTCTGTCCGTGGGCAGGTCTTTCACTACAATCATAGCAATTTCATGCTATGCTTTGCAGCTTTACTAGTGAATCATAAGTGTGGTAGCTTCCCGTTTCTTTCCGCATTTTAGTGGTGAATAATAAGGATGATGATGATGGCCGGATGATTTTCGGGGACCGTTGGGCCCTACGCTTCCTGACATTCGTCTTACAGGTGAGGAAAACCTCGAAAAAAACCTCACCCAAAATTCTGTCCCAACAGGGAATCGAAACCGGGCCCGCTGCGTGACAAAGCAGCACGCTACCTCGAGACCACAGCGGTGGACTTCTAGAGTATATTAGATTAAATTAGTAAATATGGGTTTTGCTTCATTGTATTACCCATATTTACTTATGAAATTAATGACTCAAAATTACTCTACGGTGATATGTAGTCTGTTGTGGGGTTCCTGGTTCGACACACATCAAGGATTCATACACGTGACACATACCGCCATTTATTTAGTTACCCCAATTTCTCTAAAAAAAGTTAAACCAAAAACTAATAGACCTATTATTCTAATTTTACTATATGGATGTTAAAAATTACCTTTTATTTCAAGGAAAGAGAAAAAAGTTCAGCCATCTGAGGATGAATTGTTTAGGAAAATTTTTTGGACCAAAGAGACCCGAACAAACAGGCGAATGTACACAATTATATATATATATATATATATATATATATATGAAAGTTTTCTTGGGTTTTCTGCGTCTTGGATTCAAGTCCGGCTTCTGGCCTTAGGCACTGCCTTCTTACCGTATGGGCAAGGAACTACGGATAAAAAATAAGCCGAGTACTACAAAAAGATCAGATTAAAACTATATTTCACTCAGAAAACACCATCTCCAACTTAATCAGGTGTACTAATGATAAAATATCCCTAGAATCACAAGGCATCTACGAGATCCCTTGCACCTCATTCGAACAAACATATGTAGGACGTAACATTTCCTGCCGAATACCACAACATAAGGCTGCAATAAATCGTCAAGAACCTACATCAACTCTGGTGCAACATATAAAACATAGGGGTCACAAGATCGACTTCACAGGATCTAGAACGTTGGCTAAAATAAATAATGAAAAATCAAGAATCTACAGAGAAGCAATAGAGATTGAGAAAAGGCCGCACACTATGAACACCCGAGATGATGCCCAAAGATTTCCATCTACATGGAAAACTGCTCTCGCTGCCCACCATGTCATCCCCAGAACAGCGAAGAAGATATGAAGAAAACCACGGTTGGGCAACATGGAGTGTGGTCGACGCTTGGATGGGTGTACGGCTTCCGAAACGGACCACACTGAAAACTGAAGATGTTTAATTACATAAGAACTAAATCTTGGATGGGTGAACGGCTTCAGAAAACGGACCACACTGAAAACTGAAGGAATCAGTAGCCAGAGGCCGGACTTGAATCCAAGACGCGGAAAGCCCAAGAAAACTTTCGTATTCATACTTATATCCGCGAAAATCTGCAATATAACATATATATATATATATATATATATATATATATATATATATACATCAACTTTAGGAATCAGACATAATAAGAGCAGTAAATGCTCGTAGATTGCGATCGGCAGGACATATGACATTAATGGGGATAAACGAAGGGCATGGAAACTTACTGTAGGAAAGCTACAGGGAAGTGTCTACTATATAGGCCAAGAATGGAATGGGAGAATAATATTAACCATGATTAGAATTTTGATGTAAGTAAATTATACAGTGAAAACATTAAATATAGGGTTATATGGAGAGCTTATGTCCGCGCGGTCATGATTCTTCGGATTATATAGTTCATTATATACTTAATCTTATATGTAAATCCAAAATTTATCAATTGTAAAATAAATATCTATGTTAAATTATTGTGGACAAGGAACTGATAGAAATTTATACACATTTCAAGCAAATCCTTAAGAAGATGTAAAACATTTATCTTATATGTAGTATTTTAATATGAACGAAGGGCATTTAGCCTAGTGGAGTTATAGCCATGTGGCTTTCTCTTCCACTCACTATGACAAACATATGTTACATTAGAATATAGCAATCACAATTAACTCTAATAATAATAATAAATACTAAATGAAAATTTGATCAATAAGATAACCCATAAACTAAAAAAACAATCTTCGTGACCTTGGCATCTCGTAACATATAATTTGATCGGGGCTAACGTAGAAAGCGAGAGAATTCATGTAGTGAAACACGTAGCCGCAACATTCCAGAATTAGTTCGGCCGGTAATTAAAACAGGGACGTGGCCCTACCAATCTCAGTCAGTTGACATGGTAACGCTGCCAAGCCATGCTTTTTCAAACGACTAGCCCGTCAGAAATATAGCAGCAGTTAAACTAGATTTAATTTATTTGGAGCGAGCCAAAAATTACAACAATAACATGATATTTATATTATTATTTAATATATACATATATATATATATATCCATCAAATCCAGCCATCCATAGTAATTCTGCCCGAAGGCAGATCCTTCACTGCAATCATAGCATTTTCATGCTATGCTTGCAGCTTTACTAGGGAATTGTAGGTGTGGTAGCTTCCCGTTGCTTTCAACACCGGTGAAGGATGATGGTGATGATGATAATGATAAGAAAGATGATGATGGCCATATGATTTCGGGGACCGTTTGGGCCTTAACGTTTTCCTGACATTTGTCTTACAGATGAGGAAAAACCCCGATAAAAACCTCACGCAGAAAAACTGCCCCGACCGGGGATCGAACCCGGGCCCGCTGCGTGACAAGGCAGCACGCTACCTCGAGACCACAGCGGTGGACTATATATATATATATATATATATATATAGTATATTATAAGATTTCAGATTATTACATGTAGGTGATGAGTCCATTTCTCTTCTGGTGTCAAACTTCAGAATTCCGAATTTTCTCGTTCACAGCTTCGTGGTACCGAATTATATTGAGAAGGTGTATCTTATTGTTAGAATGATGAAATATGGCAGATGACATTGAGGGTTATCAAGATAAATGAGACATTTACCGTGGATGAATTTTAGCAGATACCTCATTAACAATTCCCCTCCAATAATAATATATAATAATAATAATAATAATAATAATAATAATAATAATAATAATAATAATAATAATAATAATAATAATAATAATAATAATAATAATAATAATAATAATAATAATAATAATAATAATAACAACAATAATAAAACAACAATAATAATAAATAATAATAACAATAATAATAATATTAATAATAATAATAACAACAATATTAATAATAATAATAACAACAATAATACTATTATTATTATTAATAGTAATAATATAATAATAATAATAATAATAATAATAATAATAATAATATACAACATAACTTGAAACATAATAAAAAATACATATCAATAATAAAAAGAGTGAAAGAATAAAAATGTTATTTACTAAAAATATCTTGTTGGTAATCATTAAATATAGAAGTATTACTGGAAAATTCTGCCTCGAGCTAAGTTCATATGTGGGAATTCGAGCATACCAGAATCTTCACATCTAAAATCCAAATATAAATACAGAATGTGAGAATTAAAAATCTCCCTTCGGGGTATTTACTTTAAAACACGCGCAGAGTTTCATTTTATAAAATAAAGCTAGTATAAGGTCGTGAATTTCATTTCCTTTCATCTCTCGTGCAGGGCTTTCTGAATTCTATCTTTAAGAAGAGATGGATCAAGTTCTGCTAATTATGTTAGCATTGCCAACATTGGTTATACTTTATTCAGCTTTTATGAATACAAGTAACCAAATTTTACATCTATATTAATTTTATTCAGACACGCAAGAAATCTGAATATAAATTAAGACTTTAAAGTAATGACATCGACTGTTCCATCGGATTCAATTTCTTGTGCTATTTAAATAAATTCCTCAGTACAAGTTGGCTGAAATTTAGTTATGGACGAGAATAAGAACATATATATTCAACACTTTAGCCATTTTCAGATTGTTATTATTTTATTACTATAAAGACCTAAGGGCTAAGGTTGTTAAAGTCGCAATTCAAATCACGGCGTGAAAGGACCAACAAAATTTACTCAGAGGCCTATTTTATCCGGATTGAAATTCTTTTACGTGGAGAAAATCTACGACATCAGACTCAAGGCATCGGTTTTCCTCAAAAGGAACACATACTCCAAATTTTTACGACCTGAAGAATCATCCAGCGACCCTGATGGGGTTTCAACCCATGATGCTTGGGGAAAAAGGTATCTGGTAACCAATAGTTCACCAGCCCATTTTGAACGGAAGACGGTTTATGGCATATATTATACTAAGATTCACTATTTCTTTATCTTAAAAGTCGAATGTATGATACATTTTCCTTCTTTCTGTCACTCATTCAATTTTTAAACTTTTTGTAGAATATTAGCTCGCAGAGGTTCCTGTCTAAAGCATCTTCTTCCCTCAAATCTCTAGCTTTTATACCTCTCCTCACTTCATCTATCCAACGTTCTCTTCCATTATCTTTCCAATCACGGATCGTCTTTGGTATTGTATCTTCTTATAATCTTATGAGGTATCCATACAATTTCAAACGTTTTTCTTCTATCTTTTTCTAATATGTTTTTTTAACTTGCATAATTTCCCTTATTGTGCTGTTTCTGACTTTATCCCTTCTTGAAATTCTTGTCGATCTCCTCTAAAAATCTATTTCTACTTAATAATAATACTTGCTTACTTACTCGGTGGCAATATCGAACCCGTAGGTTCATGGACGCGCGGTCATAAGCTCTCCATATATCCCTATCCTGAGCTAATGCTTTCCAATCATTCCCTGTATAATCTACTTCCCTCAAATCATAGTTAATGTGATTCTCCCACCTCATTCTTGGTCTACCAACTGGGCGTTTTCCTTCTGGCTTTCCTAAAGAAGCTTCCATGCAAGTCTTTCATTCCCCATACGTGCAACATGTCCTGCCCATCGCAGTCTACGAGACTTAACTGTTCTTATTATATCTGGCTTCCTATAAAGACCATGTAGTTCATTGTTATGTAGTCTTCTCCATTCACCTGTCTGTTCATCTCTCTTTGGTCCAAAACATTTCCTAAGTACTTTATTCTCAAATACTTGTAATCTCCTTTCCTCCCTTAAAGTAAGAGTCCATATTTCGCACCCATATAATATAACTGATAAAATAATAGTTTTATATATTTTCAGTTTAAAAGTAAAGTGATCCCACAGCAGGCCCAGAGACCCTTGGGGGTAGTAGGAGGTTAAGGCTCCCACTTTTTCTAGACAATCGGCACTTTATGTCAGCCGGGTTGTCAGCCCTGCGTGACGGCCGCCTTTACCCCCAGAACAAGCATCTGGTACTCATTTCCGTTAGAGGCTGAGTCGACCCCAAAGTCATGGTGCCGCCAGAGGGTTTCGGTCAGTAAAAAAAATAATAATAAATAAAGTATAGCCTAAGTAGCGTATTTAAACAAGAAAGATAAGACAAGAATATGAAGCAATACTCCCAATATCGGCTTATGCATCTGAGGCATGAGCGGACACGACAAAACTACGCAGATTATTATTTAACAAGTTAGATTAATACTTTGAGGAACATTGTGTCCCTCAGAGATAAGATCACAAGCGTAGAAAAATATTTGAATATCCAAGGAATATGAAAGAAGACATGAATGGAAACAACATGTATCTTATATGACTCCAAATGGAATTGTGCATGTGTCACAAGGTAATTTACAAGTGGACTGTAACAAGTCGCCTGGGTGGCCAAGAAAGAGATGGAAGAATTCTTAAATTTTGAATGAAACAGATCATAGGCCTAATAGGCGTGAATATAATATTATTAATAAATAATATTAATAAATAATAATAAATAATAATAATAATAATAATAATAATAATAATAATAATAATAATAATAATAATAATAATAATAATAATAATAATACACCATTCAAGAATATAGGTCACTGTTCACCTGTTTCGTTCTCAACTAGGCAGGATCTAAAAGTCGTTTTTGTGGACCGTCCAGGTCGTCATCCTCGATGGTGATACCGAAGAACTGCATTAGGGATCCTAGTTGCTGATATTTGGGATACATGTTATACCCATCTGTCTCTGTAGGTAGATTTCTTCACTTCTACAGACTGCACGTGGAGTTCGTATAAAATATATTCATTCCTCTGATGGTCAAGTAGATTATATCCAGCACTTCGGCGCATGAATCCCATTTCTGCAGCTCATAATATGGTGTTGTCAATAATAATATTAATAATAATAATAATATATTTTTTTATTTTGAGAATTTTCCTCATCTTTGAGGGTTTTCTCCAACCAATCTTAGTAATTAACATGGACTAAAGAAATTAATAAATATAAATGACTACGGACTTATAGACTATCAGTTTGCTACAAACATTCACAATTTTCCCTTAATTAAAGTTCTCCATCGTTCTCTGTCTTCTGTGTCTTCATCTGTTACACGAAATTTCCATATTGAATTTTAAATGTTGTTCTTCCAGGTTGTTCTTGTTCTTCCTTTTCTGTTCCTTCTTTCAATTTTCCATTCATAGACGGCCTTTGGTACTCTTCCATCCTGGATTCTTCTTACGTGTCCATACCATTTTAGCCTTCTGTGTTCAATCTCATACATTATATTTCTTTCTGCATTCATTCATTTTCTAATTTCTGTATTTCTAATTTTTTCCAGTCTAGATTTTCTGGTAGCTCTTCTTCAAAAATCCATTTCAACTGAGGTTATTCTGTTGACATGTTGTTGTGTCATTGTCCTGACTTCCGATCCATATAACATTATAATAACAATAATAATAATAACAATAATAATACGTAATAATAATAATTTTATTATTATTATAACAGATACGAACTGATCAATAAGTATTTAAAAATAACTCTAAGTGTCAGATAGAGAAATTAAGAAAAGTTACCATATATTTTTCTTATTTTTATAAATTCAAGTTAGTTGACATAAACTTTAAGATAAGTAAAGAATAAATTTACAACTTCTCTGTGCTGAATTCTAATTTAGAGCTTATTGTGAAGAAGTATCTTTAAAAGCATAAACTTGTCGGCTTCATTCGATGAATAAATGAAGAGCGATCAAGTTTCCACATTTAAGCTTCTCCTCTTATAAAAAGTCATCTTAATTAAGAAACAAATAACAGTATTCAAAACAGATGACTATCCATGGGTTACAAATTTGTAATTAGAAACACCTGAACTAACTTTTACAGAAACAAGTCAAATTACGATCAACTTATATTACTAACTAGATATAATGTCACTGAACCAAATGTAATTTGTAATATTAAATGGAGGCTCAAGATATACAAGAATAATTACATTACTGAAACTCTGACCTTTTTCTTCTTCTTCTTCTTCTTCTTCTTCTTCTACGTCATGGACTTAGGCCATAGACCTGTTTCCATATCAGGAGACCATATCCCTCCATATAGTTATGGGGCGCCCAACATTTAGTCTTCTTTTAAGTTGTGGGAGTGTATTGGGTGTCATTCTTTCTATATGTTGGAGCCAGTTAGATCTTGAAATTTACCACTGTAAATGTTTAATTACTTACTTTTTACTTTTAAGGGTCTCTCCACTTTTCAGCGGTTACCCTATATTCCCATTCGCCATTCTTGCCGATCACGCCATTCATCCTCCTCCAGACCTCGGTCGTTCATCAATCTATGGATCTCTCCTCTCCAAGTTGTTCTTGGCCTGCCCCGTTTCCTTCTACCAGAAGGTGACCATTCCAAAAGAGTTTTGGGCCACCTATCATCCTCCATTCTCCTGACATGGCCATACCATTGAAGAGCTCGTCTTTCGATCCTTTCCACCACTGTCTCCTCCATATCCATCATCTGCCTCACTTTTTCATTTCTTCTTCTTTCCAACCTGGACACCCTGGCACCGCGTCTTATTCCATCCATCTCCACTGCCAAGATCTTAGTTTTTTGTCCCTCTACCAAAGTCCATCCCTCAGCACCATAAGTCATTAAGTATACTAATCCGAGCAGAATTAAATCAACCAGGATCCCTTATTGGAGATGACCAAATTTATAATGTTATTGTAACTGCCCATGCCTTTATCATAATTTTCTTTATGGTAATACCAATTCTAATTGGAGGATTTGGGAATTGATTATACTTTCCACAACAGACTTCAAAATCCTCTTCTTCGTGTGGTTTGACATGGTCCTACTCCACAGTACTCCATTCAACATTTTTATGGCTCTTCGTGCTTGTACTAACCTGCCATCTACTTCAGTTTTACAACTCCCTGATTCATCAATAAGTGATCCTAAATATTTAAATTTTTTAACAGCTCTAATAATTCCTTGGGATAGGGATATATCTTATCCACTTCCTCCTACTACCAGATATTCAGTTTTTTCCATGTTTACTCTTAATTCGTAAATGTTTAATTCGGTTCTTATTTCTTCATTATATTTATTATCCCACACGTATAATCTGCTACTTAACATAAGAATTTCATTTCATCTACTTCTATTTTCCTTTTATCTAATTTAATATATGTCCACTTTGATCAAGCATAATATGTTAATATACTTGCATAGTTTTGTGCAATTTTAATTCTGTAATTTTTAATGTTTTTTTTAGAGTTTTTCTTACTGTTCCGTGCATATTATAAAATTTGTTTAATACCGGTATCATTATGTTGGTAGTAAGATGCGTTAAACCCTAAGAAGCCGATAATGTTTACTTGTTCCATCACCATCATCAACAACAACAAGGATTAAGCCCAATGGCCTGTTCCGATCTCATTATAGGTCGAATTGGTCCTTCCATCTCTTCAATGGTCTTCCCAACATTCTTCTCCCTTTTGGTTTATAATTATACATTCTTCCTGGTATGCGCCGTTCATTCATTCGTAATACATGCTGAAGATAAGCATTTGACAATATTTTATTCTTTCACAGAGATTAAATATATATTAAGTTCTGTTCTTATATCTACGTTTCTTTTTTTTCCGCCCTTTGGTATCCTGCTATTGCTCTCAACATCTTCATTTCAGCAGCCTCTATTTGTTTACTATCTGTCTTTGTTAATGTCCAGGTTTCACATGCATAGATAAGAAATGGACTTGTTCTATTATTTTGTTATTTATCATTCTTTTGCATCTTCTGTGGTTTAATCTCTCGAAAGCCATTACTTTAGTTTTTTTTCCGATATGCGAATATTTATTTACTTCTTCTTCCTATTTTCCTTTTTCTTCGACTTTAAAGTTTGACTATAAGCCTGTGCCGACTCAAAGCGTATTCTTTCACCTGGTCATGGGGCGTCCAACGGAACGTTTACCTCTTGGAATATGTTGTAAAGCTTGTTTTGATAGACGATATGTCTGCATTCTATGTAAATGTTGAAATAATTTTAATTGGTTGTCTGTCAATGTATTTGCTAATTCATATATTTGTAATTGTTCTCTAATATCGGTATTGCGATTATGATCTCTTAAAGTGTGTCCTGCTATCCTTCTCAATAAATTCATTTCTGCCGTTTCTATCTTCGTTTTTCCAAATATATTTAATGTCCGTATACTAGGAGCGGGACTGCCAAGACCTTATAAAATCTCATCGTCTCTTTCCTGGTTTTATTAGGTAAGATCCTTTGAATTGTGCCACACATATGCTGAAATTTTGATAATTTAATTTAAGAGTAGCGATTTTTTTAACTCGTCCTATGTATTGCTAAAAATCACTGATCCTGCGAACAATAGAGTGTTCAATGTTTGGTCATTAATTTTAAAATGATCGTTTAATTGTACTTGTCATTGTCTAATGGTGCCGTCAATGTATATGCTGAACAATTCAGGGGATTTTGGACATCCTTGTTTAAGTCCTTGGTGTATTTGTTTTTTTTTTATTTTTCCAATTTTGTTTCTTTTTTATTGTTTCATATGTTCCAAAATACAGACTCTGAATTACTTGTATTAGATGGTGAGGGAAGCCTCTTTTATATATAATTTCCCATAGGTTTCCCAATATTAACTTATCAAAAACTTTTTCATAGTCGATGAATAATAAATATGTTGGGAGATTAATTAATTTTTGGATAATTTGTTCTATTATAAATATACTATCTGAGCAGGGGAGCCCTTTCCGAAAACCGTTTTGTTCTTCTGACAATACATATTCGTTTATCTTCTAAAGTGTTATTCGTTTACTTTTTATAAATAATTATATTCCTATAATATATGTTCGTATTAATTAAATTAATTACATTTTACTTTTTAAATTTTGTGTTGAGATGAATTGATGATCTTAAATTTTTGGGTGAATGCTCTTAGACACTAAGTCTGTTGTATAGCTTTGTATTTATTAAGCTTACATATTGTAAGTAACTCACTTACCTTATAGCTTTTGAAACCCATACGTTTAATACTCAATTCAGTGAAGTTCTCCTCTCGTCCCTTTCTAAGTCAAGTGATTCCAGGTCATATTTTTGATATCCAGTTCCCCAAGATCCATCCTAATATTATTCTCACGCTTAAGCAATTCCTTCCCCTCATATATCAAGGACTGCACGACTCAAAAACAGTTCAAAGAAGCTCACTAAATATTTCCTTAGACAACATAATATATGCAACAATGTTCCAGGTAAACTTTCTTATTAATATATATTTTACACTTTTTTACGAAGTCAATTACTTAAATTATAGGTTATTATTATTATTATTATTATTATTATTATTATTATTATTATTATTTTTGTTCTTTCCTTGTCAACTCTATATTGTGTAGCCTATGCCTATTATGTATTAATAATCAACATGTAGATAATTCATAATTGTTATTACATGTAAAATATAACCCTGGTGTAGTGGAAGAGAAACCTTTACAGCCTTAACTCCATCAGGTAAAATAAATAAATAAAATAAAATAAATAAAAAATAGTGTTAGCTAATAAAATATCTAAAACATTACTACAGTTACCCGCTCAAGATACATTTCCTGTCATATCGACCTCTAGTTGTATTCCAATAGGCGTTTCGAATGCAATTTGTTTCCTTGTGTGTGTTCACTAAATGTTTATATTCTATTATATTATGAAACACTAATTTTTAAGGAAATAGATAATGTTAAAGTATAACCTGGAAAGTATAACTAAGGAAGAACAGATGGTCGATTCCAGGATTTGTTCTTGGAACTCGTCGAATACAAATATCTATCAAATTGGTATTTGGGGTTGACAGAATTATTCGAGAGGCTATAGAATTTCACAATGAAAATAATATCTCAATAACATATTTTGAGACAACTAAAAATAATCAGATAGAGAAAGCCAATGCTTGAAAACAATATTTTAGCTTATTTCGTTCATATATACGCCTGCGGTTATTAGTAATGAACATAGAATTCATAATATACAAAGGGGTTGTAAATGTACTGTTAACTAATACGAAATTGTTGTTTCCTGAATATAAATGGAGAATTGATTGAAAACTAAAAAAAGAAACACGAAAAAATGGTAAAATGTACTGGCATTTGAATTCGGGACTATCCAGGCACCAGTCTCAAACGCCGTAATCACATGAGAATCGCTAGGTTAATTTATAATTTTTAATAACTACAATGTTTGAGATATTACATTCTACAAATATATAAAAAATTATTAAATAAATGTAAAATAATTATCTTTATTATTATAATCAACATTATCATTATTATTATTATTATTGTCATCATTATTATTACTGTTATTATTTCATATGCTGAAAGTATTTTAAAAATAAAGATCTTTTCTGTTTTAACAGAAATGTTATATTTATGAATCCTGTAAAATATGGAAAAACATATCCTTTTTAACATTTGCTAGCGGTTGTAAAAGAACACTTCGAGGTAACTTTTACTTTGGGCATATTTAGTAATTTAGAGTTTTACGTATATGATTAAAAATGTTTTAAACAATTTATTACACTTTTCTATGTGCGGATTTTAACAAAACCATGTGCCACCTCTCTCTCTCTCTCTCTCTCTCTCTCTCTCTCTCTCTCTATATATATATATATATATATATATTATATATATATATATATATATATATATATATATATATGTGTGTGTGTGTGTGTGTGTGTGTGTGTGTGTGAAATAAGGCGAATTACTCAATATTAAATAATATAATTGTCAAACTAATGTGGAGGAGGATTGAAGAGAGGTTTAATTACATATTTATAGTAATTCACGACAAATTATTTATTTCATAACGTATGCAATCAGTAGCACTAAAATCATTAAGGAAGGAAAATTAATACACCGGTAATAACATTGATCCATTGAACTGTTTTAGTATACGCAAGTACTCTTATATAGTTAGTAGGTAAGCAATGTTTTATTTAACAACATTCTTTCACATATCTGATTATTATTGACGTCAGGATTCAAAATATGTTCAGAGGTTTTATATTTTAGGTTTCAGATGCTTTAATCCGTCGGGCTATAATAAATATTTAAAAACAAAGGCATATATAATTCAATATTGGTCTGTTCAGCAGGGACAAAATAAGATACATTAATAACGAGACGTATTCTATTCTATAGTGTTCTGCCCTAGGGCAGGTCTTTCACTGTAATCATAGCATTTTCGTGCTATGCGTTGCAGCTTTACTAGGGAATTATAGGCGTGGTAGCTTCCCGTGACTTTCCATACCGGTGAAGGAGGATGATGATGGTGATGGCCAGATGATATTCGGGGACCTTCTGGGCCTTAAACCTACCTGACATTTGTCTGAAAGGAGAAGAAAAACTCCGGAAAAAAAGCCTCACCCGGGAAGCTTGTCCCGACCGGGAATCGAACCTGGGCTCGCTGCCTAACAAGGCAGCACGCTACCTCGAGACCACAGCGGTTAAATTATTCGTGAATGTGTCTTTCTGAGTGCCTAAACAGTAAATACTAATGGCGGCTTTTCAGTGTTATAAAATAATTTACACTGTTAGATTATTATGCTATTAAGTATAGGCCTAAGTTAAAACATAAAATGGAGATAATGGTTTAAATCGTGAGTAAAAACTTGTATTTTATCTCTATAGAGCCGAGAATATACAAACTGTTCCGAGGATGTGGACATCAACCTCGATTAAATATTTTAAGCAATCAGGTAACCTGTATCTGCGTTGCAGATAGTCTAATGAAGTCAGTGGAATAAAACATGTATTACCATAAGTCGGGTACGTATGCCAATGCTCACACATAAGTCAATCTGTCGGAATAAATAGTTAAAAATAAACTCAAAAGTGCGCATATATAATTTTTATTTAGAATTTTTTCTACGTTACAGTAGTTATACTTCAGTTCAAATGTATTTTGCTTCGCCACAGATTTCTATCTTCAGCATATTCTTCTTTGAGGTCTTTGCAGATCATGTATCTTCTTACTTCATCCATCCACTGTTCTCTGGGTTTCCCCCTTCTCCTTCTGCCTTCAGAATTCCAATCCAGCATCGTTCTTGGGATTCTATCACTCAGATGCCACACAATTTCAATCTTCCTTCTTCTATTATTTCTATAAAATTAATATTTTTTTAACATTAATTTTTCTCTAATTTTCTGGTTCCGAATTTTCTCCTTTCTTGATTTTCTATCTGCTCTTCGCCAAAAATCCATCTCTGTTGTCAATCATTTTTTTCTTGCTTTCTACCTGGAGTCCAGGTCTCTGCATCATATAACGTAACATCCTCCCCTAATTATTTAAATATTAATATATTGGTTTTATTTACGATATTTTTACGCCATATCACTGAATTTAACATTGCAATTAATGTTCTTCCTTCACTAATTATTTTCTCAATTACACAATAAATTTTCTCACCTGACTTTGAGATTGATCCTGAATTTTTGAATTTATCAACTTTCTTAATTTCCACACTTTCACATTGTAATTACTCTTCATTCTCCAGTTCTGTCGTGAGATATTCGGTATTCTTTAATGTTTATATTTAATCCCCATTTCTTGTATTCCTCAATTAATTTCAGTGTCAAGTATGATGCATCTTCCGTGTATACGCAAGTATACACGGAAGATTCAGACGACCACTTGATCGTCTGAAAACAGCAAATGGATATAGGCCTATTAGCCCGGTCAAGTTAGCTAAAAAAAAAGGCGTAGGCTTACAAAAATTCGCATAGAGCTGAACATTGGTACGAATATTGAGAACACCATTATAAATGAAATGTGAAAAGTCCCCATCGATTCTACATCTGCAAAAAAAAAATATTCAAGATCAAAGTTCGCGAATATGGGTGTTTTGAATTTTTCAGCCAAACGGTAAGTTGTATCATGAAAATAGGCCAGACAAAGGTTGTAGAACACGCAATTATCTACAAAAATTGTTCTTGTACTTTTTTCATAAGAATCACCATTCTTGAGATATCACCATTTGAAGCATTGAAAACAATAATATGCACGATTTTCAACCGCAAGTTAACCTCCTATACATCATGGGATATTTAATATAATAAAATATTCGTTGAATAACTTATATATATATATAAATTATATATTATATGATTGTGAGAATATACATAAAAAAGAAACTCAGTTCCTAATTTAAGCAACATCTGCTGACTGTTCTATTGTTATCGGAGTGGCGACAGTCATATACCTGTTTCTGGAAGGCATAAACGAAATACTTTTAGTATAGTGTTGAACGTTCCTTTACAGTGAATACACGTGGCAATTGATACACGTGCTTCTTAATAATATTTCTTAAAACAATTTGTGCTGTTCAATAATTAAAACAATGTCGCAATTTTGCTTTGATTATAGTAAACCTTTAACTGAAAATGAAACAGTTATTGTTGATCGTGGAATGAAGACTTTGAATGATTCAAGTGTTGAAAGATATAATTGGTTTTCTGAATACCTGAAGGACAATAAATCTGTGACAATTCATGTGCAGTGCCGTAAAATGTTGCTGCAGTTAAAAGACAACATGAGATGGAGCAAGTCAGTATATCTGAAATCAGTCGCATGCGTAAGTGAATCCGTTTCTTGTTTAAAAATTATTGTTTATTTTGTGGAGATGAAGCGAATGAAGAGGCTGAGAAGAAAAAAGCACAAAATGTTATGCGAAAATCCATAAAGTTGCTACAATTGAATTTAAAGAATCCATTCTGAAGGTAGCTCGGACTCGTTCTGATGACGTAGCAAAAGAATATACTGCATGTATTCAGTACGAATATGATTTAGTTGCTGAGGAGGCTATAATTCCTTCTTGAGACCCACCACTGGGGGTAAAACCGGTCGTTCTCAAGATGAATCTACTAATGTTGCGATGGAGAAAAAGGTGACGACTGTCAGTTTTCATTGGAAGAATTACAAAATAATTGTAAAAATCTAGCTTTCGATAATAGAATAATTAAGATTCGATTGAAGTTAAAGTATGATGATCACGACATTCTTAACCAAGTTTGGTATGAGAAAAGTCAAAATGAAAAGGAAGAACGACTTAGAATCATTAAAGCTGCAGCAGCAATCATTCCAGAAGACATTCAATCTTTGGTATTTAACTCATGCCCCAAATGGGAGTCAATGGCCAATCACATTTCAATGATTTTTATTTACAACCAATCACAGTCGTGTTTCGCCTAAAAATTTACCAACTAAAGTTTATCATAATAAAGAAAGCACCTCCTTTTTAACATTCTGAATAGGTCATAGTATTATTTTGCAGTGACTGACTGTGAAAGAAATACGGCTACCAGATTGTATATATAGTACATGAATTCAGCAGAAAGCGCATGCGATAGATAATATAAAAACATTTGTAACAATTGATTATACCACAAAAAAAAAGAAACCACTGTTTGCATTTTCTTAAACGAATTATTTTCCAGGAAATGATGTTGCAGAAAAATATAATTGACATATTTATATCATAGGACATCAAATTAATTAATACCTATAACGTTGGTTATAAATTTCTCCACTAGGGGTGCATTCTTACAACATTGTGATCTTTGGCATTAAATAATATGATCTGGTTGCAGTGATGAACAAAAGAAGCAAATGAAGCGTACCAATAGTTTCTCATTTGTTTTCAAACATCGCCGTTTACATTAAATATATACATATTTTAAAATAACTATAGTTAAATAATGATTTGTGAGTAAACAGCTTAATTTTATTTGTTAAATAGTCCTAACAAATGCCACCCTTGATTTCTAAATTCTCTAGATAAATTGGATATCACTCGTGGCATTACTTATGATAGTTTAGTTAATTTTTGAAGTTATGTACGTCAAACATGTGTTTGAGTCTCCTCCTAAAACTAGTCTTACTCGAAAAGAGGGGATCCTAGAAATAAATAGCTTCAATAGTTCACAGAGATAGCAGAGAAGCAGGGGAAATGTATACAGGTCAGTCAACTTACGAGAAATAAGAATAAGTGTAAAAAAAGTGCTTGGCAACCCGACGCCGAGAGACCTAAGGATAGTTGAAGAACTTAAAAAATATTTATTTTGACTTACTAACTCAAGTATGTAATTTTTAATGATCTTTTGAAACAGCCTGTTATTTTGGAAGGTAATATTTATGATATTGTAAAAAGATATGTAGACTTTACAACACTGACCACTAAGAAAGGTGTTCAATCTCTTGTGGTTTTAGTGGTCAACTTGGTGTGACATTACCCAATGGATATGATTACACTTTTCCACACAAGGAGTATTGTATCACGTTCCCAACCACAGCATCAATTTCTTTCAAACACATTCCAGCAAGAAAATACCAATATTATGGCTATACAATATCGTGTAAGTCATCTGTTGGTACATTCGATAAATCTCGATAAAAGACGTATCGAATCTGAAAACCTCATGTGCTACAACATGTTTAATATTTTTCTCATTGTGAATCCACCGCTTATTTTATCTTATAACTTTCATATTGTTATTCGCTTCTAGATGTCCTTTCTGAGGTCATCGCTCTCTTTATTTACAAAAGGATGGACAAGCTGAATTGGTCCTAAATAGCAAACCCTGAAGATGTTGATAAAGGTCTACAGAATTTCAGATTTATAAAGAAAATAAATCGCAGAATACTAGACTATCTAACACAAAACAAAATGCAGGTTGTAAGCGGGTTCAGAACCTGTATTCTGAAAAATGGCGACTATGACAAATTTACCACTGAGGTTTTATTAAAGAAATGCTCTCCTCTCTCAAGATCCAGTTTTAAATAAATACATAGGATTTTAGCGGAGAGGAATAAATGAATTAAAAGTGAAAATATAATTTTTAAAAAGACGCGATATTAACATTTCGGATCGTAAAGATGCCAATAAATGAGTACAAAATATTGCAAAGTGTAGTGTATACCGGAGCTCACTGCAAAATGTATCTTTATAATGAAAATAGTTTAAACATTTGAAAATTTACTAGAATACGAATTCATTTATAGTAATACAATTTAAAAGGATGTCCGAAATAAGTCACCCTAACCTTGAAATATTCCACCTAGTAGATTACTCAATTCACATTAAGTTGATTAGGTACAGCACGATATATTATCTAAGGTATTCGAAAGAATCCCCAAGTTTGTAACCCGTAACCCGTCACGCATAAGAAAGGACCGGTGTGCTACAATAATCTAAAATTATTCTTAATGAATAGGTTCATTTATATAAATAATTATATTAGGCCTATTTATACAATTTACACACAATACACTAAATTCCTCAGACTTTGTTATACAGTAAGTCTATTACGTAGACCATAGATCACTCGCCTAAATTGCTTAAATGCAGGAGAAATGTTACATTAGACGTCATAGAAGCGCCAACTTGTCAATTTGAATATCGAATATTCCATATTTATTTTTAATTTTTAATTAGCATTCTTATATAGAATGTACTAAACAATACTTGTTCAAGGAGGAACATAATTTTTATAGCCTATATTTCTTTATGTTTTTAATTAATTTTGACTTTTAAAACAATTCATATGACAACGTGAAACATTTTTTTCATATATGTTTATGCAATGAATATAATTAAATCACAAAAATAATCATTCTTATAATATTTTTAAGATTAAAAAAGTAATTTTTCATAACTTTTTTACTACATTTACGTCAGTAAATTACCTTGTATATCTAGTAATTTTATGACTAGTTGACTGAATGAATAAAGAGTAAAGCCATCACTAAATTGATTTATTTATGAATAATAATGACAATGAAGAGCGCATAATGTTAAGTTCACCTGGTCTGCCGTTAAGTCGCATCCACTGTAAGCCCTTAGGGACACGTCTCGCTTCCGACACGACATAACATGGTAACGGTCGCAGTGTTCAGGGCATAGCTCACAGATGCACTGGGATTATGAATAAAATACCGGTATTTAATTATTACGATTTATCATTATAGCCCAAAAGTTATATAGTTTCATTTAAGTATTCGTCATTAAATAGTTAGGAAAATGAAATGTCTATATTTCATAGAAGTTAATAAAACCTATAGATAAACATAATTATTACTTAGACATGATAATTAAAAACAAACTGCGTAAGTTTATTCGGAAATAAAACTTACATTTTCCATAAATATGGGCTTGATATTACTCACTTGTCAGTTAAATAAACATCATTCAATTTTCTGTATGAAATAATTTATTCTTGAGAAGGTTTTTTTTTCAGAAATAAAATTAAACAGAAAACGTAAAAAAATAATATCTCGATTTGGGATTAACCATAATTGTCAGGTTCAAGTATCATAGATAATTATTATTTTTAAGTGTTCGTTATATTATAGTTCTCTTGCCAACATATGCTACATGTGACTGGATTTTTAATACGCCTTGCATTAGAGTGAAATCATAATTTACTGCACATAATTTATGGTCTGTCAATTGCCAAGTATACTTAACAGTAGGCAGCAGTTCAACTGCCCTCTCCCCTGAGTCATAACCACATGTCTGCAGTAAAACTGGAGATATATGGTAAACACCCATTTATAATATATAGCATGGAACTAAAATTTACCGACAATCTTTCACAGGTTGATCAGCAGTGTTGGCTTGGTAGAGTGTTTTGATATAAGGAATCCATGGTCTTCGATGACGAATTAGTTATTTCAGAGTAATGTGCTATTGGGGTATTATACATATAAATTGCCCTTTAGTCTCTGATGAAATTGGTTCCGAAATATTACAAAGAAAAAAGATAAAAACTAATGGACACTGTAAAACCTTAAACTGTAATACAAAGAGTACAAAATTACATGAGCAATAAAATAAAATACTTGTTTGTTGAATAATGTATTGTACAGTAAACTGTGTATTCTTCAGTACTGTTTATTAGTTTAAATCAGCTATTTTGTTTCTTTGTAATCTATTCAAATACACTTCATCACGGCATAAAGGACATGCTACATGTCTAATATTCTAATAACACAGTGCTCTGTAATAGGCTGTCGGAGATATTGGGTTCATTGTATACAATCTCTCAACGATCTGTAAAAGTTTCTATGTAGAGTACGGTCCTACTTTATATAGCCTACAGATTATAACTCTGATGGTATTATCAAGTCACAAACATTTGACGAATTGTCTACTTTAAATATAAATAAATATTTAATCGATAACAATGGTGACGATAATTAATATTGATATTAGTATTTTTTTCATAACTGACATTATTTTTCCACTATCCTAAATACACAACGATCACTTCCAACACGATCATGCTTATATGAAGCCTCCTTACATTACACTGAGCAACAAAAAAATAAACTTTTTTTTTGTCTCAGAAAGAGAAATATATGATTGTGATAGTATTTTTTCTCCTGAATTCAAATACGATATCGGATTTTCTCAATCACGCAAGGTTTCCGAGAGATAGGCATTTAAAATAATTTCAAACACTTTAATATTTTCTACATTCGTAACTACACAATATTCGAACATTCGGACTTGCCTAGAAAGTACGAAATGACGGCTTTCTGCTATATCACGCCTGTCGAGCATCACTCTTGATGGCCCAACAATAACCGGCCAGCATATTAGGATTCCATTTGCCTTGGTATCTCTTTTCCATAGCTGAAATCTCCTGATGAAAGTGTTCCCCGTGCTCATCGCTCACTGCGCCAAGATTTTCCGGGAAGAAATCTAGGTTTATTAAAAAAATAATTATTTAAATCCATTAATTGAAATTGAAATAAAAAAACTGAGGGTGATGAAGAAATTCCGAATACATATTTGAAAACACGATAAAAAACTGCATTAAGTACAACTATTGGTACACATGAGACAAAAATCATGTTGACCAATGTAATTATGATGTAAAAAGATAAAATTCATATTTGCATGACACTAATAAATTTATTATAATGACAGTGTTTATATATATATATTCCATTCCACTAACGCAGTTGAACTTCTCACCTCAAAAGTATTTTTACGTGCCATATGCCACACACACACGCACGCCCTTTATGTTGAAAATACAGGGCTATTCAGAAAAAAAAGGAACAGACTTCAAACATTTATTTCTTCCAAACTACAAAAGATAGACACACAATTCCAACGATCCTGGAAAGAGGAAAGTTTGAAGTTCCGATCACGGTCGCATTGGAGCTGTTGCTTGTCATGTCGATTGTTTGTATCAAAATGGCGATACAATAAGACGTTGGATTGGAAGAGGAGGAGCAGAAAATCAACCATCACCGGTGTCCTCCCAGGTCAACAGACTAAGTCCCGTGTGATTTTTATCTGTGGGAATACGTTAAAGATCGTGTTTTTTATCCCCCTACGCCTGATAGGCCTACTCTTGAAAATCTGCGACATCGAATTTTTGAAGCTGCGAATTCGATAACAAGAGACTAGCTGATTCGTATGTGGCAAGAAATGTGCCACCGCTTTGATATTTGTCGTGTAACACACGGTGCTCATATCGAATGCATAAAATAGTGAAATTTTAACTTTTCTCTTTCCAGGAACGTTGGAATTGTGCTCCTATTTTTTGTAGTTTGGAAGAAATAAATGTTAGAAATCTGTTCCTTCTTTCTCAACAGCCCTACAGGCTATATTAGTTAAGAGCTAAGTGGAACATAATGTTTATTCAGGAAACCGAACATTGTTACACGTAATATACCTATACACATCAATAATTACAATAGTAAAAAATAACCACAATTCGTGTCCAACTCAGGGTCGGGTCGAGGGATAAGATGAGATGAGCCCCTATATATAGAGCCCTATAGGCTATATTAGTTAAGAGCTAAGTGGAACATAATGTTTATTCAGGAAACCGAACATTGTTACACGTAATATACCTATATACATCAATAACTACAATAGTAAAAAATAACCTCAATTCGTGTCCAACTCAGGGTCGGGTCGAGGGATAAGATGAGATGATCCCCTAGGCCTATATAGAGGTCAGTGAATGACATGGGGCCTGTCGACCACGCTTGACGCACCATCACAGGGGCAGATGAACAAAAAATGAAATGAATATGGAGAAATGGTGGCTGGGGAAAAGGGAAGAAACTCCAAGAAACCCCTACCCAAGCTCCGTTCCATCCATCACGAAACCCACATGGAGTGACCAAGTCTCGATCTCGGGACCCTAGCGGTTAGAGGCGAGCACCTAACCAATTACCTATGGAGCCACCTATCATAATAATTAAGTAAAATAAATTAAACTGAGAGGAAATAATGTGGAAAATAAAGAGTTTTTGGTTATGTTGGATTGATTCTGTGCTGCTAGAGTTACTCAGTCTAAAGTCCTAGCGAAGAAATGAATACAATATGATTATTGATGAGACTGTCAATATGATATAATGAAAATTTATATCGAAACTCTCTCAGCGATCCTTATTTTCTCCTTGGTTTATAAGGGAGATAATGTAGCCCATAGCGGGAGAAAAATATTTTAAAAAATTATTTAACCCTTAAATTGGCGAAACTCAATTTGTTATGCCAGCTTATTTGAATGTTCGATGTTTTTATTATTAATTTCGTACATCTCAATGATGGATAAATCATATTTGAAGAGAAAAATTATACGCTCAGAACGGGACTTGAACCCGGGACCCTTGGTTTTCTAGTCCAAGTGCTCTACCATCTGAGCTACCTGAGCAAGTACCGATCTAAAAGCAAATTTTGCTCAGGTAGCTCAGATGGTAGAGCACTTGGACTAGAAAACCAAGGGTCCCGGGTTCAAGTCCCGGTCTGAACGTATAATTTTTCTCTTCAAATATGATTTATCCATCATTGAGATGTATGAAATTAATAATAAAAACATCGAAAAAAGCCGTACTGGCATTTATAATGTAATGTATAATTCCCAAATATGTCTTCTTAATATAGGATCCGCCATTTACAAAGATAGAAGCAAAGGCTTCAAAGCATTTGGTGGGCGGGAATTACAACGTATATAGAGAAAAATTTGCGTTTAGATCGGTACTTGCTCAGGTAGCTCAGATGGTAGAGCACTTGGACTACAAAGCCAAGGGTCCCGGTTTCAAGTCCCGGTCTGAGCGTATAATTTTTCTCTTCAAATATTATTTGAATGTTATTTAACATTTTCCAATACTGTTATTTTAACACCGTTCCAATAATGGATCATATACTTACTTACTTACTCACTGACACTATCGAACCCGTAGGTTCATGGCCGCGCGGACATAAGCTCTCCATACATCCCTATCCTGAGCTAATGCTTTCCAATCATTCCCTGTATAATCTGCTTCCCTCAAATCATAGTTAATGTTATTCTCCCATCTCATTCTTGGTCTACCAACTGGGCGTTTTCCCTCCGGCTTCCCTACAAGTAGCTTCCATGCAAGTCTTTCATTCCCCATACGTGTAACATGTCCTGCCCATCGCAGTTTACGAGGCATAACTGTTCTTATTATATCCGGATTCCTATAAAGACCATGTAGCTCATTGTTATGTAGTATTCTCAATTCACCAGTCTGTTCACCTCTGTTTGGTCCAAAAATTTTCCTAAGTACTTTATTCTCAAATACTTATAATCTCCTTTCCTCACTTAAAGTAAGAGTCCATGTTTCGCACCCATGTAATATAACTGGTAGAATAATAGGTCTAATATTATATTGTGAAAAGAACAATTAATATGGAAAGAATTGTTAATATTTGTGCCAGGTCTAAAATGGTGTAGTGGGGTGCACACTAGTCTGGAGAACTAGAGGTCCACGGTTCGATTCCTGGTTCAGATATTAATTTTTCTTTTCACAATATCATTTATATGTGTCGACTGCAGTGGAAATAAATGGTGCATTACCATCATAAGCCATGTAATGCTTGTTGTTGAATGATTTGACGGAAATTTAAATAATTTCTATTGAGTCATTTTTCCAATTGCTCTATTAAAAACTTGGGGACCCGACAGACGTTATCCTGTCCGAACGTTCAATTATAGTGTCATGGCGGGACCATAAAACTATAAATTACTTTTTTACCGTAAAATTCACTAATTCAGAAAACTCCTCTCTGTCATCTGCTGTGGCTCAAGCTTGCATTATGACGTCACACTGTAGTCGCGCGGAATATGTCGCTAATGCAGATGACTACATATTTGACAAAACAAAAACTCCTATAACCCGATCGCAGCGCCATCTACCGGGTACAATTGTGAATCCAAACCATCCATGAACCCACTCAAACATATTAAAAAAATCAAAATCTGTCCACTCGTTTAGGGAGTTTTTAATTTCGGATTTCAAGTAAACCTCAAATTCTCTGATTTCGTTCATTTTTGGATAATACCCGCCTCGATTTATTTTAATAGGATATGCTGAGTTTCTTTATGAAACGTCAAAAATTGTGACCGCTAGAGCGATTTTTTAATCGTCTCTTCGACTGAACTCCTACACCTAATGGTTTTGTAGGGTCCAATTGTGAATCTAAACCATCCAGGGACCCAATCAGACACACAAAAAATTAATCTAAATCGGTCCAGTCGTTTAGGCAGTTTTTAATTTCGGATTTCAAGTAAATCTCCACTTCTAATTGTAAGATTTCGCTCAATTTTGGATAATACCTACCTTGGTTTATTTCAATAGGATATACTAAATTTCTATCTGAGGAAGGCTTAGTATGACAATTGAGAACTTGAAAAAACCTTGTTGTGTTTCACATAATCAAAACAATTAAGAGAAAGTAGCCTTCTAAAATGTGACGTAGGTGTTTATTAAGTGGTCTAGCCTCGTGGGCTAGTGGTCAGCGTTCCTGACTGGTGTACACGAGGTTCCAGGTTCGATTCCCGGTCAAACCATAGGGATTTTTCCTTAAAGAGAATTATTCATGTGGTTGCCCATGGTCTGGAATTTAGGTTAAGAACTCTTCTGGCGCTTCATTATCATTTATCATCCATCATATCATCGGGACAACGTACCTCCGACTTCCAGGTGCCCCAGCTATAAATGGATTAAAATTCTGAGAATGCTAGGGGATAAAGTCAGAAATGGCATAAAAGATAACCTGGTAGCATTAAAAAAATATATAACAACAATTTATTAATTAATCAATTGAGTTGGTGTTTAGTTGATGAAAATCCATACTCAATTAAATAAAAATAAAACTTAGTTTTATTTAATTAATTAATTAAGTTTATGCCAATTTTTAAAATTTTAAATACCTATTTTCTTTACTTTAATACCAATTTTCGCAAACTGTATATGCCTATTTACTCTATTTTACTTCATATTTCCCGAATTTTAACTGCCTTCTTCCCTGCCTATTTAAGGCAAAATAAATGCTTGAATTTCGGGCTGCAATAATAATTGTCAAAATCTGCAATATGAAATAAGTAAATATTTTTATCTATTCCAATCAGCATTGGAATAAAATATCGCTCTTGGAGAGAAACTGTAAATTATTTATTATCACCCTGTAAAAACCATGTGTGGTAAAATGAGTAAGATGAAAGTACGATTTAAAAATTGCCAGCAAACGGAAACATAAGAAGAGGTATATGTAACACAGAATCCCACACTGGAAAAAGCTTGTTAAATAGCAATACATTTTGTATTACTATAAGCTTACAAGTAGAAACATCGCGTGCTAATATAAGTTGCTGTACAAGTCTTATGATCCCACGTGTTCTCATGCATGATTGATACACCAACAGCATGCAAAATAGTTGTTTCTTAATAATACATCCTTGCAGTTAACAGAATGCAACCGAGTAAGTTAATAGTCACACGCTATGGATCATCTTCAGCAGGGAATTATTCTGTCACACACATTTTTAAGAATATATAAGAATATTTTAAATTAAATATTTGGGTTCGTATATTTGGGTAGATTTTGTATCACTGCAAGATGTTAACTGAAGATAATATAATGGAGTGCCCTGAGATAAATAAAATTATTCCCATTAATAGCTTCTGCTCGCTTCTGGAATTCCCTCCCTCAAGATATGAGAGGTTGCCGCACACTTGATACTTTTAAGTCACGTCTATACAATTACTTGTTAAATAACTATTTTTTCTCCAGAAATAAATTTATCTTAGGTAATTATTAGTATTTTTTCTCATGGTTCTATCTTGTACATTTTATATTTCATTTCATAAATCTAGAATAAATCAAAATATATTTTAAATAATTGTTTCGTAGATATGTTATGTAATAATTTTATTTATTATAATTTATATGTAAGAGTAATTTTTGTATTCCTTATCTAACTTGTTTGAGTGGTAGACAAAGGCTTAAGGCCTTAACTCTGGCAGGTAAAATAAATATATTATTATTATTATTATTATTATTATTATTATTATTATTATTATTATTATTATTATTATTATTATTATTAATATACGAAGTTGTATTAACGGGCTTCAGACATATTACTTTTTCAACATATTGCATATTACATGCTTATAACATAAAGTTTGGGTACAGAAAGAAAAATATAATCTTAGTCCTTTTAATAAATAATAACACAGAAGAATGTATACTGGCAATTGGTTTCATATATTTTAACCACGTGTCTTCAATGTGGGTAAGTTGTAAACTTGAGTCAAAGCACGAAATTTTCAATTCTAATAATGATATCAATCAGTTTCAAGAAAAATAAATTAATACATGTGTTACTCATTGTTTTGTCGATTGTTTTGTTTAAATATAAATCTCAAATTAGACAATGCAGAGATCAGGTATGATGACGTGGGTTTTCTGCAGTTTTCCCTGGTACAAAAACCAAAATAACACTAGAACAGTCCCTAAAAAGTCTGGCAAAGTGGCACTTAATCAAAACGATTAAATTGAAAATTCTGTATTAATAACGAGAATCAAAACTACACTATAAATCAAGTCATTGTTCAAAATTCCAGCACATATTTCGGCACACCAATTTAAAATTCCCGGTTCAAGTAAGCACTTGATGTCAAGCAATCTAGTCTGGCTATGCTTCCCAACAAAGGAGAATAACCGCCACTGTTGTTCAACGAGGATCGCAGGTATTTCTTATCTCTTGTTTAAACCTTCTTTATTGTAATTATTTTATGCGTTAACACTTTCAAGGCAAAGAGGACAATTTCGCACCTGTCCTCTTGATCACTTGTGAATTGTGATTAATGGCTTTCATTACCATTATAATTATTACCATTATCATAATAGTAATAATAATAATAATAATAATAATAATAATAATAATAATAATAATAATAACAATAATAATATCTTTAAATTGAAAATATAAAGGTATTATGAATTATACAAAATTAATAATATTAAATAGAAAGCTATTTAAAGGAAATAATTTCATATAAAATATGCTATTGAAATGAAACTTAAATTGAAAACGTAGAGTAAATTAAAATAAATAATAAGCCTTACATCTAGATAAAACAGTACAAATTAAGTTCATGAAGCATTGAATGGTGAAAAAAAAAATGTAATTTGAATAAGAAATTTGTTATGGAAGACACTGATTATTAAAATATTCTTAGTAATTTTTAGTATTTTCCATTATTTCACTTCTGATATCTTCATATAGTATCCTCCATTTCACTTATCTGTGTATTTTAAAACCGGATATTTATCCCCATATAATAATAATAAGGGTTTTTGTTTTGTTTATAATAATATTTATTTATATGAAGAATGGACATCAGATTGATTTATAGAATTCAATTTTTTTTATAAGTATAAAAAAATTAACTGGTCAATATAAACTGTTAATACAGTTAGATGTTTTTATAACTGATGCAGTATGTAAAATACTTCAAATATTCAAATTGATAATTTTTATAAAGAAATAAATGGGATTGGTGGAATTGGATAGAAGTTGACTTGAAAATACTCCTTCCTTTTCTGTTGGACCAATCAGACCATAGAGGTTATAACTGAAAATAACAAGATGGCTACAATACTTGAAGATGGTCGGTCATGTTCAGCGACTGCTCCTTAAAGAATAAGGAAATAATTGTTTATTTTATTGATGTTGGTTGAAAGAAATAGTGTTAAAAGTATGAAAGATTATATAGTGATATAATAGTCATCCATCTTGGTGAAAAACAGTTTCTAAGTGAAAATAATGAATAATAATGACTGGATTGACCGTTAGCATTCGTCATCCATTAAATACATAAAATGGTAATCTTCTAGAAGTGAAAAATATCAACCTAAGCCGGAATCTTTTGGAACTTTTAAATTACAAGATTCATCTTGACCAAAGTGAGAGTTTTAAATAAACTAACTTATCGTTCAACTGTTAATAAAGTGTTGTTATTTGTGTAAGAAACTTTTCCTCATTCCCCTGAAGAGAGTTATTAGTGCCGTGGCAGATTTAAAGTGATTTTAAATTATATCACAAATCTTCAACTTCGGATATCTCACCGAGAAACCCAACTTTAAATGTCTCCACAACGAGGGGCATAAATTAAAACACAGCTTCAAATGGCGCATCAACGAGGGCTCGAATGGGAATCGAACCAGGGACCTGTAAACCTGAATCGAACCAAGGACCACGAGAATGAGGAAAGTAATAAAAATCTTCAAAAGTGAGTACAGTTAAAATTTATATGTGAAAAGTGAATTAGTGATAATAACAATTAATGCTTTTAAGAAATAAGAAAATATTAAAATACCCAACAATGGCCAATAACGAAAATATAACTTGTAAAACTGTTAATATTGAAAACGAACAAATTAGTGAAGGCCAAGAAAATTTAATTTTGTGTAACAATGAAAATAATCAAACTAATGATACACCTTCTTGGGTAGCATTATTAATAAATAACATTTCTGATATCAATAATAAACTAGAAAAGAATAGTGCAGAATTAAAAGAAATTAGGAATGACAATTCAATTCTCAGTAGTAAATTAGAAGCTAATGTAACTAATCTTAGCAATAAATTAGAAAAGAACAGTGATGAATTAAAAGAAATTAGGAATGACAATTCGAATCTCAGCAATAAAATTGATACAAATATTTCCAATCTTAGTAAAGAAATTAAAGAAAATAACTTGAAACTAGATGAAAAATTAGAAAGCATTAGGTTAGAATGCAAACAAAACAATTCTAAACTGGAAAAGAGAATAGTAAATATAGCCAAAGATTGTAAAAATGAGATAGAAAAATGTAATGAAAAGATTGATGAAACTCATAATCAAATAGAAACATCTTTGATTGAGGTAAGGCAAAGTTGCCAAGATAAAATCGAAGAATTAGGAACTAAAGTCGAAGATAGACTAAAAATTTCCGAAGAAAGTGTTATCTTAGGTAATGAAGAACTTCAATCAAAGATATCAAATGAAGTAATTATTATAAAAGAACAAGTTGAAGGATGGATAACTAAGATTGTTGAACTTGAAAACAAATATGTGTCAAAAACTAGTGAAAAGGAGATTGAGGTTATGTCAGGACATTCTAGTAATGTTAATAATGATCCTCCTTCTAGTAGTAGTAGTAAAAATGTATGTAAAATTCCTGCTAATCTTTTAGGGGAAATTAACTTACCTAATTTTGGTGATACTGTAGGCCAAAGCCCTACTGATTTCATTAGGGAAATTGAAGAATACTTCGAAATCAAAGGAATAGAAGACAAGTTCAGAATGTTCTTCATAAGAAAAAGTTTAAAAGACAATGCAGAGTCTTGGTTTAAGATAGCTTGCCATGATTCAATGACTTATCAAACATTTAAAAATGCTTTCTTAGGTTACTACTGGGGACCAGAAAGACAAAACAAACTAAGGTTAGACCTAACTAGTGGAAAATTCTCCAACAATGGTAAACAAGGTTATCTTAATTATTTCTTGGAGAAGGCAAAAATGGCATCATTGTTACAGCCTCCAATAGATGAGAGAACTTTAATTTCTATGTTATCGCATCACTTCCCAGATGAGATTAGATATCATTTGATAGTAGCCAGACCACAAAATGTTTCTGAAATGTTAGAGTTGTTAGCTCTACTAGAGAATAAAAGAGAAGTAGATAAATGTAGTAAAAGAAATTTATTTGGGGAAGGGGCAGAGCCCTATAATAAGAAAGGTAATTTTGTAACTAAAAGAAATGATGAATATCATAATGAGAATAGAGAAAGAAATTTCAAACAGGGCAACAATAATAATAGGTTTGTTCAAAATAGAAACAGCCCAAATAAAAATAGGATGACTAATAATTATAGTAACAATAACCAGAATGGATGGTTCAAACGTAATGAAAATAGGAATGACAGACAAATTAATTATATGGATGTTAACAGAGTAGGAGAAAATAGAAATAGGTATTGGACTTCTCCCTGTAGAGGTAAAAGAAGAAGGAATACCTATGGTAATGAAAATAAAGGGTATTTCCAACGACAACAAAATTGTCAAATTAATGAAACTAGTGATAGGACAGAGCAAAATAGAATAGACTCTGTAACTATTCACAACCAAAGTCAAGATATACCTAGTAATGAAAATGACCACGAAGTAAATCACAGGATACCTCATGCTTTAAACGCATAGAAGGTACATTAAAGACTCCGCAATGTACCTCAATCGTTATGAACTTAGGGGTCCAAAATAGATGCTTTGATAGGTTTCAAAATTTAGAAATTGTACCAGCAAATATGAGAGGAGATAGTAAGTTATGTACCTCAAGACAGCGAGATAGCATAATATTGAATAATCATTTGAATATTTCTAAGAATCAGGATACTATGCCTGTTACTAATAAAGAATTAAATGTCATAGGACGACCACCCAAAATTAAAGTAAATATTTTTAACAATGATGTTACTTGCATAGCGGATAGTGGCTGCTCAAACACAACAATAGATCAGAAATTTTATAATTTCTTAGTCAACAAAGGGAATAAGATAATGACTGTAAGAATATGTGGAGTGTATTGTACTCTTGCGATAGGCAAGAAGAAACTGCCAATTAAGCTACAGTGCCTTCTAGATTTACATATCGGAGGATATTACTTCAGTGCGATATGTTTAATTTCTCCATACTTGTCTTGTGATATGTTAATAGGCTGCGACCTGTTGGAGCAATATAATGCCATAATAAATTTTGAGTGTAAGAATATTTCCTTGTATAATGAAGATAATGTGAGAGTCGTCATCCCATTTGATAATGAATATGAGGAGAATAAGAATCTAAGTAAGAAGGAGAGTGACATTGCTGAAGAACACATTTTTATAGAGAATATTGTTGTTCATGAGGAGAGGGAATTGGTGAATGGCCGTGGATGCCAAATGCAAGATAATATTGCAGTTAATTGTACTTCCGACAAAAGTGTCGAGGGCGAAGAAAGCCTTAATAATGAAAATGGTTGTGCTGACGATTATGTCGCATGTAAATGTTGTGATTTAGAATGTGTCTCTTGCAATACTGAGTATGATGAAATTCCTCTATTATATTGTGTGAGTGACGAACTTGAAAAAGACATCTGTGAAATGATAAAGGAAAAAGTTAAAGACACTCATGGCATAAACAATGAACAGAAAGGCATGTTGTATGACATCTTAATGAAAAATAAGAGTTCTTTTTCTTCGAAGCCAGGATTGTGCAACTGTTTTAAATATTCCTTTAAAGTGATGGAACATCCACCTATAAATATTAAAAGTAGACCCATCCCTATTGCCATCAGAGAGCAGGCAGATCAAATGATAGATGACATGTTAATGCAAGGAATAATACAGAAATCTGATTCTCCTTACGCCAACCATATTTGCTGGGTGCTAAAACCTAATGGCAAAATTCGCCTGTGTTTAGACAGTCGTAGGACTAATTCTTTCACTGTCCGGGATAATTATAGGCCCGAGACAATTGAAGCATCTATAGCAAATATGAAAACAGGTAGATTTATTAGTTCTATTGATTTAACTTCTTCATTTTGGCAGATAGAACTAGACCCCAAAGTTCGGCCCTATACAGCTTTTATACATAATGGAAAAGTATATGAATTTACCAGGTGTGCATTCGGTCTAAGAAATAGCGGAAGTGCGCTTCTTAGAGCCCTAGATATTGTACTATCTGATGATGTTAAAAGACATTGTACTATATATGTTGACGATGCAATTATTATTGATAATGTTTTTGAGAATCATATATCTCATATTGATTTAATGTTGTCTCAATTAAAGAATAGTGGAATGACAGTCAGCCTAGAAAAGTCTGTGTTTGTTAGGTCGGAGGTTCAATTCCTAGGATACAGGATCTCTAATAAAGGGATTACTCCTGACCCAGACAAGGTTCAAGGAATCTTAGAAATTCCTTCACCAAAGAACATAAAACAACTTCGTAGATTTTTAGGAATCTTAAATTACTATTCGAAGTTTGTCATCAACTATGCCTCAGCGGTTAGTAAGCTGAGAGGGCTGCTGAAGAAAGATAGTAAATGGAGATGGACAGAGGACCATCAATCTACTTTTGAATATGTTAAGAAGTTATTTGCAAATAGTATTTCACTACAGAGACCAAAAATGGACAGAGAATTCCATTTATACACAGACGCGAGTAAAACTGGCCTCGGTGCTGTTTTAACTCAATTTGACGATGATGGGCAACAGTATGTTGTGTCGACAGCTTCGCGCTCGACTACCATCATTGAAGGAAATTACACTGTTTCAGAGTTGGAGCTTACAGCAATATTTTATGCTCTAAATAAATTTAGAATTTATGTTTATAAAAACAAAGTTATTGTTCATAGTGACCACATTTCACTAAGTTTTATAAGTAAATGTAGATTATCCAATAATAAACTGAGTAGGATGATCATGGAAATAATTTCCTATGATATTGAAATAAAACACATAGAAGGAGAACAGAATGTGTTTGCTGACCTCCTGTCTAGATTGAAAAGTGTTGGGAAAATACCTGAAACTGTACATACTCCTAAACACGAAGTAGTAATGTTTAATGTAAAACTGTATAGAGACAAAGGATTTTCATTGTTGATGAAAAACATTGTTGAGCATCAAAAATCTGATATAGAGTTACAACGATTGAAGTATAGTGCGAGAGATATAAATAATGATGACAAAAATGGAATTGATTGTAATAAGAAAATCGGTATAAAGGATGACATTCTTTACAAATTACATGGGAGAAATGTGAAAAAATGGAAAGTTATAATTCCTAATAATATGGAAGTTCCACTATTTAGAACTTTTCATGTCGGCTTAAATCATGCAGGTTGTGAAAAATTAGCTCTCAACATAAGTGAATTTTTTTATGTTAAACATTTAGATAAAAAGTTGAGAAAGTTTACTTCTTCATGCATAACTTGTCAAAAAGCCAAATGTATGAACGTAAAATATGATATAGTTCCACAAAACATATTAAGGAACAAAGTAAATAGCTTAGTAGTAATGGATACTCATGGAGAAATGCCTACTACACAATTTGGTTACAAGCATATTCTTGTATTATCTGATGTATTCTCAAATTTGTAAAAATATATCCATTAAGAAGTGTAAATAGCAGAGCTTGCCTAGGTAAAATTGTGAGAGATTATTTACCTAATTATGGACCTATTGATGCACTACTTAGTGATAATGCTTCAGTGTTCTCAAGTCCTAAGTTTAAAGATAAACTTACTGCGATAGGAATTAAATTGTACCATTGTAGTAAATATCACCCAAAAAGTAATCCCTGTGAGAGAGTTAATAGGGAAATTACTACAAGTTTAAGAATTTTGACCCATCATAAACATTCTGACTGGTTTAAACATATCAGCGTCATAGAGAATGTTATGAATCATTCAATTAATGTCAATACTGGGGAAGCACCCATATTCCTAATGACAGGTAAACAACCTGACAGGTTAATTGCTAATTTACCATTACCTATCATTGATAAAAGTCAAATCCCGGAGACATCCGAGGAAATATGTAAAAGAGTTATTGAAAGGTTAGAATGTCGCGCAGAAAAGCGCAACAATAAGGTTAAAAGACATAAAAGGAAGTGGAATCCCAAAGTTGGAGACAAAGTTCTCATAAGGGATATTTCATTATCCAATGCTTTAAAGAAACAATATCATAGGATGAACCTATTGTATAAAGGTCCCTATGAAATATTTAAAAATTTTAATGATACCACATATGAGCTAAGAGAAATAGACACTAGAAAAGAAATTGGAAAATATTCCAAAGAACTGTTGAAACCATTTCAGACTCCTATTAATTAGTTGTAGCTGGTGACTTCAAATAGTTCAAAGTGTATTTAAAATATTGTATGTAAATTTTGTAAAATTAATACTTCTATTTCATTATGTAACATGTATTTATTATAATTGTGATGTATTACATTGTATTGATTCTAATACAGATGAATCTTGTATAGAAAGAAACTTGATATTTGGGGAAAGTGATTTATTTTAATTTAGCCTCACACTTAGTTGTAGCTAAGATTAAAATAAATCAGGGGCAATTTAAAACCGGATATTTATCCCCATATAATAATAATAAGGGTTTTTGTTTTGTTTATAATTATATTTATTTATATGAAGAATGGACATCAGATTGATTTATAGAATTCAATTTTTTTTATAAGTATATAAAAAAAATAACTGGTCAATATAAACTGTTAATACAGTTAGATGTTTTTATAACTGATGCAGTATGTAAAATACTTCAAATATTCAAATTGATAATTTTTATAAAGAAATAAATGGGATTGGTGGAATTGGATAGAAGTTAGCTTGAAAATACTCCTTCCTTTTCTGTTGGACCAATCAGACCATAGAGGTTATAACTGAAATAACAAGATGGCTACAATACTTGAAGATGGTCGGTCATGTTCAGCGACTGCTCCTTAAAGAATAAGGAAATAATTGTTTATTTTATTGATGTTGGTTGAAAGAAATAGTGTTAAAAGTATGAAAGATTATATAGTGATATAATAGTCATCCATCTTGGTGAAAAACAGTTTCTAAGTGAAAATAATGAATAATAATGACTGGATTGACCGTTAGCATTCGTCATCCATTAAATACATAAAATGGTAATCTTCTAGAAGTGAAAAATATCAACCTAAGCCGGAATCTTTTGGAACTTTTAAATTACAAGATTCATCTTGACCAAAGTGAGAGTTTTAAATAAACTAACTTATCGTTCAACTGTTAATAAAGTGTTGTTATTTGTGTAAGAAACTTTTCCTCATTCCCCTGAAGAGAGTTATTAGTGCCGTGGCAGATTTAAAGTGATTTAAATTATATCACAAATCTTCAACTTCGGATATCTCACCGAGAAACCCAACTTTAAATGTCTCCACAACGAGGGGCATAAATTAAAACACAGCTTCAATTAATGGAAGATCACTATTAGGGGCACACGGTGATTTCAAATTAAAAAAATGTGCCTGTTACTGGATTGCTTAAGCAGCACAATGGTTAGTGCGTCAGCGCATAAAGCTGGATATCTTGAGTTCAAATCCCGGTTTAGGCAAAAATGTTATTTTCAGTTTTTTGTATTTAGAATGACAAAAGTACTTAATGAAGAGACTTAATACAATTACGTAAACATATGAGAAATATGGAATATGCCATGATTTAAAAGAAAACTATAAAAGTAGGTGCGCTAGAATTAATATTTTTACTGACACGTGAAATATACTGTTAAACTCTGATACACCTAGCGTGTTATAGGATATTTTATTACAGCATTAGAATTTGACGTGTCAAAAGTGAGTGATTTGTATATATCCTGAGTCAATTTACATTCTGTTCTACTACGAAGAAGTCATCTGGATATGTACGCGAGAGTTATGATGGCTGCCACAATGTATCGGTATCGCAAAACATATAATGCTTCATTAGCTCACCTTTAAGGAATGTTTTCATACGTGGAATCATGTTAACTATAATCATAAATATTACATATTACCTATAAATTATGTAAAATATTCAATTTAGCCGTAATTCATGTTCATACTATACGTGTTACAAGTAGCAAGCTCACAAGCATATGCAATCATTTCTGAATAATTTTAAAATTTATTTATGAGTGAGAAGATTCACCTTGTTTAATTAAGAACTTGGCATAAAAAAACACTGGACCAAATATAATTAAAGTGAATGAATGACGTGAAATATTTTCCAATAAAACATAAAAATGGATTACACATTTTGTAGTCTATGTATGTATCTGAAATTAACGTCAACGAAAGAACGCATTGATAGTTTATTATTTTAATGTTACAATAATTATTGTACATGAGGTTTACGGATGAGTAAAATAATTTTAATCCTTGTAATTAATTTTATTTCAAATTACGTCGATAGATGGATAATCGGTTGATTAATGTCTTTGACATCGTCCGATTCCCAATAGTCAATTTTGTCGGTCCATCCAATATCCTGGTTGTAGATGTTTCTCCTTCATGTATAAATATATTCCCTGACTCCAGGAGGTTTTAGGTCTTCCTCTGTCTCGTCTTCCCTCACGTTTCCATTCCAAAACAGATTTTGGTAGCCGATCCTCTTCGAATCGCTGGACATGTCCGTACCATCTTAATTGCAGAGTTTTAATATAATCTAAAATAGTGTCTTCAATCTTCATTTTCTCCCTTATAACTGAGTTCCTAACTTTTTCTCTTCTTGAAATTCTTGCTGCCCTTGGTATAAAATCCATTTCCGTTGCCAAAAGATACTTATTTGTTTTTGTTGTTAATGGCCAAAGTTCTGCTCCATAAGTAATGATGCTTTTAACAATTGTAAGATATATATTAATTTTATTTTTATTACTTATACTTTATCCCACAATATTCCACCGAGGCAAGCAATTGCAAATTTTCCTTTATTATTTCTATTTCTCTTCATAACTTCCACTTTTATTTATTTTAATTTCTAAATATGTGATCTCAATACAAGATTTTATTGTTTCTCCAGTCTCTCAAATTAAATTTTGTCCTAGTTCATCAATTGATAAATATTTTGTTTTCTTCATGTTCAAAATTAATCCCCATTTTTCATAATCTTCCATTAATTTTCTAAACATATATTCTAAATCTTCATAATTTTGTGCAATTAAAAATTGATCATCTTAAAAATGTAAGTTGTATAAAGTTTTGTTGTTCGAAATAGGAATTCCTATGCTTGAACATTTTCTCCTCCAATTCTTTAATATTTCATGTACATATATTTTAAACAGAGTCGGTGATAGACAACAACCTTGATGAAGGCCTTTATTTATCGTAAAACCATGTGAAAATTTCTCCTAATAGAAAATTTCATTTTATATATAGGCCTATAGGCCTGCATATATATGAGTGTCTATCCTTTATGGAATCAAAAACCATTTGAATGGGGTTTCACCATCATTTAGATATTTTTTCTGGGACACATAATGTATGTATGTATGTATGTAACATGCGAAAAATTAGCGACGAGCACGATATGCGAATATGTCCAATGTGCGGGAAATTTGAAGATGAGAAACATATATTAGGACAATGTAATAATTTAGAATATTGGAGACGTCAGTTATTACCGGAAAGATTTCTAAATTCAAATCGGGAAAGATTGGCATGCTACGAGTTATTGGTAAATCCAGAAAGTTGGATAAACTTGGGTAAATTTCTGGACAAAACGCGGAAAATAAGAACAACACTCATTCATGAATAAATATATGTTATCAAAATGCAATAACATTAATTCTTAATAATTATATATACATTAATTAATGTATAATGCTATTGTGTTATTATTTAATTGTAATATTACTGTGTTTTCTTAAGTAATTGCAATGTTATGGTTTTTTTAAGTGTTTAGTGCTATTGTGTTATTATTTAATTGTAACATTACTGTGTTTTCTTTATGTAATTGTAATGTTATTGCTTTTTTAGTGTATAATGCTATTGTGTTATTATTTAATTCTAATATTATTGCGTTTTCATTATGTAATTGTAATGTTATTGCTTTTTTTTGTTGTTTATTTTTCTTCACACTAGTAGCAATTATTTCTTTATTGTAACGGACTGTCAAAAGCACGTACGGCTTACTGCCCGTGCGACCCATATTTGTAAATAATATTGTAAATATCTTACTTTTGTCTAATAAAGTCCTACTACTACTACTACTACTACTACCGTACGTACTACAGGGCAGGAGCTAAAAAAAGTGCATCTGTGCACTAGAAAAGTTGCTTTTTGACGCTTAAATGGTTAACGCTGCCTAAACCATAACAAATATACAGAATTGAATATCTCAAAACATTTTACAAAAAGTCCCTTACAGCACTTGTCTATCTTTTTACGGATAATTCACAATAGTCATTTTTGTCTTTCAACCCAGTGATGCTAAAAGATTGTGATAAGCAGATTCCCGGGCAACGCCAGGTAATCAGCACGGCGAATCTAAAAATAATTACGATATAGATTTATAATTATGTTTCTTTTTACTTATTCTACTAAACATAAAAACGCATTTCATTTATTTAGGCGTAGTAACGCACGCCGGATACTTGCTGCTTTTTTAATAAATATCGACATATACACTGTACACAACATAATCTATTCAACAACTCATACAAAACGACACCCCTAAATATGCTCTCCGTGAACTTGCTGATATATAGTGTTCATATTATTAAGACTATTCCAAAATAAATTATAAATTAAAATACATGTCAATAAAAACTAACCATTGAATGAAATTACAGTTATGAATATGTAGTCAGTGTAATAAATTATAATAATTTTAATTGACAAAATGAAATGTAAATTGTACCACAGCTATATAAATACATTTTTGTCATGTGAATTCATTCAGTTTTATTTAGCTTTGTAATGAAGTTAGTAACCAAATATTGATGCTATTAAATTATTAGTTATTTCCATGTAATTTCTACTGATTTTCCTTGCTTGTTCATGTGCAAATTATTAATTGAGTTAGCAATGATGCATTCATAAGTTGAAGAAAGTTGTGTCCGTTTTGTGAATATTATCGTATGCACTAAGTTACTGTAATGTTTCATTTTCCGGTCTTCTTGTAAAATCGGAAATTATTGAAATAAGACGTGGTATGGAATAAAATAATCAACAGTTTTAAGAACTGTATAATTAAAAATAAATTAACTAAGCCATTAAATTTATAAGTACATCTTAAATATTTTATAGATTAAACTAATGCTGCAAAAAAGTTATAATATTTCCACCAGAAACCAAAACATATTGATAATATTTATGGGATTTCAAAACACAGCACTTTCCAAATTTCTGAGACAGTTAAGTAATCATGATTACATTGATTTCTAGCCTTTTGAACTTAAATAAGAAGTTCATATTGTGTTATCTGTAGATATGTAAGATTATGGTTTTCTAGTTAGAATTCTTAAAGCTGCTATTATTTTCTTTATTTCTTAATGTTTAATTAGTTTATGTAATTTATGTTTATATTATATTAATTAATTTATTTATTTTTCTTAGTTAACCTTTCATTTGTAGGTACTTTCACATACCATTTGCCTCCTTACAGGAACACTATATATCGGAAGAGGATTTTTAAAATCTTATTTTTCTAACATTATAGTGTAATGTGTTTTATTACATTTTAAATAAATTAACATTTATTACAATTAATAAGTTTTTAAGTTAGTTTCTATAACTGACTGGGATTATCAAACCCCGATGTTCATGGCTGCGTGGAAATAAATTCTCCATAGATCCTTAAGTTCCAATATTCAATATATAATTCACTTCACTCAAATCATATATAGTGTTATTATCCCATCTCATTCTTGGCCTATGTTCTATCTACTGGAGCTATTTTAGGTTTTGGTACAGCAAAGTTTTACAAATATTACGGAGCTGAACACTTTGGAGTTTCCTGGGTGTTTTAAAATATCTTACATATAATATTTTCGCAAAGAAACGATTTGTCTATTTACTTTTTTTTTTTTTGCAAAAGCCCCAGGTTGTCTTTCGACATTCCTAATGTTCTCTTCTGGCATGGCGTACTTGTAACCCACTTCTGAGGTTGGGGCGCCTGGAAGGCGGGGTTACGTTGTCCCGATGATATGATGGGTGATGATAATGATAGTGATGCGCCAGGAGAGTCCCTAATCTTAAGCTTAATCTAGATGAATATGAATGATGATGATTGCGATGGCCACGTGATTTCGGGGACTGTTTGAGCCTTAAAGTTTTCCTGACATTTGTCTTATAGGTGAGCAAAAATCGCGATAAAAACCTCACCCAGAAAAACTGTCCCGACCGGGGATCAAACCCGGGCATGCTGCCTATACTTTAAAGTCTTTAGAGGATACTGTGTTCTATTCAAGACATATGCTAATTCCTGAACACATCGCCTGCTTAGAACAAGGTTGTTCTAACACCACTTAAAACAACATTTTTTTTTGTAACCATGATCTAACTCCTTTTATGTACCAGCGTCACATACAAATTTGTAATTTTTTTTAGTATGAAAGTGTTAACCCCTTTTTTCTCATAATAATGCTATTGTTGTGAATTTGAGTGTTATCCAAAATCATTCAGCTTCCCTTAAAAATGTTTTAAAAAACTAAGTGAATAGAACCTGGTTCTAAGCAGGCGATATAAGTTTACTGAAATAAAAGTTTGTTTAGTAACACAAATATCAAAGTTTTAGGCCTATATTACGGTCATAAATATTTATTTTATTCAACATTCGTAATAGCTGTTTCAATAAACTATATCCTCTTCAGACGAATGTTCTGAATTCGTTATACAGTGCATTTTGCAGCTCTTTATTTAATTGTAATAGTATTATTGTGTTTTCTTTATGTAATTGTAATGTTATTGCTGTTTTTGTTGTTTATTTTTCCTTACACTAGTACCAATTATTACTTTATTGTAACGGACTGTCAACAGCACGTACGGCGTACTGCCCGTGCGACCCATATTTGTAAATAATATTGTAAATATCTTACTTTTTGTCTAATAAAGTCCTACTACTACTACTAAGAAAGTTGAATAACATATTTATGAAAACCATATAAAAGTTTGATAGTTTTAAATAAACATCGTGGATTTTTTCAAGTAACCACCAAATCAATTGATTGATGAAATATAAGTGATATTCTGAGAGCTCTGTGTTTTGGTATAATTAACAAAGGAAATGATAAAATGTAATAGAAAGTAGAGAGGCGACAGTAAGTAATTAATCTTACACGAGGTGACCACTTATATTATATCTGTGAAGTTTGTTTCCATCTTGTAATACGAATACGTGGGTGCATGTTACATAGGCACAAGCATGACATTCACCATAAATCATGTAGGAGTCTCCCATCCAATTTACATTCTGAGAAAATAGTTCACGACAGCATGGCATATTTCACAAACATTTGGTGCATCGTACTGAGTACGTACAGATTATATTTGCTCTAAGTTCAATTTAAACGGATATAGGCCTATATATATATATATATATATATATATATATATATATATATATGTTATAATTAAATATTTAACATTGAGCAATGCAAGCTTAATATGGTATGATAAGAAAAATAACTGCCTGGACGGGATTCGAACCCGGATCTCTGAGTTCCGGATTCGAATCCCGTCCAAGCATTTATTTTTCTTATCATACCATATATATATATATATATATATATATATATATATATATATATATATATATACGGAGTTTAATAGCTGATGCAACTTTTTATATTTGCGAAGTCTCAACCCAAGCTTATATTAAGAAATATACCAAATAAGCAAAATAAGTAACTTTTATGTTACTATTTTAAAAATCCAATATATAGTAGGCCTATATGCAATAGAAAAAAAACACCAGATTGGCCACCCAAAGATGCTGTTGCCCAATTTCAAATACGGTAGCTACAAGATATGATTGTTCTCTAGAATGTATTGACTTTTATGAAGTAGTAAATAACATTATAATATCTGAAAGTCATAATTTGATTGGTTATTAGTAGGCTTAGGAGTTTAGGTGCAGTTTTATGAAAAATTGAAAGGAAAATTAAAAAAACGGACAAAAAGTGTTTTTTTTCATAACTGTTATAAAAACTGAAAGTGTACAGAAATAAAGTGTTAGTATTTGTAAAGCAAAGGGGATTTTTAGTCCATCGCTGTGATTTAGTGGTAACATCGTTGCCTTAGAGGAAGTGGGACCTGGTTTGATCTCCGGTCGTGACTAGTTTTCTGGGCGAGTTTTTCAGTAAGAAAAATGTCATAAAATGTTAAGGCCGAAATATTTACCACTACTGGTCATCATATTCATTCATATCATGTTCTACTTGTTTCGTATGTATGCATGAGTGAATTGTGTGTCTTTTCTTAAGGGGGGTGATGGGTGAAATTTCTATTTTCTACATTTTTTTGAGCTAGAGACTTGAATTTTTGTACAAACATTCACTGCATGATACATAATGATGTGTTTAAGTTTCATTCTTGTAAGACATTATTTTATGAGTTATTAAATATTATGTTTAAAAAATTGCATATATTATAATTAAATGGTCCACCGCTGTGGTCTCGAAGTAGCGTGCTCCCTTGTCACGCAGCGGGCCCGGGTTCAATCCCCAGTCGGGGCAGTTTTTCTGGGTGAGGTTTTTATCGGTGTTTTTCCTCTCCTGTAAAACAAATGTCAGGAAACCTAAGGCCCAAACGGTTCCCAAAATCAAATCATATGGCCATCCTTATCATTATCATCATCATCGTCATCATCCTTCACCGGTGTGGAAAGCAACGGAGAGCTACCACACCTATAATTCCTTAGTAAAGCTGCAAAGCACAGCATGAAAATGCTATGATTGCAGTGAAAGAATTGCCCTCGGGCAGAATTACTATGGATGAATGGATAATTAAATGGGTTCCACAAATGTTTACTAAATGTCTGATTTTTTACAAGACCCTTAAAATATTTAGAAAAAACATCATGCATTAGAATTATTATAATGTGAATACAAAGGGAGAAAAAAAAAGTTGTACCTCTAGCGTGGAATTACAAAAAAAAATAATTGCATACGTTTTATTTTTTATTTCTTAAAATACTACTTCAATCATGAAACCCTTGCACTACTTTGTTACTCATTGTTTTTAGGACATGCAGTAAAACTTTCAACCTTCTAGGATAAACTTTGTGAATTCCATTCAATTTTGAATGTACAAAAATGCAGTGAAAATAAAAGTGTGGAAAAACAAGTTTAAAGATTTGCATGCAGTTTAAATACAAAATATACATACAGGCCTCATCAGTACTTTAGGGCACTTACAAGCGTCATAGGCCTCTGAAACTTTGCCAACATATACATTAGAGTACAAGCTATTTTTAGTACAAAAAACAAAAAATGCCAATTTTTCACCCATCATCCCCTTAAATAAACGTGTTGTCTCGGAGTTGGCCTGGGCATTGAGTTGATCACTCATTCAGGGAGCCCCTCCATGTCCTTGTGTGATCAAATTAAGTATGTGTGTTATCTCCTGACAACCATGTTCTCTCTTAGGATCGGGAAGTGTGAAGTACATACAAAGAGAGAGGTTAAACTAATTCAAGAAAGGAAATAAAAATATGTTTTATATACGTATAAAATATTGATAAATCAAAATATAAATATGTTCTAGGATACAGTCTCGCCTTTATCATCCAATATGATTTCTGAATCATAAATAGTGCAACTTAAAATACAATCGTTATATAATTTCAATGAAACCTGCTTGAATCCTAACAGTGAGCTCTGCATTGCGAATACTAAACTTACTATGCAGCAAGAAATTTAGATTCACAAACGGAAGCGAACAGAGAAAAAAAATCAGTTAATTTTTATTTCCTCTTCAGCATTTTTAAACTTTAATCTGATTAAAATTCAGTGCTGACCAACAATTATAATGTATACATTTAATATGAGTGATTCCAGTTAAATTAGGAAAGGTGAAAATTTTCCATTGTTATGTTATAGGTGTCCGGATTAATATTTTCTTCGATGCCACTGATAGACAAGTTCACTACTCTCATATGTTAATGGCTGGCCCATGTGAAGGAAAAACTATTTTAATATATATTGGACATTGTAGAGTAGGTTAAGCGGTAGAATTCACTTCATAAAAGATATTTAAAAAAAAGGAACATAAAAGATTGGATGGGGGAAGAGGATTGGGGACAAAAGGGAACAAGAAAGAGTTAAAGATCACAAAAAAAAGGGGGAAGATAGAAAAGTGCTCTCATTCTTAACTTGAGGCAACATTTAACTCATTCGTTTAATTCAGAGTATTCTAATTTGTCCTACACAGAAACGATGCGCACCTAAAAATTCTAAGCTTAAGTTAACTCCTACGTATCAGAAAAATAATTATTGGAAGAATCGTTCTAGAATTAAATATATCTTAGCAAAGATACGTGTAAATGAACTTATATAATTTAATTTGCTTTTAAATTTAAACGTTTCATTAAAAACAAGGATAAAATATTAATATCTTCAAAATGCTATGACGAGAGTCCAGATTTTGTGTAATACCAATTTGAACAATATGTAACCAACATTAATTAAATATTGAGATAAATATGTAATGAAATAATTATTTGTAACATAAAATATGTTATATTTCTCATATTTATTTTTAAAAGTCACTTGAATATTAGATAATGACGTAAGTACTGAAAGTGTAAGTAATACTCGTAGCTGTTTCTTTAAAGAAAACGTTGTTATTCCCGATCTATAGGTTTATTTGTAAATGTTGTTCAATATGAGATTTCATCATACCCTGTAAGTTTATTACAATTTTGTCAGAGGGTTCTTTTATCAAGTACTGTCAATAGAAATCCATGTTTTAGCTTTTTACGACAACTAAGGGTCGGTTTCACCAACAGAGGTAACTGTATTACGCCAGTTTAAGCTATGCATTATACACGGGGAAAACTGGCGTAATACAGTTACCTCTGTTGGTGAAATTGACCCTAAGACGCGATTGTTGTCAGCGTTAACAAATTGCGCAGCTGACTGCTACTTACTAGTGATGTGTTTTTAAGAACGATATATGAAAGAGTTTAAAACGAGGTATTGATGTCGGAATCGAACTCGTGCAATTTAGTTTAGAGTGCAACCAAACTCTGTGGGAATGACAATGTTTTAGTAGCACAATAACACACATGAATTAGTCTTCCTTTCTTGCTATGGTTTTAGATAATAATTCAATGGAAGCGCAAAATAAATCTGCAATAATATTAAAATATGTGATATTATGTTGTATTGTATGAAATATGCAATATTATATCAAATGTGTAAAATATGTAAAACAAATTTACGTTCAATATTTCTAGATGTGTATTTTATCAAAATTTGCCTTATATTTGTGCATACACATGTAGCATTAAAACGTTACATAAAAACTGATTTCTAGATTTTTCAAGATGGCTGAGGTAGTGATACAAGTTAAAAAAAAAAACGAGAAAGATAAACTGCTGCAAATAGGTTAAATGGAAAGACGGGTATTTCTCATTGATAGAGATGAAATGCCCGTTTGTCGAAAGGGATAGTGATCAAAAAGCGATTAAATTGTAACTGCACTGATTAAATATACGTTTATATCAAGGTATATTTCACAGCTGATTGAAATACTTTTGGATTATAGAAGTAGCTGGAATTCTCATGTATTGAGGATGATAACAATCCGCATTTCAAGACAAGTCTGTGACAGAAAGACGGGATATGGGACGACCGAGAAAGCGTTGGAAAGAGTCAATTGAACTATAGCAATCCAAGGCAAGTATGTGACTACAGGGCAACAGAAAGACGGGATATGGGACGACCGAGGAAGAATTGGAAAGAGTCAATTGAACTGTAGCATTCCAAGACAAGTCTGTGACTACAGAGCAACAGAAAGACGGGATATGGGACGACCGAGGAAGCGTTGGAAAGAGTCAATTGAACTGTAGCATTCCAATACAAGTCTGTGACTACAGAGCAACAGAAAGACCGGATATGGGACGACCGAGGAAGTGTTGGAAAGAGTCAATTGAACTGTAATTTAGACTGGAAAGGAGATTTTTTAAACCTTGAAGTGATGATGATGATGATGATTGAAATATTATTTTTCATTCGGCGCCCTTCATTTCGAATCGTGGTACTGCAACACCGTCTATGAATATTGAACAATTCTCTCTCCATGCTATGCTGGATTTGCCTATATGGAATCCAATCTCTACACCACTCCCATGCATTAACATTTGCTACACTCATACAAAGCTACTGGGACACAAGTGGAAAATGATGCTTTCACAGCAACCACCCTAATTATTTTATTATATGTTCAATGTTTTAGTGTTTTATGATTAATTCTATTTATTATGATTTTTTTTGCGTTTTACTTATGTTAATATATATGTTAAGTTTTATCATTTGGGTGAATGAATTGTATTTAAAGTGGCCTGTATTAAATAGTTAATTATAGGAAAACAATAGAGAGACTTGAGACATGCAAACAGCATTAAATAACGCCTTTGACTGGGAGTGAGCCAACTTGCATGACATAAATCTTACAGGTACTAAATCATATGTATGGAAATGCAAACCATATCTTGATTATATCTCGATACAGAATAAGCAGTTAAATTAATACTTTCACTGTTCTGATAAACATTCGGTAATTTAAAAATTCTGCTCTGAATACCTCGGTCAGCTACACGTGTTTGTTTTCTGGTCATTTTTGTGTCGATGGGATAAAATATTGCAATAACATGTGTTGTAGGTAGTGGTTCCATGGCACAAATGGTTAGAAACTCGCTCTTCACCTCTGGATTTCCAGTTCAAGTCTCGGTCAATCAATGCAAAGTTCATGAATGCACATGGATGATCTAAACAGAATCTCTCTGTCCCTATATAATGTAAAGTACAGTATTAAACAAAAAGTATAATTTTTCAAAAATCTTCTTAAGGGCTGAATGGGTGTCGTCTATAGCTGTTAGGGCTACCACTCTTCGTTTCATTTACTGTTGCGTTAGACATCTTCAGAAGTCGGTGCTTGCCCTCTGTAAACCCTTCAGCTGAGCCTCTATACAGTAGCCCACCATTTCAGTTGATAAACGATGAATAATTTTAATATTAGTTTTTGGACGAATACATCGTATCCAAATTAAAAAAAACATGTAGGACCATATGTTTAATCTTTTTTTATGTTTAAATAAAATATATGTATTCACTTAATTTGCTTTAATTAAGCTTCCACGCCTTCACAATATAATCAAATTGTAGAACTGGAATCAAACATTCAATCAACACTGCATATGCTTCACATCAAGATCCAATCCCATAATGATTAAATTCCAAAATAATATTTTAGGTATACTATTTTACTAAAGTATCCTGACCAAATAAATTCAATTTGACATTCACGCCATGTAATGAATCCAAAGTAATTAATGCATTCACATATTTTCACATACAAGATGTCTTTTATAATTTTATTAACAATATAAAATTTAGAAAATTTTAACAATAGCTAATTACAAATTTAAATGTGGACAGGCCTTGACAGGGAGTTTGTAATTTGCAAGACACAAACAGATGAAAGTCAATTCACATAGAGATAATACATTATAAAAGGCACATTTAAAGTGTCTTACAAATTACAAACATCACTTTCCACTGACGGAGTGTTTGACACCTACAGTTTGCATTCATTCGGAATTCACCATGGTGTAAATTACATCCTACATGTCTATTAAATCAATACATTACGTTCAAATAAGTCAGTTTATATCAAATATTCAAACAACATCCCTGAATGACATATGTTATGTTAGAAGAGTTTTGTTCTACTCTATTCAATAAAGTGCAAGAAATATGACGAACAAAATATTAACTCAAGGGGTAGAAAAAATTACAAAAAATTCTCAATATTAACACTTCCTCAGAAACTAAAACAAGCTAATAATAATTATTAATTAAATAAAAATAAAACGTAGTTTTATTTGATTTTCATATTTATTATATAATTCAGTGACAGCTGTTTCGGTACACTGTACCTTCTTCAGACATGTTAACAAATTATGAATTGTGTTCCAACTGATCTAAGCAACAATACAACAATATTTATTTAAATTTTTAAATTTAACAAAGAGGATTCATTCAAATCAAGTTGAGAATTTAACAGTTTTTTACTACTTTTAAATTTATTAATTTCTACAACCTCCAAAAGATCTAACTTCTTACCCTTATCACAAATATGTAAAATTTCAAAATTTGGATCGAAACAATGATTAAATTGGAATAGATGGTTAGCATATTTTGAATTTTCTAAATTTCTGTTATATGCTCTCATGTGTTCCTTTATCCGAGAGATAAATTTAATCATTGTTTCGATCCAAATTTTGAAATTTTACATATTTGTGATAAGGGTAAGAAGTTAGATCTTTTGGAGGCCGTAGAAATTAATAAATTTAAAAGTAGTAAAAAACTGTTAAATTCTCAACTTGATTTGAATGAATCCCCTTTGTTAAATTTAAATAAATATTGTTGTATTGTTGCTTAGATCAGTTGGAACACAATTCATAATTTGTTAACATGTCTGAAGAAGGTACAGTGTACCGAAACAGCTGTCACTGAATTATATAATAAATATGAAAATCAAATGAAACTACGTTTTATTTTTATTTAATTAATAAATATGGATTTTCATCAAGTAAACACCAACTCAATTGATTAAGCTAATAATATGCGTATAGTAAACCATTACTGCTATGAAAACATTTAATGTTCTTCAATTATCACGCATTAAAGTCTCTCGGGAAAGAATTTTGAAACTTAGCAACTAAACCTACATGGTTTGATGATATAACATTAATAATATTACCATTAATTGTTAATTTATAATATATATACACACATATATATATATATATATATATATATATATAGTATACTTTTCAATGAAACAAATCCTCTACTCGTGTCCGACCTAATGCCAGGTCGAGGGATGAGATGAAATTAAGCTCTTATTATTGAAAGTATAGGGTTTCCAGTATAAAACCGGACACTCTGCGGCTGGCAGAGTGAAATGCGGACGAGGAGAGAGCACTGCCTGACGGGTGAAACCCCGTGAGGCGTGTCCGGTTTTATATTGGAAGCCCTGTATATGGAATATACAGGTGCTGACTGATCAGGCCTCTCGCACCATCACAAGAACAAATTAAATTAAGAGAAAATAATGACATGGTTATGGAGAAGTGGTGGAATTAATTTTTTTGGTAGAGAAAAACGCGAAAGACCTGAGAAAAACCTGTCGTGTCTCCGATTCGTCCACCACTAACCCCACATGGAGTGAAGGAGACACTGAGATGGAGGAAAAATTAACTAAACACTTGCGCCACAGAACAGACTCAACTCGCAATGAATTAATATTAATACAGACCTAAACGTATTAAACATATTGAGAAAAGTACTAGACATATTATTGAGAGATGTAATTACAAATTAAGTAATTAAGTACTTTACATATCAGCGAATAATGGCCTAACACAGAAATTCATCACCTAATGAAAGGGTGAAGGCCATGTTGAAACACTACTGACGGAAGATGGAACAAGAAGGATACGTTGTAGGATCCTCATGTTAACAAATTAAGATGAAAATGGGCTGATACCTTCAAAGAATGTGAAGAAATCTATTGGTCAAATGGACAAAGACAGTATGTAAGAGCTAATTAAGGGCATATAGTTAAAGTACTTTACATATCAGCGAATAATGGCCTAACACAGAAATTTTCATCACCTAATGAAAGTGTGAAGGCCATGTTGAAACACTACTGACGAAAGATGGAACAAGAAGGATACGTTGTAGGATCCTCATGTTAACAAAATATCCAGGTATATCAAGATGAAGATGGGCTGATACCTTCAAAGAATGTGAAGAAATCTATTGGTCAAATGGACAAAGACAGTATGTAAGAGCTAATTAAGGGCATATAGTTAAAGTACTTTACATATCAGCGAATAATGGCCTAACACAGAAATTTTCATCACCTAATGAAAGTATGAAGGCCATGTTGAAACACTACTGACGGAAAATGGAACAAGAAGGATACGTTGTAGGATCCTCATGTTAACAAAATATCCAGGTATATCAAGATGAAGATGGGCTGATACCTTCAAAGAATGTGAAGAAATCTATTGGTCAAATGGACAAAGACAGTATGTAAGAGCTAATTAAGGGCATATAGTTAAAGCAGTATAAAATCTGAATCAGAACAATGTAAGCTCTCTTATGATGAGACATATAGAGTTCACCCTCTTTCAAGAGGCCGTTTCATATTAATGGGCCATTTTAGGGCAATAATTTAATTTCATATCGCAAAATCAAATTGTAGAAGTGTTAAATATATAATGTAGACTTCATAACAGTGAGCTGCATGGTCTTTATAGGAAGCCGGATATAATAAGAACAGAAGTCTCATAGACTGCGAAGGGCAAGACATGTGGCACGAATGGAAAATGAAAGAAGTACATGGAAGTTTCTTGTAGGGAAACCAGAGGGAAAACACCCAGTTTGTAGACCAAGAAAGAGGTGGGAGAATAACACATTAATCATGATTTGAAGGAAGTAGATAATTCAGGGGATGATTGGAAAACATTACCTCAGGATAGAAATTTGTGGGAAAGTTATGTCCGCGTAAATGAACCTATGGGTTCGTGTGTCAATGAGTTAGACATTATGTTAGAAGGCCCATTGAATCGTATATTCAGTAACATACAATTTTAATTTTTAATGAACACATCGTTTTTTTGTTAAGTGTTTATGGATAAAATAGATATTTAATAATTGACTTATTATTATTTCTCTATCCAATAACAAGTCGTTCACTGCAAACGTAACACTGACATGCAATGTTTTGAGTTTTACTAGAGATGTGATGTATAACTTCCCTTTTGCTTTCCGCATGTCACACCCTAATTCGCATCTTAACGATCCCAGAGGATGACACGTTTAGGTGAGGAGAGTGAATTTGACTAAGAGCAGCCCCCATCCCGGACCGCACCTAAACTAAACACAAGGAATCAATTAATTTGGTGTTTACTTGATGAAAATCCATTATGTATTTGATGAATAAAACTATCAAAGTTTTATACGATTTTCATAAATATGAATTTTATTCAACGTTCATGACAGCTGTTTCAATACAGCTATCTATATTTATTAAATATATAAACAAAAATCACAAGAATTAAGATACAGTTCCATTCAGGATTTAACTCTATCACAGACAAACTGAAAAATACATTAATTGAATAAAATAGCAACTAATTAAGTCTGTTGAAAAATAAAATATGAAAATAAAAATAGGCCCAATTTAATTACGCAGGACTCTTCAATAAACAATTATTATTTTTTGGTAACATACTTTTACCCATCCTCAAAATGTTGATGTATTACTCGATGTAGTCTCCTTTAGATGCAATGACACTTGTTCCAGTGATTCTACCATTCTGCAGGTGCATGCTGGAAACCAATTTTGACATGCATTCGAAAACCGCCTCCCCAGGCTATAATATTATTTCTGCGAAGGTGTTTCTTTAGATTAGGAAATAGTAAAAGCTACACAGGGTTACATCCGGACTATAGGGTGGGTGAGGGATGCGACCTTGTATTATTGTGGTTCTGTAGAATGAAAAAATTCAAGGAGGAAGTCCTCAGATGGGGGGGGGGAATTTAAGCCGTGGGTCCTTGGTCGGAAGATTTTCAGGGTTGTAAAAGATTCGTAACCCTGAACAAAGATGCCTCTAAGCAAAATTTACCGATCTAAAACATCCTAATAATACATTAGTTGCTTGCTAGATGTCTCATTGAGTCGGTGTGTTGACCGTATGCCACTCATAACATCTTTGGGCAAATAAGGTAACTAAAATGAACTTGATCTATTAACTCCTGACAAAGGAGAGGCTATTGCTTAATAGTGGTCTAAGCCATTAATCATCATTATTGTGGTGCAGTCCACCGCTGTGGTCTCGAGGTAGCGTGCTGCCTTGTCACGCAGCGGGCCCGGGTTCGATCCCCGGTCAGGAGGCTCCTGGGTGAGGTTTTTTTCGGGGTTTTTCCTCACCTGTAAGACAAATGTCAGGAAGCTTAGGGCCCAACGGTCCCCGAAAATCATCCGGCCATCGTCATCATCATCCATATCATTATCATCATCCTTCACCGGTGTGGAAAGCAACGGGAAGCTACTACACCTATAATTCTCTAGTAGGGCTGCAAGGCATAGCATGAAAATGCTATGATTACAGTGAAAGACCTGCCCTCGGGCAGAATTACTATGGATGGATTGTGGTGCAGCAAACACCTTATTGCGCCTGATATGACATTGCAGAATAATTAAGACAGCTCTATAGTATAGACAGTTAATATTGTGTGTGCAGGTAAGACATGCAGGTAAACCATTCATGTATATATAAAAAAGTGAGATGACCATATGTTTCCCAGCAGACCTGACTATTTGTGCTTTTTGGGGATTGGTTACAAAGGCGATTCTCTCACAGAGCTTTATTGTTTGCTTTCTGGCTCGAAATGGTATACATAAGTTTCATCAGCCGTGATTACCTTTGAAAGAAAGTCTGTATCACCTCCGTTGTAGCCGTATGTGGTGCATGTCTCAACTGAATATCACTCACAGACAGGAATCGAGAAGGACGACCTTGAAAATTGTATCATGTGTGCTTGAGGCATGAAGCTAAAATGTCATAACATCAAAATTTACCGAGTTAAAGCATGGCTGTAAATGTAATTATTATTGTTTATGGAACAGCCCTTGTATTAAACTATATCCAGTCCATCAGTTTATATTTCGGAGTAACCTCGTTGCCTGGGTCTCAGAATACTCGAATTCCACCTCACGTCACAAGTTTCCTTCTTCGTTACTTCCTGGTTTAGGCAAGAGTTGCCTGTTCCGTCTTCACTAATAGATCTAAGACCATCTCTTCCGAGGACGTCCGACATCTCTTCTTCCTCTTGGAAAATAATGGAAGATTTTATTTGGTAATCTACTTCCTTCCATTCTTTCTACATGTTCTTTCCACTGTATCTTGTTGTTAAATATCTTTTCTTTTATGGAATAGATCTGCAGTTCTTCACAGATATCCTCGTTTCTTATCTGGTCCATTCTAGTGCAGCCTTTTACTCTTCTTAAAAATTGCATCTCGGCTGCTTGGATTTTACTTTCTTGTTTGGTAGTGGTAATCCAAGATTCACTCCCATACAAAAGGACAGGGACAGCCATTGTTTTATAAAATTTTAATTTTGTTTGTTTATGGGCTTTATTATTCGATGTTCTATTTATTGTACCACAAATAGCTTGAAACTGATGTGTTTTGTGTTCAATATCTTTATCATACCCATAGCTGATGTCACATCCTAAATATTTAAAGTGGGATACTTGTTAAATAATTTCGTCTCTAATTACTATTTTTGCACGCAGAGTATTTCTTCCACAAAATGTCATTACTTTTGTTTTACTTATTGAAATTTTAAAATTATAATCGCTACATATTGCATTTAGTTTGTAAGCAGCCAATTGTAACAGATCTTCATCATGTGGTGTAGTAAGACTAAATCATCGGCGAAAAGTAAGTTATTAATGCTTGAGTTATTGTTCAGTCTAAGGCCTTTGTCCATTATAATTTTCCATTGTATCATAATGTCGTCGATATATGTATTAAAAAGAGTGGGCGATAGAGTACAGCCTTGTCTAACTCCTTGATTTATTAAAATTTCTTCTGACCTTTTTCCATCAGTTTTTATCACTACGGTACTTTAGTTTCTTCATATAAGCCTTGTACTGATTTTATTAGATAGTTTCCTGGATGAGTATTTTTTTTCGAGGGTTGTCCTCATGTGTAATACAAAATGTCGGCCAACTCAAATGGTTCCTAAACACCATATGACCGTTATAACCACCCTGCCAAGTTCACTTTGTTTTGTGTGAATGAGTGTGTAAATAGTGTCTAATGTTCATGTTGTCTCTTAGATGACTGTCATATGAGAGGCTCTTTTCTTGTTTTGTCAAAAATGTATATGCGTCATTCAGAGTTATAAAATCCTCTCCTGGCTAATCCGGGAGACATCGGGCATATGCAAAGTACCTACAATGGGAGAGGCTACTCTAAGAAAAAGAAAGAAAGAAGTAATCGACTAAGAAAGAAAATGTAACCATTTCCAAAATCAAATTCTTATGAACTCTTGATTTGTCTTTGTACTCCCCGCTCCTCTTTTTACTAAGAAATACAATTTGTAGAAGTTACTAACTAACTAACTCACTGGCACTATCGAACCCGTAGTTTTATGGCCGCGCGGACATAAGCACTCTATACATCCCTATCCTGAGATAATGTTTTCCAATCATTCCCTGTATAATCTACTTCCCTCAAATCATAGTTAAAGTTATTCTCCCACCTCAGTCTTGGTCTACCAACTGGGCGTTTTCCCTCTGGTTTTCCTACAAGAAGCTTCCATGCACATCTTTCATTCTCCATTCGTGCCACATGTCCTGCCCATAGAAGTCTACATTACTTAACTGTTCTTATTATATCCGGCATTGTAGAAGTTACAGATTATAATATCCCACTAAATACCAACATTACCAATTTCGCTGCTGTTTGATGGAATTAGCACTGATTTTGACACATGACCAATTCAAAGAGTCTTGCTATTTTAACGCCGTTGAAATGTGCATCAATACTTGTACATATCAGGACTTAACATACCATTATTGTTGTAAATTATAGATGTAAATTCAAAGCAGTGGCTCGCCCAAGTTAATATGCGATAATGGCACTGCTTCTGCTATTACGAACCGAACCTTAATCCTTTGACAACATAGGGAATGTAAGGTTAATGAGCTAGATCACGAGAAGTGGGCAGTGGCGATACAAAATGAAAATTACAGTAGCGTAATAACGCCCAGCTTCTGTTAGTAAACTCCACACCTTAAACCTGTAGGCGATAATTATGTTCCATAAATTCATTTACATATTGATTGATACATAGAATACATCATAAAAACAAGCTAAAATTTCATGGAGATTTAAAATAATCCAACTAATACTTTCATTAGCTTATAATTTTAACACATAAATCCATTTTATACAGTTGAAATAATCATTTCAGGGCATATAAACTGGTATGAAATCAATGAGTAATCAAGCTAAGTGTTTTAAAGTGGATTGTAAGGTAACTTCTCAATGTATAGCCTATGTGTACAATATAAGAGTAAAGAGCGAGGAGCGAAACAATGTTGACCTTAAGCACAATGCAGCTATAGAATAAAACACATTATTCCTATTGCAATATTAAGATATAATAGAAAAATAGTAGATGTAGAACTCTATCAAACTAAAAATAAGATACATACAATGTTCTTTACAAATATGGATCCCACGGGAGTAAGTTGTATGTGCTATTGACAGTTCGTATAAGAAAGAACGAAATAAAACAAAAAGCAAAACTATAGATAGACAATTACATTGTACATTAATTAAGCTAGGTATAATTATAAAGTATTAATATTTATTAAGTATGAATAAAAAACTATTATACTTTACTTACATATTATTTATTCTCGAATGAATGTTGTTTTTATTTACTTATATTTCTATTACGGTCTTACGCCAACGCTTCTTACGTCTACCCAAGTTTGGATAACTTATCGGAATATATATATATATATATATATATATATATATATATGTCTGTCACGAAAAGAAAAAAATTAATGCCTGAACCAATATTTCAACCCCGAACCTCTAACTCTATACGTTTGTGCGTTATCCGCTACGCTCTCCAGGCATCCCAGTGCAAACGTTAATTTTCCTTCCTTACGTATAATTCTCAAATCATAAGATGTAGCGGGAAAAGTCCGCACTGCCATCTTGCCAGCTTCTATAACATTATAATGAGAATATTTTTACTTTATAGGAGTGGCGTTTTTTTATTTCGATGTTATATTTCAATTATATATATATATATATATATATATATATATATATATATATATATAATAATAATGATTTATTTTAGCGGGCAGAGTTAAGGCCATAAGGCCTTCTCTTCCACTCAACCAGCGAATAGTAAAATTGTACAAAAATTAAATACATATTACAATTTCAAGATATTATTAAAATACAAAATATAATGATGATGTAATCTAATACTAGCTAATAAAGTAAAGTAATCCCACTACAGGCCTCAGGAGGCCCTTGGGGTAGTAGGAGGTTAAGGTTCCCACTATTTCTGGACAATCGGCACTTGATGTCAGCTGGGTTGTCAGCCCTGCGTGACGGCCGCCTTTACCCCCAGAACAAGCGTCTGGTACTCATTTCCGTTAGAGGCTGAGTCGACCCCAGGGCCATAGTGCCGCCAGAAGGTTTGGGTCAGTTTAAAAATCCTGACCCACCGGGACTTGAACCCTCGACCTTTTGGCTTGTAGCTCAGTGCCTTAACCACTACGCTACGGCGTGCCCCCAATACTAGCTAATACTAACAAAAGCATAGAATATAACATGTAAAGAAAAATAAATGCCTGAACCGGGATATGAACCCGAGACCTTTAACTTTACACGTTAGTGAGCTACTAATTACTTCACTCAGGCTTCTGGTGAAAACATTGATTATTCTTTCATTATTCTCTATCATAAAATGCATCATAAAGGACTCCTCTCGCATTGTTATCTTAAGGCTTCTAAAACAAGCCAGCATTTTTATGAGAATATTTTACTTTATAGGAGTAATGATTTTTTATTTAGATTTTATAATTAAATTCTGACATTAAACAATGAAGGCTAAATGCGACATGAAAAACAAACCTGAACCTGAACTTATATGTTTTTAATTAAAATGAATAAATCAGCCTGATGCTATGTGACAGAGCTTCTGACTACAGTTCATTAGGTTCCGGGCTACATTCTCGCTTCTTAAAGGTAATTGTCTGGAATTTATGTGAAGTTCAGGTTTAAGGAATCCCCTTGTACTTTGTTACCATTTATCATCCATCAAATCAATGGAGTAACGTAAAACTCTTCCTTCCAGGAGCCAGGAGCCCCAACCTTAGAAGCGAGTTACAGTTCCGCCAATGTGAGGAAAGAATTTCATAATTGTCGTAAGACAAACTGATGGCATTTGACAAAACAAACAATTGTGGAACGAGAGCTATAGTTTTTGTAACATCATTTATGATAAGCAAATAACACATGTGTATTTTAATTCTTCAAATACCTTATAATACCTGTCATCAAGGATTAGTTTTATTATATGTTTTACATTCATCTTGAAACAATTTAAATTTTAAATTACATTAAACTTCCAACAAATTACATTTTATGTAAAAACTATTAACCTGTTTCAAAAGATAAACTTGTTGATAACTTAAATCTCGGTTTGACTGTTCCAAACTTTAAGAGCTAATCAACCTAGGATTAGGCATCTTAAATTACAAATTTAATTTAATTTGTGACGAAATTAAAAAAATATATTTATATCTACATTTTCATAGATATATTTTATTTGAAATGTAGGACCTTATTTTATACCGTTATCTGCTTTAATAGTTCCGTATAATTAAAACATATATTAATAACAACTTGTCTTTTCGTTCAAATTATCATGCTCCGTAATTAAATTTCCCTCCTCTATTTGACTTCGGACTGTAAACAAACTTAATGTAGAAATTATGTGGCGCTCAATCAACTTGAATGCCAAGAAAGTTTTATGCAAGTAATAATTAACTTTGTAATTTTAATACTCAAAATGTGTAGAAAATGTCGTCTAGTAAAAGAAAGAAGTAAAATACATGTTTAAGAATTAGTTTCAACAAATTAACTAAACTAAAATAAAACACTGCTGATATGGGAAAAGTTTTTCATTTCACATCCCTTTAGGCGAATGAAAATCAGGTCAGTTAATTATAAAGTAATACATGAATGCACTTCTGTAAATTATTTCTGAAAAAACTCTACATTTTTTAATCAAGTTCTTTAAGGTACAGAATGGTACAAAATAGACGTTGAAACGTTTTTGTCTGCTTGGTTTAATCGTATATCGTAAATGATTCTCCTTATGTTATTGATGTATTGTAGGTCTGATAATTCTCACCGACGCCTCAATTCACATTTCAGAATGGAAGCACTAACATTGGAACACAGTTTGCTTATTGTAAAGGCATTTAACGCAATCTCCGAACGTAATATTTTGGTGAAACGCTCATTTGATAGAAAATTTGGTCCAAGATCAGTACCATCTGAAATAATCATTTCACGATTAGATTACAGAACAGAACTCAAGTCGAATTGTGATGGCAATATTTTAGCATCATCTGATAAGGATGTTTTGTAACGTCATCCCTCAGGATAACCAGCCTCACTTGCAGCACTGGAAAGTGTGGAACGAGTGAGAACCCTATTAAAAGAAGAGCCCACTACATCAACAAGTCATGCAGCACAGCAATTCAGGATATCTCCGATAGTCTCTCCAGAGAATCTTGAAAGAGAAACTGATGATTTTCCGTTACAAAATTCAACTGTACCAACTTTAAAGGACAGGGGTATGGAGTGACCACATTCTTTAGAAAAATAGATGAGTGAGGCCTTTGAAACTAGAACAATCGATAAGGATCAGATCTGGTTTTGTGATGAAGCAACTTCCATCTTCTTCTTCTTCTTCCGAATGCAGTATTGGGTGACGATACCCGTTCTGCGACTACAAAAACTGATCTTTCCATCGGTTGAAGGGTCTTCCGAGGTCTCTTTTGCCTTTAGGATTGAGGTGGTAAATCATCTTTGGTAAACGGGAATTTGACATTCTCTGGACGTGTTGGGACCATTTAATCTGATAATTTTGTATATGCAACTTCCATCTCTATGGATAAGTCAACATAGAGATCTGGCCACTGGAGTACTATAAATACTCTCTTCATCCACAAGTTACTGTTTAGTGAGCAATCAGTGCACAATGCGTTATTGGGCCCATTTTTATTGAGATACTGTCACAGCAGACAAATACAGACAGGTACTGAAACATGAATTTGTACTGGCTGCACGACCCTGTCGAATACTCTGAAAATACTGGTTCATACTGGATGGAGCACGTCCACACCTTACTGCGGATGTCATCGATATCTTTCATGTGATGTTCAAAGATCGGATCGTTGCCCTGGACACTTTAGCATTCACTGAACATGGTGTGGAATGACCCCGTTATAGTCTCGATCTTAACTGGGTATGATTATTTATTATGGGGTTATCTAAAGGACAACGTCTTCAAAGATGCGCCTGCAACATCCCAGGATCATCGTACTGCAATTTTATGAGAGATTCGTGGAGTAGAAATTGATGTTCTTCAGAAAGTCATCACGGAATTGAGATCAAAGCTCCAAACACTCAATGCTGCAGGAAGAAAGCACTTTGAAAACTTTCTGAATTAAATTTCAGGTAGTCTGTTTCAGTATAAATATAATAAGAAAACTCTATCACGCCATATTATTGTATTTTTTTTGGTATTCATATGTAACATATGCTTGTTATGGTGAGTGGAAGAGAAGGCCACATGGCCTTAACTCCACCAGGCTAAATAAATAAATAAAAAATAAATAAAATAAAATTATATCATAATAGACAAAACGTTTCTAACACCTATTTTGCGGCACCCGGTCTTGCTTTTATTCAACTAAAATTTTCGTACTTTAAATTGTGCACATATTACCACACCTTGCATTTACCTCATGAATGCAGTTTCACATTTTACAGATAATTAGTTACACTTTTCCTATCTAATAGAACTGACCGAACATAACATAATAAGGCATGTTTTCTAAGATATTGTACTAATTACTTATACTGTGATTACTAATTATACTGTTCATTATTTGTACATGTACTCCTACTTATCTCATAATGTCATCGTGTCCTACCTAATAAATCAATTGCAACTTTCTCATTTTCTTTACGAATTAGTTGTCTGCATTAAAGATAATTTAAATTGCTTATTAATTTTTGTGTCCTTATATTCCATCGACATATTTATTACCCTGAATTCTCTTTGTTATTTAAAATAATTTGATTAACTTGTTAATTAGCTAATTCTGTATTAAAATTAATCAACTCATCTATATTGTGAATTAGACTGTCAATTATTTTCAAATTAAAAATGAGATACAAATTACTCAATTAAAAACAAGTACCTCTTCTGTTATCAGAGCTTGGAATAAACCCCTACGCCATTTTATAGAAACACTCCATGAATACCTTTGGTTATACATTTGACAAAGTCGATCATATACACTTTTCCATTACTTTCTCTCTCTCTCTCTCTCTCTCTCTCTATATATATATATATATATATATATATATATATATATAGATCCGGGTTCGAATCCCGTGCAGGCAATTATTTTTCTTATCATACCATATTAAGCTTGCATTGCTCAATGTTAAACATTTAATAATATATATATATATGTATATATATATATATATATATATATATATATATATATATATATATATAGGCCTATATACCCATTACAAAGAGAATAAAGGAAAAATATAGTTACAACAATTAATATAATATAAAGTATACGAACAATTGGAGACGTATCAATGAGATGTTCTCTAAATCATAACACTTAAAGATTTTTATAGATTCACGAATAACTACGAATAATAGTAGAAAAACGAATCACTAGAATTTACCTCAAATTTATGTTGAATTACGCAGTAAATAGTAATAGTTCTTATATTTACCCACGATTTTGTTTTTACTGCGGACCAACAATTTTAATTAACTGACACGAGAATCTAGTATTTCGTCAATTTAATGGTTAAAAATATTACAGAATATTTTACTTTCTAGAATTACGGAGTCGTAATTAATAAGCATAAATTAATCAGATATACAGATTAATTATGATAAATACATACAGTGTATAACTTTATGGGCAAATTCCCACAGTATGCAGTATCTTGCTTGAAGCACTCTGTACTTGTAGTCTAGATCGAAAGTAAGAGCAGGAATGGAGCGAGATACGACAGCTTTGGTCTTATGTTCGTATTTATAAAGGACCCGAAGTAAAATACAAATTAATTAAGAAACTAAAACTTCAATTTAAGATAAAAAAAAGACTGGAATCTGAAAATATGCTGCCAGTATTTCAGAGAAACATCAACTGCTCTAATAAATGCTGGTTTAAAATATTAATTTATTAGGTTTACTAGAAAATAATCTTAGAATTCGAGTTCGTTTTTTAAAACTGAAACAATGATTGCAAAGATGGAATTCTTTTATGCTTTACTTCCACATACAATTCTAAAGCTATAATTGAATAATAATACTAATATAAATAATAATACTAGATCGGCTTTTAAAATCTAAAAATAAAATTGTTACTTGTTGACTTCTTCTCTTCAACAAATGAGTAACATGTCAAAGTTTAAACATTTTCCTTGAAGTAAATAAAAAGTCAATATATTATCAATTTCGTTTTATTTTACGACTACTTTACCGCTCAATAATGGTTTACAACCTTCTCTTACTTGAGGCTATAACGTAAACCAGTAGAAATGATGGTAGCAGGTACAACACTTTGTATTGCTGAACAGCAACTTGATTGCGCTTCAGGGAAACCACATCATAAGCTAAGGACATAACTCAAAACAACATTTATTAATTATAACAAGTTTACAACTTACAATCTATCTAATAGCTGTGGTGGCGTTGCAGATTATCTCTACTTATTTTATTCAGCGGTCCAGGCTCGATTCCCGACGGAGCAGATGATTCCAAAACTGCACAATGGGTTGGACATGTGTCTCTTACCTTGTGATATCCTATATAATCTTAGGCTGTAATTCCGGCATAATGCTGACCACTGACCACAGATAGAGGGAAAGTAGCCATAATATATGTTACTGTTTGATTCAATACTCAAGTTCCCTAAGAGTAGGCGGCTCACCCAGGACATTGTTAAATCCAATGTAGTGTTATATGTGCTATTAAAAGAAATAGCATAAAGGGAGTAAAAAAAATATAAAAACACATTTTATAGAAAAAATAATTAATGATCATAGAGAAAATAGGGCTAATTCTTTGTGTAAAAAGTAAGATTATTGTGATTTGAATCTTAATGAGGGATGAGGTTACATAATCTCAGAGCGCTGGTGCACTCATACAAAAATTGCTGCACTGACTACAGATAAGAGAAATTATAAACCAGTTCAGTAGTGACTTTCATATTGCATATCCTGTAGTAGAAATGCACTGGTGATGTAAAATGCATTGTACCCCACTGATCAGACTTCATGCCGTTTATGCATGAAACGAAGGGATCGGAAACTATAGAAGGAGAGTCTCGCTGGCACTTAGTATCTAGACGCCCGGGCCTGATCCAAATATTATTTATGATTATTATTATTTTTTCTTCAGATTGTTATAATGACATTGTTTCTCTGTTCCAATTTTCCATTTGTTTTCCTGTCTAAGTATTCTTTCTCTTCCAATCTTCTTCTTTCCATTGCTTCCTGGATATTATCCTTCCAACTGTGTTTAGGCCGTGCCAATCTTTTTCTCACTAGCAGTCCCCATTCTAAAATCATCTTTGGCCACCTTATTGCTTTCATTCTGCGTGTCCATAATGTACTTTCTTCATAGTAGCTTCTTCCCGTTCTTGGAATTCCCTCCCTCAAGATATCATGGGTTACTGCACACTTGGCATGCTTATACAATTACTTGTTGTCAAATAATTAATTTTTCTCGAGAACTAAATTTATTCTATGTCATTACAGTATTCGTTTTTCATTTTTCTATCTTGTACACTTTATATTTCATTCGAAAAATCTATATTAAATCAAAATATAATGTAAATAATATTTATACTGTAGATGTACCATATGATATTTTTGTTTATTTTAATTTATTTGTAAGAATATTTGTTTGTATTTTTTTAACCGGGTTGAGTGGTAGACAAGGCCTTAAGTCCAGAACTCTGCCAGTAAAATAAAGTTATTATTATTCCTCATACAATCTAAATCTAATATATAAAAATGAATGTTTGTTTGTTCGTACTTTATGCGCGTCCATACCGTCGATCCGATTTTGATGGATCTTTTTGCAGCATGTTCAAGAGATTCCCGAGATGAACATAGGCTATAAGAGAGCTGTGATATTTAACTCCTACACCCTTAAAAATCGCCCTTTGTAGTGGAAAACGTGAAAAAATTAGCTCTTTGGAGGCTTAAATGGCTTACGCTGCCTACAGCATAACAAATACACAAAATTAATTTACATAGAATTGAATATCTCAAAAAGCTCTACAAAAAAGTCCGCGACAGCACATGTTTATCCCTTACGGATAATTCACATTTTTGTGTTTCATCGGTGCCAAGAAGATCGAGAGAAGTACGTAGATTCCTGTGCAAGCATAGCAGCACATGGCGGGTATTCTTTTACGGATAACTCGCAATAACGAATTTTGTCTTTTAGCTCATTTATTCCAAGAATATCGAGATAAGTAGATTCCCGGGCAAAACCGGGTAATCAGCACAGGGAATCTTAAAATAATTACGATATATATTTATAATTATTTTTTTCATTTTACTTATTCAACTCTTCATAAGAAGTACATTAGGGCATCCGAGGGCTAGGAATTCTTTCCTTTCTTCTATGTCTTCGTTCCTTTATTTTCTTTATTTTATTTTCTTCTCCAGAAAAGCCTGACCAGAGGCTATAAGATGGCAGTCCCATCACTGGTCTTACCTTCCTTTGACCAGCAACCAATCGAAGGGACTATTATCGTGCTTTCAAGTCTTATACGAGAATTTCCCCCGGCAGGATCAAACTAATGACGACCAAGGCATGAAAAAGGACAATTCTTGGAAGAAGCTGTTTATAATTATATACCAAGAGGACGAAATCTCTGAGTCGTCCTATGAAACGCTGGAGGGAAAATTTTCTATAGGATCGTACCAGGCCTTGGCCTAATACTTGAAAGAAAGAAGAAGAAGATCGGGATAAGTAGATTCCCGGGCAACGCCGGGCAATAAACACGGGGTATCTAAAAAATATAAATTTATAATTATTTTTCCATTTACTATTTCAACTAAACATAAAATCACATTAATTTTCATTTATTTAGGCGTAGCAGCGCACACCGGATATTAGCTAGTAATAAATAAAATTTAATATTCCAAAATTCAACATCAGCAAAGCAACTTCCCGAATTAAGTTTGATACAGCGGTTAATATCCCAGAATTATAAGACTTTACATTTTGATAATAAATGACTGTCGTTTCGGTGTTTCGTACCTACCGTTTCTATCTTCTCCCACAACTTATCTTAATTTTATGTTTGATATTTTATCTAATTATATTTTTTCAATACATATTGCTTAAAAAATTATATCTCGGTACCCGAATATAGTCGGTCGCGGTGGTCTAGTAATCATATTCTTTACCTGGTCCCGAGGTCGCGGGTTCATACTCGGCGGGGGTCGATGGATTTTTAGGATGGAAAATTCCAAGGAAGAAGTCCTCCGGGAGGGACGTTAAGCCGTGGGTTCCGAGTCTGAAGGTTTTCAGGCTCGTAAAAGAACTGCAAGCCTGAATAAAAAGGCCTCTGTGCAAAATTTAACTGGCCTTCATTCATCGAAGTAATAATATCTTAGTTGCCTACTAGATATCTCATTGAGGCGATGTGCTAACCACATATCATTCGTTGACATATAGGTAAATAAGCGTAACTAAATTACCTCGGTTAAAAAGCTCCCGTTATGGGAGCACCCATGTCCCTACGTGGGATGTATGGGGTATACACACATACCCATACATAACTCCCTTATTTTCTTTTTACACTAGATACTTCAGCTCCATCTACTCTAATTTGGACAATACTTAAATATACTGAGAGTCACGAATAAAGACATACGAAGAGGAAAGAACCACTTCAATAGACTTTTTTTGCAATATTTACATATCAGATATCACCACATTGGTGTTGCCTGTGTAACCGTATATTACGATGCAAGGTTGGGAAGTGGTTTTTACAGAATAGAGGAAAAAGTTTAAATACCGAACGACAGCGAGGTTTTTAATTTCCGAGATTCTGTAATACACTTCACAAACGTGCGTTGTACATTATTTTTTGCGGGATAGAGTTTTCAAAATAATAAATAATAGTAAAGTAATAACATATTTTTTGGAAATATTTGCGTTCATTATAAACAATTGACTAACGTTAACAGTGTGGGCAATGTTTATTAGTTCAAACAACAGGAGGCCTTGAGAACGAATGGCCGCAAGTACGTATTTATTGTTTTATATTGTTTCAAATAAAGTTCAGTTCATTTAAATGCAGTGATTTGTCTCGTATAATGTATATTAACAGTACATTTTGGATATTTTCTGTATATACATTGTACGTAATATACATAGAGGGCAGTGGTTTTACTTCTAAAATGTAATATTACAGTATATTTATTTAGGTTGGCAACCCCGAAATGTAGGAAGTTGAACTTTCAACCATGGTCGCCATTTCTGGTAAGTACGACAAAACACACTATCGCGCAAAAAGATTGTTTAAATCCATCAAATGAGTTATTTCTAGAAAAAAAAACAGCTTCAACGTAGCCTGCCTGCATATGTCTTTAAAAGTGGCACTCATTGTAAATGCGATGAATTTAAACCGAGTAGATATTCTTTAAAAAACAAAACTGAGCAAGGGTTTTACTAACAATTTCCAATCTTGTTTATTTGATTCACGCTGATTTTATTTACAAACACATAAAATTCTTCTTCTTTAAGTCTTAGGAGCTTCGATCTTCATATTAGGCGGTACACAAATCATAAAATAAAGTAAGGTTCAACGTGGACTATATATAGTGTTCTTTTAACACCTCGCTAACACAATGAACCTTCGCAATTAGCCATGAATCCTTTGATGCCTAAATCATAACTCACTGGACGACATTCAGACATTTCCTGACTAAAACGATCGACTTGCATCCTGACTTGCGGGGATCAAACTATCTTAAAATTCAGCCTCTATATTTTTTTCTAATGGAAAGTACGAGAGACCGTTCCTTCTAGAAAATGATGCATAAATACATCTGGAGACCTCCCAGCGGCCATTCCCGTCTTATGAGTTGCGATCCACGAATCCTTTATAACTTGTAAGGAGAGACTTAAGAGTCTCGTTGCAGCCCGCGAAATCCAAAAGCCGGCATTTATACAACATTCATGATTCTTAAATTTCATTTTCAGACACTAATATACAATTTAAAGAGGCTTACTTTATTATGACAATTTTTTACCTTGCAGGTTATCTTTTTATTAAACTTTCGTTAATATATTTCCACTCAAATTTACAACCATGATTGTTAAGTCCTACAAAAGGAAGGAGACTAATATAATAAGTAATACAGGATTATCAACCTAATGTAGAAAAAAAAAGCTTCTCTTAGATAATTTTTGTTTTAAAATATATATTTTTTGCAAATCATTGATTATTAATTTAATATGAATAAAATTGTATTATTATTATTATTATTATTATTATTATTATTATTATTATTATTATTATTATTATTCATTTTAATAAGAAATGTCGGCTGCTATGGCCTAGCGATAACGTAGTTCCCTCAGACGCAGCAGGTCTGGAGTTTTTAGGAATTTTTCCTCACCTGTAAGACAAATTCCAAGAAACTTTAAAGCCAAAATAGTTCCATAACATCTTCTGACTAACACAATCATCCATATATCCGTTTGAGTCTTGGTAGTTTTCTAAGAAAACTCTTCGTTTCCATGTTCTTATTGGCAGTAGTGGAGTGGTGGTTTTTGTGTAATATCACTAAGATATTTTACGTACAGTGATGCTGGTGGTAAGCGGTGATTTTGGAACTAACATGCTGACTGTTTGTAAGCTATTGTTGTAATGATATCTAGTTAATGCAATTCACAAGAAAAATAAATAAATTGTGGCTCAAAGGGATAATCGTCTTTTTTAGCAAGAATGTAGAAGTGATTAGTTCGTTTTGTCTCGGAGATGGCCCTGGTAATGAGCTGATTACTGAACCAGGGAGGCCTTTCATGTCCTTGTGTGTCTAAAAAGGTATACGTGTGATCAAGGATTTAAAATTAATTTCTGAACAAATCGTGTTCTTGTAAAGCAGGGGTGGTTGGGGGCATGCAGACGTACCTACAAGAAAGAGGTAAACTAAGGTAAAGAAGGAAGGAAGGAAGGAAGGAAAGAAGGAATGAAACAAACAAACAAACAAAGAATAAAAATAATTTTATAGACTCGCAACAACTAAAAAATAAATAATCTAATATAAATAAAGAAGCATGAAAACTGCAAGTACATAATTTGATTTATAAATGTTTAATCAAAACGAAGAGTTGTTACAAAAGTGAGTTTAATTACGAGAAACAAGCAAGATCTTGACTAGCAAGAGTATAATAATTTGAAGATATCACCAACATTACCTTCTATGAGAAAGGAGTAAACAAAACTTGACAGGGCGTGGAAACTTCATTAGTTAAAGTTAGTGGCTAGACTAAGTAACTTTATCAATTATTTTCCCTTCTCCTTGACGATTCTTATTAATTAATTATAAGTTTCTGAGAGCTTCCCCATTAACTATAACAGCAGAGAAGTTAAAACTTGAAGATACATAAGGTGCACCTAGGTACAGTCTTCCTGATACAGTAGTTTTCAAGCAAATTAAATTTATGTACTATAAACACTATGTTCTGGTCTTAAAATATCGGTGACTTTGTAACAAGAATTTCTTTAAATAGCCACACACTGGTTTAAATTAAAATATTTTAGTTGGTTCATACTATTTTTACAGTGCTCAAAAAATGAGGGGATATTGTAGAATTACCTACTAAGACTATGTTTTTTTGAATAGTATTAGATGCAATCACTTTCTATTACTTCAAGATAATGTAAACAAGAGTGTGAAGTTGTTACGTAACCTTGGTACCACACCAGAGGGCAGTGTCTGTACTGTTGATGTGAAAGGGTGGTGTGGGGGTGAATGTTTTGTTGCTGTTTTTAAATCCAGTCCAGTTTTCAGTTAGTGAATGACTAGCCTTAGGGACAGTAATGCCTCGACAACGTGATTTACCTGAACCAATGGCTTGGAGGGCCATAGGAAGGATGGAAGCTGGACAGACACAACAAGAGGTGGCACAAGCCATTGGGGTGTCTCAAAGCGTGATTTCCAGGCTTTGGAATCGTTTTCAAAGAACAGATACTGTTCACAGAAGAGCCGGACAAGGTCGACCATGGGCAACAACAGCAAGGGATGACCGTTACCTCATGTTAACAGCCCGTCGGAATAGACAGCAGAATGCAACTCAACTGCGAAATACACTTCAAACAGCAACAGGACGCAGGGTGTCAACTCAAACTGTCCCTAATCGACTGCATGGAAGTGGTCTCTATTCCCCTAGGGCCATAGTGTGTACCAGGGTAACTCCACAACACCGTAGAGATCGCAGAAACTGGGCTGAGGTACATCGTGGGTGGAGGCATGCCGAATGGGATCAGTTCTTTTTTCTGATGAGTCGCGATTCAACGTGGGATGTGATAGTCGGCGTGTATTCATCTGGAGGGGAAAAGGGACACGAAACAATCCAACATTTGCACGTGAAAGATCCCCATATGGTGGCGGTGGATTGATCGTGTGGGCAGGAGTCAGTAGTGGTGGACGTACGGACCTCTACGTCATCCAAGGTGGTACTTTGACTGCGGTAAGGTATAGAGATGAGATTCTCCGATCTTTTGTCGTGCCTTATGCTGGTGCCATAGGTGATTATTTTCTTTTTATGGACGATAATGCACGACCCCACAGAGCTGCCTTGGTGGACGACATGCTGGAAGTGGAGGGTATCGAGCGTATGCAATGGCCAGCTTCCTCCCCGGACTTAAATCCGATAGAGCATGTGTGGGGCGCATTGCAGGCAGACCAGCACCTCCCACAACTGTTCCAGAGCTGCACATTGCTCTTATGGAAGAGTGGCCACGTATCCCCCAAGAACTCATTGCTAACCTCATTGCATCAATGTCACACAGGTGTGAGGCAGTGCTGACCGTTCCATACTAAAGAAATATTTTCACCCATGTTAATGCTGCTTTGTTTGTTTGCCATATTCCTAATCAGGATCTCTTAGACATCTGGTGTGGTACAGAGGTTACGTAACAACTTCAAACTCTTGTTTACATTATTTTGGAGTAATAGAAAGTGATTGCATCTAATACTGTTCCTAAAAACATAGTCTTAGTAGGTTATTCTACAATATCCCCTAATTTTTTTGAGCAGTGTATGTTTAAGTTATAGCCGTTTTCACAGAATCACGAAAGTTCCTTTCTTCACAGCTGAGATGAACTTGTCAGCACCAACTGTCAACTCACTCCACTCTTCGTCCCTCATGTCATTACTCACTGGTCGCTTGTCAGACCACTACTGACTTCTAACTGTTTTGCCGGGTTTTATATCGCAGAGTCAAAGGTTCTAAAAAAGTTAGCCATAGTGCACAAACTACGGTCCTCGCGATACTTTCATGCTAGATAGATTCTTCTCGAATTGAACCATCGAGAAGCAACGCTGAAGTAACTGGAAACCTCCCAGCTCGTTATTCGCGACTCATGAAACACTTGCATCTTATAAGGTGAGACTTCATAGCTTCTCTGGAGTCCGTGATATTCAAACCGAGCAATGCGGGTATTACTTTAAACTATTCACACTTATAAAATTAAAACTAGGAAAGAAAAATAACATTATTTTGGAAATGAGAGGGGCGAATATGATATAAAAATACTTATTTACTTATATTTGCAGTTACCACTATAAGTCCCACATGCTCCCTAGCGCGAGTTTCTTAGCCGAGATAACTTAGTTACGTTTATTTACCTATAGATGTCAGCAAGTAACATCTGGTTAGTTCATCACCTCAGTTACAAAACTGCACGCGAGGTCCGAAGTCTAACGGTGTAAAGCACTGTACCTTCAAATAGTGGAAGGGGGAGTCCTTCTTCCTGCATGACCTTTCGCACGCTGACGTGGTTGTACTCATGGCATGTGCAATTGCTCGTGTACTGGTAGAAGGATTCTTTCGTATCCTGTCGAGCACTCTTCTTCAAAATGCAGAGTACGAGTTCGTCTTGCGCCGGAATCGGGTTTATGCGCCATCAGGGTTCCAGTTTCCCATAGACGCCGGTGGATGGTTTGGGAAGTGGAATGATGAGGAAGTTGTCTCTGTAAATTTGTGCAGCTGCATGCGCATTTCCTCTTGCCTCACCTCTTGCATAAACATGAGCCATAACGTTCGTTTTAATGTTGCTCCTACACGTTTCTATGCAGTTGTGAAACAGACTGATATCAGTCGTTAGTATCACGGGCACGCGCATGAGAAATTGGTATAAATGTACAATATTAAAAAAACCTGTGATTTTCATGCAAACAAATCACTCAACTAGTTTAATTAAAAACAAATATTAATGTTTAAACAGAATATCAGAAAGTCAATTAAGTAACTACAAAAGTAATATCCTCCTCTGAATAAAAATAAAAATAAATACAAATACCGATTTCCGATTGAGGGTCTTTCCACTTTTCAGCGGTTGCCCTTTTACCAGCCGGCTGCTGGCCCTTCACATCCACATGTGTCAATCACAGAGGTAGATGATCAACAGACAGTGTAGGGGTGACATGTGGTTAGCATGTCGAGTCCCCCAGCCGTTATAGCTGGTTCCTCAACCTGGAGCCGCTACTTATTGTAGCTACCCAATTGCCTCACGATGCTGGGTGGGCACCGGTCCCATACTGGCCGAAATACCGTGAGAAAATTTCTTCCCCCATGGAGACTCGAACCAGCGCAAGTCCCGTAGCTCTGCGCCAAGGATTCCAACCTTAACCGCTCGGCTATGGCGCGGGACTAAATACAAATACAAAAACCAAAAAGGAAGATTCGAACCCGGCATTACAACATTAAATGATAAGCATGCTACCCACTGAGCTATTATTGTGAACGACGTTTGCACTACCAGACATCTAATACATACAGTTGCATGACAGGGCACGAAATACAGACTCCCAGTGGCGCACTGGCTCTTGCCGAAAGACGAAATATCCATAACTTCATGGTTCATAATTTTGAAAATGCTGCTATATTTACAATTAAAACTAGGGTTATCCTTCTATTGGAGAAGAACTGAAGTATTCCCAATACAAATCATACTTACTGTTTACTTCATTGTTCATTAATGAGTACTAACGTCCAGTTTAAAAAAAAGTCATGTAACTTCAAAATTTGGTTTCACCCACCCCAAGTTCCTTATCTCAAATTGTTTGTTTAACTCTCCTCTACAATACCTGAAAGTTTGTCGGTGTTATTCATTAACACCCTATGTGTGTGTGTGTGTGTGTATATATATATATATATATATATATATACCGCACCACCAGTGAATATTCGATCGGAGAACCAATGTGACTTTCAACGTCATGTTGACTAATGTGATTATGACAAAACGTGTTCCCGCTAGAGCCAATTGCCTTTGCTCACATTTAATAGAATTCTATCCCAAAAGTCCACTACAATAGTGCGAAAGTTACGGTGAGCAAATGGGCAAGAAAATGTTAGATAGGCAAGATAGTGTTAGTTTGGGCAAGTGAGGATGAGAATATGGGCGTGTTGGGATACCAAATTAGATTAGCGTTCATTTGTTTGTCAACAGGTTTTTGTGATAAGTTGGCTACATTGTCTGAGCAATGACTATTGCATATTTTACATTGAAAATAATGGGTTACTTTGAGCTCAAAGTCCCACTTTATTTTAGGACATTCTTAACTTCTTGTTTAAAAATCAACATATATATTTCTCTCAGCTAATTACTCACATACTGCAACAATAATGTTCGTTTTCGGCTTTTGTTATGTGAATTTATGTTGTAGCATGATGGTGTATACCTTTTGTATATTAGCCTACAAATAATAATCGCAATAAACAATATTAATTAAATTATTCATTCTATTTTAGCGTACGTCTGAGGTCGGATATGCACTTATTCAAACCGACAATCACTAAAATCCAAAGTGGTGAAGGGTGCGACTTTCCTGGTCAGCTGTCTTCCTCTGGCACAATACAACAACTTAGAATAATTATCTGGACCAGCGCTGTGTGAGGCTTGTTAATGCTCGACCACCGGATCTTTGCCGCCTCATCTACGGCTAGTTGGGACCAGCGGTGGTTAATCACTCAACCAACAACGAATCAATACCAAAGGGCTGAAGAGGGCATGTAAGACCCTATAGCAGCCGGAAGTAGCTATGTTCCACCTGCGAACCCCCAGCTGCCAAGTAGGCTCCCGGGAAGCTGGGTGCATGCTTGGCTGGTAGGGAGGCAAGCATATAAAGACGGTCCTGCACTTCCAATCACATTGTCATGTCATGTCAAGCGGACGTCTTAACTTGTCAATTTTTGTGTAATTATATCAGCTACTTTTAAATCAGTAAACTTAGATTATCACAAATTGTGAGAGATTTAAAACTTCAGCAAGTTCACTATGGAATTTTAATTTAGAGTATCAGCCGGATTCAAAAGAACAGATACAATCAAAACAAATACTGGATTACGACAAGGATGTAGTTTATCACCCACTTTGTTTAATATATATATATATATATATATATATATATATATATATATATATATATACGATATTTTAAATAAATGGAAAGTTTTAGTGAATCCAGGAATAAGAATGGATAATAAAGTGTGCATAAATAATCTTCAATTTGCTGACGATGTAATCATAATACAGAAAAAAGAAGACGACTTACAGAAATCAATGCATGCATTAAATGAAATATGTAAATTATACGATCTAAAGATTTCTGTAAGGAAAACGAAGACCATAGCTTTTAGAGGAAGAGATCCACTGAGATCCAAAATTATTTAAGAAAATCAAAGTATAGAACAGGTGTCTAGTTTCAAATGTTTGGGCTGTGATGTTGGCTACAATGTGGAAAGAGATATTGACTCCAAAATAAATAAATTTCAGACGGTGTGTGGAACAATACAGAGAACATTCAAAAATAAAATTAGAAAAGAAACCAAGATAAAAATGTATAATGTTATGGCGGTTCCCACAATGTTGTATGTATGTGAAACTTGGGCTCCAGTGAAAAGACAGAAGGATAGAATACAGACGGCGGAGATGAGGTTCCTAAGACAAGTAAAAGGATGTACAAGACTTGATAGAATAAGAAATGAGGATGTAAGAGAAGAATTGAAAGTACAACCTTTATTGGATAAAGTCACGAATTACAGACAGAAATAGATTGATCACATGGATGGAATGAGTAAGGAGAGATATCCATTGTTAGCAAGAAATTATCAAGCAAGAGGAAGACGTGATGTTGGAAGACCTAGAAGACGTTGGGCTGATGCATTATGAAGTCGGAACGGGCAATTGCCTAATCCCTGGAGTGATGATGAGTATCAGCCTACCTATTCTAAACAGGCCAACACGCAGGATCTGCGTAAATTAAGCGAATTCTCTATTAGTCGAATTTATGATCATATTTTGCTGGTTTACGTAATATATCTTTTCTGTCAATGAAACCATATTATGTATCTAATTTAATTGCAGAAAAAACATTCTGGCAGCTAGGCCGATTTTTTAATTTCGGGCAAATATTTATTGAATCCCTAAACATTTCAAAAACTAATTATTAGCATGTAGAAATTCCTCGCTCCATCATCGAATTTCGATACTTTTTGAGAATGATTACAAGTTTTATTTTAATGGAATACCAGACGCTTGTTCTGGGGTAAAGGCGGCCGTCACGCAGGGCTGACAACCCGGCTGACATCAAGTGCCGATTGTCTAGAAAAAGTGGGAGCCTTAACCTCCTACTACCCCAAAGGCCTCCTGAGGCCTGTTGTGGGATCACTTTACCTTTACATATATACCGATTTTCGTTGTAAAAATTAAGAAATTGTGAGACCCAGACAATTTTAAAATATTTGCTTCAGATAAACTCCCAATATTAATGGGTCTAATTTCGCTGATCTTTGGGGGTTCTAATCGTATTTTTAACTATAGCCGCAGCCTTTATAGGATATGGTTTACCATGAGGGTAAATATCATCCTGAGGGGCAACAGTAATTGCTAACTTATTATCAGTTCTTCCATATGTTGGTATTAATCCAATTCAATGGTTCTGAGGGGGGGGGGGTTCGTAGTTGATAAGGCCACCCTAAATCGACTCTTCACTTTTCATTTCTTATTACCCTTTATCGAACTGGACATTTCTTTTCTTAATATATTGCAATATGCCGAGTATGGTTTCGGAATATTACGACCGCTAAGCTAATGTGTTAACATGTACGTAATCAAAAATATCTTTTTGCGCGCGATAGTGCGTTTTGTCGTACTTACAGCAATGACGACCATGATTAGAAGTTAAACTTCCTACATTTTGGGGTTGCCAAACTAAATAACTATAACTAACTAACTAACTAACTAACTAACTAACAAATTAACTAACTAACTGGCACTATCGAACCCGTAGGTTCATGGTCGCGCGGACATAAGCTCTCCATACATCCCTATCCTGAGCTAAAGTTTTCCAATTATTCCCTGTATAATCTACTTACCTCAAGTCATAATTAATCTTATTCTTCCACCTTATTCTTGGTCTACCAACTGGGTGTTTTCCCTCTGGTTTGCTTACAATATGCTTCCATGCACGTCTTTCATTTCCCATTCGTGCCACATGTCTACGAGACTTAACTGTTCTTATTATATCTGGCTTCCTATAAAGACCATGTAGTTCACTGTTATGGGGGTTTTCTCCATTCGCCTGTCTGTACATCTCTCTTTGGTCCAAACATTTTCCTAAGAACTTTATTCTCAAATCCTTTCCTCCCTTAAAGTAAGAGTCTATGTTTCACATTCATATAATAAATCTGGTATAATAATTGTTTTATATATTTTACTGCTTAACTTTTTTTTGAAAGGAGTTAGGACGTCAAGAGTCTCTGTAATGCACGATAGCAGCATTTCCAGAATTGAGCCTGTATTAATTTCTTTGTGCATCTCATTACCATTTGTGATAATTTGTTCCTAGGTATTTGAATTCAGCCACTTCTTCAAAATTTCTCTCATTTGTCAAAACAACTACACTAAATAACTGTAATATTACATATTACAAACATGAGTGTGGGAAGTAAAACGAGTGCCCTCTATGTATACTACATACAATGCATATACAAAAAAATATCCAAAAAGTAATGTTAATATACATTGTACGAAACAAATCACTGCATTTTAAATGAACTGAAATTTATTTGAAACAATATAAAACAATAAATACGTATTTGCCGCCATTTTATCGCTAAATGGTCTCACGGCCTCCTGTTACATTATCACTAATTGGTCTCACGGCCTCACTTCCCAACCTCGCATCGTAATATACTATTTTTTGTCGTGGTAATTTCGATGATGATTTTTAACACTTCTCCAAAAAGAGAACAGATAATAACATCAGTAGATACATTCCTTTGGAATTCGGTTGAAACTGTTTAGCAATCGTGCTTCATTTTGTCAGGTTCTAAACATTTATCTTGCGCCTTAGCTACACTTTCATAATTTTCAGTCCCGTTTTCAGTCTTCATTATTATAATTTGGACAGATTTCTTAAATTGTCTTCCCAAGGAAAGTTTAGCAAGTTTAACTTACTTGGAAAATTATTTATTATTTAGAATGTATGCACATGTTTAAAAACAAAACTGAAAACAACATAATAATCGCAACATATGTTTTTATAAATTTCTTGAAAGTTCTATTTGTTTTCATTCAGTCGCTACAAATATAGCCTACTTTTGTTCCAATGGGGTTGCGCACAATAACACAACTTTAAATACGTCATTATGCATTATGCATTAATTTTCTATTTATTTTAAAAATACGAACGATATGAAATATGTGGTATAGCTTGGCTAAGCCATATTTAAAAAAACAGTAATGAGTCATTTGACATTATTTATACTATTTAAATTTGCATCTGGCCTATTATTATGTGTGCGGGAATATATATCCCTTCTTCTTTGTCTCTCACTCCAAACTGTTAATGTTTTATGCCGAGGTATAGTGGAACCCCATGTGTAAATATTAAAAAATGCAATGAAATTACTGAAACAAAGATTAGACAGGGTTTATTTTAAATTTAAGTAATAATATATACTTACTTTTTTTAAGTCACTAATAATAAATACGCCAGAGTAAGTCAATTCACGTTACTGCTGCACGATTTTGTTTTGACAACAATGAAATTTCAGTATGAACGTAAACAAATGAATGAGTAATACACATAAATTCCTTAGTGGAAATTTATTTTATTTTGTTCAATTTAATTTATTTATAACACATGATTATATATAAATTTTATTTTTCTGCTCTCCTTCTCTATGTGAACTTTAATTGTGCCAAATATCACACTCCTCCATGGGTACAAAAACTTCTCTTCACGTATTAATATATAGATTAAATTTGGTGTATGAAAATATCACATTTCTCCTAGTAGTTTTTTAAATTATTTTTTAATTCGAAAATAATGCGACTTCTGATCCCGGGCCGAGCTTTACCGAAGTTTCCGAGCATCTCCTTGATGTCACTATTTACAAGAAAGCAATAGGCCTAATACATATATGGGATTTTGTTTGGTTCTTATTTGGAGGTGTATATTTAATTAATGGAAATAACTGTTTATAAAGTAGTTTAGAGCTATTTTTCGATAAATATTAGCGTGTTGCAGGTAATTATAAAATGGCTAATATGTTGGTCTGGGCGTTCTTTGAAAGGACACACGTTGTATCTACATAGATTAATTATTTTCTGTTTTGTATTTTTCTGACACTTCCAAATATTTATAACCGACTATGTCGGATGATGGGTTATGAATGGATGATCCGATAATATTCCAAAAAAATAGACGTCTTCATGTTGATACAATTTTCTTCGAATTGCCAGGACCACATTTCTGCAGAGATACGTAATACCAAGTTAGCATATTTTTAATTAAAAAAGCTAAACTCCAGAATGGGCGGCAAATGTTGGTTATATGTAATTTTTCAATGTTAAACTAGCTAATATCCGGCGTGCGTTGCTACGCCTAAAAAATTAATGTTGAGGGTTAATTAATATGGTATACACTACGACGAACCAAACATGGCGGTTGCTAGAGTACATTTTTAATTTCAAATTTCAGATAAACCCCCACTTCTAACGGTCGGATTTATCTGATTTTTGGATAATGTATACCCAGGTGTTAATTTTAATACGATTGTCCGAGATTCTGTTGTAAAACATCGGAAATTGCAACTGCTAGAGCGATTTTTAAATTTTCGTTTCAGGTGAACTCCTACACCCAATCACTTTAGAACATAATAGATACCGGCTAAACACTTGCCGCATCTGAAATCCTATATATATATAAATTTTCACGAAGATCGGTTGAATGGTTTAGAAGTCTATAAAGGACCAACAGACCTATATTCGTTTATATATAGATAAAACAATAGAAAAACAAATGGGTAGAAATTACCTACATTTGCATCAAATTACAAAACAACTTAGAGGTTTACACGATCTTGTTTTCTTTGCGGTCGGGAATATTCAAATAATTGGCAGGAAAAATTATTGTTTCGACAATTTAGGGTTAGTGTATCTAATGATGTCGCAGAAAATCTATTAAATAAGACTGTGATGGGATCTAATGCCTTCAAAATATTAAAACATTTGGATAAAGATATTAAAGAATCTACCAAAATTAATTGCGGAGTAACAAAAGAAGATTTTTTCAATTATTATAAAAGTCTTTGGACTGACAATAGCTATGAAGATACAATTTTCCGAAATAATAATGAGACAGATTCCATAATACCATTGGAAGAATTGAACAATAGTTTAAAGAAATTAAAAAATGGGAAGGCAACTGGCACAGATGGCTTGAATTCTGAATTGTACAAATATGCAGGCAAACAGTTCCATGAAAGACTGTTGTCCTTCTTTAATAATGTATTAAAAAATGCAGATATACCACAAGAATGGAAGACAAGCATTGTTATACCCCTGTTCAAGAAAGGAGACAAGAGAAAAATGGACAACTATAGGGGAATCAGTTTGTTAAACACATGCTACAAAATTTATGCAGACATTTTAAATGGAAAATTGAAAAGTTTCAGTGAAAAATTCCTTATGGAATGTCAAAATGGATTTAGGAAAGGACGATCTTGTATTGATTCAGCATTTTCTGTTAAACTATTGCTTGAAAACAGAAGAGAATTCAACTTAGAAACACATTTTGCTTTCGTACATTTTGAAAAAGCATTCGACACAGTCAAGAGATCAAAATTCTTAAATATATTGGAAGACAGAAATATACCAAATTTACTTCGGCAGAACATACAAAATATTTACAAAGACAACACCATAAAGATTAAATTAAATAACAGATTTTCTGAAGAAGGAATTATAAATCGTGGTGTGAGACAAGGCTGCCCCCTATCCCCAACACTTTTTGCAATTTATATCAATGAAGTAATATGTTGCTGGAACAAAACATATAAATTTGGAATAAGAATATCAGAAAATAGAAAATTAAACACCCTATTGTTTGCAGATGACCAAATAATAATAGCAAATTCCGAAGATAATCTACAGAAAGGTCTGTATGAACTTAACAAAATTACAGAAGAATATGGATTAAAGATATCTACAGAAAAGACAAAAATTATGGCATTTCAAGGTGTAGATCCTGTCAGAAGTAAAATTGTACTGGACAATAAAATTTTGGAGCAGGTGAATAATTTTACATATCTAGGATGCAATATCTCATATGAAGAAGAAAAGGATGTTGTAAATGCAAAATATATCTAAATTTTTAAGAATTTTAGGGTTAATAAATTCTATCTTCAAGCCACAGTTAGTCCAAAAGCATTCAAGACTGAAAGTGTATAAAACACTGGCTCTTCCAACTCTTTTGTATGGTAGCGAAGTATGGACGTTCAAACACAAGGATATACAGAGACTTAGATCTGCTGAAATGAGATATCTTCGGAGGACTGCAGGATACACACTACTAGATCACAAAAAAATGAAGACATCTTAGAAGAATTACACATGGAATCTTTAGAAAACAAAAATTTCTGATTATAAGTCAAGATGGATGCAACATGTTCATCGAATGGAAGATCACAGAATACCCAAACAAATGTTAAGATATCAACCTGCAGGAAGAAGAAGACCAGGACGTCCACTCAAAAGACTTTTGGATGGTGTTTCTCTTGAGGCCGAAACAGGTCAACAAATGGCCTAAATTCGTGAATGTACTATGATGATGGTTTTGTTAGAATTGTCACTTACTATCAGCAAGTCCCAAACAGAAAAAACTGACATTACTTTAATAACTGATTAATTTATGGACTCTTGTTTAAGGGTAACGTATAGCCATAATAATATCCAGGAATAAATAAATAAAATAATACAAAATGCTAAGAAATTGTATTTTTCAATAAAGAAAGTATTTAAATTCAAAATATTAAGACACGTGAATCAAAAACCAGATTGTATAAACACACATGGCGTGCGCTGCTACGCCTAAAGAAATGAAAATTAATGTATTCTTATGTTTAGTTGAATAAGTGAAAGAAAAAAATAATTATAAATTTATATCGTAATTATTTTTAGATACCCTGTGCTGATTATCCCGGTCATCTTGGCACAAATGAGCTGAAAGACGATATTAATGTGTTTTATGTGTAGTTGAATAAGTGAGAGGATTGTTTTACAGTAATTACTTTTAGATATCCCGTGCTGATTATCCGATGTTACCCAGAAATCTACTTATTCTGATCTTCATGGCATAAATGAGCTGAAATGTGAAAATTAATGTATTTTCATGTTTAATGGAATGAGTAATAGGAAAAATTTATATCGTAATTATTTTTAGATACCCCGTGCTGATTACCCGACGTTGCCTTGGAATCTACTTCTCCCGATCCTCTTACTATAATACGCTTATTTAATTTTAATGTTAGATTATGAGTATCAAATTATTAAACAAATATAATGACTGATAACTGAGATAATTTTGTCCAAAATCCTGAGTTTCCCATCTAAAATTGATTGTCCTCAACTTCTCTACAACCAAGTAAATATACTATATTTAATTAATTTACACTCTATATGTAAAATTTCCCATTCCAAAATAACTTTTAGGATAACAATACAAATCGTACGGAGAATACACAATAGGCCTAGTTATTCAGACGAAAACCTAAATTTATAATGTGTTGTCTACATTATTTTATTTACGTTCAGAATATTTTAGTATATGTTGTATATTTTATTTTATTTTATTTTATTTATTGATTGCGGAAAAGGTATGTTTAGAGACAGAGAGAGAGAGAGAGTAATGTGGGGTTTGGAGGAAAAAAAAAACACGATCAATCAACAAACATTGTTGTTATATTTTGCAATTTTTTTTAAATGTCCCAGGTTTGTCTTTCGACATTCCTGGTTTCTCTTCTGGCACGGCGTACTTGTAACCCACTTTTTGAGGTTGGGGCGCCTAGAAGGCGGGGTTACGTTACCCCAATGATATGATGGGTGATGATGATGATAATGGTGTGCCAGGAGAGTTCCTAATCCTAAGCTTAACCTAAGATGAATATGAATGATGATGAATGCGATGGCCATATGATTTCGGGGACCGTTTGGGCCTTAAAGTTTTCCTAACATTTGTCTTACAGGCGAGGAAAAACCCAGGTAAAAACCTCACCCAGAAAAACTGACCCGACTTTACTGACCCGACCGGGGATCGAACCCGGGCCCGCTGCGTGACAAGGCAGCACGCTACCCTGAGACCACAGCGGTGGACATATTCTGCAATTTTGGATGCTAGTTTCATATGTGAATTTAAAGTGACTATTTAACTCATGCCCCAAATGGGAGTCAGTGACCAATCACGTTTCAATGGTTTCTGTTTTACAACCAATCAGAGTCGTGTTTCACGAAATATTTATCAGTATTAAATTTACCATATTAAAGAAAGCTCCTCCTTTTTAATATTCTGAACAGGTCTGACCATTATTTTGCAGTGATCGATTCACTAAGAAATACGGCTACCAGATTGTGTATGTAGTGCATAGATGTCAACACATAGCGCTTGCAGGAGTTAATATAAAAACATTTGAAGCAATTTATTATACCACCAAAAAAAGAAACCACTGTTTGCACTTTCTTAAATGTATTTTTTCCCAGGTAATAATCGAGAAAAATAAAATTGTCCTACTTACATCATTCGACATCAGAAATGAATTAATATACAGTTTCTCCACTAGAGAGCATTCTTACAATATTGCGTTCCTTTGGCAATAAATAGTATGATCTGGTTGCAGTGATAAACAAAAGAAGCATATGAAGCGTACCTATCGTTTCTCATTTGTTTTCAAACATCGCCGTTTACATTAAATATATAAATATTTTAAAATAACTATAGTTAAATAATGATTTGTGAGTAAACAGCTTAATTTTATTCGTTAAATAGTCCTAACAAATGCCACTCTTTATTTCCAAATTCTCTAGATAAATTCACTCCTCACTGGAAATCACTCGCGGCATTACTTATGATAAATGAGCGGAGAAGGCGATTATCACGGTTCTTCAGGAACACGTTTAAAGGTAGTCCAGGATGCAACGATTAATATACTTCAAGAAAAGTGAAGGAACGTTTATTTATGTAGTTAGACGAAACCATCATTAAAGTGTATTTTATTTTACGTGTTTTTATGTTTTGATAGCGTGTTTTGTTAGAATATAAAGTATGGGTTTTATTGCCTTAGTATCTAAGATCTAAAGCGTCACTGATTGTTCTAACAGTAGAGAAATGACAATAAGTATCCGCAAATTATAGTATATTACGATGCGAGGTTAGGAAGTGGTTTTTACAGAAGCGGGGAAATGTTTAAAAACCGAGCGATACCGAGGTTTTTAATATCCGAGATTCTGTAAAACACTTCACAAATGTGCGTTGTACATTATTGTTTGTACAATGGTGTTTTCAATATAATAAATATTATTATAATATAATATTAATGTTAAATAATAGTTAAATAATATCTTTGTTGGAAATATTTGCGTTCACTATAAAAAACTGACTAATGTTAACATTGTGGGCAATGTTTATTAGTCGAGACTATAGCAGGGCGTGTCACCAATGAGTCAAAAATGGCTGCAAGTACGTATTTATTGTTTTATATTGTTTCAAATATAGTTGAGTTCACTCAAAACGCAGTGATTTGTTTCGTATAATTAACAGCACCTTTTGGATGTACATTTATATATACATTTACGTAGTATACATAAAAGGCAGTGGTTTTCTTCCCACACATGGTTTGTAATATGTAATATTACACTCACTCACTGGCACTATCGAACCCGTAGGTTCATGGCCTCGCGGACACAAGCTCTCCATACATCCCTATCCCGAGCCAATGTTTTCCAATCATCTCTGTATAATCTACTTCCCTCAAATCATAGTTAATGTTATTCTCCCACCTCATTCTTGGTCTACCAACTGGGCATTTTCCCTCTGGTTTTCCTACAAGAATCTTCCATGCACATCTTTCATTCCCCATTCGTGCCACATGTCCTGCCCATCGCAGTCTACGAGACTTAACTGTTCTCATTACATCTGGCTTCCTATAAAGACCATGTAATTCACTGTTATGCAGTCTTCTCCATTCATCTGTCTATTCATCTGTCTTTGGTCCAACAATTTTCCTAAGACCTTATTCTCAAATACTAGTAATCTCCATTCCTGCCTTAAAGTAAGAGTCCATGTTTCGCACCCATATAATATAACTGGTAGAATAATAGTTTTATATATTTTCAGTTTAACGTTTTTTGAAAGGAGTTGGGAAGTCAAGAGTCTCTGTAGTCTCTGTAATGCATAATAACATGCACGTCCAGAATTGAGCCTATGTTTAATTTCCTTGTGCATCTCATTCCTGTTTGTGATTATTGTTCCTAGGTATTTGAATTCAGCCACTTCCTCAAAATTTCCCTCATTTGTCATTAGCTGTCCATTTCCATTATATAATGTATGTAATATTACAGTATAGTTATTTAAGTTGACAACCCCTAAATGTAGGAAGCAGAACTTTCAATCATGATCGCTATTGCAGTAAGTACGACAAAACGCACTATCGCATAAAAAAGTTTTAGTTCTATGCAGCAACACTATTCTTATTTAACTGTTTATGCCTGTGAGAAAGTACATTACCTATTTGCAGTATCCTAATACTTCATAAAGTAGACAAATGTAATGTTAAAACAGTAGCATTACATAATGATGTACACATCTGTAACGTTTCCATATTTATAACACCTTAGCACAAAATGACAAGAGGAGCGGATGCGTCTAGTGAAAGGATTATTCTAATATCGTTATGTAACGAAATCACATCTTCACATCTGTTCTTACACAACGAAATTTATTTATCCAGGACAGATTCTGAACCTCACAATACCCTGCGTACTTGTAATATATTGCAAGCAAAACTTTCGTTTGATATTAAAACTTTACCATAATTCAGAAACGAATTGAAAATAAATTCATTAACAGAAACATTTCATATATATTACTTTTTATAGTATTAATAAATTTGTTTTTCCATTATTTAAAGCAAGTAGTATTAAGATTTATAAATATTTTTACCTAATGTCTTATATATAAGCGATAGAGTCATTCGTTTCAGTTTATTACTTTGTACTTTTTTTTCTTTTCATGTAGTATAGATTCGAGCTGTTATTCCTTCAGGTTGTGTGTGTGTGTGTGTTTGTATATATATATATATATATATATATATATAGCCATCCATAGTAATTCTGCCCGAGGGCAGATCTTTCACTGCAATCATAGCATTTTCATGCTATGCTTTGCAGCTTTACTAGGGAATTGTAGGTGTGCTAGCTTCCCGTTGCTTCCCACACCGGTGAAGGATGGTGATGGTGATGGCCATATGATTTCGGGGACCGTTTGGGCCTTAACGTTTTCCTGAAATTTATCTTACAGGTGAGGAAAAACCCGATAAAAACCTCACCCAGAAAAACTGTCCCGACCGGGGATCGAACCCGGGACCGCTGCGTGACAAGGCAACACGCTACCTCGAGACCACAGTGGTGGACATATATATATATATATATATATATATTTATTTAATAGTTTTAATTTTAATTGTCTTTAATTTATTGTATATTAGACATTTTCATTATTGTTCAGTTTGGCCAGATAATTGATGTTTAGTATGTAATATTATTGTATTTTTCTTATTTGAATGTAACATATGTTTGTCCTGGTGAGTGGAAGAGAAGGCCACATGGCTTTAACTCCACCAGGCTAAATACATAAATAAAAATGCAATGGTCAATTTTTAGCTATTAAGAAGATTTTACTTAATTATTGGCATTCCGATTATACATTCATCAACAAAGCATAATATAATAAGAAATATACAGCTATAGACTTTTAAATATTGTAATTTTTTTAGAGGAATTAAACCCAATGGGTACAACTTGGACACTACACACACCCAGTCCCAAGGTTGAGATTTTAAAATCCCTTATCCCTCCGGGAATCGAACCCGGGTCGCCGGAGTGGAAGGTAGGGAGTCTACCGACTACGCCACAGCGACGGACTTAAATATTTGTAATGCTTCCTGAATTTATATTTAGTGTACAAACAAGCAGACAAAGGAGGGACGGTAACTGTACTTTTTGGGCATAATTCGGATATAAGGCCCTACATTCATACTGAAATGAAGTCTGAACTCTGGATAGTCTAACCAAAGAATATCTTTTCGTTATAAAAACTTAAATTTTATTATAACCCAATTTTAATATCCTAGCGCCGTAGCCGAGCGGTTTAAGACATTATACCTTGGTGCAGTGGTACGAGACTTGCAATTTTGTACATGAGTCTCAACGGGAGAATACATTTTATTGTGGAATTTAGGCCAGTAGATACCGATGCACATCCAGCATCCTGAGAAAATTGGGCAGCTACAATAAGTAGCAGCTCCAGGTTGAGAAAGACAGATACCTATAAGGTCTGAAGATCCTGTTATGCTGAGCACATGCCACTGACCATCAAACTGTGTGATGAACAAATGTGGATGTGATGGTAGCAGCCTGCTGGTAGGTCAGGGCCTATAGATCTGTGTAGTTATTTAGCACTTGATACAAAAAAATCAAATTAATGTAGGCCTATTTGTTTGTATCTTAGCCCAACATTATGTTTTTCTGTAATACAGGCCTAAGTAAATACTGATTTTTTTATCTCATGCCACCAGGTTGTCTTTATTGGCATTTCTGGCTTTCTTCCCTGGCATTGGCGGAATTGTAATCCATTTCTTAGGTTGGGGCACCTGGAAGGCGGAGTTACGTTACCCCGTTGATATGATGGGTGATAAATGATGATGAGGCGCCAGGAGAGTTCTTAACCTAAATTCCAGACCATGGGCAACCACAGGAATAATTCCCTTTATGAAAAAATTCCTATGGTCTGACCGGGAATCGAACCCGGGACCTCATGAATAGTAGTCAGTAATGCTGACCACTAGCCCATGAGGCTGGTCATATATACTGTATGTTTATATCTTCGACTTTTTTCACTTCATAGTACTAGACTCTCACCAGGAGATACAATTTCCTATTGAACTCCCAATCTTATAATAATAATAATAATAATAATAATAATAATAATAATAATAATAATACTTTATTTATTCTGGCAGAGTTAAGGCCATAAGGCCCTCTCTTCCACTCAACCAGCACAAATACAAATAAATATTCGACAAATATAGATATACACTATACTAATTATAAACAGTTAAAGATACAATAAATGTAGCAATGTAAATGTCATGTACAAACAACATTTTATAGGGTAATAACAATAATGATACGATAATAATAATAATAATAATAATAATAAATATAAATATGATACATTATACGGGAAACACCAATTAATATATATATATATATATCTTACACTGGATAATAATGAAGTCGAGTTTAGAGCAAATATAGATTTAGATTTCTTTTAAAAGATGTCAATGTCCGGCAGCCCCTTATATCTTGTGGTAGGGAATTCCAGTTGCGAGAAGTGGAGATGGTATATGACATGGAGTGATGTGATGTCCTATGTTGCGGTATATTAAGTAAGAGACTACGTTGTGATCTTGTGTGTAAGTTATGGTTTCGAAATAAAAAAAATCCCATAGAGTTAGTCAAAATGTGTAGCAAATAAAACAGAGTTGTAGACTCAATATAATTTATTGTTCATCCGAGTTTCTGGTCGTTCGGATGACGCAGCATCCGAGGAGTTTTAAATAGCGTTTCCACCACGGAGACAAGACCGCGGTTTACGAACTTTTATTAACATAATTTTATAACGTTGTTATGTAATTAATTTCTCATAAAGAGTTTTGTATATATGAAGTTATAAAAGTGAATTTTAAAATAAAATCCTGGTTATCGATAAGTTTATGAATGTTGTTCCAGTTTTATAATATAATTTATTTTTATCTCTGATGGCAACATGAGTTACAAATATTGTATGCAGTAGGCCTACATATGTGTAATGTTAGGAGAAAGGAAAACTAGGGGAATTCAAAAACTTTTAACGTACAGTATTAGTTTTATTTTGGTGGCTTCATTTCCGAACCATAGCCCTGTTATTTAATATCAGAGAAGATACTGAATTTAGTAATAAAATTACCAGCAATTATGTATTTAGGAAAACAAAAAATAAAGAATAACATTTTATTGTACTCCAATATATGTTTCATTAATCTCATTATATTTTCATTATCAATTACCTAAAAATATATACTGTCCACCGCTGTGGCGTCGCTGCTTCGTACGCTGCGGGCTTGAGTTCGTTCCCCGGTCGGGAAAAGTTTCCTGAGTAATTTAATTTTTCGAGGATTATTTTCCATCTGTAAGACACTTGTCAGGAAACTTTTAGGTATAAATGGTTCCCAAACATCATATTATCACTAATAAATCGTTATCATACATTTAGTATGAATGAGTGATTAAGTGAATAGTGTGTTTCGACTTAAACTCTCATGTTTTGTCGGAGAATGCCCTGGATTATTTCGGCCAGTATGGGACCATGAGGAATATGGGTAACTACAATAAGTAACGGACCCAGGTTGATAAAACCAGCTACAATGTTAGGGAGGTCGACATACTAACCACATTTCACCCCTTTACTGACTGAATGATCGTCTAACTCTGCTATTAATACATTTGGATTAGAATTTAGAAATATAAAATTGGTAACTGAGATCAGAAACAGATATAAATAACAAAATAAATAAGTTTAATTATATAACAGGTGCACTAAAAATAACTTTGAAAAATAAAGCCAGGAAGACTCTATAATGAAATTATACAAGATAATGGCAGTTTCTATTATTACTTATGGATCCGAAACATGGACAGTGACAACACAACAATCTGCCAGAATACAAGCTGCTGAAATGAGATTCCTCAGACCAATAGAAGGATCAAAGAACAAACAAAAAACACAACATAGAAATAAGACAACTAAAAATAGAGGAATTAAACTCAAGAATAGAGAAATACAGAACAAACTGGAAATAACACTTGGCAAGGATGACTGAGAATAGAGTACCAAAAGCAGCATACAACTACTCACCACGAGGAAGAAGAAGTTTGGGAAGTCCTAGGAAAAGATGGAAAGAGCAGAAATTTGGAGCCGGAACAGGCTAGTAAATAAGCCTAAACCGTGAAGAAGAAGAAGAAGGTAAATGAGATCTTAGTAGTTCTCACCTACACTAGACTCTCACTAATCCGGCCCACACTAGACCAGTCTCTCAGTAATCCAACCCACAACCAGCATAAGTAGCAAACTATGTTTATATTAAATTATTATCAACAATATGCGAACGATTTTATTTTAAATATATACCTACCTGTGAAAATGATTCCTCCGAGGCTATGTTGAAGGCGAGAAAAACAATTAACTTACGTGATGTTGTTTTCCAAACAGCTGAGTCATGGGATACAGTGGAGAGAGCTACAATAATGAAGAGCTGGAGAAAAGTGTGACCTTCCATTGATACAGAGTTCGAGTCAGCAGCACTCAGTGACAGCGATGAGTCAGTAATTTCGGAATCAATTCCTAACAAACTGTACATTCGAATGTTCCACAAGCTTCCAGGAGGAGGTGAAATTGATGAAGACGATGTTGGTAAGTAGCTGAAGGAGTAAAACTCAGTTGTT